>CM066337.1:18980312-19580312 GCA_033807585.1 Hydrophis major | reverse complement strand
ACTACAGGAAAAAGAACTGTATATGTTGCATGAAGGACACCCGGGTATCATAAAAATGAAATCCCTGGCCAGGAGTTACGTATGTTGGCCAGGGATGGACAAGGATATTGGGACATGGGTGGGAACATGCACTCAATGCCAAAAGTCCAGACCTACCCCCCCCTCCTGCACCTGTCCTCGACTGGGAAACACTGAGGGGCCCCTGGTCAAGGATCCACATAGATTTCGCAGGACCCACAAAAGGACATACATTTTTAATAATAGTAGATGCTTACTCCAATTGGCTGGAGGTAAGCATCATGCACTCCACGATGACAGAAGCCATCATCAAACAGCTAAGAAAATTATTCGCATGGGTTACCGGATCTATTGGTCTCAGACAATAGGCCGCAGTTCACAGTGTTGTCATTTGAAAAATTCCTCGCCCAACAGGGCATAAGGCATGCCCTAACAGCAGCCGGTCAGACAGCTACAAATGGACAGGAGGAACGCATGGTTCGGTATACCAAAGAGGCATTAGATAAACTAGACATGGGTGACATCCAAGACAAAATCTATAAAATGCTAACCATACAACATATAACACCAAACACCACGACTAATAAGAGCCCAGCAGAATTATTGATGGGCAGGAAACTACGGTCACACCTGGATCGATTACACCCCACATACAACCCTGAAAAGCCAACAGACTCCTCCAGTAAGTACCGCACATTTACAACAGGAGATCTGGTATACGCAAAAAACCTTATGGGGGACCCACTTTGGATACCGGCTAAAATAACCCAAATAACAGGACCCTGGTCATACAGACTAGAAATGGAGAACGGAAGAAACTGGAGGAGACACATAAACCAACTGAGGTCTAGAACAATAGAAAGAAACACCGACAACCCTAGGAGCGAAGGAGAAGCATACACACACACACAAGAACCACATCAAACAGACAATAATAACCAAGCCAGAGGGGGGGGGAGGTCCCTCAAACGCAAATAAAAGGGGAGGGGGAGACCGTCCACTAACATGACAAAAAACAAAACAAAACATAACATAACAACAAATCACCAACCAACACCACCAGTAGGCCTGTCAAGAAATCAAAACTACTTACCTGCAGATGACTTCGAAAGAAGGGAGCTGGCAGCGGAAAACCAACACGAAGCCACTCCTGGAAGAAGCAGCTAAGCCGACTCAACCAGCCCGGGTAGACAAGGCGGGAGTGGCAGAGCCGACTCAACCAGCCCGGGTAGACCGGGTGGGAGCAGCATGGCTGACTCACCCTTCCAGGAGGTTCCATGGAGAAAGATGGGAAAGAAAGAGATCCCGTCCGAACCAGCTGAAGACAACACCGCAACTGAATTGTGCAGGTCAAGTAGGAACCATAAAAGCCCCACCTACTACATGACTACGTAACATAGGTTAGACCAAACCAAGTGGGGAGGGGTGTTATATATTTGCATACTTGTAATACTGCATGATTGGTCCGCCAATGCTGGCTATTGATTGGTCCATTCTGAATACTTGAATACTGTTTTATAATTGGTCCACCTGATGGTGGGAAGTTTAAGGAGCCATCATTGGCCATAAAAGAGGCTGCTATGGCTCCGGTTTTGTTGAAGTTACTGAGAGCAAATAAAGAGCTGAAATCACACTGGTCTCGAGTCAGGTCTGTTTTCCATGACAGAACAGGCTGTGTGGGGACTCCTGGGAAGGGAGGGGAGAGGTGGGCAGGACCAGCGAAGAGTGGGATTTGGGGTTTCTCTGAACTGCACAGAATCTTAGCTTGGGGCTCTCCCGAACCCCCAGGAGCCTATGCCTATATACAAATATGATCATCATAATAAACAGTGAGATTCTTTGGGCATATAACTGTATCTCAATTTGAAAATCTAGGACTCACATATCAGGATGGAAGATACATCCATAAATGGGTAGTTTTTTTTTTGACTTCACTCTGTTTTCGTAATTCTGTGGAACCATACAAACAACTTACTGTACTCTAAATACATGAGGTCCTTGGTGCTCTCTGAGCTCACCTTTCTTGCAAATGTTTCGTTACCAAACTGGGCAGCAGCATCAAACCTAGATACAATAATTCCATGTGGGTACAGGTAAAGCATTCAGGGGAACCTTTGAATGAAGCATCCCCCCCCCAAATTTTTTTAGCTTGAATCCACTGCCATGCCTCTTTTGCAGAGAAGAAATGATTGTGGGGTGGCCAGTCTGAGAAGGAAAATGGTTGTCTTTTAGATCAGCTATTTGGAATTGATTTTGACCAGCATGTGACAGCTAGCGTGTCACACTGTAGCTTGAAGGGCCCATTGTTGGAGCTAAGAAAACCAAGCTTCAGAAAAACAGTTTGAAAGTGAAGGGAACTGTTTTTCATTTTGTTTTAATTTTATGCAACCACTCTCCTTGTCCAAGAAAGGTTGTGCTAAATTAACTCATGGTTTGCATACCAACCATCTCTGGAGTAACCTTCACGCAGGAATGGTTAAAGAGTCTGAAGAGATTTCTTTAAGAATAAAAGAGACTAATTAACAGGAACTGTGCTTCTTGATAGTTGGATTCTCTAAAGTGTTATTTGTAGCTGAAACCACATTGAGACTTTAGGCTAAAAAAACCCACCAAACTTTCTTGCTGATTGCTTATACAACATCTGAAACAAATTCCCAGACTTGCACTGCTTGTCCCTATAACTCTTGCCAAGTCCCCTCTGGGAACTTGCTTCCTCAGCCATGTCATAGCTGGTTTCTGAACCTCAATCTCCATTCAGTTCTCTTCTCCCCTTTATTACTTTCCTGGGTTCATTCAAGAGCCAGCATTTTCCCCCCCTAAAGCTTGTCTATATAAGCTACTGAGCAAAGTCCTTTCAGTTCAGCAAAAACTGACTATGGCTCTAAGCAAGGCAGGGAAAGTGAGTTATAAACATGCAGAATTGTTGTGTGCTTGCTCTAGTAATTTCTCCAAGAACTTTAATATATGGCATTTTTTTTGACTGGCAAAGCTGCTCATTTTGGAATGTGCTAAGAACTACAAGTGGATAGGGAAGTCCAAGAACTGGCCCAGCCAGCATAAAACCCCATCCATCCCCAATTGTTTTTTACTCCTTTCCATTGATAAATTGATTCATTCAACTCCCTTCTCTCTGCCTTATCAAGTTTGAAGACCACTAAGCTTAACCTTAAATTATTGCTGAGGATGGAGCAGCCCAGAAAAAATGGACAACATATGCACGTGATAGCTGTGTATTTGCAAATGACAAATGTCCTGCAAAGTGTTGCCGTCTCATTTACAACTCTACATATTGCCTTCCTAATAACAACTGACTGTAATTACTATTCCTTGTGCTCCAATGATTATCAGACCATCCTAGGAATTGCTACTGTTACGTTCTGCGCATGGGTGCAAGGAGCGGAGACGAGGCAGTGAAGAGTGAACTTCAACTCTTTATTAAGCATACTGAACAGAGCAATCACCTAGGGCAGCAACAGCCCTTTTATAGGGTTGGCTGCTGTTCTATTAGCCAATGAAAAACATGGAAGTTTTAAACCCTTGAACCAATAAGAGTTGGCCCGTTAACAGCCAATCAGATGTCCCGGAAAGGACCAATCCGATGTCGCTATTATCGGCCAATCAGAAGTGCAGGATTAGAGCCCTGCTTTTTACTTAAAGTTGTTAAAACTTTATTAAACGCCTTTATTAGTTCATAACACCCCTCCCCCTAGGTTCTGTTTGAGAGGTGCAGTAACGTAATCACGTAGATATGCCGGTCGTTTCAATTGCCTATTAGATTTGCACTGTCCCACCAGTTCCTGTCTGTAGTCTGGTTCCAGTGGAACATTTTTTGATTTATCTGGTATAGGCGGTTCCGCATTCCCACAGGACAATTCAGCACCGCTAATTCTGTCATCGTTGTCCTCCGGTTCCTGCGGGCTCGCCTCCATTGAGGTATTTCTCTGTGGCGAGACACCACCCCTTCCTGATTCTTCTTCATTGAACGCACCTGGCTGCTGACTTTCTTCGATTTTGTCATCCAGCATCTCGAATTCGGTTCCCTCGACACCCCCTCCCCCTTTAGTTTGAGAGTCACAGGAGTCGCAGGAACTGGGTTGCAATCTAGAGCAAAGCTGATCAATATGGCTTTTCCATATCTTTCCATCCAATGTTTGCATGTGGTACGATCTGGGCCTGGTGGTTTGGGTTACGGTTTCTTCGACCCATAATGGTTCACCGGAAAAGTTTTTAGCGAAGACTAAGTTGCCTACCTTGAACTTACGGCATTTTCCGCTAGATCCACAGGGTTTCTCTGGCGCGTAGGACAGGTGGAGACGGTCGAGGTGGGAGCGGAGCTTGGGCCCCCTCAACAATTCAGCTGGAATCTTGTTGGTGATGCTGTGGGGGGGTCATGTGTTGGAGTAGGAGTATTCTGTTTAGTTTGTCGTCAATGTCCCCATAGTCCATCTTGTGAAGAGTTTTTTTTAACAAATTGGACCATGCGCTCGGCGCTGCCATTGGCTGCAGGGTGTGCCGGCGAGGTTAGCGCATGGCGGATACCCCAGTCCGCTAAGTATTGTTCAAACGCCAGGGCGGTGAACTGGGGTCTGATGTCGGAGACTAGAATGTCTGGCAGTCCATGTGTTGCGAATAGTTTGTTTAATTTGTGGATGACTGAATCGGTTGTAGTAGTCTTCATCTTGTGGATTTCGAGCCAGTTGGAATAGGCATCCACTGTTAGGAGGAACGTATGTCCCTTAGTAGGTCCCACAAAGTCAATATGGATGCCGGACCACGGCCCCCGGGGGGTTTTCCCACTCCATTGGAGTTGCTCCAATGAAGCTGCTGACTTCTTGGCACTTTAGACAAGTCTTCACCCAGGCTTCAAGCTACTGCTTGGAGTTGCTCCAAGAAGCTGCTGACTTCTTGGCACTTTAGACAAGTCTTCACCCAGGCTTCAATTTGCTTATCGATGCCCGGCCACCATGCGTAGCTTCGTGCAAGCGCTTTCATCCGCACAATGCGGGGGTGACCGTCATGCAATGCTCTCAAAACTGTAACCGCTCTGGGACGACAACTCTGTCTCCCCATAGGATGCAGCCTTTCTGTGAGAAAAGTTCTGTTTGCCGGTTCCTGAAAGGGGTGAGGTCATCAGGGGTTTGTTCTACTGGTCATCCTCGTTCGACCCAACTGAGAACTCGCGCCAGGACAGGATCTCGTTTCGTTTCGATAGCGATGTCTCTGGCTGTTAGCGGTGATAAATGTAGTGTTTCAATCTGGAATGTTGTGAGGGTTGGAGCTGGGTCGTCGACGGTTTCCAGAAGTGGGGCATGGCTCAATGCATCAGCGTGGGGAATGGCTTTTCCCCCTGGCGGTGTTGCAATTTATAATTGTACGCAGCTAAGAGCTCTGACCAACGAGTCATTCTAGGTGACAATATATAGGGGGTTGGCTTGTCTCCCGCTATAATCCCCAGCAAAGGCTTGTGATCGGTAATAATAGTAAAAGCTCGTCCATGCACATATTCATGAAATCGTTTCACAGCAGATACAACAGCAAGAGCCTCTTTGCTAATTTGGCTATAGTTGCGTTCAGCTCTCGATAAGGTCCTTGAAAAATAGGCAATAGGGGCTTCTCTACCATTTGGTAACACATGACTTAAAATGGCTCCTACTCCAAATGGTGATGCGTCACATGTAATTGTTAAAGGCAAAGTCTCGTTATACTGCATTAAAACAGCATCAGAGGTTAGTAAGTTTTTCACTTGTCAGAATGCATGCTCCTCTCGGTGTCCCCAGACCCAAGTGGCTTTTTTGTCAAGAAGTCTATGTAGGGGCTCAGCTACGGTTGTTTTCTGGGGTAGGAAGATGTTGTAAAAGTTAATGAGCCCCAGGAAAGCTTGGAGATCTGTCCTATTCTTGGGTCTTGGCGCGTTTTTGATTGCTCTTATTTTGCTATTAGTGGGGTGAATGCCTTGCTTATCGATTAGGTACCTCAGGAACTCTACTTTCTCTGTACACAGTTGACATTTATTTTTTTTAACCTTTAGGCCAGAGTCTTTAAATTTCTGGAGAACCATTTTAAGACGCCTCTCTAGTACTTCCCTATTCAGGGCCGCAATTAAAACATCGTCAAAATATGGCACGACCTCCTTGATCCCTTGCAAAAGTCTCTCCATCAGACTTTGAAAAATCCCTGGGGCCACGCTCACTCCGAATTGGAGTCGGTTGCATTTAAAAGCGCCACGGTGCATAACGATCGTCTGTGCTTCCGCGGTTTTTTTATCTACAGGCAGTTGTTGGCACGCCTGCGCTAAATCCAATTTAGCGAAGACTTTTCCGCCCCACAGGAAATGGAGAAGGTGTTGAACCACCGGCACCAGGTAAGCATTCTGTTGAAGGGTGTAATTGAGGGTGGCCCAGTAGTCCCCACAAATCCTTAACGATCCATCTGGTTTGATGGGTGTTACGATTGGGGTTTCCCAATGGGCATGGTCAGTTGGTTCTAAAACACCCTGGGCTATTAATTTATTGAGCTGCTTGTCGATCTTTGGTTTTAGGGCAAAAGGTACCCAATGAGGCTTAAGGTGGATGGGGGCTACTTCAGGGTAAGGATAAATGATATCGGGGTCCCCTTGTACTGGCCTAGTTTGTCTGCAAAGATGTCCTGGAATTCCTGGACGAGGGCCTCCTCCCAGTCGTCGCTTCTGGTTTGGTGAATGCCAGCTACCTCGATCCTGAGTGGGGCGAACCATTGAAGGCCTAACAAACTAGGCTGGTCACGGTCGACGATGGTCAGCGGTAACGACGCAGTACGATTTTTGAATGATACTTTGACTTGGCTGGAGCCGATGACCGGAATTCAGTTCCCCTGGTAATCTTTGAGTATAATTCTTTGGGCTCTGAGGTCTTGACGCCGGACGGCAGGGATTAACTGTTTAAGGGTCTTCCAGGAAACCATCGAGAGAGGACCCTGAGTCGATTTCCGTCACGCAAGGTTGGTGCTCGATGGCGACCCTCACTCGGATCTTCTTTGCATCTAACGATGAAGCGTGACCGATGGTAATGGTTTGGTGTGCCTCTTCCCATCTCGTTGAAGTGGCAAGTGTTTTATTTCTGTAGGAGTGATTGTTCCATTGGTGGTTCAACTGTTCCCAACTCACAGGACGATTCCCTGTGGTCTGGTGATAGTTGTTTTCTCTCCGAATTGGGCTGGATCCTCGCTTGCTTCTACAGACCTTCCCAATGTGGCCTCTCTTCCCACAGGAATGGCAGAGCGTGTCGAGGAATTTGCAATCTGATCGTGGGTGGTTTGCCCCACAACCCGTGCATTGGTGCGGTAATCTTCGATTCTGCGGGTTGCGTTGGTTGCGTTTGGACCGGAGCCAGTTGACCTCTTCATCACTTTCTGATGGAGATTCGAGGTCCTCGTGGTGGGTCGCTGTTGTGTGCCTCTCTAGGTGAGGTGAGGTATCGCTGACGGAGCGGTGCGTTGGTGTGGCGCATTCGGGTGGCCGACTTCCTGGTTGCTTCTGCTGCAGTAGTGTCTTTGATGACATCAGCAAGATCAATGTCCCCTTTTGCCATGATCTTGCTCTGCGCTGTGTGGTCATCTAATCCCAGAACTATTCGGTCTCTCAGAGCTTCTTCGAGGTCTGCAAACCCACAGAGGCCTCCAATGTTCCGGAGGTCCGCGATGAAATCTGTGACGCTCTCTCCTTTCCGTTGGTCCCTCTGATAAAACTCATGTCTTTGGACAAGCGTTGATACGGCGGGTGCATAGTGGGCCTGTAGAAGGGGTGCAAGGACGTCCCAGTCCATGGATTACACCTCAGCTGGTTTCGCTAGTGCCTTGGCCATCTTAAAGACAGCAGGCCCGTAATGGGTCAGGAACACTGCTCGCTTTTTCCCCATAGTTGCGTCTTTCAAGTTGTTGGTCTCCAGAAACATCTGGAACCGGTCTATGTATGAGTCCCAGTCTTCTTGTGCCGGATCAAATGGAGCGGGTGGTATGGCGCCGCCAGATATGTTTTCCGTTATCGATGTGCCTTCAGCCATGTGCTCTGTTTGGTGCTCTGTGAGTGTTCAATCAGCTCAGATGTCTCCGCATCCCATCCTCGTCGCCAGTGTTACGTTCTGCGCATGGGTGCAAGGAGCGGAGACGAGGCAGTGAACAGTGAACTTCAACTCTTTATTAAGCATACTGAACAGAGCAATCACCTAGGGCAGCAGCAGCCCTTTTATAGGGTTGGCTGCTGTCCTATTAGCCAATGAAAACATGGAAGTGTTAAACCCTTGAATCAATGAGAGTTGGCCCATTTACAGCCAATCAGATGTTCCAGAAAGGACCAATCCAATGTCGCTATTATCGGCCAATCAGAAGTGCAGGATTAGAACCCTGCTTTTTACTTAAGGTTGTTAAAGCTTTATTAAACGCCTTTATTAGTTCATAACAGCTACCTGCTCATGTAGTTTTGAGTTCCAATTTATAACACCAGGGTCCTTAGACCCTGCTGTTCATTTCCCTTGTCTGGGAACTGCAAGCTATGTTTCTCAGATAGTATCGGCTGGAACCAGAGGTGATATTCAGCAGGTTCTGACCAGTTCTGGAGAACCATTAGTGGAAATAATGAGTAGTTTAGAGAACTGGCAAATACCACCTCTGACTGGCCTTCCCCCCATCTTTTCTTTGCCTCCTGAATCCCAGCTGATCGGTTGGGTCTTCTTTGGTTGCCTTGCACAGGAGAACGGAGCTGGAAAGCTGGTTAGTGGGGTGGGGAGATTTTGCAATATTCTTCTCCTGACATGCCCAGCAAGCCATGCCCACAGAACTGATAGCAAAAAAATTTGAATTCTACCACTGACAGGAAACAATCAGTATCAGGAATCCAAATCTCTACTGCCCAATTTATTCACTTGTCTGGAATGGTTTTGTGTTGCCTTCTTGTGTGTGAGTGGGTGTCCCTTCCAACTCTCTTATTATGTTATTCTATTATTTCGAGCCTAGATGTCAACGTGGGACGTGTCAGTGGGACGCGATGGGTCAGTGGCTAAAACGCTGAGCTTGTCAATCAGAAAGGTCAGCAGTTCCGTGGTTCAAATCCCACCGCCGTGTAACGGAGTGAGCTCCTGTTACTTGTCCCAGCTTCTGCCAATCTAGCAGTTTGAAAGCATGTAAAACAAATGCAAGTAGAAAAATAGGGACCCCTTTGATGGGAAGATAACAGCGTTCCATGCTCCTTCAGGGTTTAGTCACACTGGCCACATGACCATGGAGACGTCTTTAGCTTTGTAACGGAGATAAGCACTGCTCCCTACAGCTGAAAATGACTGGCATGTATGTGTGAGGGTAATTTTTACCTTTATTCTAAGTGTCAACGCTCGACAGCAATATTCAAATACAGGGTAATGGTGGTTTTTTTATATATGTAGAAGCATAAAAGTCCAGGCAATCAAAGGACAAATATTGAGAAAAGAACATCACAGGGGTCTCTTTCTCTCATGTTCAGATGTTACCAGATGAATTCATGACTGAACAAAGCTGCTGTGAGTTTGATCTGGCTTGCAATGAAAGTAGAGCATTTTGCAATCAAATTCCTTCCACCCCCCCTCCTCCTTTCCTTTCTTGTATGTTCATCTCATCTCCAACACCAATTCCCCCTTCTCCCATTTTACAGCTGCTGTTTCTTTTTTGGCAGCAGAGGAGAAATTTTGGGTAAAAATTGTGTGCTTGATCTGATTCTCTCTCCTTTGTTATGCTGACTGGTTTCATAGATCGCTTTAAGCTACAATGCACTGTATGTCTTGAGTTATTGGAAACCAGCCATTTTGTAAACTATGGTTTGTGGTTTAACTTTAAATAAACCATGGTTAAAGCAAACAATGGATTAATGTCATGCATGAATCCCCTTTACTGTAGAGGTAGTACTCAACTTGCAACAGTTTGTTGTTGTTTGAAGTTATAATACTAATGACTTATGATTATTTTTCTATGATCATTGCAGCATCCTCATGGTCATGTGATCAAAATTTGGATGCTTGGCAACTGACTCAAACTTACGACGGTTGCAGTGTCCTGGTGTCACATGATTTTGCAATCTTCTGACAAGCAAAGTCAATGCAGAAACCAGATTCACTTAACAACTATGTCACTAACTTAACTGCGGTGATTCACTTAACAACTGTGGCAAGAAAGCTCGTAAAATGGGGCACAGCTCACTTAGCAACTCTTTTGCTTAGCCCTAGAAATGTGGAGCTCTATTGTGGTTGTAAGTCAAGGACTACCTGTATTGACAGTTTTAAAAGTTTCCACTGAGCCACGGGTGGCACAGTGGTTAGAGTGCGGTATTGCAGGCTACTTCTGCTGATTGCCGGCTGCCTGCAATTTGGCAGTTCGAATCTCACCAGGCTCAATCTCATTTAGCTTTTCAAGGCTGTTCATTCTGAGGTGGGTAAAATGAGGACCCAGATTGTTGGGGGCAAGAGACTGATTCTGTAAACTGCTTCAAGAGGGCTATAAAGCACTGTGAAGTGGTATATAAGTCTTAAGTGCTATTGTTATTGTTTCCCATAGTAGATAGCAAAATTCATCCAGTTTCAGAATTCCCTGGAAAGTGGGCATCTGTGTCCATATTTACTGCAAACCTCTCTATCCCTCCAGAGAAAAGGATAGCATCTTGTCTCCTGCAGTGGCCAGCAGAGTATCTTTTGAGAATCCCCAAAACAGATCAAATGTGCTGTTATATCCCTTCTATTCATGTTTTCCAGCAATCAATTTTTAAAGAGACAATTCCTTGGGGATGTAGCTGTGCAGAGCTTTGAAGAGGTACTTCGCTTTACCGGAACTTCAATTAAAACCTCCTATTTGAAGAAAAGTACTTCTGTGCTTCTAAATATCACTAAAAAGTAGCCAGCCACCTTGCTTTGATCCATGGGATACCCAGAAACTCCCATGACTGAATCAAAATGACGAGTGGGCTAGAATCAGCTCTGCCTCAATCTATGTCAGGTAAAGTGCCACTTTGAGATAGAGAGCTCTTTCCATGAGGCACTAGGCTGAGGGATATTGCAGCCAGTTTACATAGTCTCAAATGAAGAGTCATTGTACCTAGCAGCCATTCACTTTCTGTGAATTTGTCTAAGGATGTCCAAATGAGGAGCCATTGCCAATGTATTCAAATAAACGAATTGCGTAGTTTAACTAACACATCAGTTGTGTGAAGAAATACTTCTGCTGTTCATCCCGAGCTATCCAGCATTATAAAAAAAGAATTAAATCATCAACATCATTTATTTGTCTCCATCTTTCTGTAAACTGCTTATACTGTGCAAATCCAATGCAATCATATCAAATATAAGAAACTGACAACAATATGAAAAAGTTGTTAGAAGGTGATTGTAATGATATGTTCAGTGGCTGAGAGAGATTTCTTTTAGGGCTCCTGGACTTTCATTTTTATCAGTCAAAAGAATGGCCTCTTTGATATTCACTCCTTTCTGTTTCAATAAATCTGGTTAAAGAGATCTCTGTGTTTATGTGTAATCAGCTATCAAGTGTTGTTTTATTTTGTTTTCTCAGGGGTCTGCCTGGTTTTTTTAGTAGCCTCATTTCTGATATGAAAAAAGGAGAAATATTCTTTTGTTAGATAAGTCTCATGTGTCTTAATTACTTCAGTACTGCTGTGTTTGTCTCCTTGTAAATGTATGCATAAATCTTGATGACTTTAGAAATAACTCTCAGGACATTCAACAATGTGTTAGGAATCTCTTTATCCTATCCATCACCTTACAGTATTCCTCTTTTTCTACTTCTTTGAATTTTGTCAAGCATAGTCAGATTCTTATAGTCCATCACCCACTTACATGACATGTCTGAAGAACATCTCCCAGGGAACAGTTACTGTTTGTTTGGTACAGGTGTGATTAACTGGTGCTTCTTGTAACCCGTATTTATCTTAGTAACCATCTGGAAAACCATAATTCAAAAGTATAACTTTCCTGACCTGTGTTTTGTTTCACAATCATATAGCACTACCAGAAAAAGAAATCAGTATTTGTTAGTTATTCTCATCTTTGTGGTCATGGAAATGATTTTATCTTTGATGATATTCTTTGACTTTATCACTATCTTCCTCCCGCAGATTACTCTCCTCTTTGGTCCTCCAGTAAACTTTCTATCTTTACATGATGTTTTAATTTAAAATTAATTGTTGGGAAGCTAGAGATTTATCAAACTCTTAAGACATAAGGAAAACATATCCTATTGGTTATCTTATAACTAAGAAAGGCACATACTTTGTGACTCACAGTTCTGATGTTTTATCTTCTTTGGATAGTCTCCAAACCAATGGTGGGATTCTACCAGTTTCCCTACTGGTTTGGTGATCACATACCTCATACATGCATGTGTGCACACACCACACACACACAGAGAGAGAGAGAGCGAGAGAGCACTTTCCAAACATCAGTTGAGGCTCTGCCAATCAACTGAGAGGATAAAGAACAGAAAAGCACAGGAGCAGGTGGGAGGGCAGATCCTACGTTTTTCTCTTATTTCTCCTCTCAGCTGATCATTGGAGCTTTTTTTACTACCATTTCGGCTGAATCAGGCCGAACCGGTAGCATTTCACCACTGCTCCAAACCATAGTTCCCTTCCACAATCTGTGCAAAATACCAAATAAATTCAGCTGAATTGGGTTGAGACAAGAACCATTCAGTTACCACAGAAAGACCAATTTTCTCTTTCATCCTCTGTCCCATCTTTTGTAGAACATGCTTTGTAGCTGATCAAAATTTCCTCAAAATGGACCCTCTCCAATACTATAGCGCAAAAGTCTCCATATGGCAAATTTCCTAGATTTTTATCATAGCAATGCAGCTATCAAAAATTACCAATTTATGGAATTCCCTGGCTTCTAATTTTGTAATTTCATCCATATTTAATGTCATCAATTAAGACATTTGGCATCATAGGTCCTGTTGTCTATCAATATATAAACTATATGCTTCTGAGCATTCTGCCTTGGGTTGGGTCAGGGGTGGGCTGCTAAGGGTTTGGGAGAGCCCCTAACTAAGATTCTGTGCAGTTCGGAGAACCCCCAAATCCCACTTCTGGCTGGCCCTGCCCATCCATGCCCTCCCCTCCCAGGAGTCCCCAAGCAGCCTGTTTTGGATGCAGATAAGAGCAGGACTGGTCCGGGAGTAGTGGATAATTTCAATTTCAATTGATTGTTCACCATCAGTTACAGGGCATGCATGGAGGATTGGGGAGGGTGAAGAATGGGCCTCCCGGGAGTTTGGGATATTGGGAAATAGGCCTGTTTCTGGCTTCCAGATGGCCTCCAGTGCCCAGGGAGACCATTTTCGCCCTCTCAGAGGCCCGAGGAAAGCTTCTGGAGCTCATGGAGGGCAAAAATGCCATGGAGCAAGAGGTTGACTAAGCCACACCAACCATGATCACACCCACCCAGCAACAGAGAAACAATTTCTAAAATTTTTGAAGCCTACCCCTGGATTGGGTCCTTGGTATTGGTCCTTAAAAGTCATATTGAATTCTGCAGTAGATATAAGAAGGTCTTTTGTATATATAATACAGTTCAAAAATCATGGGGAACTATCAACCGGATCTTTGTTTTTGTGAGTGAGGAAATCACTCACCCCAAAACTGGCAAGCACTGCAGTGACGTAGGAGAAGCCATGACAAACAGTGTGCCTTTCCAACATCTCCATGTTCTCATCAAAGCCCAAAGAGGTTCCTGCTCATGGAGAATTTTTTTTGTGTGTGTGAGTTTGGCAGAGGATATCTAGAATATAGAGATTTTGATTCAAGGTCATTTGAAGGGTTTTGCTGAAGCAAACCATATTCTCTCCACAGGGCTGATTAAGACTAAGATTAAATCAATGTGCACAGAACTGTTCTGCATTATCTGTCCCCATCACACACACACCCCAGTACCTTATGGTTTCTTATAGGAATTTTTGCAACTTTAACAAGCCGCTCAATCCTTTTCCCATTCAGCCTTTGAATTATTATTGCTCTCTCAGAAATAGAAACAAAAACCATAAATATTCTGCTAGATAGTGACCTTTATTTCTTCTGGTTGTGTATTCATTAGCTCTCTTTCTGTTAATGCAAACAATGCTACATGAGAATAGGTTTTTGCTCATTTGAGGATAAAAAGAAATGCAGATGAGCAATGCAGAAGGAGAGGAAAGTCAACATATAATTCAGATGCGACAAAAGCCGCGATCCATATAGCTCATTTTTACTTATACCATGATTGGTATTATATGTTGGGGTCTGCAAATAATCTTGGCATTTTTATAGACCTGGATTTTTTGAAGCTGATTCCCACACTTATAATAGTTCTATGAGTAGCAAAAAGAAGAGAACTATTGAAATGTAGAACTAAAATTGTCCCAGATTCCCATGTAGATGCAAATATCCCTGTATTGTACAATTATGCAGCAGGTACTTTTATTTTAAAATCCTCTTCCTTGTCACCTTTCTTGAGTACAAGAAATTGGGTCATCCCTTTTGCTGAAGCACTTCTGAGGTGTGGGAGTTGCATTTCTGAATTTTGGAAAAGTAGGTCATCTCTATCTAAGGCCTGGGACAGCTTGTCTAAAAAAAGTTGCCTCATATAACCAAATAAATGGACTTTCTTCGACAGCACTACTCCCCCAACCCTGCATGGAACTGCATTTTCTAATCTATAAATCAGAGAGCCTTTAGAACAGGGGTGTCAAACTCGATTTCGTTGAGGGCCGTATCAGGGTTGTGTTTGATCTTGGGGGTGGAAGGGTTAAGCATGGCCAGCATGATGTCACTGGTCTTGGGAGGCACCTGTGGTAGCTGGAGTACTCTGCCAACAAAAATGGATTTCCAAGCTCTGTTTTCGGCTGCAACAGCCTCCTGTAACCCTCTGCCAGGAAAAACAGAGCTTGGAGGGGGAAAACACATTCAGACTTTCAAGATTCTGTTACTCATTGTTAATTGGTTTCAGGAAGTGCAGTGAGTACCAAACAAATTTTTCCCATAAAGAACCTGGGTGAGTCACAAGTTCTAGCTTATGCATTGAGTATCAAACAAACGATGAATACCAGGACAAATTTTTCATGTCAAAATGTGTTGAGTACCAAATTTGATGAGTTTCAAAGCAGTTGATTACCAAGGTACCACTGTATTAGCAAGCATTATTTTGGTTTCCTAGTCTGATCTCCCTAAAAGCACTGACTGAGTTTGAGGACTTGAGTTTAAACTACTTTCTGAAATACATTTCCATTCCTGTGTTTTGAACATATGGAAGCTCAGAAAGTTAGCTATGTCCAGTTCCATAATTCCTTTCCTCTCCTCTCTAGTGCAAGTATGTCTAGGTTCAATGAAGTGGTGAGGACCTTTCAGGCAGAGTGTCTGAGACTGAGTTTTCATTTGTTTCACCAGCAGTTGTGGCTGGCATCTTTGAGATCTACCTATTGGCAATTGAATTGGCCTGACTGAGCTTTTGTAGTTGAACCTGGACTTCTTCCACCTACTTCTTGAAAATGGCAAAAATAGAGCAAAATGCAAAATATATTTTTCCACTCTCTTGTACTCTTTTTTCCAAAATCCAATACCAGAAGTGTTGGAAGTAAGGCAGGAATGAGCAGTCTGTGACCTATGACTTAAGTACATCTTGAACTCTTTGTTACATCACTTATCTCTAATGACCTCCTGGTCTTATTGTTGAATTCTTGCATTATTACACACAACAAAGTTGCAATTCCCATATTTTATCTCAGACTTCAAATCCTGATTTACCATGGGTTTAATTTTGCTTTTTTTTCATCATCACTCTTAGTCCCCATAGTCACCCTTCCAAGCATATGTAATTGGAGTGCACCAAAGGTTTGCTCAGTTTTGGTTTAATATCTCTAGCAGTAATTGAAGCCTTTAAGCCATTCCTCAAACCACCTGCCAGTTTGCATTATGTTCCTAGTCAATCACAAGTAGATATGATTAAAAGAAAGATGTCTAGATTTTTTAAAAAAATGCTATTCTAATGATTCATAGGTAACATTAGGTGATTTGTTATTTATGTTGCATTTCCCAGAAATAAAGTGAAATTCTCCTTTCCTTTCCTTTCCTTTCCTTTCCTTTCCTTTCCTTTCCTTTCCTTTCCTTTCCTTTCCTTTCCTCTCCTCTCCTCTCCTCTCCTTTTCTTTTTTCTCTTCCCTTTCTGCTTATCATCATAAAAATGAAAGTAAAGGGAAAGAAGTAAAGACTAATTATGAAATTATTGTATGAAGTATGGAATGCTTGCAGATTTTTGAAGAGCATCATTGTTTGCAGTTAAGTTCTTTTTCTTTAAACTTTGGAGGTTAATCTAGTTTATGGAGAACCAAGATCAGAGGAATGGGTTTCTTTACCATATGATCAGGGCCATTGAGATATGTACTAAATTTCAGATTACTGCAACACAATAACTTTGCCCTTTAAGTGGGTAAGGGTGGAGAAAAACAGTCTGACAAGTAGCGTATAGAAAAACTGATGGCAAAAACTAAATTTGGAACTTGTTTATTTTAACTTAAGTTTTATTACAATTCAATTTAAAAAGTGGTGAAACCTATATTCCAGGAAGAGAAGGTCTGCATTCCAGAGGAACAAGAGGCAGCAAAATCTAGATACTTTGTGTGCCAACAAAGCATCTCAAATATGTCTCCTTCCTAGAAGTTCTTAGATGATGCTTAAAGTATCTTTAATGATGCTAGGAGTTTCTTTAATTTGGCAAGATTTCTGTCCATTGGTGAGGAAAATAAAGAAAAATACTTAGATAGAAGCAAGTCTGTGTATCTTTCTTAGATGTTGGAGCCTAACATAAGTTGACATGTTACATATTAATATGTTCCCTTCTATCATCCTAAATCATGTCTAATTTGGTGATAAATTCTGAAGACCTCTAAAGAATTCATTGAAGGGCTGCTGGGAATTTCTGAGACGATTCTGGAATCTCAAGTTATGTATCTTCAGACTACACATTAGATCTGGCTGGAAAATATTTCTTAAAATTTCATGAGGCCATTTTTTAATTTTGGGGGAGTCCATTGTTAATAGCCTTGTGTCTTTAGAGTTGGTAGTAATTCCTGATGAATGCCCAGATCAGTCCCTCTTCAGATTTCAGAAGAGGCTTGTCATTGACTCTAATGGGGTACAGTGGTTAGAATGCAATATTGCCGGTTAACTCAGCCCACTGCCAGGAGTTTGATCCTGAGCAATTCAAGGTTGATTCAGCCTTCCATTCTTCCGAGGATGGTAAAATGAGGGCCCATATTGTTGGGGGCAATAGGCTGACTCTTTTAACCACTTAAGAGAGGGCTGTAAAGCACTATAAGTGCTAAGTGCTATTGCTACTGCTGTCCTAGTGCTGAGAGAGAGTGAATGGTCAAAATCACCCACATGCTTTTGTATATAAGGTAGATATAGTACTCACCAGCTCCTGGCTTCTAGCTCAGTGCCTTAACCTCTACACAAAATGGGGTTCTTTATGAATAGTGGGATATGAAAGAGAAAATGTTGAATCCTATCAGGTTGCAATGCATTGTCTTATGTTTCCATAACTGTTTGCTTACTGCTGTCTCTTTTCAGTGAAAGGTATGTTGCATAAGTCAGTGTGAAGGACAAGAATGGGGCAGGGGGGTCAGGATATTGATAGCATCAAAATACTGGCGTACTATAAACAAGTATTTTTAGATGCTATAATTGAAGCAAAACAGTGTCATTTTTTTTTTGACGGAGTTTGCATATCAAATACATCTTGGCTTGTGATAATGATAATGATTGCCACACTTCAATATTTATAGGAACTGATGCTTCCTCGAGACTGGCAACTATGTCAAGTTCTATCTCACCTCCACAGATCAAATGCACAGCAAATTGTCATGTGTCTCTCTATTTGAAAATGTTGAATCCATTGAGATGCTACATCTTGATAGATGGCCCAAGGTTTTTGTCCCAAGGAGTTTGGTTTCGAGATCTTGTAGAAACTTCCTATATCTTGGTAGATTCTTTATGATCTATTTGCTTTCTTCAATTTGAAAATTCCAAAGATAGGAGGCAAATACTGATGTCTAGACAGAGATAACTTGATATTTATCCAGAAGATCTGATGTGAAAATATACTGTTTCCCCCAAAATATGTCCTAACCTGAAAGTAAGTCCTAGCTTGATTTTTACACTTGCACCCAATATAAGCCCTACCCCCCAAAATAAGCCCTAATCCCACCAACTCCAGAGTTCACAAGTAAAAATTAAGCAAGGGCGGGGATGGCGGTGGGTAGAGTTGCCCTACTACTTACCTTTGGATAGTTGTAGCCAGGCCTCACACACCATGACACCTGTCTCGCTGGCTCATTTCTTCAGCAGATGGCAAGGCTTTCCTGAAAGCTTTTGTAGATGATAATAAAGCTCTGGATGTATCTGGAGCTCTGTTATCAGCTGCAGAGGCCTCCAGGAAAGCCTTGCCAGCTGCAGAAGAAGTTCATGAAGGCCTCTGAGGAGGCCAGTGCAACATGTACAAGTGAGATTAGTCAGTGGATGACATCCTCCTAAAATAAAACCTGGTGTCTTTTTTTGGTGGCAAAAAAATAATAAAAATAAGACAGGGTCTTATTTTCAGAAAAACATGGGTAATTGTACCTGGACACAGTTTCCATATTGCAGTTCTTAATAGAGCAAGTTCAAAATTTTGTGGTATTCTGTATCTCTGCTCACATTGGATCACATTGTATTTCCATCCCAGCATATAGAACTTGGTGTTTGGCAGAGAAGATTGCAATCTCTAACTTTTTTTGTCTTTGAAGGTTCTAAATTTTGAAAACTTGCAGAACATTTAGTACACAGTGGTATGCATTGATCCAGAAAGGAAACAAAACACAAATTCATAGATATGTATGTATGTATGTATGTATGTATGTATGTATGTATGTATGTATAGTATTCAGCTTTGTTCGGGTGTTTTTCCACATCATTATAGTTGTGCTTTTCAAGTTGTAGCAACGTTTCATCAGAATCTCATCTGCCATCATCAGGCTTCTGTATTGTGTTCGTCTGTCTGTCTGTCTGTCTGTCTGTCTGTCTGTGTGTGTGTGTGTGTGTGTTCAGGTATTTTCCCACATCATTATAGTTGGAAGAATACTCAAACAAAGCTGAATTATATATATATAATTCTGATGAAGCCTGATGATGGCAGATGAGATTCTGCCGAAACATTGCTACAACTTTAAAAGCACAACTACAATGACGTGGGAAAATACCCAAACAAAGTTGAATGCCATACATGTAAGTACCTGCAAAAACTTAAGAAAATATATATATGGAAGCCACAGGTCATAGCATCAACTTCAATGGCACCAAAACCCTAGCCACTATAGAAAACCCCAGCCACAGAATCATCAGAGAAGCCATAGAGATTGAAAAAAGACCAGAAAACATGAATAGAAGAGATGATTCCACCAGACTGTCAATCATTTGGAAGCCTGCACTCACAAACAAAAAAATCTCCACACCACAAGCCAGGCAAACACCTGGGCACAAACAGATCCCCCCTGATACCTCCATCTCAAACACACCCCAACCAGGCACCCAGATGAAACGTAGCTTCCTAACTAATGATAGCCGTCCATTTACCTGGAGCCAAGCTGCACTAAAGGCCTCCAATAAAGTAACACAATGTTGCCAGCCAATCAAGATACAAAAAGAGCCAAAAAACAGACAGAAGATATTAGAAACACCAATCAAGTAGAACACAGCAAACTCCAAGACCAATAAACACAGACCAAGACTCCCAACCAATCAGGATGAAGAAAAAACCATTCTGGCACAGCAATAGGCTGCCCCAAATTTAAATCCGAAACCACTGTAAAAGTCTGACTCACAGACGAACACAATATAGAAGCCTGATGATGGCAGATGAGATTCTGCCGAAAAGTTGCTACAACTTTAAAAGCACAACTACAATGACGTGGGAAAATACCCGAACAAAGCTGAATGCCATACATGTAAGTACCCATGAAAACTTAAGAATATATATATATATATATATATATATATATATATATATATATATATATATATATTCATTGCTTAGGCTTAAATTGATGGTCAACACATCTCAGCAGAGCTAGGTTCCTGTGTGCTTGCTCGATCTGCTATCCAGGTTATAACAACTGATGGGGATAGTTTTAGCATATGTTACCTTTAACATCTGAGTTTCTTTTTGTGCTTTATATGGAAAAACAAATGGTTCTGGTATTTGGAAGTGTTTTCATAGCAGTTCTAAGGCTGCATTTTTACTTAGAAACATCTATGTGTTCATACACATTGGATAAATAGCTCTGTGAAGGTCAACACAACCAATGAAGCTCTAATATGCTCCATTTCCAAGGATGATTAGCACAGGCTGTTGAGGTGTGCAGTTTCTTGCTGTCTTTCAGGCCTTACTGCCTTAGGTCAGAAGATGTCATCCCATGCTAGATATTGGGAAGTCTGGCTTATTCAGTTTGCTCTTCTCAGTGTCACATAAGCTGTATTGATAGATTAATCTTACATTGTTGTGACTAAATAGCCCTGCAATTTTTTCCTACTGTTCGGTCTAATCTGACTTGACAGCTGTATCATTAGTTTATATTTGTTGCAATCTCATTCACTATGTTGGCTTTGTGGAGTCCTCAACATCAGTATTTTTATGCTACCACAGCATCTTTGAACAAGCACTGAGCCCATCTGAAACAAGCCATTCTCTGGCTTTGCTTCTGGGACACATGAAAAACAAAATAGTGGGGTACTGACATTAACGAGAGATGGAGTGAATGTCTATAGAGATTTTCAGTCATCCAGGTCATGGTGGTCCCAAGGTTGCTTTTTTCAAGAGGCAACTGGACTTTCTTTGCTTTTCCTTGAAGACAGAGTAACAGAATAACGGTTGGAAGGGACCCTGGAGGTCTTCAAGTCCAACCCCTGCTTAGGCAGGAAATCCTATACCATTTCAGACAAATGGTTGTTCAATCTCTTTTTAAATACTTCCAGTGTTGGAGAATTCACAACTTTTGGAAGCAAGTTGTTCCACTGATAAATTGTTCTAACTTGTCAGGAAATTTCCCCTTGGTTCTGGGTTGCTTCTCTCCTTGATTAGTTTCCATCCATTGCTTCTTGTCCTAACCTCAAGTGCTTTGGAGAATAGCTTCTTCTTTGTGGCAGCTCGTCAAGTATCAGAACACTGCTGTCATGTCACCCCCATTCCTTCTTTTCATTAAACTGGACATACCCAGTTCCAGCAACTGTCCTTTCTATGTTTCAGCCTCCAGTCCCCTAATCATCTTTGTTTCTCTTCTCTGCCCTCTTTCTAAAGTCTCAACATCTTTTTTACATTGTGGCAACCAAAAATAGATGCAGTATTCCAAGTGTGGAATCCAAGACATTTTGCTTTTCATCTAAGAAGCTTCTTCATTTCTGACTGAATGGTGGAGAATGGAAGGATTCCATTCAGGAATATACATCCTTTCACTCTGCACCATTCTGCACTCAGAACAGAAGCTTCTTGGATGAGAAGCAAAACATCTTCAAGGAAAAACAAAGAAAGTCCAGTTGCTTATTGAAAAAAAAGCATCTTTGGTAGAGATGGTGTATGAGTAGAAAGTCACAATGAGAATGGGAATCAAGGTCTCTATGGGAGAACACTGATTTTTACGGATAATTCTGGGAGCGTTGACCTCTTCAAGTTAATATGTTTATGCATGCAAAGTGCCTGATAATTTGTTGCTCTGCTTTGTATTGCCTTGACATATTTTTTTTAATAAAACTTAGAAAGTCTTACCAATTGGCGATCTTATATCACACGTTTATCCAGATTGGTGTTCTCCAGGGCTATTAAGCCTGTAATTCCCAGAATCCCTAATTAACATATCTGGAGGACATCGGTTTGAAGGACATCAATGTACGTGTTGTGGTGAAGATTTCTTGTGCTAAATATAATCTCTCTTCTTTGGAGCTGAAACAATTGAACCACTGGTTTATGCCATGCTATACAATGATTTTTACTGATATTCCTCTTGGTGGATAGTTAACATTTCTTACACGTTTCACTGGTGAACCAGGTGACTTTTACAACCTGTACTTTTGTTGAGCAGGGCTTCAAATGTTGTGTTTGATGTAGACAACTTTTCCATGATAGCTTGAGAATTTGCCTACAATTAACAACCTGCTAATTTGTTTTTGATTATTTTAGCTGGCGGTCTTAACTATTAAATCGTAGTACAGCAGTATACATTTAGAATGCTCAGTGGCTTCAGGACTGCTTTTAAATGGTTTTTTTTCCTTATGCGTTCTGTTTTATTTTACTTTCTGCTTGCATTTTATCTGTGCAATTGATCAGCGACCTTATGAGGAATTGGAGTATTTACGCAGTTTTTTTTTACTCAGGCTACTCAGAATAGGGACATTCATGTTCTAATTACAGTGAGTCTAAAAATAGAGGAACCTGAAAATAGATATTTTCCTACCTTAATTGAGTTAAAGTTCTATCTGATTGGATCCATTGATCTGGACCTTTCCCTGTAGATGATTAGTTATTTTCAACATTTTAATGTATCACCCACTGAATTATTTTAGTTATTGTGACGAGGAAGGAGACTTGTTTGCTTAATTGCAAATGTAATATGCAGCAGTCCAATTCTTAGAACAGAAGAAATATTTTTCTTTCTTTGCAGAAAGTTCACATGAAAGGTAAATAAGAGATCTGAAGTACAGTGTAAGTCAGTGATGGTGAACCTTTTTGTTGTGGTGTGCTGAAAGCACACATGTGCTGGCACCCACAATGCAATGGTGCCCTTCCCTTCTGCTCTTGTGTGCACAACACTCCTGCCCCGCCCTTTACTTGCGCTAGTCGTTTGATTTACATTTGGATGCTTGACAACTGTCTCACATTTATGACAGTCACAATGTCCCTGGGGTCATAGGATTTCTCTTTTGAGACCTTCTGACCCATAAAATTAGTAGGGGGAAGCCAGATTCGCTTAACAACTGAGTTACTGAGTGAACACCAGCAGTGATTCACTTAACAAATGTGGCAAGAAAAGTCATAAAATGGGGCAAAACTCACTTAACACATTTCTCACTTAGCAGCATACATTCTTGGCTCAATTGTGGTTGTACGTTGAGAACTACCTGTACACCGCCTATCTGGCTATATAAGAGACTTTAGTTCAAGGGTGTCAAACTCAAAGTTCGAGACCCAGATCCGGCCTGCAGAGTGTTTAGATCTGGCCCGCAGGGCTGCCTTGAAAACAGCAAAGGACCGGCCTGCGGTGCCTCTGCCAGAAAAAACGGGTTCCTGAGTTCCATTTCTGGATGCAACAGCCTCCTGCAACCCTCTGCCAGTGAAATCAGAGCAGCAAAACAGCCCTCCTGAGCTCCTTTTTCTATGGCAGAGGGTTGCAGGAAGCCTTTGCAGCCAAAAACAGAGTTCAGGAGCCTGTTTTCACTGGCAGAGTGCTCTGCCCACCACAGGCGCCCCTGACATGAGTGATGTCGAGCTGGCCACGCCCACCCCAGCCAGAGGTGGTATTCAGCAGGCTCTGACCAGTTCTGGAGAAGCGGTAGTGGAAATTTTGAGTAGTTTGGAGAACGAGCAAATACCACCTCTGACTGGCCCCATTCCCATCTATTGTCTACCTCCCAAGTCCCAGCTGATGATTTTTTGTTACCCTGCACAGGATAATGGAGATGGAAAGCAGGGGTGGGGAGGGAAGGGGGATTTTGCAGTATCCTTCTCCTGCCATGCCCACCAAGCCAAGCCACGCCCACCAAGCCATGCCAACAGAACTGGTAATAAAAATTTCTGAATCCCACCACTGACCCCAGTCCTGATGCAGCCCTCAATGAAATCGAGTTTGACACCCTTGCTTTAGTTTGATCATTATTCTAGTAGGTGTTGAGGATTTTCAAATCACCCTTTCTTTTTTTTTTTTGTCTGGCAGCATCAAGGGTTGAACCTGAAGCATTTATCAGGTGAAACACCTGCTTTAAGCCTTGAGCAATTGTTCCTCCTTGTGAAAGGATGTGTTCCAAGCGCTGCAACCTATTTAGGAAGATTTCCTAACTTAACCCCTGGCAGCTAAGAAAAAGTCATGCTTTGCGGTACCTGTCCCAGTTTTTCTGGGAGATGATTCACCAGAGGATTGAGATGTTTTGCTCACTCTTTCAAGGCTTTGCAGTGTTGTATGGGCCCATGTGTCAGGTGCAAGCATCCAAGAGCCAGGATGGAATTCAAAAGCACTGCAATTTTAATCCATGCTACCTATACACAAGAATTTGATTTACTAACAGTCAAGGCAAATTGGAGCTAGATAAGAGTCAATAGAATTCACAGGGGGGTGGACTTAAGTCTCTTGTGGGAGCACAGTGATTCCAAACTGATGACATATTTGACCCTGTCTTTAGGTTCCTCCTGGTCATGTCCTACATCATGTTCTCAGAGGCCAGCATGCATTTGCTTACCAAACCAGAAGGGATTAATCTCTCCAAGAGATGTCCAGCAGCTGCAGCCCTATTCCTAAAATATAAATAAAAATGTGGTTGGCATTCTGATTGGAATATGAATCCATATTGTCTTCAGTTTTTATTATTTATAGGGAATGCATGCTTAAATATTAGCCCCTAAAGGAGGGGGTATTTCAGTGAATTATTCTGAATATATCATGCAAATTAAAAAAGAAAATAACGATGGATTTTTATGGAATTCATCTCATCACAGAGAAGATATGAACTGTGGGCTTGTTCCAATTCCCCCCCACACACACACAAACAAAGAAAAGTTGGAATGGGAAATGTTATGAACTAATAAAGGTGTTTAATAAAGTTTTAACAACCTTAAAGAAAAAGCAGGGTTCTAATCCTGCACTTCTGATTGGCCGATAATAACGATATTGGATTGGTCCTTTCTGGGACATCTGATTGGCTGTTAAAGGGCCAACTCTCATTGGTTCAAGGGTTTAACACTTCCATGTTTCTCATTGGCTAATAGGTCAGCAGTCAACCCTATATAAGGACTGCTGTTGCCCTAGAGTTTTGCTCTGTTCAGAATGCTTAATAAAGAGTTGAAGTTCACTGTCACTGTCTTGTCTCCGCTCCTTGCACCCATGCGCAGAACATAACACTGGCGACGAGGGTGGGATGCGGAGACATCAGAGCTGACTGAGCACTACAGAGCACCAAACAGAGCACGTGGCTGAAGGCGCATCGACAGCGGAAACCATGTCCGGCGGCGCCATACCACCCGCTCCATTTGACCCGGCACAAGAAGACTGGGACTCGTACATAGACCGGTTCCAGATGTTTCTGGAGACCAACAACTTGAAGGACGCAACTACGGGAAAAAAGCGAGCAGTGTTCCTGACCCATCATGGGCCTGCCGTCTTTAAGATGGCCAAGGCACTAGCGAAACCGGCTGAGATGAAATCCATGGACTGGGACATCCTCGCGTCCCTCCTACGGGCCCATTATGCACTCACCGTACCAACGCTTGTCTGAAGACATGAGTTTTATCAGAGGGACCAACGGAAAGGAGAGAGCATCGCAGATTTCATCACAGACCTCTGGAACCTTGGAGGCCTCTGTGGGTTTGCAGACCTCGAAGAAGCTCTGAGAGACCGAATAGTTCTGGGATTAGATGACCCAATGGCGCAGAGCAAGATCATGGCCAAAGGGGACATTGATCTTGCCGATGCCATCAAAAACGCTACTGCAGCAGAAGCAACCAGAAAGTCAGCCGCCCGAATGCGCCACACCAACGCACCGCTCCGTCAACTTGCCAGCGATACCTCACCTCACCTAGAGAGGCACACAACAGCAACCCACCACAAGGACCTCGAATCACCATCAGAAAGTGATGAGGAGGAGGTCAACCAGCTCCAGTCCGAATGCGACCAACGCAATCAGTGGAATCAAAGACTACCCGCACCAATGCGTGGGTTGTGGGGCAAACCACCCGTGATCAGACTGAAAATTCCTCGACGCACTCTGCCATTCCTGTGGGAAAAGAGGCCATATCAGGAAGGTCTGTAGAAGCAAGCAAGGATCCAGCCCAATTCGGAGAGAAAACAACAACCGGCAGACCACAGGGAATCGTCCTGTGAGTCGAGAACACTTGAACCACCAATGGAACAATCACTCTTACAGAAATAAAACACTGGCCACTTCAACGAGACAGGAAGAGGCACACCAAACCATTACAATCAATCACGCTTCATCGTTAGATGCGAAGAAGATCCGAGTGAGGGTCGCCATCGAAAATCAACCTTGCATGATGGAAGTCGACTCAGGATCATCCCTCTCGATGGTTTCCTGGAAGACCCTTAAACAATTGATCCCTGCTGTCCGGCGTCAAGACCTCAGAGCCCAAAGAATTATACTCAAAGATTACCAGGGGAACTGAATTCCGGTCATCGGCTCCAGTCAAGTCAAAGTATCATTCAAAAATCGTACTGCGTCGTTACCACTGACCGTCGGTGACCGCGACCGGCCTAGTTTGCTAGGCCTTCAATGGTTCGCCCCATTCGGGAGGTAGCCGGCATTCACCAAACCAGAAGTGACGACTGGGAGGAGGCCCTCATCCAGGAATTCCAGGACGTCTTTGCAGACAAACTAGGCGAGTACAAGGGGACCCCGATATCATTTAGCCTTAACCCTGAAGTAGCCCCCATCCGCCTTAAGCCTCGTCGGGTACCTTTTGCCCTAAAACCAAAGATCGACAAGCAGCTCAATAAATTAATAGCCCAGGGTGTTTTAGAACCAACTGACCACACCCGTTGGGAAACCCCAATCGTAACACCCATCAAACCGGATGGATCGTTAAGGATTTGTGGGGACTACTGGGCCACCCTTAATCACGTCCTTCAACAGAACGCTTACCCAGTGCCGGTGGTGCAACACCTTCTCCATTCCCTGGGGGGTGGAAAAGTCTTTGCTAAATTGGATTTAGCACAGGCGTACTAACAACTGCCTGTAGATAAAAAAACCGCGGAAGCACAGACGATCGTTACGCACCGAGGCGCCTTTAAATGCAACCGACTCCAATTCGGAGTGAGTGTAGCCCCAGGGATTTTTAAAGTCTGATGGAGAGACTCTTGCAAGGGATCAAAGGGGTTGTGCCATACTTTGATGATGTTTTAATTGCAGCCCCGAATAGAGAAGTACTAGAAAGGCGTCTTAAAATGGTTCTCCAGAAATTTAAAGACTCCGGCCTAAAGGTTAAAAAAAATAAATGTCAACTATGTACAGATAAAGTAGAGTTCCTGGGGTACCTAATCGATAAGCAAGGCATTCACCCCACTAATAGCAAACTAAAAGCAATCAAAAACGCCCCAAGTCCCAGAAATAGGACAGACCTCCAAGCTTTCCTGGGGCTCATTAACTTTTACAACATCTTCTTGCCCCAGAAAGCGACCATAGCTGAGCCCCTACATAGACTCCTCGACAAAAAAGCCACCTGGGTCTGGGGACACCGAGAGGAGCACACATTCCAACAAGTGAAAAACTTACTAACCTCTGATGCTGTTTTAATGCAGTATAATGAGACTTTGCCTTTAACAATTACATGTGACACATCACCATTTGGAGTAGGAGCCATTTTGAGTCATGTGTTACCAAATGGTAGTGAGGCCTATTGCCTATTTTTCAAGGACCTTATCGAAGGCTGAAAGTAACTATAGCCAAATTGACAAAGAGGATGGCCAGTAGGACAAACCCCTGACGACTTCACCCCTTTCAGAAACCGGCAAACAGAACTTTTCTCACAAAAAGGCTGCATCCTATGGGGAGACAGAATCATCGTCCCAGAGTGGCTACAATGAGCAGTTTTGAAAACATTGTATGACGGTCACCCCGGCATCGTGCGTATGAAAGCGCTCGCACGAAGCTACGCGTGGTGGCCGGGCATCGATAAGCAGATCGAAGCCTGGTTAAAGGCTAAAGTGCCAAGAAGTCAGCAGTGCCCCACCGAGAGCAACTCCAACGGAGTGGGAAACCCCCCGGGGGCCGTGGTCCTGCATCCACGTTGACTTTCGGGACCTACTAAGGGACATACGTTCCTCCTAACAGTAGATGCCTATTCCAACTGGCTTGAGATCCACAGGATGAAGACTACTACAACTGATTTAGTCATCCGCAAATTGAATAGGCTATTCACAATGCATGGGTTGCCAGACGTTCTGGTTTCCGACAATGGACCCCAGTTCACCACCCTGGTGTTTGAGCAATACTGAGCAGACCGGGGTATCCACCAAGCGCACCCTGCAGCCAATGGCAGGGCCGAGTGCATGGTCCAATTTGTTAAAAAGACTCTCCACAAAATGGACTATGGAGACATTGACAACAAACTAAACAGAATACTCCTATTCCAACACATCACCCTGCACAGCGTCACCAACAAGACTCCAGCTGAATTGTCCAGCAGCTCTGTTCCCACCTCGACCGTCTCCACCCGTCCTACGCTCCAGAGAAACCCTGTGGATCTAGCGGAAAATGCCGCGAGTTTATGGTAGGCGACTTAGTCTTCGCTAAAAACCTTTCCAGTGAACCATTATGGTTCGAAGCAACCGTAACTCAAACCACCGAGCCCAGATCGTACCGTGTGCAAACCTGGGATGGAAAAATATGGAAACGCCATATAGATCAGCTTCACTCTAGACTACAACCCAGTTCCCGTGACTCCTGTGACTCTCAAACTGAGGGGGGAGGGGATATCGAAGAAGCCAAATTTGAGATGGTGGAAAGCGGAAGCGAAGGAAGTCAGCAGCCGGGCGCCTTACATGAAGAAGAATCAGGGAGAGGGTTGTCCTCGCCACAGAGGAATACCTCAACAGAGGCGAGCCCGCAGAGATCGGAGGACAACAATGATAGAATTAGCGGCACCGAGTCGTCCAATGAGGATGCGGAACCGCCTGTACCAGATAGATCAAAAAACATCCCGCTGAAGCCGGACTACAGACAGAAACCGGTGGGACAGCGCAAATCTAATAGACAGTTAAAACACCCTGCATATCTATGGGATTACATCACCGCACCCCTCAAATGGAACCTAGGGGGAAGGGGTGTTATGAACTAATAAAGGCGTTTAATAAAGTTTTAACAACCTTTAAGAAAAAGCAGGGTTCTAATCCTGTACTTCTGATTGGCCGATAATAGTGATATCAGATTGGTCCTTTCTGGGACATCTGATTGGCTGTTAATGGGCCAACTCTCATTGGTTCAAGGGTTTAACACTTCCATGTTTCTCATTGGCTAATAGGTCAGCAGCCAACTCTATATAAGGGCTGCTGCTGCCCTAGGGTTTTGCTCTGTTCAGTATGCTTAATAAAGAGTTGAAGTTCACTGTCACTGTCTCGTCTCCGCTCCTTGCACCCATGCGCAGAACGTAACAGGAAATATGTGAAAAGCAGAAGAAAAGCCCAGAAAAGCAGCAGAAGATGGGGCTTATTAGCTGTTTCTAAATAATGTGCTCTTTAGCAATTCAAGTGTTGATATGATGGTGATATGCATAATGTTCTTGCCTGAACTTAGCCCTTCTGAATATGCCTGGTAGCATGAGGCATATAAAATTCCTAATTTACATACCTGTACTTTCTGCTGTCCCCGTTGCTATGAATGTTGCTGTGGCATGTATTGAGGTTCTCAGAGGTTTGCGAAAAGGTGATTGAAAGAGCTGTCACAAATACTGATGATTAGAAGGACAAATCAGAGGGTGGGTGGAAAATGAAGCTTAATTTCTAAATGACTTGCAGGGGTTGCTAAAAAAATGGGGCTATTGAGAGACTTTCTTCAGAAATATCAGACAGATTTTGGCATGAGGAACCATTCTGTACTGACTTGGCAGCTGCTCTTTGTTTTAATATAGACTGGAGCTCTTGCTCAAACTGAGACAGTGGTAGGAACAAGTATTAGGGATAGAAGATGGTTGTGGAGATGGAGAGATAGCCTAGCAGTAAAGGACTTGTCAAACAGGACTTGTTTGACAGGACTTGTTTTACCTGTCAAACTAGATATTAATAGGCTGGATAAAGCAATTTCCCTGTTCAGTATAAGCAGTTTTCTATGACCCTGTGAATGCCTAGTTCCAGAAATTGATGCTTGATGGCAGAGAACCTGTTTTCCTTATAAAAGATCTTGGGCACCTCCAGCTCCAAGGACCAGACTAGCAAGTGATGGATAACCAGGAGAAAACTGTGTCAGACATTGACAAAGGTCCTGGAATAGAAGGACAGTTCATTTCATTTGGTATTAAATGACTTTTCCTGTCTGTGAGATTATTCTAGTCCAATATGCTTTGCAAAATCAATGCATTTGGTCTGCATCATGATGGAGCAAATGACAGTAAGAGGAGAGATAGAATAGAATAACAGAGTTGGAAGGGACCTTGGAGGTCTTCTTGTCCAATCCCCTGCTTAGGCAAGAAACCCTACAGATGAATGGTTGTCCAATCTCTTCTTAAAAACTTCAAGTGCTGGAGCATTCACAACTTCTGGAGGCAAGTTGTTCCACTGATTAATTGTTCTAACTGTCAGGAAATTTCTCCTTAGTTCTAGGTTGCTTCTCTCCTTGATGAGTTTCCATCCATTGCTTCTTGTCCTGCCCTCAGGGGCTTTGGAGAATCGCTTGACTAGCTCAGCCCAAGCCAGTCGTGACTTTAACCTCCATATTTTAGCCAATAGTTTTGGCTGAATGATAAACTAGGTAGTTCTGGGGCACATGGGGGGCACAAAGTAGATGGGCTTGAGGCACAAATGAAATGTGAGTTAAAGTTAATGCAATAAAAAAGGAGGGCTCTGAAGGGCTATTGATTTTACTCCATCCATTTAAAACGTATATCAGTGAGGCATGACCTCCGTAAATGGCATACACTAAATTAAATAATAAAAAAAAATAAAACTTCAGGCTTTTCTCCTCATGTCCTCATTTTCTGCCAATTTCTTTTGCTGGGCACATGGACTTAACTGATTTTTAAAAGATGGTTTCCAGCTATAAGATTTCATAAGGGCTTGAGATTATCCTTCTGGAACACCTAATTTACAGAACACTACCTTTACCGCTTGCCTTTAGACAGAGTTGTCTTCTTTAGGAGATAGTAGGTTGTATTATTTCTTTGAAGATAGTGAAGGGGAGTTATCTCTAAAGGATACCATATTGCTACATTGAGCACGAGGTTGAAGTAGTTGACTTCCAGGTTTCCATTTAAATCCTATAATGCTGTTGATTTTATCCTACTGTTGTTATTTTGACAGTGATTAGTTTTATTTTAAGATAATCCCTGAGACTATGCATGAATCTCTCTCTATATCTTTATCATCTCTATCTGTAGCTATAAGTATCATCTCTATCCTCTCCATCTTCAACTTTATCATCTCTACCTTTGTCTCTATCTCTATCATCTCTTTCTCTCTGTCTCTTTCTCTCTCTGTCTCTCTTTCTGTCCCGTCATCCCTATCTATATTCTAAACTCCATTTGTATTATTTTTATATAAATGTTGGATAGGATAACTAGACAAATTTATTCTCAGCCTGTGTTCATGCAAAAATAAGAAGAAAAAAAATCTTAGCCCCAAAATTTCTGCTGAATGAAGATTTATCTATTAATTCCTGTTAGAGCCTGTGTGTCAGAAACAATGTACTGAGAAGGATAAATGAAAAAGGGAAAAGCAACAGGGAAGAATAATGTCTTCAGGGATAAAGAAGTGATGCTCAACTTTGGATTCCAAGTTTTATTGTGATGCAGTTTTTATGAGCCTAGATGATTTGCCAGCTGCTTGAAAATAATTAGAATTGTTGTTTATTCACACCTGGAAACCCAAGCTTTGGAACAAATTAATTAGAATGTGATACTTAAATTGGTAAGCTTTTTGATTCCATTGAGATGAGACACTCATTGGATTATTCTAACTTAATCAAAAAGCAGAAATAAGGAGAAAGGAAGTACATGGATAAACTGGACTTAGGTAGTTTGTCTTTCAAAGCATAGTGGAAACATGTTGCATGAACTGGCCATCCTATTATATGAATATAGTAATTTTACTACACCAATCTGGTTTATAATTATAGTAATTATGTCATATGAAGCTGGCTACCAAAGTGTTTGGATGGGTGGGAGAAAAAAATGTAATAAATATGAATACAATACGATGCATAGTTGCTTGGGAGCTTCTTGATTCTGGAGCCATCTAAATAATTATGGTTGAAATTATTGGCTGTCTGGAAAGATCCAGATACCTAATCCACCTGGAGTTGTTCTGTATGGTCATTGTATTCTCATTCTCATATTCGAAGTAGGAATTTGAAGCAAGGAGTTGCTGGTTTTGTTGTCAAGGTCCTGTTGAAGAGATACAATCAATAAAGGAGAATATTTGTAGCTCAGGGTTGAAATGAGAGGTCCTTGGTGCTCTCTGTGCTTGGATGGTTTCTTGCAAATGTTTCATTAGCCAAACCAAGTAACATCAGCAGTGCTAGTCAATGGTGAGTCTTCCGAACTAGCAGGCTCGTAAGCCTGCAAACCTGACTGGTCTTTTCCACAGCAGGCTCGTAATCCTGCAAGTTTGATTGGTCCGTTAACAGCGGGTCACGATTGGTCATTCAAGGCTGATCCGATTGGCTAGTTAACGGGCTGCCGCAATTGGACGCTCCAAGCGCGGCAAACTTAAACCATTGGACGCTTTGACAGCAGCCAGCTCTATAAAAAGGGCTGTTGCTGCCATACATTTCAGCTCTGTTCCTGAAGTCACTAATAAAGAGTTTGGAGTCACTATCCGATGTCTCATCTCCGTTCTTGCGCCTACCCTCCGAGATAGAACAGTGAGATTATCTAATTTGGATAATGAAACATTTGCAAGAAAACAACCAAGATGAGAGAGCACCAAGGACCCCTCAGAGATATAATCCCATTGCACCCACCTCCCCTCCATTGCCACACAGTGCAGCTGGCATTATGAAGGTTTAATCAATAAGAACTGCTGAAATACTGGGGCATATTTTGGGCCTGAAATATTGCAGAATGCTTTGTGTAGGCATGAACTAAATGCTGCAGCTTGTTCAGAGACAAATGCATCCATCATTCTGGCACTCCACGATAGCCCAGGGGCATCTGAATCCATTGTATATATAGAGGAAGCTTGCTACTGTCTAAAAACAGAGGTTATCTGTGGCACTATCTGAACTGCAGTGTGGAATCTTTAACAGGGTACAGAGCTTGGCTTCCCATTTTCCCCTGAGGATATTCTTCCCCATCAGCATGCAGAAGATACAGCCAAAGACAAAGGCTGCAGATGTTTATTGCTGCTACAGAAAAGAGATTTGGCTCAGTGGTAAAGCAAACACTTTGCATACAAAAGATCCCAGATTTTTAGACCTAGCATCTCCAGGTACAGAAGGAAGTCTCTATCAGGCTCTAAAACTATTGGAACCTATGGTTTACAAATGCAAGCAAACTACTCCAGGGGAAACTGCTGTCCATAACAATTTCTAGTCTTGTTGGTTTCTGATCACCTGGACTGATCCAGATTGAGGTCCAACAGCATCTACTGGTTCTCTCAACTCTGACCACAGTGCTACGTTCTAGATATCAATGGCTTCACAATGTATGCCAACTTTCTATGTCGCATATGGAAAACTTAATACATGAAAGAAAAATTAAAAGTTCTATTTATAAAGCTAAAGGTGAAGTTCCCAGCTGCTCATTGTCCAGAAGCGGCCAACTTTAAGCTCTATTTTTTTTCTACCAATTGCCTTTTAGGTTTTCCCAACCACAGTACCAAACGAGTCAATAAAATTATTGATGGAATTCTATGTTGGATAGGTAAGGCATAGCTATTTAATGCCATTGTAAAACAACCAAATAAGGTTTCCTCCGCACCAAGATGTCTTTCTTTCTTTCTTTCTTTCTTTCTTTCTTTCTTTCTTTCTTTCTTTCTTTCTTTCTTTCTTTCTTTCTTTCTTTCTTTCTTTCTTTCCTTCCTTCTTTCCTTCCTTCCTTCCTTCCTCCACTCTCTTCCCTTTCCCTTTCCCTCCCCTCTTCTTCCCTTCCCTAACTTCCTAGAAGTTTGTTTAATGACATTACAGACAGCAATGTAACGTGTACATTTTGTAGGTAGAACAGGTTCTGAATTTTCTTTTCATAAAAAAGAATCCAGGCACTCCAAGTTTATTCCCCAAAGTAGATGCTAGAAATAAAAATTTGAAAAACCAAAGAAGAATTCTTTGTTCATGTAAATTTGCATTGCAGTTGAACACAACTGGTAGGTTGCAATGATGGCCAGTCTCTCCCTCAGGCTCATGGAGGGCCTGAGCTTGGAAACGCTGTCCTGTAGATAGAGAAAGGACTAATAAATGCTTGAACTGGCACAAGGAGAACAAGATTGGCTCCTGGCAATAGTAAGTAGCTGAGCAAGCTGCCCTCTGGGCCTTAGAGAGCACCAACCCTCCGAGCGAGGTGTGAAACAGTGTCGTCTTTCATTAATGGAATAAACTTCCTTGGGTTTTTTTTCCCCTTCTAATTTTTTGAATTCCTCAGGCAGTTCCCAGTCTCTGTTCCGTCCTCCTAAAATAACAGACTTTGCAAGAGCCGGGCAGGGGCTTTAAAATTGGCTAGTCTTTTCTTCTTTGCCTTGGCTGTGTTATTCACTGTGCCTGCTGTTGCCACGACAACTCTGGATGTGTCTTTTAGCTCAGTGATATCATCAGGCATCCCAACAACTGAGGGCCTGTGCTCTGAGGCAACATTGGCTATTGTGTGCCTTTCACAGCTCCTGTTCTTCTCAATTGGTTGCTCTTGTCCAGCTTTCGTTCTTGGCTTGCTGGTTCCTCGGCTTTCTCTCTGACCTCACAACTTCCTTGCCAAGCATCCAGGCGACTTCAGACAAAACCTGAGTAGAAATAGTGAAGGCTGCAAAACTACAGTTTTGATGTGCAGAAGAGGCATTCCTATCAGCAAGCGTAGCATGCGATCAACCTTTTTCATAGAGGCATGGAGATTTTGTCACTTATGTAAATAAATGTCCTTTAATGAGCCACGGTGGCACAGTGGTGAGGGTGCAGTACTGCAGGCTACTTCTTTTTCTTAGTTTTCTTTAAAACAACAACGACAAAGTTTTTATTTTTCACAACAAACGAACAAAACATAAAAACATAATACCATCTTTCAATTACATACATACAGTGTGTCAGTTGTTACAATCTTTTGTGCTATCCTTTTTTAACCATTACTCACAAGTTATATAAATTCTCACCTTATCGATCTAGCTTGTGCTTATATAATATCAATTATTAAACATTCATTTGACTATTTTTCCATCATTTTATATGAGATATTCTAATTTTCATTATGATTTAATCTTATACATTCATCCAATGGTTATATATTTTATATTGTATTCTATATCAATCTATTAACTTTTATTGTAAGGCTTACTAGTCTATTTCTTTACCATGTCTTTTTATCGAACCATTGATAAAATAAATCCCATATCATATAAAATTGTTTATCCTCTTGTTCTCTAACTTCAAATGTCAATTTACTCATTTCTGCACAGTCCATGATTTTCTTAAAAATTTCCTCCTGCATAGGTAAACATGAGACCTTCGGGTATCTGCCAGCTGTAATTTATTCCTCTCTTAAGTAACTCTTTGGTCAAAAATAAATATTCTCTTCTTATCTATCTCACTCTTCTCAGTACCTGTTTCAGAACCACTATTTCTTTATCTTTGTACTTTAGTGTTTTTTTCTCTTGCCACCTGTAGTATTTGTGATTTTATTATTTTCTTTGTAAATCTGATATGAACTTTTCTTGGCAGTTTATTTCTCATCGCATATCTTGTATAAACATGAAAAACCTCATCCATTCCATCCATCATCTTCTCTTTAGTTACCTCTAATGCTTCTGCCAAGATTTCTGTCATCATTTCAGCAAGGTTTTCACTCTTTTCTTCTTCTATATTTTGAAATCTAAGATAGAATTCTGATCTATCAATTTCTCATCCCAATGATTGCAGAGATTTGCCCTTATCTCTTTCCACTTCACTCAATTGACTAACCATATCTCCAATCTTCTTATTTCTTTGTACATCTTGTTCTTCAATTTTCTTAATTTTGTCCTCATATTGCATCATCATCTGTTGAATATTTTCTATTTTTTTATCTGTCTTTTCCATTCTTTGCTCAATATTCTCCATTCTCTTTTCAATATTATCTGTTTTTACTTGTATCTTTTGAATTCCTTGCATAATCATCTGCAGTGTCACTTCTTTCTCTTTCTGTTCTTGTAACATCGCCTGTATTGATTGTTGTCCTCCAGATGGTGAGGAAGAAGAGGTCAGGATTTAAGAAGCTGAGGCTGGTGTTTTTCTGCTCATCTTAAAGTACAATAGAAAAATTGAAAAGAAAAAGCAAGAGTAGCCAATTGCCACTCCAGTAAAATAATAATAATAATAATAATAATAATAATAATAATAATAATAATAATAATAATAATAATAATAATAATAATAATAAAAAGAGGGAAGGGAAAAATCTTCAGGCACTTGAATACCTTAATCCAATTGATTCCAATTATGTAGGAAAAAAGGAAAAAAATATAAAATGGAAAAAAGATGAAAAAATAAAAAAATTAAGAAAAGATTTAAAAAGACAGAGATCTGTATATTCCCCTTGCCGAAGAGGTAAAATAAAAAGGGGGGGGGGGGAAGTAGCCTTATTTTTGCATAAGTCAAATATAAAAATCCAACTTGGGGGGGAGTAGAAAAAAAGGGAAAGAGAAAATGCAATTCTGTCAATAAGCAAAGCACCGCCACTATATGTTCGAGGCTCTTTACTAAATCAAAAAACAAAATTTCCAGTTTTCCTTTCAAGGTCACTTCAATCTTCTTTCTTCAATTTCAAATCCAGACTCCAGCTATCAGTAGTTCCACAGAAGAACACCTGCAAACAATCTACATGCTTTTCCCACTATCTTTTCAATGAAAAGCAGAGAGTCCTTGAATGTAACAGCAAATGTATCAACAAGAAAGGAAGGAAGGAAGGAAGGAAGGGAGGGAGGAAGGAAGGAAGGAAGGAAGGAAAACAATGTATCTAAGCCTCCAGGTGGCATCACTACTTATTTCCCTTTCCTTTCCCTTCCCCTCTAATATTAAAATCAGGAAAAATGAAAAAAATATAAAGAATCTAAAATTATTAAAAAAAAGCAAGAGAATAAAAAACTTTTCCGGAGTTATCTTGAAGGGAAAAAATAAAAATTAAAAAGGAAAGACCAGTCCAGTTTAAAAGTTAAAAAGTTTTAACAAAATCCAAAATTCCAATTAAAAAAAAAAAAAGAAGAAAACCTTCACGTTTAATTTGTGCTTAATCTCGCTGCTAGAGCACTTTTATCTTCACTTTTAATTTTAATTTTTAGTCTTTTAGGGGGTCCTCTCCAGAAAAAAATAAATGGAAAATTATCTCACCAAACTGACACTCTTTCTTTCCAGCTTTCTTCTATTCCAGAGCTGTCCCAGCTTCAGCAGCTTTAATGGCTGCCTTTCCACCGCAGGAAAAAAAGGGCTTCTCCTGAATCTACTAGGGACTTTGCGATGTCCCTGGGATTGACAGGATATGCCCTCCTCTGTCACTGTCTCTATGGGACGGTTTAGGTCTGTTGGAACTGTCCCACTGCAGGCTACTTCTGCTGCCTGCCGGCTGCCTGCAATTTGGCAGTTTGAATTTCACCAGGCTCAAGGTTGACTCAGCCTTCTGTCCTTCTGAGGTCAGTAAAATGAGGACCCAGATGGTTGTGGGAAAGAGGCTGAATCTATAAACTGCTTAGAGAGTGCTGTAAAGCACTGTGAAACAGTATATAAGTCTAAGTGATATTGCTAATTGGGAAGGAAGGAAGGAAGGAAGGAAGGAAGGAAGGAAGGAAGGAAGGAAGGAAGGAAGGAAGGAAGGAAGGAAGGAGAAGGAAAGAACGAAGAACCATGGGGCTCAGTGATTACAATGCAGCATTGCAGGGTAACTCTGCCAACTGCCTGCAGTTCAATCTTGACCTGCTCAAGATTGACTCAGCCTTCTATCCTTCCGAGGGGGGTAAAATGAGGACCCAGATTGTTGGGGGCAAGATGCTGACCCGGTAAACCATTTAGAGAGAGCTGTAAAGCACTATAAGTGGTACAAAAGTCTAAGTGCTATTGTTATTTCTATATAAATTGGGGGGGGGGGAAATCAGACCTAGAAACCATTTGCCATAGAGTTTAGTACAGGTAAGTCCTCAATTTACAACAGTCCCACAGTTCCTTTAGCGATCGTTCAACAGCACTAAAAAAATGACTTATGACCATTTTTCACACTTATGACCGTTGCAGCATCCCCATGGTCACGTGATCAGAATTCAGTCACTTGACAGCTGATTCCTATTTATGACAGATGTAGTGTTCCCAGGGTCATGAAATCCCCTTTTGCGACTGTTCTGTCTTGCCTTTCCTCTTTCCCAAAAGATGAAAGAGTACAAACTCACACAAACACAGGCAGGCAAGCTGGCTCAGACTTCACAGAGTTAATTCTTTGGAACTGAAAATATTCTTGGCATTCCAACGCGTCCTCCCTGCCAAATCCAAACTGATAGTAAATAAAATTTTACTCACAGAATATCACGAGGCAGTCCACAAAGAAAATCGGAAGTAAGGTTAAACTTTGTTCCATACAAAATTTCAGGAGAAAACACACCCACTTTTATCCCCTGTGGGGTGTGGCTCAATGACTCAGCTCACTCTCTGACCCTCCCACACCTCCTATGTTGCTGCTCACATTTCTCCCTATGACACTGCTTAGGATCGAGCCAACACTCTTCCTCTGTCAGGGGCTGCTCCGATATGCCTTCCTCCGGATTAATCTCAGGCTGTTCCTCTCAGTTGTCTGATGGAACCTGAGGCATTATCAGAGAGGAAGGCATTGCCAGAGAGGAAGGTCCTGGGGAGGAAGGCATTCCTAGTTCCTCCTCCTCATCTTCCAGGTCCTCTTCCTCTGACAGCATAGGGCTCAGAAATCGGGGCCACAACAGCGACCTTTTGACAAGCAAAGTCAATGGGGGAAGCCAGATTAATTTAACAACCATATTACTAACTCAACAATTGCAGTGATTCCCTTAACAATGGTGACAAGAAAAGTCATAAAATGGGCAAAACTCACTTAACTGTCTTGCTTACCAGACATTTTGGGCTCAGTTGCAGTGATAAATTGAGGACTAGGTATACTGCTTTTATTTTTAACAGCTTTAGGAATAGCATCTTGCAAATCTGAAATTATTTCCCCTTTTGTTTTTGAATGAACTTAGGATGGACTTGTTTGTGGTGGTATTTTTTTTAATCACTTGAACTCAGACCATTTTTATCTGACCAATGTTTTGGTCAGTGACACCTCTTCTTGTCCCTCAAGGCTATCCTCTTTGCCCTCTTCAGAGCTTGTGACCCTGGCAGAGTGAATTTATTATTGAAATTTCTGCCAAGTATTGGAAGATCTCAGTTGCTTCAGCCATCACCCAAACTCTGCTGCAAAAGGACAGAAAAATACCTTCCTTCTCCCCATGTCTTATATCGCAGGCAAAGAGATCAAATTGGTTTTCCAGGCCAGCCCCAATTTATGGAACTGTAGTTTTGCAAAAGACAACCAGTTTGATGTAGGGGGTTAAAGGCACCGTGCTAGAAATTAGGAGACTATGGTACAAACCCAACTGGATGACTTCAGGCCAATCTTTTTTCCTCAGTCCTAAGAAGAGGACAATGATAAAGCCTTTGTGAAAAATGTTGCCAAGAAAACTGCAGGAATCTGTCCTTGTAATTCCAGAAGACTCATACAAAAATATGCATGCATTTTGGTCCAGCCAGGTGCCTGCTCTGATGGTCAACCTAATTACAGCTTTTGACTTGTTTGCAAATTGAGAGTGTGAGGTCATGTAAGGTTTGTGATATGATTACATTTGAATACAAATGATTGCTATGGATACAACTAAGCACCATTTGTTGGGTTATACAACAGTTCTATGAATCTTGACTCTTCCTTCCTTCCTTTCCTCCCTCTCTCCCTCCTTCCTCTTTGCCCTTTCCTCTTCCCCTTGATATCCTTCCTTCCTTCCTTTCTTCATCTGTGTATGCCACCAAAAACAAACTGTGTGTCAGGAACCATATGTTGTTTTTATCCAATCATACAGAAAATAAAACACTGGGCTCCTTGCAGTAACATCTAAATCCTCAACTGCTTGTGGCTGTGTTTTTGCACTAGTTAGCATTAGAAGTACATTCAGAATGTTTGCTTTCTTCCAACAATTTGAAATGAGGAAGGCTGTTGGAGGTTAAAGCACGCACACATTGGGTGTGTGATGGAAATTGAAACTGAACAATGATTAGTGAAACAGTTTTTGCAACTATAACAGATAGGAGATTCATTTGTAGGAAGTACATTGTAGTGATAGGCAAAGTTAGGCAACTATTTATCAACAGGAAAGTCAAAGATTATGTGCCTTGGAAGGAAGTGACTTCAGGTTAGAGGAAACAAGGCAGAATGATAGTAAGATAGTATCTTAAACCTACTTCCTCTTTATGACAAATAGGTAATGAGTTATTGAAGAATCAGTATATATAATCATATAATCATATATCCTCTTAACCACCAGCATATCTCAGATCTTAGGAGTATCATTGAGTGAGAGAACTTCGTGACTGCAAGTTGAAAAAGTTAAAGACAGTATCTTTGTTTAAAAAATGGTTAATCATGTATTCTCAAGTTGGTGTTAATTCTTCACGATTTAATCTGTCCCCAACCATCAGATCTTCCAATAGTACTCATTGCTACTGTAATTGAGCATATCCAAAATATGATGATTTAAGCCTGGTCATTTGTACCTTAGGAACACTAGGTTGATTTATTTTATGATCCATTTGTTTGTTTTCTTGGATATCAATGCTATTCTCAGGAGTTTTCTCCAATATGGTTCAAGGGTATCTTGCTTCTTCACAGTTCAACTTTAATTTCCATAGTTACAGAGTAAAACATTTCCTGCATGAATCTCCTCCTCCTCCTCCTCCTCCTCCTCCTGAAAACTCAAGTAAGCATCTTTTCCCATCCTAAATCAAATAATTTTTATTTGTCTAAAACAACATATTGAGTTTTCTGGCTAATCTTAGTTTTTTCCCCTTCTATTTTCTATCCAAAATTCAATTCCCTAAATTGCAATGGTGCATGAGATACTAATCCGATAACCAGTTCCATGCTTGAGTGAAGCTGCAAAAATATTAAGATATTATCAAACTTCAAAAAAGTACTTTAATTTCTTGTATTTCAGTTGGAATACTTAGCAGGCTCCTTGTATTTTGGAAAGAAGCAGTAAAATATTTGTGCTATATTAAGGATGTGTATTTAACAGGAATGTTTATGAGTGAACATGACAAAATGCTTTGAAGAGAGATGCTTAGCAAGGAGAAAAACAAAGCAAATAGATGCCAAGTGCATTGCTAGAATTTCTATCACAGAAGAACTGCTTCCTGGCAGTTCTATTTATTTTTTTCCCTGCTGGAATGTTCGAAGTTAATGATTAATTATCTTATGCAACATTTAATAGATATGAGACGTTGGTTATCAATTAAATACCATAATAAGGGAATATTTGAAAATAAATCTACCATGTTAATAATTTTAGAATAAAACCACAGAGGGAAAAAAAAATCCCTCGATTTTTAAGAAATTATTTCTTATTAGGTAGATGAAATTTTCATTTTTTTTCCAGGTGATCAGGCATTACAATTTTTATTTGGCAGTAAGAAGTCTAATTAGAGTGGGTTTAATAAAGAGAACACCTCTTTCTGGTAGTGAAGTTTCCAAGGCAACATTAGCAAATAGTAGGACTTCAAATATCATCATCTCTTTGAGTTGCTATTAGCATCACCAGTTGTAACTGACAGTCTTCTGGATTTGCATATCTACCTCTGGCGCTTAGGAGATAACAACAATTATGTTTGTTCCCAGATCAGGTAGACAGATGGCTTGTAGTGAAGGTGATGAGCATGCCCTCTTTCTACAGATCTGCTAAAAGATGTATAAAATATTAACTGCCAACATAAACACTGCACTGCAGTGGAACAAATTCCAGGGATTGCTTTGTTTGTTAGTGGTCTTTCCATAGGTTTGAGTATGGAGCTAGGTTAACGCTTCTCTCACCTGGGTAAGTTACCTGAGATTGGGTAAAGATTTTTCACTGGTAATATGCAAACCCATTTTACCTACCTACCTGCCAGATGTTTTACCTATCTTGGATTAAAAAGGACTTTCTGATAAATGGTTTCAGCTAATGACAGAAAAAGTCTGGGAAGAGTTAAGCAATGCATTAAAATAGAACGTTTAGACACCACCAAGAATTTCTATGGAAATTTTAATCTGCCCTATCTTTCTCTGTCATCTTGAAAAGAAACAAAGCACAACACAACACACAGGAAGTTATATCTGCCAAAGAGCTAGGAATTCAAAAGATTTTATCCTCCACTATGATACATTTGAGATTATATAGAAAAGTGCATCTTCCAACATAGCATAGATCTCCTGCTTTGAGCAGGGGGTGGGAATAGAAGACCTCCCAGGACCCTTCCAGCCCTATGGTTCTATGAAATCATATTGTCTTAAAAAATTATCTGTATGTTTTTCCAAATGTGACATGTCTTTTTTTTTTTTTTCTAAATTAAAAGAAAGCATCAAAGTCATTTACTTTCTCTCATGGGGAAAGTGCACCAGATTAATGATCCAAATTAATGCTCTTCTGTATTGGAGAGATGCTTGGAATTTAAGGCTACAATTTATAAACCAGGAATTAAGGGCCACTGGCTGTTTCTTTTCCTCCCAGCCTTTTGTCTCACTAGCCCAGATTGCAATGTCCCCTGTGAATTCTGCTGATCGAAGAACAAACTGTCTTTGTTTGAGTTATTTATGGCATGTTTTGGTTTTTCATTCTGGCATCCACTTTGGGAATGTTGGCTCGTTTTATCTGCAGATGGATTTTAACCCAAATCAGAGCAGGGTCAGATTGTTGGCACATGGATGTCTACTCAGTGTGACCATTGGATGCCTTCTTAGTAGCTTTTTTGCATTAGAGAAAGTCTTGGACAGAACTCAGTGCAGGAAAGGAAAAGAGGGGCTACCACCTCTCTATGGATAGCTAATCAGAGCTAAATGGAACCATTCTTTCATTATTTATTTGAGTGCCATGCTTCATGGAGAAAGCCACCCATGGTTGCTTACTGACCAGTAGAAGCTGGGTCTCTGTAGGAATCCAACAGAAAGGTCCAAGTGAAGGCTCCCCTAGTAATATCAAAATTATATCCTTCTGAAGAACTACCAGAATAACTGTTTCCAACAATGGGGTAATTTCATCTGGAGATTTTTTCTTCTTCTTTCTCCCAAGTCAAGGAATTCATATCAATAAAAAAGCGGCATGACTGGGATAACTGTCCTAATCTTGATTCCTCTTTTTATTATTATTTTTAATTTAAAAGAAAAACTAAAAAGGTAGATTAAAAATTAATCTAAATTAATTAAATTATAGAAATGTTAACAATTTCTGGAAATGCTAGTTTCTTTAGCTTCTGCTCAGATCCTCTGCCCCACAAATGTTCTGTAAGAGTTGGAGTTAAATTGTTATATAAAAACTAAGTTATCTAACAATTTCTGCCTAAAGATATCTAATCATGTAATAAGACTATTACTATTACTATTATCCTCCTCATCTTTCCTATTACATATTCTTATTGGCATCTTACTTTCACTTTGTTGGTTATATCTTATGATTTATGATTGCATCTTATGAATTACGATTTATCACTTTGTTGCTAATATGAACACTGAGAGCTTTTGCACCAGAGACAAATTCCTTATGTGTCCAATCGCATTTGGCCAATAAAGACCTATTCTCTTCTCTTCTCTTCTCTTCTATATTCTATACCTATCAATGCTGGTGTGAGTAGATTTCAGTTTGGGGCATGGGCCTCCACTAAGGCTGACCGAACTCTGATTTGGAAGAGAGAGGGTGAAAAGAGAGAGACAAGGAAATGCAAGAAGATGAAAGCTCAATTGGCAATGAGAGCATTGAACCAAGACTTTTTCTTCTTTAAGAGAAGGACCATGCTAATGTGAGGTTTGAAGATTGCTGTCCTTAGGTCAGAGGAAATGAAGGAGGTGGGAGAGAAGGCCAACTGTGTTGAGTTAAAATAAAAATAAAATAAAAAATGGACAGATGGAGGAAAAGTTAACTTTGAAATTGTTATACTGTGCATTGAGACTATGTTATTCCATGTTTGTTATCCATACACGTCTTTTTTGCAGAGGTTATGAATTTTAAAGACCTAATTCCACTCAAAGAATTGGGATTTACTGCAGAAAAGCCACAACAAATGAGGTTGTAACTGAGCAAAATCCAAATTCCTCTCTTTTGTGGTGCTAAAGGAGGGAGGGAAGGAACAGTGATTGTAGTTGTATATAATGCAGGATTTAGAGAACTTAAAATATGGCCTTATTCTTATTTTGACTGCACAGCAGTGGTGGGATTCACATTTTTTTTTACTACCAGTTCTGTGGATGTGGCTTGGTGGGCATGGCAGGGAAAGGATACTGTAAAATCTCCTGTCAGAGATGATACTTGCCAGTTCTCCAAATTACTCAAAATTTCCACTACCAGTTCTTCAGAACTGGTCAGAACCTGCTGCACAGTGCTTTTTTTTTTTTCCCCAAATCCAAGAGTAACCTCTGAGAGGGATAGGGTCAATAGTGGGATTCAATTTTTTTTACTACCAGTTCTGTGGGCATGGCTTGGTGGGCGTGGCAGGGGAAGGATACTGTAAAATCCCCATTCCCTCCCCACTCCTGGGGGAAAGCTAATGCAAAATCCCATTCTTTCCCCACCCCGCTAACCTGCTTTCCAGCTCCGTTCTCCTATGCAGGGCAACCAAAGAAGACCCAGCCGATCAGCTGAGACTCGGGAGGCAGAGAATAGATGGGAGCAGGGCCAGTCAGAGGCGGTATTTACCAGTTCTCTGAACAACTCAAAATTTCCGCTACCAGTTCTGAGGACTGCAGGAAATGCATGAGTTTTCTGTTGGTTTCCAGGTGCAATTCAAAATGTTTATTATGTTTATAATGCCCTTTATGGCTGGGGCCCCTTTTCCCTATGCCATGGTCATCTCTGAATACAGATTTATCATCCATTCTATTCTACTCTATGCTATGCTATGCTATGTTATGTCATGCCATGTCATTCCTTCGTTCTGTTCTGTTCTGTTCTGTTCCATTTCATTCCTTTTATTCTGTTCCGTTCCGTTCCATTCCATTCCATTCTATTCTTTTGTAAACTCTGTTCTATTCTTTTGTAAATTCTATTCTATTCTCTTCTTTCATAAATTCCATTCTAATCTTTTGTAAATTCTATTCTATTCTATTCCATTCCATTCCATTCCCTTTGTTATTGTTTTGTTTTATGCTCATCAGGGCTGATGATTGGGATGGCCCAAAAGTGTTGTAAAATAAATAAGCTCCTGAATCATCTATTGATGCTTTAACGAAGATAACTTAATTGTGAAGGAACTGTGAGGCTAAGCATTTCTTTTATTTCAAACTTTATCCTGTTTAATTGTGGTCTTTGTATGCTATATGCTGGTCTATGACCGAACAAAGATTTGATGATGATGAAGATAACTGTGGTTAACTGAAGATAACTGAGCCCAGAATTCAGATCTTTTTGTGAGAGATAATATATTCCAATATAATACCTGCATTTCTCCATCACTTAATTCTATCTTTCTCTTCAAATCAGAAAAGCCATGTTAAAAAGATACAGTTGCCCTTGCTTTTGGCAATATTGGATGTTTCCTCTCTTGCTACTTCGAAAAATCAAGGGAAAAGGGGGGCAATGGGGAAAGCTCATACTGGCTTCTCAGGGGCGAAACAAATAGGCTTACGGGAAGATTTGGATTGCATCCATGCCAAGTTAGAAACAGCAGAGTGATAATTTAGTCTGTCGGTTGGATTTCTGCATGCTAATACCCAGCAGCATGAATGGGGAGTTCAGATTATTTGTCCCAACATGGACTGCTCTTAATTTACTATTTGTTCTGCTTGGGTGTGCAAAAGGGCTCTCCTTGGCATTTCACACTGAGGCAATGTTTGGAAAGGGATTGCTGATTTGGATCATCAGATTGGAACAAATGGCTGGCAGCCATCTTGAGTTGACAGAATTTGCCAGGTGCTGCTCATTTATTCCTTGCAACAGCCTTTACTCTTATTTCCTAGTCCCCAAGATGCCCAGACCTCTGATTTTTGACTTTCACTAAGAAAAATGCATCTAAAAAGAGAAAAGGAAAGCCAGCTCAGCAGGAGCAGTAACGTATGGGCCACATTAACCTGTGTAAAACAAGCATTTCAGCTGTCAGGTTTATAACACAAGGAAGAAACCCGGTATAAACAAGTTGTTATAACAGGGAGGGGGGAGGAAGTAATTGGCTCTGTGTCTTTTCTTTTGATCCTCTAATACTGAAGTTGTTACAAAAAGGTAACAACTGCAGCAAGCTTGTTTTAGATGAGGCATATCTTTAAATGACTTTTTAGCTACAATTTCAGTGAGCACAGATGTTTCAAGTTTCAGTAAAGGAAAAGCTTGGAGTTTTGTCCTTGTTGCGTTAATTAAAAATGTGTCTGAGCTCTATAAATAAGAGTTACCGTGTCTGTGGGGTTTAAATAGTGCGGAGGGATCAGTTGTGAATGATGTGTGCAATAGTCTAACCCTGCGTTGCAACCATTTGACAATACAGTTATTTTACAGTGGCATGAAGCAGCTATGCACTGTTTATCCAGCTTTCCATCAATAATTGACTCCTTTGGTACTGTGGTTGGGAAGGTTTAAAAAGGCAATCTTGATTAGTAGGAAAAAAATGGAGCTTAAAATTGGCCTCTTCTGGACAATGAGTGGCTGGAAACTTTATCTGGCTTTATAAATAAAACACTATACATACATTCTCTTGGACATCATCAGCTATAGCAACATGTTTAATGTATTATGGTTTGAACAAACTCACCTTGGTTTGGAATCCTGGTGTAGACTAGTCTAAATCTCTCTCTCTCTCTTTCTCTCTCTCTCATCTATCTATCTATCTATCTATCTATCTATCTATCTATCTATCTATCTATCTATCTACCTACCTACCTACCTACCTACCTACCTACCTACCTACCTACCTGATATTTATATCTATAGCCATCCATCTCAGTCAAAGACTCTGAATGGTTTACAATTTTGTGGTTTCTTTTCACCATTCATATGGTTGTAACATGGCATACTACCTCTCTCTCTCTCTCTCCCCCTCCCTCTCTCCCTCTCTCTCTGTCTCTCTCTAACTTCATATGTGTATCTATAGCTTTATGTCTTTTATCTCATATGTATCCTATCTATCTATCTATCTACCTATCATCTATCTATCTATCTATCTATCTATCTATCTATCTATCTATCTATCATATTTTTATCACCTGTCATCTGTCATCATCTCAATCCATATACATCCAAAGGAAAATCCCCCAAGAGCTCCGCAACCCCCCTATCTCAAGGCCTGAGAGAATCCCCAAGTGTTCAGTAATTTTCTATCCACAGCAACATCCTAGAATCTAGATCCACCGATTTAGTAGTAAGCTTAAAAAAGACTGTCTAATTCAGATAATTCAGTAGAGTTGATCTCTCTCTTTTTCTTTCTGCAAACTGGTAAAACAAAAATAATAATAATCCAGATTTCTTACAGAGGGTGAATAATTTCTCATCAGTCAGGGTTCAATGTCAGCAAAATTATTCCTTTTCTTGCAAGAAACATCTTTTGTTTAACCCAGGAGTGTCAAACTTGCAGCCTGTGGGCTGGCTGCATCACGTGCTGGCCACGCCTGCCCACCCCTCCAATTTAGCAAAGGGGGGAGAAGTTGTGATAAGTCACATGATGACAGCATGACACTGGAAGTTTGACACCCTTGGCTTAACTGATCACCATTGTTATGAACTAATAAAGGCGTTTAATAAAGTTTTAACAACCTTAAGAAAAAGCAAGGTTCTAATCTTGCACTTCTGATTGGCCGATAATAGCGATATCGGATTGGTCCTTTCTGGGACATCTGATTGGCTGTTAAAGGGCCAACTCTCATTGGTTCAAGGGTTTAACACTTCCATGTTTCTCATTGGCTAATAGGTCAGCAGCCAACCCTATATAAGGGCTGCTGTTGCCCTAGAGTTTTGCTCTGTTCAGAATGCCTAATAAAGAGTTGAAGTTCACTGTCACTGTCTCGTCTCCGCTCCTTGCACCCATGCGCAGAACTTAACAACCATTGCTGGCCCTTCAGATCTACAGTTGTGTTTGGCACCTTTAGGTTTTTTGAGTATAGATGGCAGACTGACCAAATAGAACCTGTGTGATTCAGAGGATAGAGATTTAGATATTGTCCCATGAGCTCTGATCGTGTTATAGCATGTTGCTTTTTTAAAGGCACTTCAGTTTCCAGCTAAGATGGCAATAAAACTTGGTCCCTTAGCTCAAGTATTATTTTTTTTAATCTTCACAATGATCTTCAATCAAAAATTATTTTAAGTGAATATCTTGTTTCATATTGATACAAAATGTGTTGAATTACTAAGGTGTATCACAACAGGGGTGTCTTTTAATCACCGTCTGCTATGGTTATATTGACTTCTATTTCTCTTAAGTACTCTAAATAAACAAATGCAGCACTGAAATAACATCATGATTTAATGAATATTTAATCAGAAGCATTCCATGGAGGTGATTTCCTGTTAAGTGAGCATGAGATAATAGCTTTCAGAACCCTGCATACTCAAGTTCAGAAGAATACTGGTTTCAATCTGTGGCATCCAGTGCCTTTAACAAGTCTTGTTTCATTTTACTGATTAATGCATTTATTTAGTGACTAATGCATTTGAGAGAAAAGGATTGCAGTCTATGAAACTTCACACCCTAAGAAATAAATTAATCTCTAGGGAACAGGGATCATTTGTGCCATTTTATCTCTCTGTGTGTCATGCTTATGAATTAAAGGTTTCTCAGCATTAGTTTAATTGCAAAAGTGAGCAGCATGGTGGCCCAGTGGTGAAGATGCTCCCCTCCCACTCAGAAGGTTTGAGAGTTCAATCCTAGGTAGCAGCAGATCTTTCTCTCTCCTGTGGTGCAAAAGAAAAAAAAAATATCTGCTGTGAACTCTGCATAGGTGCAGGAAGAGCATCCATCCAGTAAATGCTCAGTTGCCCTGACTTTATCCTGAAGTAAGGCATTATAGGGTCGTAAAAAGGGAGTTTTAGTTTAATTGCAAAGACAGGAGTTAAATTAATACCAAGGAACCAATCAATCTTTTACTCTCTGGTGATGCTGTTTGTAAAAGGAATTGCATGTGAACATTACATAAGGTGTGTTATGAACTATTAGCTCAGCCATTAGAAAGCTTCAGACTCCCCTGTTATATCTTGTGTGGGTGGCTTGTTTTGCTCTTTTAAATGCTGCCTGATTATTTGTGTATTGCTATTACTCTTGCATTTCTGCTGGCTGCAGTTTCTCACAGCTGCAGGCAGGAGGTACAACCTAGCTGAAGTGGGCTTCAGTGGAAAACTGTAGAGCAGGGGTCCCCAAACTTGGCAACTTTAAGACTTGTGGACTTCAACTCCCAGAATTCTACAGCCAGCTGGGAGTTAAAGTCCACAAGTCTTAAAGTTGCCAAATTTGGAGAGCTCTGCTATAGAGCCCATTAGCTTCTTAAGCACCAATCAGTCTCAGTTCTTCTAAGTTCCATTTTTCTGACAATTGCTGGAAGCAATGGGGATAAGCAAAGAGGTGGGTCCTTTGTAGCAGATATTTTGAGAAATAGGTTCCTATCTGCCTATTCTCTTGCTCTGAATTATGTATTCATCTATTTTATTTTTTTTTTAAATCAACATGCTAAACATACTGAATCACTGAAGGCAAATCCTTTTGATTGGATCACTAGATGTAATATGCCTGGGTAACAAATCAATTTTCTTGTTACCCTGCAAGATAATAGTGCCTGGCACACTGCTGCTCTTTCAATTATGTTGCATTTGCATGCTACTTAATGGTTGGAATTCAGCACGCCTGTAATTCAAATGCAGCAAGGTTCCTTGAGTAAAAAGTAGTGTATTCTCCTTTGCAGGATCCCTGGTCAAGAAAGATGGAAAAGGCAATCATTATAAGGATCTGTACCTTTATAAATCATTATAAAGGTCTTTTAATATTTTCATCCCCCAAACCCAATGCCTGATAGTGAAGCATCTGCAGGAAGTTCAGAGAAATCAAGATCCCAATACTGTGTACTATCTAAGTTGATAATGCAACTTCCTCTCATTTTTTCCTAACTTTTCCTAACTCCAGTGGTAAAATAACACTTGGAATATTGCATCCAGTTTTGGATGTTCCAATATAAAAATGATGTTGAGACTCTAGAAAGAGAGAAAAGCAACAAAGATGGTTACGGGACTGAAGGTTAAAACATATGAAGAATGGTTGCAGGAATTGGGTATGACTAGTCTTATGAAAAGAAGGGCTAGTGGTGATATGACAGCAGGGTTCCAATATTTTAGGGGATCAAAGAAGAGGGGATCAATCTATTGTCCAAAGCACCTGAAGGCAGGCCAAAGCAATGGGTGGGAACTAATCAAAGAGAGAACCAGCCTAGGACTAAGGAGAAATTTCCTGACAATTTGGAACAATTAACCAGTGAAATGACTTGTCTGCAAAAGTTATGAATGCTCCAATAGAAGTTTTTAAGAAGAGTTTAGACAACCATTTGTTTGAAATGATATAAGGTTTCCTATTCAAGTAGCAGATTAGATTAGAAAGGTCCCTTCCAACTCTGTTATTTTTTAATTCTCTTTTATTTAAGGTTGTGTATTATATTAGGTGTCCCACTGTATCTGGATGTGTGGGTTCCCATGGCCTTCCTCTGAATGTGTCACATCCAAAGAACCAAGAATGTTCCAAGGAATTACTTCAGAGTAGTTTCTTTATTGTTGCTCATCTATAGACAGAATCTTGCCAGAGTAAAGCAACTATCGGCATAGCTATTAGATATACCCCACAAACTGCTGGGCAGAATCTGCCTTCATCCTGTTTCTACACACCAAAGATTCCCAACTATGTTATCTCTTTGCTCTCCCTCCCTCCGGTGATGCTAGGCTACATTAAAGCACAGAATTTTGATCAGTATATATTTGGTTGCAGTATTTGCATACATTTGTGAACCACAAGTTCAGAGTTCTGGACCTAACATCTCTGATCATATAGTTTTTTTTTCTTTCTGATAATACAAATTAAATGCTTCTGACTGTGGGCAGAGTTCCTTGTCAATGGTGTGTGTGTGTGTTGTGTAAGATTTTTTTTTAATTACAAAAGAATGAAAAGTTCTGGCATCTTTTGTTTATTCTAACAGTAAGAAGGAAAAATAGGGTTAACCTGATTCACATTTCATGAACAAATGGATCAGATCATGAGTGTCACTCAGATAGCACATGAATCTAAATCTCATAACATGGTTATGTAATCTTGTGACTTGGTTCAAACATAATATGCTAATACCCATTAGACTAAAACTGTGGTTAAAGAAATAACACATTACCCATATTTGTGCAGAAAAAAAAAACATGGATTTTCACAGGGTTTATCTTAAATGTCACACTGGAACAGTGTTGTGACAATACATCTTGGACAGCCACAAATGATAAGGATTGATTGATCCATTACTACAGGTACTGCCTGTGTTTAATACTGTAGATTCAGTTAAGGACAACATTACACAGCAGTGGTGGGATTCAAAAAATTTTACTATTGGTTCTGTGGATGTGGCTTGGTGGGCGTGGCAGGTGATACTGCAAAATCCCCATTCCCTCCCCACCCCACTAACTTGCTTTCCAGCTCCATTCTCCTGTGTAGGGCAACAAAAGAAGTCGATCAGCTGGGACTCAATAGGAGGCAGAGAATAGATGGGGTTGGCAGAGAAAGTCAGAAGTGATATTTGCTGGTTCTCCGAACTACTCAAAATTTCCGCTACCGGTTTTCCAGAACTGGTCAGAACCTGCTGAACATCACCTATGTTACACAGTCTCATTTGTAATATTTTTACCCATTTCCTTGATATTAAAAACTGAATGAAATGTTGAAAACATAACAAACTTTGGGTAATGTTTGCCATTTTGATTTTTTAAAGAATTTTTTTTTAATGTTTTTGGGTAGTCGTGAGTTTGTGAAAATGAAATTATGCCGACATGGAGACATCTACTAATAGGTTGCATGGAAATGTATCAGATGTGACAAATGGGTTTCACTGGTCCTTCTTTAATCACATGCCTGTCAGAATACCTTGGGCTCATAGAGACTGATACAATGAAGAGACATTTAAAATAATTGATGTTATTATATTAATGTTTGAAGAAAACATCTATGTTCTTAGCATAATTGAACATACAAAATGGATGCTTATATATGTTACTGCTGCTTGTCTCCTGTGAATATACTTCTCCACTTTGCGAAAAGAGGTGAGGAATTGGAGCTGCAAAAAATTGGACTAACAGTGGTGTGGTCTTGTGCATATAGACTGTGCACAATAAACCTGTAATATTTTTAATCATTTTCAATTCCACTTGGGAATCCTTATATGAAATTGACACACATGTAGAAATCTTGCCTACAAAATGTACATGAAATCATATACCCTTGGGAGAGTTGAGTAAAGAAATCAAAATACTAGGGTTAATTAAGTTGCATTAATCACAAAGATACTGTGAAATGGTATTTTGTAAAAAAAATCACTAAGAAATGGAGAACAACACACAGTAATTAGTGAATACACAGCAATGACATGGATTTGGGAAATGATTGTTTAAAATGTCTTGACCTAGAACATGCACATTTCATTTAACACAAATGAGGCTTCAATTGGAACACTAATCAGTCACACAATTATTCAAACTCACAAAGCCATCATTTAAAAAAACCTATATATTGAAATGAGATAATGGGAGAGGTGACTGAGACTTATGAAACTGATGAGCTTAGATCAGAAAAAAAGTAATCTTTCTCTCTCATGGCACAGCATTTGCACATGAACATAGAACTTGACTGATGCAGTTAATGCAGTCCTAGGCTGTATCAACAGAGGGAGAGAGTATCAAGATCACATGAAGTGTTAGTAAGGCTTGGAATAGTTGGAATACTGCATCCAATTTTGGTCACCATGATACAAAAAAGATGTTGAAACTCTAGAACAGCGGTGTCAAACTCCATTTCATTGAGAACCGCATTAGGGTTGTGTTCAGAGGTGGTATTCAGCAGGTTCTGTTTGATTCTGGAGAACTGGTAGTGAACTGGCAAATACCACCTCTGACTGAGGATTTTACAGTAGCTTTCCCCTCCCACGTCCACCAAGCCACGCCCACAGAACTGGTAGTAAAAAAAAATTGAATCCCACCACTGGTTGTGTTTGACCTTGGGGGGCTGGGGTGGGTATGGCCAGCTTGAAGTCACTCGTGTTGGGGGTGCCTGTGGTGGCCTGAGGGCTCTGCCAGCGAAAACGAGTTCACGAGCTCCGTTTTCAGCTGCAACAGCCTCCTGCAACCCTCTGCCATTGAAAACAGGCCTTCCCAAGCTCTGTTTTTGGCTGCAACAGCCTCCTACAACTCTCTGCCAGTGAAAATGTTGCTTGGGAGGGCCACATGTGTCCCTCCTGGGCTCCGTTTTCACTGGTAGAGGCACCGCGGGCTGGTCCTTTGCTGTTTCCAGGGTGGTCTTGTGGGCCAGATTTAAGCATCCTGTGGGCTGGATCTGGTCCATAGGCTTTGAGTTTGATAACCCTGCTCTAGAAAGAGTGCAGAGAAGAGCAACAAAGATGATGAGGGGATTATATGATGACCTAGCTATACCTAGTCTAACAAAGAGAAGGTCTAGGAGTTACATGATAGCAGTCTTACTATATTTAAGGGGCTATCAGAGAGAAGAGGAGAGTTGGACAAACTCCAAAGCACCTGAAGGCAGGAGAAGAAGTAATGGGTGGAAAGCTTATCAATGAGCAATCCAACTTAGAATTAAGGAGAAATTTCCTCAGGGTGAGGACAATTAATCAGTGGAATGGCTTGCCTCTGAAGGTTGTGAGTGCTCCAATCACTGGAGGTTTCCAAGAAGCAATTGGACAGTCATTTGTCTGGAATGACATAGGACTGCTTGAGCAAAGGTTTGGACTAGAAGACCTCCAAGGTCCTTTCCAACCCTGTTGTTCTATTATTCTGATGTGTGATTTAGAAAAGACAAAAGAACAAAATAATGGCGATTGCAAGCGTGGTTACCTTCCAAAGGGAGTTGGCAGATCCTTGGAAGATGAAGCCACCAAAACTTACTATCCATAATTTTTTGGTGAATAGTATCATGTCCTGAAATCCATCTGAGTAAGGAGTCTAGAAATGGATCCCAATGTTGTGGTTCGCTGGCAGCTGGTGCAGACAACAGCAGAATTGGACAGTAGGGAAGAACAGGGACCAGTCAGGAAGTCTGGAGAAGACTCAGACGAGGGTCTTGCATCTGAGGCAGAGATGGAGCCAGGACCACCTGGGAGTGGGGTGCTGACTCCGGAGCCTCCGGAGTCTGGCAGAAGCAAGGTAGAGGAACAAGGGGAGCCTGTTCCCAGTGCGCAGAGCTGCTAGAAGGCAAGAGCAGCTGACACTTTCCAACTTACTTTGGAAAGGAGAAAGTGTGAATCAGGTATTATGCACCAGTCACACAAGAAGAGCAAGGCATCCAAAAAGAGAAGCCACCTTCTGGTTGGGGACTCAATTGTAAGGGATGTAAATTTAGGAAAGAATACTGAGGTTTTGAAAGAGGTCAGGTGTCTACCAGGTGCTACTGCCAGCAGAGACAAGAAGCGTATTCTTAAGATAGTCAAGAATGCCAGCAAGGGCTGTGATGTTGATGCTATTATACATCTTGGTACAAATGACCTGTCCCAGAAGGATGTACTTTCTGTACAGAAAGACTTCCAGAGGTTGGGATATGAACTTAGTAATATTGACTGTAGACTTATCTCTTCAGAGGTTCTACCAGTATACAAGGAACAAAAAGGGAAAGGGTAGCATGTAGCAGAATTTAATGTGTGGCTAAAGGAGTGGTGTAAAAGGGAAGGCTTTGGTTTTATTAGTCATGATGTCTGCAGCTGGTCCAATGAAAAACTGTACAAAAGAGATGGTTTGCATCCATCAAGGAAAGGGACTGAGTTACTTGGCATTAAATTCACAGATTTCCTGGATAAACATTTAAACTGAACAGTGGGGACAGAGAATTAATGGATTCAGAACATCTCTGTCCCCAGCAACCTAAAACTGATAAGGATACCAGTGCATGCAAAATAGATGTTTGTGCAGGTAAGATTATCAACCTTGATGCCAACCAAAACCAAGCACTTAATAGTGAGTGCCATACCATGTGCATTAATCAAACAGATGGCAAGAAAGTAGGGCCAGGCAGGCACAACACAGGTTATGTAGACAGGAAACACAGTGTCAGACATAAAGATCTCAAGTGCCTATATACAAATGCACAAAGTCTGGGGAACAAGTAGGGTGAACTCGAACTATGAATACATGAAGGTAAATATGATATAGTTGGAATAACAGAAACTTGGTGGGATGAAACCCATGACTGGAATATACTGGTAGAAGGATACAAACTATTCAAACAAAATCAGACCCCATAAAAGAGGAAGTGGAGTTGCACTGTTTGTAAAGAACCACTATATTGCTACAGAAATGCATAAAACCAAAGATGAAAACCTGCTAGAACGCATATGGGTCAATATAAAAGAAAAAAAGAATGACATGGCCATAGGCATATATTATAGGCCACCCAATCAAGCAGAAATAATAGATGTCCTTTTTGCCAGCCAACTAACAAACATATGCAGGAAACACACAATAGTAAATGAGAGACTTCAATAATCCTGGTATCAATTGGAAAACTAATTCTGCACCAAGTGAGAAATCAAATAAGTTCCTTACCAACCTAGCTGATGACTTTGTTGTCCAAAAGGTAGAGGGTGAAACTAGAGGGACAGTCATACTGGACTTAATTCTTACAAACAGAGAAGAAGTGATAGAGGGAGTTGAAACTGCAGGAACCTTGGGTGAGAGCGACCATGTCATACTAGAATTCAACGTAACACAAACACAAGCATCAGAACATAATGACACCAGAGTCTTGGATTTTAAACGAGCTGATTTCAATAAACTCAGAGAGAACTTGGGAAAGAATCCATGGATGAAAATCCTAAAGGGGAAAACAACTCAAGAATCTTGGGAAACTCTAAAAAGTATGATCATAGAAGCCCAGACCAGCACAATACCACTGAGAAAGAAAAACAAGAAATCCCAGAAGAAACCAGCATGACTACACAAAGATCTCTTTGGCAAATTGAAAGAAAAAAAGGACAAGTACAAAAAATGGAAAGTAGGGCATACAACTAAGGCAGAAGGAATATCAGCAGATAGCCAGAATCTGCAAAGACGAAGTCAGGATAGCAAAGGCTCAGAACGAACAAAGACTTGCAACAAAAGTCAAAGATAATAAAAACAAGTTTTTTCCAACATATAAATAACAAGAAAAAAATTAAGGAAACAGTTGGTCCACTAAAGAGAGAAGATGGCAAGGAAGTAACAGGCAACAGAGAGAAAGCAGAACTACTTAACTCATTCTTTGCATCTATCTTCATGAAAAAAGAAACTATAGCTCAAGCCACCAAAAACATAACTGTAAAAGACAGACCAGAAATAAAAGTTAAAATAAGCAAAAAAATAGCAAGAGAACACCTGTCTGATCTTGATGAAAACAAATCACCGGGGCCTGATGGATTATATCCCAGAGTTTTAAAGGAGCTGGCAGAGGTCATCTCAGAACCACTGCACCATATCTTTCAAAAATCCTGGAGCACCAGGGAAACTACCAGAGGACTGGAAAAGAGCTGATGTGGTTCCCATCTTCAAAAAAGGAAAAAAAAAACAGACCCAGGAAACTATAGATCAATCAGCCTAACATCAATACCCAGGAAGATACTGGAAAAGATAATAAAAAAACAGATCTAGAAACAAGTAAAGTAATAACTAGCACGGGTTTGTTAGAAACAGATCATGCCAAACCAATCTTATTTCATTCTTCAACACAGTGACTAAATTAGTAGACCAGCAAAATACTGTGGACATAATATATTTAGATTTCAGCAAGGCATTCGATAAAGTAGACCACAACCTACTTCTTAGTAAGCAAGAAAAAAGTGGAATAGATAGCAGCACCACTAGATGGACTCGCAACTGGCTGGCAAACCATGCTCAATAAGTAATCCTTAATGAGTCTAAGTCTACATGGAGGGAAGTTAGCAGTGGGATGCCACAAGGTTCCGTCTTAGGCCCAGTATTCTTCAATATCGTCATTAACGACTTAGATGAGGGAATAGAAGGGGAACTTACCAAATTTGCAGATGATACTAAGCTGGCAGGAATAGCTAACACCCAAGAAGATAGGCTCAAGGTCCAGATGGATCTTGACAGACTAGAACACTGGGCCATAGCTAATAAAATGAAATTCAATATAGAGAAAAGTAAAGTCCTACACTTAGGCAAGAAAAACCAAAAGTACCAATATAGACTGGGTGAAACCAGGCTCAATAGCAGTAACTGTGAGAGGGATCTTGGAGTCTTAGTGGACAACCAGCTAAATATGAGCCAGCAGTGTGCAGCAGCTGCCAAAAAAGCTAATGCAATCCTAAATTGTATTAACAGAGGGATACAGTCAAGATCAAGGGAAGTACTAATACCACTCTATAAAGCCTTAGTAAGACCACACCTAGAGTACTGCATCCAGTTTTGCTCACCACATTATAAAAAAAATGTTGAGACTCTAGAAAAAGTATAGAGAAGAGCAACCAGGATGATTAGGGGACTGGAGGCTAAAACATACAATGAACAATTGCAGGAACTGGGCTTGGCTCATCTAGTAAAGAAAAGGACCAAGGGAGATATGATAGCAGTTTTCCAATATTTGAGGGGCTGCCACAGAGAGGAGGAAGGGGGTCAAGCTATTTTCTAAAGCTCCTGTAGGCCAGACAAGGAATAATGGATGGAAACTGAACAAGGAGAGATTTAACCTGGAAACAAGGAGAAACTTTCTGACAGTGAGAACAATCAACCAATGGAACAGCTTGCCCTCGGAAGTTGTGGGAGCGCCATCAGTTGAGACTTTCAAGAAGAGATTGGACTGCCATTTGTCAGAGATAGTGTAGGGTCTGCTGGGCAGGGGGTTGGAATAGATGACCTACAAGGTCCCTTTCAACTCTGATTATCTGTATCTGTATCTGTATCTGTATCTGTAAAGGGGTGACTTGGGAGTAAGGCTGGGAGGTGATTGCCCCTCCCATGAGATATAAAGGACAGGTGATGATAAAACCTTTGCAGGAAGCAAAGTTGTTCAATTCAGATTCATTCTTGAAGCTCTTTGTACTTTGGTTGGTTTTTTTGCCTACTTCATTTGATACTTCTGTTATTGGCAGCACTTCACAGAAAAGCAAGGTGAGTGCTTATCTCAAGGGACTGTTTGAAATTCATTACCAGCTGGGAATAAAAACAATTCCCAGTATTGCAATAAATTAAGACTTGTTTTTAAAATAAGCATGTGCGTAATTACAGTCTAGGAAACCTTATCAGAACACCTAAGGCTTACATATACTTTTGGAACTTCACATATTACTTCTGGATGTCATACTGTAACCAAACTGGGTATCTCAAATCACTGTCTTCAACTTAATGCCTTGTACTTTCAACTCCCCAAATTCTTAGGTTTAGGAAGAAATTCTCTGGTTGAGGGGATATTACTGCAGGTTAGACATCAATAGAAAATGGGATTTTTCCAGGTCTCGGTGGTACTCATGTCCCTGAGACTTTTGCCTAAGAAAGTTTTGGATATCTAGACAAAACATTTGGAACATTTTCTGATCACGAACACTACATTTTATCCCTACACTGAAATTGTATGTCCAAATTATCTAAAACATTATTTACTGTTTTCAATATTAGAGTTCTTTTTTTAATTTTAGTTTCTCTTCTGGTTACTATAGCTTGTTGTGATTTTGCTTTACGTTAATTTGTTGTGGCATGTCTAATATTTTATATTGTGTGTCTTTAATTGGAAACTGTCTTGAGCAACAATTTTGAAAAAAAGCAGGGTGCAAATACTAAAACGTGTTCAATAAAAAGAAGAGCCACAATTTAAAGTACCTCAGAAAGCTGATGCCATGCCCTTGTTAGAGTCAGACTCTGAGGGAGAGAAGGAACAGCCAACAGGGAGTGAAGATGTTGCTCCAGAAGTTGTGGAGGAGGCTAGGGAGGGGCAGAGGCTGGCTGGGCAGTCAGAGGAAGAACCAGGCCCATCCCCTCTTCATCCTAGGACATGCAGGGAGGAACAGAGAAGGAAATAACTTGGCTTATAAGAGAGGAAGCGGCCATGATCCCCCTCATTGGTTGTAGCTGGGGAGAATAGTATATAAGAGAGATGGTTAAAACACAGCGTTGCCAGAAGGAAAGCATGTGTTATTTTGGGCTGAATTTATCTTGGTTGGCATCCTTTCAACAGACTGTGCCTTGTTATCTCCTTGAAGTTGGTAATTACTTATCCTGGTCCATTGTGGAAATTCCTTCACTGTAGTTTGTTTTAGTTTTTTATTTCACCTCTTTCTGCTCATTAAGTTTGGACTGTATTGTTTTCTTTTGAAGACTATTTTTGAATAAGTTTTATCAAGGGGTGGGATTCTACCATTTCATACTTATTCACAAGAACCGGTTGTTAACATTCTAAGCAGTTTGGAGAACCGGTTGTTAGAAGAAATTACTGGCCTAATCCTGTCAGGAAGGCAGGAAGAAAACATTCTGGTGTTGCTTACAGAAACTGCCTCTCTGTTAACCCATATTACATTCTTGGTAGGACTAGTTTTCCTGTCTCAGCAACTTCTCTGGGGTTTTTTTCCCCCTCCTTTGCTGGTACTTTGCTTGTGTGGAGTGACCTTTCAAAGTTACAATGGCACTGAAAAAAGTGACATGATTATGTTTCACACTTACGACTGTTGCAGCATCCCCACAGTCATGAGAGGCCAGGTGAGGAGATGCGTGCCTCGATGTGAGTGATATTGAGTTGGCCACACCCAGCCAATAACATGACCACCAAGCCATGTCCATCCAGTCACATGACCACCAAGCCATGCCCACCACCTAAGCCATGCCCACAGAACTGGTTGTTAAAAATTTGAATCCCACCCCTGGTTTTATCTCCAACTGAGAATTATTGAACAGTGGGGCCAAGTTGGAGGCATTAAAGGACATTTATTTACATTTTGGATTTTGTTACATTTGTGTTACATTCCGGGTCATCACATTGATACTACTGCAGTATTACACCCACTGAAATGTACAGTTCCAAAAAAAAAAGGGTTAAACATTCAAATAGGCCGCAAGCTATTGTACAGCAGTTCTGATTGGTGGTCAGCTCTTTGAAGAGTCCATTGCTGATCTGAGGAAAATCTGCCTTCATTTTTCCTCTGGGCAGCTTCTTTTTTATTTTTAAAAACAAAATTTTACAAAGATTTAAAAACTGTAGAAACTTAGAAGACACTTAAAAAAAAAATCTTTTTCCTCTCTCGGTTTGAGCAATAAGAGCTCTTGATTAATTAATAATGACAAAATTGATTTATTAACTAGGTTTTCTTTAGTGAATTGGTTACATAAGGGGAGAAAGAAGTCTTTTGTTTTTTAAAACAATAACTATGCCTAGGAAAGGAAAAAAATATTCTTATGTTTAGGGGATTATCTACTTCAAGGGTCTTCAAACTTGGCAAGTTTAAGACTTGTGGATTTCAACTCCCAGAATTCCTGAGTCAACATGACTGGACAACAAGCTGTCAGGTTTGAAGCCTCCTGATCTACTACATATTGGGGTTTTCCCATGGAAGAGGTGTCGTTCCTTATTTATCTGCCTCTTGAAGACACTGTAGTAAAGTGGTTCTCAACCTGTGGTCCACAATATCATCACAGGGTATCCATGAAAGCTTGAAGAAATGTTATTGTTTAAATCTTGAATTAAGTCTTGGGGATCCATGGCCACAAAAGGGAATTAAAGGGGGTCCATGGTGAAGAAAAGACTGAGAACCACAGCTGTAGGAGTAATTGAAGGAAATGCATCTGCTGAATGTATCAATTAATTAGAACACACTATTTTCGCTAGAAATTTTGCTCTGTTACTCACAACAATTTAGTAGATTAAATATGGAATCCTACCTGTCCTTAGTTTATGTGCAAAGCAAGGTTGAATGATTTAAAATTGTATCCATTTAATATGATCAGTAAAAATAATAATTTGGGTAATTCTTTCTAGTTAGGAAGTCTCACCATTATTTTATGTCATATCAAGGTTTACCTGCTGTCTTGCCCAATTCATCTCACCTAAACCAGATCCAAGCATCATAAAGCTATATGGCACATGGATTTGGCATCATAAAGAGCCAGTTGAAAGCCATCAACTTCAAAGATTGTCAGAGCTTTTTCTATCACTGATTCTAAAGCCTAGTCAATGGTTCCTCTGAAATTTTTTCAAGAAACAACTGGGTTTTCTCATTTTTCTTTGAAGGCATTTCGTTTCTGATTCAAGAAGCTTCTTCAGCTCTTGAATGAGAAGTGAAACATCTTCCAAGAAAAATAAGAAAGCCCAGTTGCCTCTTGAAAAAGCATCTTTGGGACAACCAGGACCTGGGTGACTGAGAAACTACCCTTCAAAAAGACCTTATCAGAATTGTCAATCAAATGGCAACTTCAAATCTCAAGAAATAAATGCTCTGTCTTACATATTGGCAGAAAAAAATCAGAAAAAAATACAAGCTAAATTATCAAGACCTTGTTGAGGATCCAAACTTTATCAAGGACCTTGGAGTACTCATCTCAAATGGTCTAAGTGCTAGAGCCCACTGTAACTACATAGCCAAAAAGGCATTAAGAGTTGTTAATCTAATCCTACGAAGCTTCTTCTCTGGTAATATCACATTACTAACTGGAACATAAAAAACATTTGCTAGACCAATTTTTGAATACAGCTGATCAGTCTGGAATGCACATTATGTATCTGATATTAACACAATTGAGAAAGTCCAGAAATATTTCACAAGAAGAGTTCTCCACTCCTCTATTCGTTGTAGAATACCTTATGCCACCAGACTTGAAATTCTAGTCCTAGAAAACCTAGAACTACGCCGTCTTTGGTCTGATCTAAGTATAGTATATAAAATCATACATTGCAATGTCCTACCTGTCAATGAATATTTCAGCTTCAACCATAACAATACAAGAGCAAACAATAAATACAAACTCAAGGTTAATCGCACCAAACTTGATTGCAGGAAATATGACTTCAGCAACAATGTCTGGAATACTCTACCTGACTCTGTGGTTTCTTCCCCAAACCCAAAAACTTTAACCTTAGTCTGACTACTATTGACCTCACCTGCTTTCAAAGAGGCCTTTAGGGGGCGTGCATAAGCGCACCAATCGTGCCTACCATCCCTGTCCTATTGTTTTTTTATTTTTCTTATAAGTATCTATCTCATGTATTCAAAACTATATTTATTCTTATACCTGTATCTTGTAAGCGATTGACAAATCAAATAAATACTAAAAAATACCAAATACTAGAATCTCCATAGATGGTTCCTCTGAAAGTTAATGCATTGTATTTCTGTACTAAAGTCACCTTCTTTCCTTCCCATCCTGTTATCTCCCTATAGATACATAGAGTATTGGAAGAATTTGCAGACTTTGCATGCCGTAGACATGGAACTGTACACAGGACTCCAGAGATTGTGAGTATTGTGCATTATTTGATGTGTATCTTTGCCCCAGTTTGAGAGAACAAGCAAAGCTTGACCAGGTCTGTTCTTCTACACTATCGGTAAAGTATGTTTCTGGTATGAATATTTTACATACTCAATGGGCTTAAGACCACATATTCTTGTGACTCACTATGCATGGATGAACTTGGATTTAGAAGTGTTTCACTGAATCACAAAATGTACGCTCACCCATCTTTTGGGCTCCTTCTGCTATTTTCTGAAATAAAACAGCATCATGGGCTTCATGAAGAGAGTTGTGCTTTTGCTGAGGTGACAACTTCTTACATCAAATAAGCCAACATGAATAGGGGAGCAATCAAATTTTGTTTTGGGACTGTAGATCCATGACAGCTCTCCAAAGGTGAAGTCTACAGATTATTGGGCCAAACTGCAGCTGGGATTAGATGACTGAAGAATTTAGAATCTCAGTTCATTTTATGTCGCTGGTATTTCTGATAATTTGTTCTGTGCAGAGTTTGTAATTCTGGTTTAGACTTGGGTGCTTGGACAAAACTATTTGCTTCTTGCAGATCAACTTGCTTCACTGTTTTTTGGTGGACCATTGACTAGCTAACCTACCTTCAAATCATCAGCCCTGAAATTGCATATGGAACTTTATAAATCACTCTAAAAAAGAGATCTCCAAACCTGGCAACTTTAAGACGTGTAGACTTCAACTCCCTGAATTTCTCAGCCAGCTTCTGGAATTGAAATTCCACGTGTCTTCAAATTGCCAAGGATGAGGACCCCTGCTATAAAACTTAGTTGGGAATCCATGTCCATACTGCGCATGATGCTGAGACTCAACCTGTTAATCAATTTCAGGTTTATTAATTTCATGTTCCTCCTCTGAGAACTTCCATTCTAAATGTTTTTGGGGATTTAAATTTGTTAAATGCTTTCTGTCAGGAAAGCAAATCCTATGGTAATTTAGCTGCATCTCTCCACAAGTCAACAAAAAAACAATTTTGCTAAGTTATTCTGAAACTTACCTCCGAGAAGCAAATGTCCTCTGTGGGATTTACCCATGTGTGCATGGAAAGTGGCTTGCTCAGAATGTCTCTAAATTTAGTGCTGGAATTGTGATTGTGTCTCTGTGTTTCTGTTGTCAAAGGATTTTTAAAACAAAAGTCAAAGAAACAGATATACTGTAGACATATTCCCATACAGGAGGGGAAGATAAAATGTAGTAACTGATATTCTTACAAAGCATATTCATTGGGTTAGGAACAATCAAAAATCACATTTACATCTTATGAGACATTCTGTCAGAAAAGTTCTATTTGAAAATGGCAACATAGGAGAATAAATTTGTTTGGTAAAGTATGAAACCTTTAAAAAGGTGAGAGCATGCGAGCCACAATTTAGACTTTCAGCTGGATGTTGTTTTTTATAAGAGCTGTGGTGGTGCAGTGGTTAGAATGCAGTATTGCAGGCTACTTCTGCTGACTACCGGCTGCCAGTAGTTTGGCAGTTTGGGTCTCACCAGCTCAAGGTTGACTCAGCCTTCCATCCTTCCGAGGTGGGTAAAATGAGGACCCAGTATTGTTGGGGGCAATAGGCTGACTTTGTAAACTGCTTAGAGAGGGCTGTAAAGCACTGTGAAATGGAATAGAAATCTAAATGCTATTGCTAATGCTATTTACTCTCTGATAACAGTGTTGATTTTACTATATTTGTGACTCTCTTTTTGATTGTTGTTGCTGTGATTACTTTTCCATTTTTTGTGGCCTAGTTAAAGAATTATAAAGAGGTGGGAAATACGGAGTTCACTGTTCATTGCAAGAATTTTATTATATATTAGTATTATTAATTGAAAATAGAAACCCAGTTGATAAATAAAACAACAACATTGAAATAAGTATGTACTATTTTTTTAAATAAAAGGGGGTATATATTTTATATTTTATTTATAGGATTTTAGGCTTTCGGAATGTATAACATAGGTATATATATGTACAATATATATACAGTATGTGCGTGTCTGTATCTCTAAAGAAATAATGTATGTATTTTCAATGCTAAATCAATTTATAAGTTACTTATAAGCTATAAGAAAATGATGGAGAGATGGAAAGTAGTACTTTGATGCTGGGCATGGATTGTTATTCATTTTCCATCACGATGTTTGATCACTGCTTGCAATTTTTGGTTGCTTGGGAACCAGCTATCGCTCAATTACTGAATGCTCTCTTGGCCTACAGAAGTCCTGCTAGAGACATGGAAGTCAGGCAAAAAAAACAAAAAACAAAAGAACAGTCTGAAACATCGATTTGATTTAGATCTATAATCTGATTCAAACCTCCACATTGATTCAGAAAACTGATTGGCTTTGGACTCCAATTTGACTCATCCCTTTGAATCAATCTGATCCCGACTTCCAAACTGATTAAAGAACAAGATATTAAATTGTTTAAATGGATGTAGAGGTCTTTGGTTTGATTTGACAGTTTACCTCAAGCTGCTGAATGTAGCTTAGAAATCTTATTTAATTCATAATATGGGCTAAAAATTGTGGTCATAACATCCACTTAGAACAATGGGAACAAATATGGCAAACCAACTATAAATTAATGTTATCAGTATCATATAAAGAAAATATCTATAAAATGTTCTATCACTGGCACCTTCCACCGGCAAGATTGGCAAAAATGTTTCCCAATAAGTCACCCAAATGCTGGAAGTGCAATTATAGCCAGGGAACATATTTTCACATGTGGTGGACATGCCCCAAAGCTCGCAAATACTGGTCTAAAATACAGGGCTGGAAGAGATGACAAAATTAAAGATTAAACTCAACCCAGAGACCTTCTTATTGGGAATACCAGAACTGTCATGGAGCAAAAAAACAGCAGTATACTACACATCATCACAGCAGCAAGAATAGCCTTTGCCCCAAATTGGAAATTAACAATGGTACCCACAGATTTAGCAGTAATCAACAAAATTTATCAATGCACAGAAATGATTAGATTAACCATGATATTAAAAAACAAGGAAGAGGGAGAATTCTTTACAACATGGAATACATGGTACAAATGGTTAAATGAAAAGGAAATAAAGATGTATAGTGAAAATGATTAAAGAAATATTATGGAACAACAGAAGTAAGGATAAATGTATAGCTATGAATATATGTATAGTATAGCTATGTGTATAGGTGTAGTAGTGTAGTAACATAGAAAAACAAATAATGTATCATGACATATTAATAACATAGATAAGTAAGAAATCAAGAATTAGATTTAAGATATCTTTGTAGTAAATGATCTTAAGTAACACTAATAGAGATGTACACTGTTATGAAAACACCGTAAAATGTGAGAAAATGATTCTCTTTTTAAAATATTTTTTTCTTGAATAAAAACTATAACAAAAAAAGAAATCTGATTTAATTCAGAGAATCATCGTAGTTTCCATTTTCCCACCCATTCGTTTTCTGGTTTAATTCTTAGTAGCAACTAGTTTGCTATCTAGTACAGACTAGAGATAGTCACTTTATGGAATAGTCACTGTTCTAGAAATTTCCAGGATCCATACAAAGCAGGGCAAATGGCAAGGGATGCTGGGAGTTGTAGCTGAGCAACATCTGAGGTATCCCATGTTACCAACTCAAGTTGTAGAGCACTCTGGGGGCTAATGAAGTGATGATCTGACTTTGATATATGCTTCATTTGTTTGAGACTAAAGCTGTCAAAAAGCATTGAACTAATAATGCCTTAGGCAGATGAAATGCTTCATTTTGCCTTGCAAATCCTTAAAATAGCTATACAAAGTTGGCTAGTATTCTCCTCACATTTGGACTTGTGGAAATGATACACATTGAGGCTAAATTAATCATGGGGAAGCCTGCTGCTGCATCTTATCCTCCGAGGGGATTCCTTTTCCTCTCTCTGTCTCTCTGCTGAGAAAGGGAGGGAGAGGGAGAGAGAGAAGATAGATAGAGAAATAGATGATAGATAAATAAAGAGAGAGAGAGAGAGAGACAGACAGACAGACAGACAGACAGACATTCATAAAAGTGTATTACATTAAGGGAAATGTTTTAAAAATCTGTGTACCTTAGGCAGAATTGCCCAAAAAGAGAGAGGCACGTTTGCACAAATGTGCACTAAATGCTTTTGAATTGTAGTGGAAAAGTTATTCCAAAAAGAAACTGAAGTTCAAATAATTGTAGTTGACATATTTGACTGGCCAGGTACTGAGAAAAAACTATCTTGACAGATTCGGTCCCCAATGAAGGGGGATGTTTTAATGGTCTCCGGATTCAGCCTGGCAGGATAGTCTTCCAATTATCTCTTCTGATTCAATGTTACATGAGATCTCTGAATTCCTGACTTTCACCAATTTTTTCTTTCTTTCTTTATGGGTTGCTTTTACTGTCCTTTTGCATCTCTTTGCAGGACAATCACGAACTCAGGGCTTCGAAGCATCCAGCCACGAGCGTTTGATAAGAATCCTCACTTACATTACATGTAAGTAGATTGGGTCCTCCCATTTCCCCTTCGTGTCCCATGGTTACTTTTCAGGAAAGTTTTCAACTGCTTGAGATGGAGGTGGTTGAAATACAGCAAATGACAAAGCAATGAAGGCTCTTTGGTAGATAGATCTTCATGGCTTAAGTGAAGTCCTAAAGGCTGCCTGTTGGCCATCTACATTCTAGGTTGGTAACCAACTGTAGCTGTAATGGGATTGTTCTGTGTGCAGTTCAACATGCAGCTAAGTCCACCTACTCTCCAATAAAACAGACCACCTGCATAGATCTGAATGCTTTATTGAAAGAACAGGATAGGGTGAAGCTGGGGAAAACAGAGATACATACAATGAGAATCAAATACAAGATAGACAGTATTGAGTTATTGTTGAACATAATAATTAATAAATATAAGCAATTTAAATCTCACCAGCGATGCTCTGTGTATGGATGTGGGTTAGTCCTTGAATGACCATGTGCCACAGATTAAGATGGATTCTTCTTTGTGCTTCTGCCTTCTCCAAATACTAAAGGAAATGGAGTCTGGCTTCTCAGCGTGCACTTATTTTGAGAGTGTGGGCTGATGGGTAAAGAGGTGGGGTCAGCTTCAAACAATATACTTGGTATTTGTCTCTCCAGCCACTAACAGATCCTGCCATTAACAGCCAATCAGAAGTCCAGGGCCAGAACCCTGCACTTGACTTCAAGCTCAAGATAACTTTATTTGGCATTATTCATTCACAACACCCCTTTCCCCTGGCTTCTGCCCACGGGGCGCGGTTACATAGTCCTTGAGGTAGGATGGTTGTTTTATCAGTCTTTTTGATTTTCGCAAAGTGGCGATTGGCTGCACTTCTGCTGAGGTAGATCGACGAAAGGGGTGCCTCTGGTTCAGAATTCGCGTTTCCGTCGTCACCAATATCACTGGCCACTCCCTGAGGTGAACTCACTCCCGTCCCCGGTTCCTGTCCCTGCATTTCAGTTCCGTTATCAGTCCCTTCAAAAAGATTTTCCTCTAGTTGCAATTCGTTTTCCCCTGTACCTCCCCCCCCCTCAGTTTGGTCATAAGGGAGTTCGGAATTGCGTGACTGCAGCCGCGATCGTAGTTGATCTATGTGGTGCTTCCAAAGTCTATCGTCAGGGCACTAAACAAGATATGATCTTGGGCCGGTTACGCAGATTACGGTCGCTTCTACCCACAGCGGATCGCCCAATAAGTTTTTAGTGAATACTAAATCGCCTACCTGGAAGGTACGGCATCGGCCGCTGGATCCGAGTGGTTTTTCCGGTTCGTAGGCTGGGTGTAACCGATCGAGGTGGGAGCGAAGCTTTCGTCCCATTAGCAGCTCGGCAGGAGTTTTGTTGGTGATGCTGTGAGGTGTGATGTGCTGTAGGAAAAGGATTCGGTTGATTTTCTTGTTGATGTTGTCATAGTCTATCTTTTGTAGAGTTCTTTTGACAAATTGTACCATGCGCTCAGCCCTACCGTTGGCCGCAGAGTGCGCAGGCGAAGTAACCGCATGTCGGATACCGCGGTCAGCCAGCTACTGTTCAAAAGACAGCGTGGTAAATTGGGGCCCGTTGTCGGATACCAGAACATCTGGTAATCCGTGGGTTGCAAACAGTCTTTCCAGTCTTTTGATGAACGCTTCGATGGTCATGTTCCTCATTCGGTGAATCTCGAGCCAATTTGAGTAGGTGTCGATGGTTAGCAAAAATGTGTGGCCTTTGGTCGGCCCAGCAAACTCCAGATCGATGCGGGACCAGGGTCCCCGCGGCATCTCCCATTCGGTTGGGGTTGCCTTTGGTGGAGCGTTGCTTACTTCTTGGCATCTCTGGCAAGTTTTAACCCATGATTCGATTTGTCTGTCGATGCCTGGCCACCATACGTAGCTTCATGCGAGGCCCTTCATGCGTACGATTCCAGGGTGGCCATCATGCAAGGTTCTTAGCAGTGCCTGTTGGAGTCGTTCTGGGATAACGACTCTATCACCCCAGATGATACAGCCCTTCTGCAAGAACAACTCTGTTTGACGACTTTTGAATGGTGCAAAGTCGTCTGGTACTTGGTCCAATGGCCATCTGCGTTCCACCTATGTGAGGACTCATGCTAAGATGGGGTCGCGTTTTGTTTCTCTCACGATGTCACGGGCAGTTAATGATGGCATGTGGAGTGTCTCGATCTGCAACGCTGTCATCATTGGTGCAGAATCATTGATGGTTTCAGGGAGCGGTGCACGGCTCAACGCATCGGCGTGGGGAATGGCTTTACCGGGATGATATTGTAGCTGATAATTGTAGGCAGCCAAGAATTCTGACCAGCGGGTCATCCTGGGAGAAAGTATGTAGGGAGTTGGCTTGTCCCCAGCGATGATCCCCAGCAATGGTTTGTGGTCAGTTACAATGGTAAAAGCCCGGCCGTACACGTACTCATGGAATCTTTTAACAGCTGATACAATTGCCAGGGCCTCTTTATCGATCTGGCTGTAATTTCGCTCGGTTTTCGAGAGCGTTTTTGAAAAGTAAGCAACAGGGGCTTCGCTACCGTTAGGTAATACATGGCTCAAAATGGCGCCCACTCCAAAAGGCGATGCATCACATGTGATATTTAATGGCAAAGTCTCATTGTACTGCATTAGTATGGCGTCAGAAGTCAGTAGTTTTTTTACATTACGGAACGCCTGCTCTTCTCTGTGACCCCATACCCAAATTGCTTTTTTATCTAGTAGGCGATGTAAAGGTTCAGCGACAGTCGCCTTGTGTGGCAAGAATACATTATAGAAATTGATGAGGCCTAAGAACGTCTGGAGGTCGGCCTTGTTCTGGGGTCTGGATGCGTTTTTTATTGCTCTCAATTTGCTATCGGTAGGGTGAATACCCTGACTGTCAATCAAGTACCCTAAGAATTCAACACAATCTGTACACAGTTTGCACTTATTTTTCTTCACTTTCAGGCCTGCTTCTTGGAATTTTTGTAAAACAAGTCTTAAACGATCCCGTAAAATTTTTGGAGTGGGGGCAGCAATAAGCACATCGTCAAAATAGGGGACAACGCCTTTGATCCCCTGCAATAGTCTCTCCATTAGGCTCTGAAAGATCCCTGGGGCTACACTGACTCCGAATTGAAGCCGTGTACACTTAAAGGCACCTCGGTGTGTTACAATAGTCTGTGCCTCTGCCGTTTTTTCGTCAACCGGCAGTTGCTGATAAGCCTGAGCTAAGTCTAGTTTAGCGAAGACTTTTCCGCCCCCCAGGGAATGGAGGAGGTGTTGCACCACCGGCACCGGATATGGATTTTGTTGCAGGGCGTGGTTTAGGGTGGCTCGATAGTCCCCACAAATTCTAATGGAGCTGTCTGGCTTAATTGGTGTCATGATTGGTGTTTCCCATTGGGAGCGGTCAGTTGGCTTTAAAACTCCCTGGGCTATCAACTTATCAAGTTGTTCATCGATTTTCGGCTTTAGAGCAAATGGAACTCGACGAGGCTTAAGGCGGATGGGAGCTATCTTTGGAATAAGCCTAAAGGATATCGGGGTCCCCTTGTACTCGCCTAGCTTTTCCGTGAAGATGTCCCTGAATTCGTGGGCGAGGTCTTCCTCCCAGTCACTGCCACCGATTCGGTTAATGCCTGCCACTTTAATGCCAAGTGGTGCGAACCATTGCAGGCCTAACAGGCTAGGCCAGTCCTTGTCGATCACTGTCAGGGGTAAGTACACTGTGCGGTTCTTGAATGCAACCCGAACTCTATTGGATCCTATGACTGGAATCCGGTTCCCCTGGTAGTCCTTTAACACGAGCCATTGGAATTGAAGGTCTTGGTGCCGGACAGTGGGGATGAGTTGCTTGAGGGTCTTCCAGGAGACCATTGAAAGAGACAATCCCGAGTCAACTTCCATTTGGCAAGGTTGATTTTCAATGTCCACTTTGATCCGAATTTTCTTAGCATCTAGTGAAGAGGCATGGCCGATAATGAGTGTTTGGTGGGCCTCTTCCCGTCTCGTTAGGCGATTCACGGGTTGGTTTCTGTAGGAGTGGTTTGCTGGTTGTCGCCTAACAGGGCGATTCCCTGTCGATTGGCAGAGATTGGTACCCTTCGAGGTCTGGCTGGGTCCGAGACTTCTGCAGACCCGTCCGATGTGGCCTCGTTTCCCGCACTTGTGGCAGAGCGCGTCGCGGAATTTGCAATCGGAGCAGTAATGGTTGGCCCCGCAGCCAGCGCACGGTTGCTGGGACTTTGGGTAACGGTCCCGATCGGACCGCAGGCGATGGACCTCTTCTTCGTCGCTGTCTGATGACGAAGAGAGGTCCTCATGGTGGGTTGTCTGAAGCTGCCCTTCTGACTTAGGTGAAACTTCGCTGGCCGGTTGGTGTGCTGGAGCACGATTTCGGCGTTGTTGGGCAGCCGACTTCTTGGTCGCCTCCGCTGCTGTAGCTTCAGCTATGGCGTCTTTAAGGGTGATATCGCCCTTTGCCATTATTTTGCTCTGTACGTTTAGAACGTCTAACCCGAGAACTACTCGGTCTCTCAAGGCCTCCTCGAGGTCAGCGAAATCGCAAAGGCCTCCCAAGTTCCGGAGGTCTGCAACGAAATCGGCAACGCTTTCTCCTTTCCGCTGGTTTCTTTGATAGAACTCGTTTCGTCTTACAAGCGTTGGAATGGTCAGTGCATAGTGGGCCCTTAGTAGTGGTTCGAGGACGTCCCAGTCCATGGCCTTCACTTCAGCCGTTTTCGCTAATGCCTTAGCCATTTTGAATACCGTTGGGCCGCAGTGCGTTAGGAATACCACCCGTTTCTTCCTGGTTGTGGCATCCTTCAGATTATTCGTTTCCAAAAACATTTGGAAACGGTCCATGTAGGACTCCCAGTCCTCTTGAGCTGGATCGAACGGAGCGGGTGGTACTACGCCGCCGGACATGGTTCTGCCGTTGTGTGCTTCAGCCACGTGCTTAGTTGTCTTCGTCGTTGTTTTAGTTGGCTCTGATGTCATCCAATCCCACCCTCATCGCCAGTGTTAAGTCTGGAGCATGGGTGCGAATAATGGAGACGAGCCGGTAGAAACAGTGAACTTCAAACTCTTTATTTACATGGTGTGACAGCTCAACTGGATGGCTGCTATAGCCTTCCTTATATAGGCAACTTATTAACTATTCATCCAATAGCAATCCTGGAGCGCTAGCTCCGTTAACCAATGAGAATGGTCTGTTAATGGCCAATCAGATGCTCCTGAACGGACCAATCCGATCCTGCCATTAACAGCCAATCAGAAGTGCAGGGCCAGAACCCTGCACTTGACTTCAAGCTCAAGATAACTTTATTTGGCATTATTCATTCAACAACAAAAGGGCTCAATCCTCTTTGCCTTTTAGTTGTATAGTGAATTTATCTAGTTCCGCACAGTCCATTATTGCATTTTAAAAATAAAGGTTAAAGCTTCCTTGCATTTAAATATAGTGAATGTAAGGAGAAGATGTATAAGAAAAATGTATTGAGAAGTTTTCATAGAAAAATGAGCACATTCATTTTTATGTCTATGTGTTCTTCTTTGCCAAAATTGTGTGTGTGCACCCACAAATAATAATATAAACCACCCAAGTTTAGGACAATAAAAACATTTTCTCGCTAAGTGCTAATCCAAAGAACAGACATCTCTTTCACACCATGAAAAGATAGAGACAGAGAGAAAATGTATGCTGACGCTAGTCTTACAAGAAAGGACATTATGTCCCTAACTTATAAGGTAATAACCACAGATTTTCTGCTTTTGTTTAAATTATGAATTTAGGAATTAGAACATAATAATTTTTAGAAGATCTAGCATGGCATTGGCTGGATTTATACTGATCCAAGCGTCTTGAGTAGATATTATGGGTCACTGTACTAATCTGCAAATCATTGTTTTCACCATGCTTAATTAAGGAGTTTTCTCTCCTTCCTCCCTTCTCCTTCTAAATATTATCCATCTTGCAATCTCATTGTTCAGGTAGATGATTGGCAATGTGGACAATTGGAAGCTCCTCTGGGTTCATACCCAGAAGGGATATGGATGGAAAGCCAGAAGGAATACTTTGTAGAAGTGGACAGTTCTTCTCGTTCTACTCTCCCTCATCCTAGCCAAATACTCCACAGCATATAGCTTTAGTATGCTGCTAGAAGGCCTGACATTTCCACAGATGCCACTCATTGGAAGAGCAGATGAAAAGAATAACGGGAAAGCAGTTTGCCTGCCATTATCTGGTTTTAATTTGTGGAGGTCTTTCTCCTTGGAGGTTGGCTTCAATCATACCTACTCAGCCTCATCTGACTTCACCACCATTACTAGGTTAATCTTAGTTTTTCCATCTGATTGTCAACCTTACCAGCAAAATGACAATACAGAACAATAACTATGAAGACTGTACTAGAGAAAGTAAGGAGGAGATGTTGGAAATGACTCCAAATAACAAAAACTTGGTCTGGTGAAAACACAGAGATTTTATTTGTAAGCTTAAATCAAAGCAGACAAAAGTTTAAAAGCTGCTTGCAAAGAGTGGTAGGATCTTAGCTTATCTCAACATGAGGTTTGAGCTAAGAACCACCTCTTAAGATTTCAATACATTACATCTTATACTTTTTCTATCCCAACGCCCCCATGCCCCTCCTACATCGACCCAGTGACTGAGCACAGCTATTCTGAAATGCCTTATGGAGACTACATCATGTCCTTCAACACCTCCCATCACATATTTTCCTGACATGATTTTTTCTTATCTTACTTGGCATTAAGGAATGTCCCTTCAGTAGGGCCTCTTTCTAACGATCCGAGAACAAAGAAATATCTATTCCTAACACTACACTTGTTACATATTAAAGTTACATTCAGCACATCTTCTTTCTAGCCATCTTAGAATAACATAATGATTATATGCATCTCTAACATGTTGACCTTTGCAAACTAAAAGTCTGGTTATAACTTAAAATCACAGTGTGCCAAGATTAAACTTAAGCAGATGCTTTGAAAAACAAAATCTAACTTCAATTGTTCAAGGAAGTTAGGGTAATGTTTATCTTCTCCTATTGACCTCCTAATAGATCACTTTGGTCTTTTGTTATGTCAAATGTATGTGTGAATTGCCTTGACAGTCTGAGATAGGTACCAATTCCTGGAGGAAATAAGGGTGACATTACTTGATACAGAAGGATGTAATTGATTGCAGGTACATGTTTAACATGAATAAATGCATTAGAAAATATATTTACAGCAGGATTACATCAAGATAGCAAATGTCTATAGAGCAACTGTCTTCTTAAAGCTATAATATGCTATTCTCTTCACCTACATTTTATTTTTGAATTTTCTTATTTCTCAGAGATAAACGTAGTGAGGAAGACAATGGTAAATATTGATAAGCTGAGGAAGGATAAGGATATTTAGATGACAACACTCATTGCTAGGTCTCACGATGGTATTATTTGACTGTAAAACTTGGGCCCTGGGAAAGAAGGACAGAAACATTATAGATATTTCATAATTATGGAATCGATAATATTTAGGGTACCATGGACTGCTAGTACAACTTCATAACTATGGAATCGATAACATTTAGGGTACCATGGACTGCTAGTACAATTGATCAATCAGCCCTTGATGAAATAAATGATAATGGGCAAGCAGAAACTTGCATTTTAGATAAGACTAAGAAAAAAGTAGTGTTGGCAAAATTGAGGGAAGTGTAGAAGAGAAAGACAATGTCTATGTGGATAGATAGGATCTGAGATCTCACTGAAAAGTCCTTTGAAGAGTCACGAATTGTTGCCAAAGGCCCTTTGAGAGGGCCAACATGCATCCATTTGGTTATGAAGGGTCCTACCCAGAGGTGGTATTCAGCAGGTTCTGACCAGTTCTCGAGAACTGGTAGCGGAAATTTTGAGTAGTTCAGAGAACTGGCAAATATCACCTCTGACTGGACATTTGACAGTATCCTTCCCCTGCCACACCCACCAAGCCACGCCCACAGAACCCGTAGTAAAAATATTTGAATTCCACCACTGGTCCTACCCAACTTAGTTGTACTTAATTAATTGCTATTTTTTTCCATAACCAGATCTTTGGTTGTTCTGTGTGAAATTCCTACTTGGTTCAGTTCAGAAAGAGTCAGTTTAGTGAATTAGGTTTGCAAGAGCCTTTTTTTCACACAGAGTGTTGTTTCTGCTTCTCCCTGCTCCCTTTTTCTCTTTCTTCCAGCTCCCCTGCCTTCCCTTACACTCTGCCATCTCTATTTCTGTCCCTTTCTCCTTGCACTCTCCCAGTCCATGGCCTCCAGCTGTGCCATCAGAAGCTCATAATTGACTCCAATTTCATGATCCTAGTCATGAATAGGTGGTTGTTTAACTTCATCTTGCTTTTAATCCAAGAAAGGAAGGTTTCCAGCCATCGAGGAGGTACACAAGCATTTAAGCTGCTTTGAATGCTTTAATATGCCAGAAATTCTTAAGAGCTGATGCAAATATTATGCAAAGTGAGATGGTAATATTTCTTTGGTTACAGATCTTTAGCCTTTTATTATCTGGTTTTCTATGGTAAGCAGAAATGCTTTTGAGGTCCTATGATAACTTTAGTCTTTCCAGCTTTTGGACTCATGCTCGATCCCATCTCCAGGGAACTTCTCTCTACCATGCTGAGAAAGAGAGAGAAAGCTTGGAAGATAAACCATTCATCTGAAATAATATACAGTTTCCTGCTTGAGCAGGGGGTTGGATTAGAAAACCTTCAAAGCTCTTTCCAACTCTGTTATTCTGACTAAATCTCTGGTCCCTGGTAACCGACCCAGATTGGGTCTAGAAACATTATCCTGGGACATGTATATTTGCCTTCATTCACAAGTTCTTTATTTTTCACACCTGTAGACAGAATTAAATACTCTTCTATCTATATCTGTACTCTGAAAACTATTAGATGGGGGCTGTCTTCACCCTCTTTCTCCAACACAAAATATCTGTATTGACCTTCCTCCTATTCCTGTGAAATGCACCCCTCCCTCCTGGGGATCCATCATTCATATAACCCATCCTTCAATTAGCAACTGCAGATCTGTGAATCCTGTCCATTCCTCACCTTCTTAGCACCTTCTTAGAACTTCAGAACCAATGCTGGTTGTCACACTTGGGACAGATTATGAAATAATAGGATCATGATTGCTTCTAAATGCTGTGCAGAAATGACCTGGTGTTTGATGCATGACTGTATTTGGCTGAGGGTAATCTCATGCACCTTTTATTTACAATATATTGAAGAAAACAAATTAAGGCCTTGTAATTATGTATTGGAAGCACATGCTTTAAAAAAAGAAAGCTCTGGCAATCAGGATTCCATTTAAAATATTAATGGCTTTATCCATCTACCTTTGGAGATTTCATTTTGTGCTATGTAAGGGTTTATATGTTGCTGTTGCTGGTTTTTTGATTTTTAAATATAATTGTCTGGGGAAGTTTTGTGAGTGCCTAATGGGACGCGTGAATCAGGCATTTCAGCTGATGCATCAGGTATTTTAAAAAAGCCTATAGCTCAAAGCAAAACAAGGCTGTGTTGAGACTAGTTTTAATCTGTTGCATCTACTCAGTTGCCAAATGGCAGCACAGAACAGTTTACAAAACAACAAAAGAGGTGGTATGGATTGTTCATATTATGAATATGAAGGGAGTACTGTGAGACTAGGCGGAAGTTGCCATACTTAAAGGTGATTGAGGAAAACTGAAATGTTTCCCACCCTGTTTTCTAGATACCTGCGCTCAATGCAATTGAGATCGAGAAAATTCCACCAGCTGATTAAACAGCAACATTATGTTCTGTTTTTTGAGCATCTACACATTTTGAAACTTTAACCTTGGTTTCTCTAATCGGATTTTCTTTATCGAAATACTGAGATGGTTGCTACTTTTTAAGTTAAAAAAAAAAGGGAGAGTGTCAAGAAACATTGACTAAAGAAACAAATGAAACAGTTCAATTTTTATGACATTCCAAGGGAAATGACAAGAACAATCACAAGATCAAATTGGGCTTCCTTCCCAACATGTTTGAGAATCGTTCCTTTATCAAGGACAATGTTTGCTATTTAGTGTTCTTTGTTCTTTGTTTTTGTTTTAAATGATAGCATCTTTATGTTTGCCTTTGCCAGAGCAGTTAAATTGGATTATTGTGACCCAGATTATGGTTGACATTTTTAAGCAGTCTTTAATGGTACATTTTAAAAAGTGGTCCAGAGCTACAGTAAATTGGGAAATGATATGAGAACATTAGGTAGAGTTCTGACAATAGTTAGTTGAAGAGGAATTTGTTGGGACTGCAGATAGCAATAGCAATAGTACTTAGACTGAGCAGTTTACAGAGTCAGCAATCTGGGCCCTCACTTTACCGACCTCAGAAAGATGGAAGGCTGAGTCAACTTTGCATCCCAGTCAGGTTGAAAGGAATCAAATTCCTGGCAATGTCAGTAGAGCCTTCAATACTACATTCTAACCACTGTGCCACCACGGCTCTTATATAGTAAGGGATAGCATTCTTTTCTGTGATAATTTAAGGCTCAGTTCACACAACAAAGTCATCTTGCTTATTGAATTAACCCATTTTGGAGTCTGCAGAATATATTGAATTAAAAGCTAACAACATATTGTTGCCCAATATATTAAGCTACAAAAAAGTTTGACCAAGAACCAACTGAACTTAGCCTATGATATAAATATGGCTGCTGGGTTTTTCATTAACCTAAATAAATTGAAGAGTATTACATAGCATATCTTCCTTCCAATATAGTTTGGGCAGGGGGGAAGAGCCTCAGATAGCTTACATTTCCTCTGACTGTTTTAAAACCAGACTTTTTGACTTTCATAGTGGATATATTGGCATTCATGTTGCGTCTATAAACTAGTGTATGTGCCATTTATTCAAACACATACACCCACTCTTTCTTCACTGGCAAATGCCAAGGGTGGCTGAGTTTACCAGCATTGTTTATCTAGATGTATGTCTATGTGTGTTTGTGTGTATGTGTATGGTTTCTGGTGTACATTTCACCTGGGTGCACCTCTTAGAATGTGTTTTTTTAAGTATGGCTTTATTGTTTTAGCGGGATGCAGTGGCTCAGTGACTAAGACGCCGAGTTTGTCAATCAGAAAGGTGGGTAGGTCGGAGGTTTGAATTCCTAGCGCTGCATAACAGAGTGAGCTCCCGTTATTTGTCCCAGATTCTGCCAACCTAGCATTTCGAAAGCATGTAAAAAAAAATGCAAGTAGAAAAATAGGGACCCCTTGGGTGGGAAGGTAACAGGGTTCCATGCACCTTCACGTTGTGGTCATGCCGGCCACATGACCATGCAGATGTCTTTGGACAGTGCTGGCTCTTTGGCTTTGTAAGAGAGATGAGCACCAGCGCCCCCTAGAGCTGGACTAGCACATAGGTGCGAAGGGAACCTTTACCTTTACCGTATTGTTTTTACAATACGCGGCTGCCTTCAAGCATCCATTCAGTGTTCCCAATATTTCATTAAGTGCCAGAGCAGTTTGAAATGTGGATGTTCTTTGACTGCTAGGAATGAAGTGACCCAGAATTCCCTTGACCTGTGTGGGCATTTGAGGACAATTGGTGTGAAAGCAAGTTGTTCCACTTAACCAGGTTTTTTTAACACCACCACCTCTGAGCTGCATTTTCTCAGTTGGATTCTCTAAAAAGGCTTTGAGAATTACAGATCTTGTCCAAGAGAGAACAGGCAGGTGTTTATATCTGGCCCATATTCAGCAAAATTTGGGAGGCAGCGGCTGATACCCTGTGGAGGCTTGGAACAAGCATCAATTGAATCTTTAGAAAGTCATGGTGGCGCAGTGGTTAGAGTGCAGTACTGCAGACTACTTCTGCTGACTGCCAGCTGCCTGTAGTTTGGCAGTTCAAATCTCACCAGGCTCAAGGTTGATTCAGCCTTCCCTCCTGCTGAGGTGGGTAAAATGAAGACCCAGATTGTTGGGGACAATAGGCTGACTCTGTAAACCGCTTAGAGAGGGCTGTAAAGCACTGTGAAACAGTATATAAGTCTAAGTGCTATTGCTACCTTCCTTCCTTCCTTCCTTCCTTCCTTCCTTCCTTCCTTCCTTCCTTCCTTCCTTCCTTCCTTCCTTCCTTCCTTTCCTCCCTCCCTCCCTCCCAGTGGCTAGAATGAAGTATTTCAGGCTAACTCTGCTCACTGCTAGGAGTTCGATCCTGATTGATAAAATGAGAACCCAAATTGTTGGGGGCAATATGCTGAATCTGTAAATCAGAGAGGCCTAAAAAAGCACTGTAAAGTGGTATATAAGTCTTAAGTGCTATAGCTATTGCTAAGTCAATTCGCTAATAAAGGAGAATATTTGTAGCTCAGGGTTGAAATGAGGGGTCCTTGGTGTTCTCCAATCTTGCTTGTTTTCTTGCAGACATGTTATAATCCACACTAGGTATCAGGGATAGTAAGAAGTGGGGTTTGTTATTGGTTTATACTATAGTGTTGTGCCCTGTCAGTGTTGGTGGGGGTGGTCTTAGAAATTCTTTGGTTGGGCTGTTTGCTGTTGGCTTGTTTGGCAGTTCCTTGATTGGAGTATTGTTTACTTGATTGTTGGTCTAATGGTGGAGTAAATGTATGCTGATTGTTGGTGGAGAGGTGCTTGCGTCTTTTTGTTCCTATTTTGGCTAGTTGATTGTCTTTTTTGCATAGTTTATAGTCTATAAATATTGTTAATGTCTTTGTGTCTATGAGCCGTGGTGGTACAGTGGTTAGAGTGCAGTACTGCAGGCTACTTCTGCTGCTTGCCAGCTACCTGCAATTTGGCAGTTCAAATATCACCAGGCTCAAGGTTGACTCAGCCTTCCATCCTTCCAAAGTGGGTAAAATGAGGACCCAGATTGTTGGGGCAATAGGCTGACTCTGTAAACCACTTAGAAAGGGCTGTAAAGTACTGTAAGGTGGTATATAAGTCAAAGTGCTATTGCTATTGCTATTGATGGCTAATTTGTCAGAGTGCCAGGCTCTAGATAATTCACTTTGTACCCTGGTGGAGCTGGTGCCCCCTGGCCTCTCTCCAAAAGGGCTATAGAGATACCTGCCAACAGTGAAAGTTAAGTATCTTGTTTCCTTCTGGGGTTGCCTCTTATCTCTTATACTGGGTATCTTAAAAAAAATTACATGATATTTATTATGTTAAGCTAATTAATAGGAAAAAAAACCATATGTCCACAACAACATTAATCAAGCTGTCCATAGATTAAGATCAAGCTGGAATGCTTCTTAAATCCAGAGTTTTATACATTTAAAATGAGTTAAATGTAGGTTTTCCATCTGCTCTGCTGGAAGACAGATTTATTGGAACCTCTTAGAAAGATTGTAACTGCTCGGGGCAGTTGGATGTGTTTTGCTATATTGCAATTTTTATTGGGATCTATGCAGTATGCATCTTATTCCCTTTTTAGCAAACTTTCAGGGTCTCCGAGTTAAATTATTCCTTATGGATTTACTTGTGGACCAGCAGCTTCCTGCTATTTATAAACTAACAAATGTTTCTTTGGTAGCATATAGAGAGCAGCAAACATAGTAAGGGGCTGCAAGCTAAATTTGTAAACCCTCTTTCTTTCCAGTTGTACTCCATAATCTCTTTTCACTTTCATGTTACTGCTTGTTTTATTATATATTGTACTAATGTCTGGTGGGCCTTCTGTTCTTGTGGGCAATTTTAAGTTTCTGGCCTTCGGCTTGTAATAAAGAATTTATTCAGTGTAAGTTCAACATTTATAATTTAAAAAGATACCACTTATAAAAGTTGCATGATTACTATTGTTTGAATACATGCTATCTTTTCTTGTTTTAAGAAAATGGTTAATAACTTATGGCCACCTCTGACCTGCATTGCTGCACTACCGAATTTTCATGTCATGTTGAGCTGTGAACATAAGTATAGCATAATTAAACATACAAATGCTCCATCTTCCTTCTTGATTGACCCTTCTCACATACATATAAATGAAGCCTCTCTAGATAAGTGATGTGGGACTATCAGCTGTACAATTCTGAAACTCTGCTCCCAAATGTTATGTGTTGGTTTTTTATTTTTCAAGGAAAATGGCCCCAATTTAAGCTCTGTGGACACCAGTATGCCTACATATTAATGTCTTGCAGACCTTGATTATGTTTTAAAATTCCTTTAATCTGATAAAGAGAGAAGCCATGGCTGCAAAACAAAACACCATTCTTAAATGATGAAAGATAATCGGAAATGATAAAAAGAAGCATTAGAGGGGGTGATGGGGAACAACCTGATCAATTTGTCTTCTAATGTATGGACCATACCCATCATGCCAGGGTTTTTATGCAAGGAGACATAACTGTCTTTTAAATTTCAAAATCTGCCAATTCTCCTGTAGAAATTAAAAACACCACTTCAAAGGTCAAAATGTGTTGACCTCACAATTAAAGAACATATCATGAAACAAGGAAGGAGACACGGAAAGAAAGTGTTATACTTAAAAAAAAAAAAAAAGAAACATCCTAAGGTGACATCAAACCATAAAATAGTTTTCTCCCAACTGGAATCCTCCAGAAAAAGTGGTCTCCAACTCTTACAACGTCTCATTGTAGTGATTAATAGCAAGATCTTGAGGACATTAGATGGAGAAAAGCTATATGGAGATTTGACAAAGGGCGTATTAACTTGTATCTTGTGCAGGTTCAGGCAGGATATTAATATGCTGTATCTGTTATGTGGCTGTGTTTTATTAGATGTGTAACATTTTAATAGGGAACTGTAAGGATTTATCCACCCTTTGCTAAATATACACGGACACATACCACACTTGTGTCTCTGCGTGTATATGTGCAATGTTAAAAATCATACATTAAGCATACCCATCTGTGTGATGTTAAGAGTTAAACCAGAGAATTATGCAGCACAACACAGATCAGGTGGGAATATTGAAAAGCCCATTAGCACCTCTCCACATCAAAGGCTCAGTTATTGCAGGAATCAAATATGCCTCCTGCATTGTCATTCTGGCTGTGTTAGCAGCCTGGTCTGTCTGTGAGCAGGATCTGCCAGCAGTGATTTTCAGAGGAAAATAAGATACTAACAGATAACAGATAATCAGAGTTGGAAAGAATCTTGTAGGTCATCTAATCCACTCCCACAACTTCCAAGGGCAAGCCGTTCCATTGGTTGATTGTTCTCACTGTCAGAAAGTTTCTCCTTATTTCCAGGTTAAATCTCTCCTTGTTCAGTTTCCATCCATTATTCCTTGTCTGGCCTTCAGGTGCTTTAGAAAATAGCCTGATCCTCTCTGTGGCAGCCCCTCAAATATTAGAAGACTGTTATCATGTCTCCCCTGGTCCTTCTCTTCACTAGACTTGCTAGACCACATCAGCTTATTTCTTCAGTGTGCTGGTGCATAAAGACGCCCAAATCTATAGAGATAAGAAATTATTAGGAGAGTGTGAAGCTTCACAGTGGTGATGCACTCAAAAGCAATTTGATCCCATTCCCCCTTTCAGATCCTTGAATTATTTCAAAGAGATTTGAGATTCAGAAGACTTTCTGTGGTTACAGAATTTCAAATGTGACTTTCCTTCTACATAAGTAGAGAACTCTGGTGTGATGTTTTTTTATTTTTTATATGGCATAAGTAATTATCCAATGAATTTGACTACTCCCACAAAGCCTGCTTATCACAAAAACTTGGAGGAGAGCTGCTGTGTTCTCTGGGACTGACTTTTCTGTTAGAAGTTGTTTAAGCAGGTTGTCTTAAAGAGGAATAAAGAAATTCAGCTTTATTTTACTGAGGTGTGTTTTATCTTTTAACCTTTTATCCTTATCCTTCTTCTGTAACACTCAGTTAATTTATCTGACCCTGTTGGTATCTATCATCCATCTATTTACGTTGAAACTTTCATTCTCCTCTTTCATTTCTTCTTCATGCCTCTTTCATTCTCTTCACTTCTCACACACACCCCACACACCCCAAAAAATCTCACAAAACCCCATTTTTTCCCCTGCTGCTTGTTGTTTCTGCCTCCTGTATTGAGGAAGTGAGCTGTTTTTAATTATATGCTGCGTCTGTTTCTGGTTTTGTTTATCATACTACCCTGTTTCTCCCTCAACCCATGATGGCTAACAAGAAGACAGAGATAAAATGTACAGAAATAGCAATATCACTTAGACTTATATACCGCTTCACGGTGCTTTACAGCCCTCTCTAAGTGAGTCAGTGTATTGTCCCCAACAATCTGGGTCTTCATTTTACCCACCTCGGCAGGAGGGAAGGCTGAGTCAACCTTGAGCCTGGTGAGACTTGAACTGCCAAATTGCAGGCAGCTGGGTACAGCAGAAGTAGCCTAACCACTGCACCACCATGGCTCTTATGCCACATTATGTAATCTATAAATGAAATGCAAGCCATTAAAAATATCCCAATTCCCATCATTACAAATTCCAGGTACTGATCTTAAACATACAGATTCGAAATCGGAGAAAGTTTGATGTAGAAAATAACTTTTCACCTTCTTTAAAATTAAAGTCATATCACTCTGAAGTTACTTCAGGGTATTCCTTATTATATTGTGAGTTAATCTGTCTAGGGAGGCGCCTTTAGTTTCTTTGTGAAATGTGGTATATAAATTAAGGAGGTAAGGATGGGTTGCGGTATCTGCCATCCCGCATCTGATGGGCGGCTCATGATAGGGAGCGAAGGGAAGAGAAATGACAGGAAGCAAGGTTTCTTCTTGATGAGCGCGCCCCGAATGTCTTGGCACACGCTCTTTTATTGTGCTTTTTTACAAGAAAATGATTTAATCAAAGCTCAAGTCAAACATGGTAATCTCATCAGGATGTGCATGTTTACAAAGCTGCATACCAGACAGATCATTTGCAATGTGGATAAGCTTATTAACAACCGTCTAGCTCCTTGTCCCTTGTACGTGCCTTGCAAAGGTCACTGAAGAGACAGAAGTTAATGATTACATGTGAATGATACAATGTTGCAAACACATGAATGATACATAGTTGCAATGATACATAGTTGCAATGATACATAGTTACAACATCTCCTCTGTTTTTATTATTTATGACGAGTCTTCTTCCTCGTCCGAGAAGACAGGAACCATTTTTCTGAAATGTTCGCTGTCCCCGTCAACTAGGCAAGAGTGCGACCCGTCAGCGTCAGGGTTGTCCAAGGAGCGGTAACTCAGCAATGACATTTTTTCGTCCGGTGTTGAGGATATAACCTGAGCTTGCAATAGCACATTAACATCAGCAGAGGATAATTGATTTTTTAAAAAATTGCAATATTCTATTAAAACAACAAGGTCCTATAATACATATCAATATAATGATTATTAATGATCCTGCCAATGCAGTTAAAAAGGTTGTAAACCATGGCAAAATAGAAAACAAGCCCCCCCCCCCCCGCTATCAGCATAAAGCTTCTTTAAGCATAGCACACAATCCCCCTTGTTTTAAAAAATAACAGATCTAAATCTTTACGATTTTGCAAAAGGGGGTATTCCATGGGTACCTGTAGGGATATAAAATCATCAGAGTTATACACACAAGCCATACTTGAATGCAAAATGATTTAGATTTAACAATTTCATCCCCGTGGATACATGCCATGAGACCGGTGGAACAAGTCCAAACAAAATTATTGCCAGGGATAAAATACATTCCTTTCAGGCGTGATGTTAAAGTTCCTCCTGCAGTGGTGTAGATTGCAGAATATCCCCTGGTTGTGTGGGTGCGTTTGCCAAATCGAATTAAAGTGGTGGGTAGAAGTCTTCTATGCGAGAAAAATTGGTTGTAGAACTTAAACGAATGCCTTGAAAGTCAGTTATAGTCCAAACAATATTATCTCTTCTATGAGGCTTCTGCGGATCATCATGGGCAGTTCTTTTGAAGCGTCGTTTGTTAACAGGATCAGAGTTCGGGTATATAAAAACATCACAAGCAGGAGAGAGGGCTATGGACAAGTTAGTTGTAGAACATTTGCGAAATGAGGAGGGAATGCAATTAGTAGAAAAAGGATAATAATTACAATAATGACAATAAAGATTAATTTGGTAATTCATCAAGGATGTTAGTTGGGGTGGGGAAACCCATAATACAATAGAAGGACATTTAGGTCCCCCTATGTTTTAGATTGAATAGAGGAAAAGATTTTAAGGTTCCTTTCCATAGGAAGAGTAAAGAAAGAACAAAAGAGCGAGTGGTAGAGTTTTCTTTAAATAAAACAGAAGTGACAGAGTGAAAACTACGGGTAGCATTTTCATGACATACCCACATGGAGCAAGTATAATAGCCTTCTGTTAATGAAATGGTTTTAACACGAATCGTCTTTTGACAGGAAGCATAGGTTTTGTTGAAGTAAGGTAGAAATTGCAAAGAAGATATAGGCAAGAATATCAGGAAGAGTTTTAAGATACAGATGTAGCAGAGGAATTCCCATGATAGGGTCTAACTGCCCTACCAGGGATCCAGCAAGTGGTTTTGTCTGGCAGTAAGATCGCAGCGTAGCCTCGTCCCCAAGTGAGAAGCTCAACGGGACCCTGCCAGGCGGGATCTGGCAATCTGCGATAATATACCAGAGGTCTGTTAGGCGGGGGTGAGGGGGAGGAAAAATGACGTGAAGCAGAAGAAATGGGAGGTTCGGGGGTTTTTCCCGCAACGAATATCGATCAAGAGCACGTTTCAGAGATAGGTTCGCTCGTTCCACAATAGCCTGCCCCTGGCTGTTGTAGGGAATCCCAAACTTGTGGGTTACATCCCATCTGTTACAGAAGTCCTGGAAAGCAGAACTTGCATAGGCAGGTCCATTGTCAGTTTTGATTTCTTTTGGACGTCCCAGCAAGGCAAAGGTACGAATTGAATGATTGATGACATGTTTTACAGTTTCTCCCCTTTGAGGGGTAGCCAGAATAAACCCTGAATATGTATCGATGGAAATGTGCAAATATTTCCAAGGGGCAAAAGGTGGATACTGAGTTACATCCATTTGCCAAATTTCACAAGCTTTTAATCCTCTAGGATTTACTTCTATGGGAATGGAATGTCCTTGCTTACTACATGTGGGGCATTGTTGAATAATGGCAGCAGCTTCTGTCTGAGTTAGAGCAAATTGAAAAGTTATCATAACTTGGCGGGGGAGATTCAAACACACTCCCTGCTTCTATTTTATAATGGACCATTAAAGCCTCCATAATTTTCCTCCAAGTGACCAAAATGCCAATAGGTGCATGAGGAGGATTATGGAGATGTTCACCAATTTTTTGCCAAGTGGAAATTTTTAAGGACCCTTCCTCTGAATAATTAGGACAATGTTGCCACACATAAGCCAATAATGTAGCAATAGGTTTCATTTTTACAGGCGAGCCCTTTAAATTAGCAGAATATTTAGAAGAAGAAGCGACTAACTCAATTCCTTCAGATGCTGCGTCTGTTGTTGAGAAAAGTTTCCACCCATACTTACGAAAGTCGAGACCGTGTTTCAGATCCGATGATGTGCAATTCGCTTCAGGCCTGGCGATGCACAGCTCCCATCGAGCTGATAAGATATGGGCGCGTCGCAACGTATCCCCCTTAGGGAATCACGTCGGGGTCACCAGAATGCGGTATCTGCCATCCCGCATCTGATGGGCGGCTCATAATAGGGAGCGAAGGGAAGAGAAACGACAGGAAGCGAGGTTTCCTCTTGATGAGCGCGCCCCGAATGTCTTGGCACACGCTCTTTTATTGTGCTTTTTTACAAGAAAATGATTTAATCAAAGCTCAAGTCAAACATGGTAATCTCATCAGGATGTGCATGTTTACAAAGCTGCATACCAGACAGATCATTTACAATGTGGATAAGCTTATTAACAACCGTCTAGCTCCTTGTCCCTTGTACGTGCCTTGCAAAGGTCACTGAAGAGACAGAAGTTAATGATTACACGTGAATGATACAATGTTGCAAACACATGAATGATACATAGTTGCAATGATACATAGTTGCAATGATACATAGTTACAACAATGGGTGATAGATACATAGATAAATAAAAAAAGGTGGAACAGATCAGATCTTTCAAATAAGAGTTTATAGCATATAATGCAGAATACTTCATAGTAGATATGTATGTGGAATTGGTATAAAACTCGTGTTTCAACTTTCTAAAAAAAGTAGATGTGCAAATGGTGACTTTTAGATATGTAGTAAAAAGCTTTTAAAACAGCCTTTCTGCATTAGTTCAGCACAATTTCCTAACTGGCTCTTTGCTGGGAAATTTGGAGACTGCTACACAATCCCACAATCCTGCTATTCAAATTTTGCAAGAGTTGCAGAGAAGTCTTCAAAACATGTATTGCCATTACAAAACCTCTATATCCCTGCTATTTTCATGCTATTTTGCCTCTTTCCTTTTTTTAAAACAGCTGCAAAGGTTCTCAGCATTCCCATTTTATAACTTAACAATTAAGTCATGATAGACATGATAGCAGTGGTGCAATATTTGAGGGGCTGCCAGAGAGAGGAGGGGGTCAACCTGTTTTCCAAAGCACCTGATGACCAGAAAAGGAATAATGGATGGAAACTGATCAAGGAGAGATTCAACCTGGAAATAAGGAGGGATTTTTTTGACAGTGAGAGCAATCAATGGAATATAAATTGCCTTTGGAAGTTGTGGGAACTTTATCTCTGAAGGCTTTCAAGAAGAAATTGGACTACCATTTGTTAGAAGTGGTGTAGGATCTCCTGCTTGACTAGATGACTACAAGGTCTCTTTCAACTCTGTTAATCTGTAAATATAAATATTCTGTAAATCTGTAAAGTCTTTCTTTATTATATTTTAAATTGGCTTGAATCAAACCTTGTTGCATTCAGTTCTTCAATCTCTTATTTGAAGCAAATCTAACCATCTTTGAATATTGAGTTTGAATGAGAACTTGGTGGATGCACATAACTCTAGATAACAATCCCAGAGGAACATAAAGAGATGGGCAATTACTTCATTTCCCCCATGGTGCAGCAGTGCCATTTTTGTGCACAGTGCCTTCCTGAACATTTCCTCTGCATTTTCCCCCCTTCAACATTCAGTTTTGAAATAAATTATTTCTGAATTTTGTCTCCTTTCAAAGGAGAAGGAATATTTTTGGAAAATTCATGGGCTGAACATGAGATTTTTTTAGTGTTTTCTCTTAATTAGGCAGCAACTAGACAGGGTCTTGTCACATATACCTCCGTTATCTCACCAGCAGCCTGCAATATCCTGGGTTTTCCATGCTTCAATTACATCCCAAGTGGATTCTTCTGTCTTTTCCCCGCTTCTCAGATCAGAAACTAGCTGGCATTTTCCTTTAGTCACCCAGCTGGCCATGCTGAATGCTCACCTGATGTTCTGTTGCAAAAAAAAAAAAGGTTTTGTATGAGTGAGAGAAATTTAAAACCCCAGAAACAGGAGAATCATCATTGGAATGAAATGATTGATGTTAGGATGTTTTGCTAATTAATTTGGGCAGTTGCTCATCAAACCTTGTTGAAAAGACACATAAGGTCACTTTAGAGAAGAAGTCCTGCTTTTTTATGAGCAAAACTGACAGAGTAAGAAAGAAGAAACAAGAGAAAAAAAATAACAGGAGACCAAAGACAGGCACAATTGAAATTTAAGGATTAAAAGTAGAAAAAATTAGTTTAATATTTAAAGAGATAATTCTCAGCAGGAAAAGGCATGGGGAGAAAGAGATGCTGAACAGAGGCCTGCAGAGAGCTGAAAACAGAGGCATGGGATAAAATTAATTGGCATTTCCGCCAACTCCCCTCCTTTCCTTCCCCTGACATTGGATCAGATGCGATATTGAGATGTTCCTAATTATTTTGCTTGGATGAGTTTTGCCAACCCTGATGATGTTAATTATCCTTAAAGGTCAACAGACCCCATGTGAATCTGACTTCTGTTCTCTGGTGTATAATCACTTAATGAATTGAAATTTATTTGGCATGGGCCAGCAGGTGAGTTTTGCTAAGAGATTGTTCAGTGGTTTTACCACCACCTCGTCTTTGTTACTATCTCTCTAACAACACTGAAGTCTTGATCTGACTGGGTTCTCTCAAAGAGCTGAATAAGCTTCTTGGATGAGAAGTGAAACATCTGCTTGTTCCATCACTGGTTCCATCTCAATGGTTCCTTTGAAACTTTTTCAAGAGGCAAATTAACTTTTTGTTTTTCTTTGAAGAAATTGCATCTCATCCAAGAAGCTTCTTCAACTCAAGAAAGTTCTTGGATGAGAAGCAAAACATCTTCAAAGAAAAAACAGAAAGTCAAGTTGCCTCTTGAAAAAGCACCTTTGACACAGCCATGACTTAGATGACTGAGAATCTCTTTAGACACCTAATTGGGTTCTACTGTACATCTAAAAGAATACACCAATGTAGATGATCATGTGACAACAAGAAGCTCAATCTACACAGCTTTTCTTTGAAAATATGTGTGATGACCCGTAGTCTCTCAAAATAACCCAAAACATATATTAAAGTCCGGTAATGCCTTCAACTTAACTTCACCGTTTTATTAGGCACAGTTTAAAGTCACAAAAGTAAATAATGAGCCAAAAGAAAACCAAAACAAACCACATTGATGAGAGTTCTGAAGCAAGCCAAGATAATTAATCATACATTCCAGGAAGATAACAGGGAGAGTCCATGGGAAGAACGCCAACAAGATAAACCTCTTTCAAAGGAAACACTAAACTTTGACTCCAGCAATTCTGACTACACAGATACAAACTTATATACATAGCTCCCAGCTGCAAGCCACAAGGAGGATCATGGTAAAAAGTGAGTAGACCTCACTTTTCCCTGATCCTCTCCTCCCTGCGTGACCTAGGATGGATAGGGGATGGGCCTAGATCCTCCTCTGATTGCTCAGCCAGCCTCTGCCCTTCCCCAGCCTCCTCCACCACCACTGGAGCCACACTCTCACTCCCTGTTGGCTGTTCCTCCTCTTTCTCATAGTCAGTCTCCACCAGGGGCATGACACTATCCCCCCACTGCAGGGCCCCCTCCCCTGGGTCCAGGTGGACAAGGATGTTGAGGAAACCGAGTGTGAAAGTCCTGGACCAAACGAGGAGCATGAACATCAGTTGCATCGACCCAGGTGAAGTCCTCTGGTACATAACCTTTCCATGCCACCAAATACTGAAATCAGCCTTGTAACCACCATGAATCTCAGATGCTATCCACTTTGTACTCCTCCTCTCCCAGAGGGGCTATTGGGGCCAGCTGTGATGGAGCCGTTCTATGCGGACTGTCAGCCAAAGCAGGGACTAACAGGGAACAATGAAAAACAGGATGGATACGCATGGTCCGTGGCAGGGAGAGACAATAAGCCACAGGATTGATCATCGCCTCAACTGGAAAAGGTCCTAAGTAACGGTGATCGAGCTTTTTCTATGGTTGTGTCATTGGTAAGTATTGAGTAGAGAGCCAAACCCTATCGCCTACCACTAAAGGTGGAACATTGTGATGATGTCGATCTGCAAACCATTTATAATCGTCCTTGGCTCTCTCTAATTGATCGCGGACCATGTGGTGTATGGCTTTTAACTCCTGCAAGAACGTATCCACTGCTGGAACTGGGGAATCAGACTGGGCTAAAGGGAAAAGGCATGGATGAAACCCATAGTTAGCAAAGAAAGGGGACACATGTTGAGCATTGTTATAAGTGAATTCTGCCATCAGTAGCACTTCTATCCAATTGTCGTGTTGAGTATTGCTGAAACAGCAGAGGTACTGCTCCAAAATAGCATTCACTCTCTCTATCCCCCCATCAGTTTTGGGGTGATGAGCAGATGACAGACATACTTGAACCTGCAGTTTCTCAAGTAGGGTCTGCCAGAAGCATGCCGTAAATTGTACCCCCCAATCTGATACCATGCGGTCTGGTAACCCATGCAACCAGAAAACATGGGAGATAAACAATGGAGCCATTATCTTGGCCGATGGAAGACCCGCACATGGAATAAAGTGGGCCATTTTAGTCAACATATCCACCACCACCAAAATGGTTGTGGCACCATTCGATGGTGGTAACTCAACGATGAAATCCAATGAAACTGCCCCCCCCCACAGTTGTTCTGGCATGGGCAAGGTCTGCAAAAGACCAGGGGGTGCTCCAGGAGCATACTTGGCTTGGTGACAGATCCCACAGGATGCCACATATCCCGACACATCATGTTTAAGTTTCAGCCACCAAAATGTCCTAGAGATGAGGTGCAGTGTTTTGAACACCCCAAAGTGTCCCACTGCTGGACTATCATGACATTGACGTAAAATAATGCATCGAAGAGGACCTCCAGACATGTAAATGCGATCATCGAACCACAACAGGTCCCCAATATACGCCCAAGGAGTCTCTTGTCTCCCATTCTCATCCAATTCTCGATGTCGAGGTGCCACAAATGGGTCCTGCCACTGTGCCTCCTGAATCCTCATTCGGAGGTCCACAGGTTCTTCGGTGGCTGCAAACCACTCCAACGGAATCACCGTCCAGGGCAAGATTTTATCCTCCCTTCGGGTATACTCAGGCTTCTGAGATAGGGCATTGGCACATTGATTCCCTCCACTTAGAACAAGGTCACCCAGAAATCAAATCGAGCAAAGAATAAGGACCATCTCACTTGACACTGGTTCAATATCCAAGTTGTACGTAGGTGTTCCAAATTGCGATGATCCGTGCAAACCTCAATTTCCATGAAATTGGCTGTGGCCCCTGAATCGACCAAGACTTGGATCTCCACCGCTCCCACACCAGACACAAACACACATGCTGTCAGCACAAGATGCTTCACCAACAACAATTGTGGTGGAAATGTCAAAGGTGGCGAGGATGGCAAGGTTGGTGAAGATGGCGGGCCTAAGGACTTTGCACCCTGACCTACAGACCCCTGTAGCCTGAGCGATGCTTGTTTCCCGCCACCACAGGTATCGCTGCTGTGGATGTCTTAACAGGACACTTGGCCGCAAAATGGCCTCGATTGCCACAATAGAGGCATAAACCATCATGACATATATCCTTTTCTACTTGAGTCAGGCGAGGGCGGTCAGCCCCCAACTGCATGGGTTCCTCCAAAGGCTGAAGTCTAGCATCGACACAAAGACACAGATGCATGAGCTCCAGAAGGGTGCAAGGGCATTCAGTGCATGCCAACTCATCCAGGAACTCCAACGACAAACCCTCCTGGAACTGGTCTAATAGTGCTGCCTCATTCCATTGTACATCCTGAACAACCACCTGAAAACTAGCAATATAATCCATGAGTGAGCCACACCCCTGCTTCAACTTTCTCAAATGTCTGTTTGCTGTTTGGCTTCGAACAGGGTCCTCAAACATGGCCTGAAACTGATGGCAAAACTCGGCATAATTGTCCAACACCTGGTTGGACTGGGTCAACAGAGGGTTCACCCAACCTGCTGCAGAGCCTGACAACAAACTAATCAAAAACCCCACCTTATCCCGGTCAGTGGGAAAGTCCTCAGGCCGAAGGCTCATGTAAAGCTGGCACTGCCCCCCAAAATGCTGGAAATTGGGCCAGTGCACCATTAAATTTATCTGGCACTGCCACTGGGCATTTTCGGCGTGGCTGGACAGCTTGCATTTGTGCTACCTGTGCAGTCAAAAGAGCCACTTGCTGGCTTAACTGGGCAATCTCTGCTCTGAGCTGATCCATGGTCACCTCACAAAAAGCAAAAATAAGTTGAAGGGATGGCTGGAGTCAAAATGTGATGACCCGTAGTCTCTCAAAATAACCCAAAACATACATTAAAGTCCAGTAATGCCTTCAACTTAACTTCACTGTTTTATTAGGCACAGTTTAAAGTCACAAAAGTAAATAATGAGGCAAAAAGAAAACCAAAACAAACCAAAAGCCAAGATCATTAATCATACATTCCAGGAAGATAACAGGGAGAGTCCATGGGAAGAACGCCAACAAAGATAAACTTCTTTCAAAGGAAACACTAAACTTTGACTCCAGCAATTCTGACTACACAGTTACAAACTTATATACATAGCTCCCAGCTGCAAACCACGAGGAGGATCATGATAATCTCCTCCTGAGTAGATCTTGCTTTTCCCTGATCCTCTCCTCCCTGCATGACCTAGGATAGATAGGGAATGAGCCTGGATCCTCCTCTGATTGCTCAGCCAGCCTCTGCCCTTCCCCAGCCTCCTCCACCACCTCTGGAGCCACACTCACACTCCCTGTTGGCTGTTCCTCCTCTTTCTCAGAATCAGTCTCCACCAGGGGCATGACACTAAGCTTAAGAAAGAAAAATTGGTACAAAGTGTTTTGCAAAGGGTTTGCAGCTCTTATCACTAATTTCCAATAGAGGCAAATCATACAGTAATAAAATTCGAGTGGAGGATATCTTACTACATATGGTGGACATGGAGAAAAAAAAAACCTCAAAGTGCTGAATAGATATATGTAGTACACTAGAAAATTTATGGATTTAAATTTGAAATGAAACCACATTTTTTTTTTCTTACTAGATGTAATCCCAGGGAAAAAAATAAGCAAGAAGCACCACAATTTAATGAGATACACATGTTCATGGTAGCAAGAATGTCTGTTGCACAATAGTGGAAGAAAGATACCATTCTGTCAATATCTAATTGGGCAGTAAAACTTGGAGAAGATGCAGCCATGACAAAACCAACACTATATATTCAGAAGAGAAGTTAACCAAATTTAAAGCAAGAGTAATTCTCATCAGGAATGAAGGCAAATATACATGTCCCAGGAGAATGTTGCAAGATCCAATCTGGGTCAGTCATAGGGATGAGAGGTTTATTTGTCGAACTTTCAGGCTCGGGCTAAAGCCCATCCTGAGGGAACTTCTCTCTAGCACATTCTGTTTGAGAGAAGTTCCCATTCTGCTAGAAAGATGTTTCCTATAAGGAAACATCTCCAGCATTAGTCCAAAAGCTCAGAAGACGGTAAACATCTGGTCCCAGTGACTGACCCAGATTGGATCCTGCAATAATTCTCATATATACAATATATCCCACAGTGTGGCAAACATATCCAAATACAGTTTGGCTTCTAGGGGTGCGAACTCCTAAGCATCTGAAAGTTGCATATTATAGATTCCAGGGGACAAGGCATATATAATTTGAGTGTCATTACCAAACCGTGCTTTCTTCTGGTTCCTTTTGCAAGACCACCTAGAGTCCTAGACGAACACAGATTTACAGAGGGAAATATATGGCTAACTGTATAGATTTATATAATTGTACAAATTTATAATTGCTGAACAACAGTTATAGTAACTGTCAGGGCTGCCTCTGATCAGTCCCAAGGAAAGAAAACCCTTGACACCATAGATTCAGAGAAAAGGTACTTTTACTAGGAAAGAACTGTTTGCACAAAAAGTTAGGCAAGGTCTGGATCAAAATGACAAATTGAAACTAATCCCAGAGCCCAACCCCCAGTAGCTAGGCAACAAGAGTTCAATCATTGGCCAGGAAGCTGTTTTGGGAACATGTCTGGTCCAGGTGCATCACTCCTCCTTTGTGCATGCTAACCCTAGGATAGTTGGCCTTGAAGATGTTAAACAACCCAAGCTGGCTTCTCTAAGTCCAGGCTTCCTGTTGTCGCTTCTCAGAAGCTCCACTTTCACCTTCTGCACTCTTCCCCTCCCAAATACTCATTGCTCCCCCTCCCCTCTGTTTATATGACAGCTGGCAGCAAGCTTGAAGAAAAGCAAAAATGACAGGTTGGCAATAACCTTGATTAGCTGCAGTTGTAAAGATAATAGTGCTGGGAAGATTTTCTGGAGGGCCAAAGGTTCCTAGTCTCTGCTTAAGTAAATGTAGTAGGGATTGCTCCTCTAAGTAGTTTGACCTCAACTGAACTGCAGCCTTACAACTCCATAAGGTAAATTGGAAATGCCATCCTATGTAGATGCAGGAAAAGCCCCTTCCTCTCAAAGTAGAGTCGGATTCAGTGTCCCACGCATGGCTGGGCATGTCTAGTCAAGTGAAAAGAAGGTCTAGGAGTGACATGATAACTGTTTTTCAATATTTGAGGGACTGTCACAAAAAGGAAGGGTCAATCTTTTCTTTAAAGTACCTGAGAGTGGGAAAAGAAGCAATAGAGGGAAACTTATCAAAGAGAGGTCCAACCTAGAATTAAGAAGAAATTTCCTATCGTGAGAATCAATAATTGATCTGCTTTGGCATAGATTCTTGTTTGTTTAAGACTAGGCATAGCTAAATGGTAGAACGTGCTTTCTATGCAGAAAGCCCTAAATTTGGCCTTTAGTCATCGTAACAGCATCTGGCAAATGTTCCTGCTGTATCCAGGAGACATATTGCCAGTCAACATAGACAATGCCAAACTAGACAAAATAAATTGTTTTGTTCTACTTGGACTTTCTACATTCCTCTACAATTGGCTTTTCCTAGATGTGGTTTCCAGATAGGTTGGACAGCAACCCAAATATGTCAGATAGAAGTCTATAGAGATTCTCAATCATCTATATCATGGTTGTCTCAAAGAAGCTTCTTGAATGAAAAGTGAAATATTTTCAAAGAAAAAAAAAAACAAGTGAGTCCAGTTGCCTTTTGAAAAAGTACCTTTGGGTGTCAGATAGAACTAAGTACCCAAAGAAAAAAAATGGTACTTAGATAGTCAGGGCTCCTATCAGTCCAGATGAAAGAGTGTAAAATAATGGTCTTAAATTACAAGGGGAAGATTCTGACTGAATGTTAGGAAAATATGTCTTAATGAAAAGAGCAGTGAAATGTAATTCTCAGAAAGGTAGATGGACATCAATTCAAGGATGCTATAATTTGTATGGGAAAGGGGGAACTTTTCCAACTCTAGAAATAATGATACTTCCCTAAGAAGCCAGAGGACTGACTGTTAAAGCCTGTTACCTCTAGGCTGTCAAAATCTGTTCTGAAAACATTTACTAAACATATTGCAACAATCTGTGCAAGGCTGCTGCTCTTTCTTCTTCTTCCTTATCCATTCTCCTTCTCCTCCTGCACCACCTCCTCCTCCTCTGTCCCCATCTTCCCTCTTCCTTTTCTGTCTTCATATTCTCCTCCTCCAGTTCTCCTCCTCCTCCTCTGTCCCCATCTTCCATCCTCCTTCTCTGTCTTCATATCCTCCTCCTCTTCCTCCTCTTCCTCCTCCCCCTCCTCCTCCAGAAGGAGAAACATGACGTCCTTAACCATTGTTAATGCAAGAGCTACTTTCCTTTTTTGTCTCTTCCTTGAAAACTTTTGTGTGTTGTGGGAGAATCTGGAGTGATGGGGGTTGTTTGGGTTACAACCCCCCATCTGCTTCAAGCCTAAGGAAATACGCAATTAAAAACAAAAACAAAAACAAAGCAAGCCTATTAAACTTCACTCCTCTTGCTTGCACTAGAGGCTGACACCTTCTGGCCCCAATCAGCACAAATCTCCCATACAATTGCTGTGCACTGGAGCAAGAAAAAGTCTGGCATATAGTTGTATTCCAGAACTGATAGATCTAAATTTATTGTGGCATAGGTGGAGGAAGAGGCTGCAGGGAGAGGCTCAGATGAAAATCTCAGTGCAGACAGGCTATCTGTCAAGGCTCAGGAACGATTGAATCAAGTTGGCTTGATGGATTTGACCACTGTGTTTCATCTGTGAACAGTGGTTGGGTCACCCTTGGATGTAAATCACTTAATTGTTGCCAGTGGCAGTGTGCATTCCAAGCTCTCCAAAGAACCCTTGCAAGCACCATTTTATTGTCCCTCTTTTATAATGTTCATAAAGCACCTTTTTTATCTCACACATACAAATTTTAACAGCTAGCCCTTTGAGTGGTATGCTGAGATCATACTGGAAAAGAGTGGGTTAAGGCCAAAAGGAAGTGAAATAAATACAAGTAATAGAATGCTGTCCATTGATATAATATTTTCCCGTCTTTCCCAACACTTTCTTGTTTTTATAACAAGACTACAAAAAATGAAGAATATAAAGATACAAAAGGAAACAACGAGAAAAGCAATGAAACACTTAAAAACAATTAATAAATGAACCAATAGCAAATCACCAGAACTATGAAATAGAAGAGAGAGAAAATGCATTCCCCTAAATTAAAAAAAAACCAGAAAAATTAAAAAGCTCCCTCCCTCTCTTTCTCCCTTCTCTCACTAAACATTTTTCACACACACACACACACACACACACACACACACACACACACACAGAGAGAGAGAGAGAGAAATCACTAGTTTACAAAATACCTTATAATAATCAGGCAGAGGAAGTTAGTATTTGTACTAATTATTGTTTTTTTTTAATATTTGGGAAGAATATGGGATAGGCTGAAGCTAAAGCTTTAAGAAGACACAGACCTTACCAGAGTTTCAGGTTGTGTATTGCATATTTATCCAAAATTGTTTATTTAAATATATCAGAAACCCAAATCCATTACGACTTTGAGCAGTATGCAACATACATAAATTAAAATAAATCAATCCACACCATGATAGACAGACAGACAAACAGACAATGATAGATACAGATGACAGATCGATAAATGATATAGATAGATAGATAGATAGATAGATAGATAGATAGATAGATAGATAGATAGATAATATAAATAGATAGATGATAGGTAATGGTAGTTAGATTTTATACACACATACATACACACATATAGATAGACACAGACAGACATCCACCTACCATCTCATACATAAAATAACCCACAAGGGGTCTGCCACTCAGCCAGGGAAAAGAGGCAGATTTAGTTTAGTTTAGTTTATTGTCATTGCACCTCGTACAATGAAATGAAATGCCATCTTCAGTGTACATTATAATTATAAAAATAAAACACAAACACAAACACACATCCTTCATATTTTATACAACTGAATTGAAAATCTGTTATCACATTAATATTGCATTATACAATGGAATTCAATATAGTTACTGTCCTGGTTTTTATAGCTCATAGAAATAAAATGATGGCGAGGGTCCTATAAAGAAACATTATTAATTGCTGAAGGGGAAGAGGTAAAAGGACAGAGAAGTACTAAATGTTCCAGCATTGTAGAGGAAAAGACATGAATTATGGTGTGCTAAGCCTTTGAATGGGGTTATTGCATCTATTACCCCAAAATAGAATGTGAAACAATCCAAAACATGGAGAAGTTCCCCAAAACTTAACCCCTTTTATTTATGTAATGTAATGGGGCTGTCAGCCATCCTCTTGTACCTTCCTCATCTGCCTGCCAAAAATAATACTTTTCCAGTAAAAATAATGTTTGCCTTGACCTAGAAATTTCAACGGTAAAGTTATCGTTTAACTAGTCCCATGCAGAAATATTACTCCGTGTTTTTCTTCTGTATTTTTTCATTTAATTTGATGGAAAAGAGTTAACCTCATTGAATTTGAATATATATGGTCTTTCATTACAAAATACTCTTTCTGGCAATCAGCAGATTGATTTCCTAGTTTCTGTGAAATCCAAGCACTTGTAATAAATATTAAGAGAACATGAAAAAAAACTTTTCCCATTAGTTCCTTTCAGACTGGAACAGCTGAGCAGAACAGGTGAGCTTCAAAGGAGGAAGAAGTGGTGCTACTGAAAACAACACCAACAGCAGTCAGTACTAACTCTTTAAGTTCATAAATATTGAGAAATTTAAAAGAAATTATCTATCATACAATATGGGTGGGTTTGAAAAAGAGCCCTTTTAGTCAGGAGAAAATGCCTGAGAAATTACGGTACAAATTTCAGCATAGTATTAACAGCATTTTGCTGGAAGAAGCCTATATTTAGGATTCACCTGTATAAATCAGCATCTCAGATTGGTTTAAGAAGCCAATGTAAAATCAAAGAAGAAATTGCAATATGCTTCCAGCTTACTTGAAAATGCCAGTCCTTCTTTACCCTTCTCTGACCTTCCCCAAACATAAATGAGCTTGCTTTCTCTTGGGAAGGTAATATAATTGTAATTCCCATAAATATAGCTACTTATTAGGCATTCCATTATTTCTTTGCACAGAATAAACCTAAGAGCAAAATAAAGCAAGATGACGGAGCAGTTCATGCTACATAATAATAATTAAGTCCTTCTTGTGTACTTCCTGTCAGAATTTTTTTTAGTTGCTCTGTGACCTGTTTGATTTGCAGTATACATTCAGTAGAAACATCTAAGATGGAATGTTCTGTGAAACACAGAATGTATCAGTGCAGGCAAGAGTTTGCAATAATTGGCTTAACTCCTATTGATTTATATTGAGAGACCTTTGAAAATGGCTACATCAGTTGTCTACAGATGGATTACATCTCCTAAATTACATCTCCTAAATGGCCAATGGTGGTGGTGGAGATGTATAACTATCTTTTAATAACTTAACTCCCCTGTTCTTATTTTACAAAAAGCATCTTCTCAATGAAAGGTCTATTCATAGTTACAAAACTGGTGAAGGATTCCTTCAGTGCTGATATTCAAATTTATCCCAAGAGCCTTTTCTCTACCTATTCAGCTTTTGTTTGAAGAACATCTAAAAGCTTTAGCCATGACTTCAGGTAGATAGTTTTGGGTATGACAGTTGGGAAGGTATCCAACTGTTTTGATTTTCTCAAAAATGTTCCAGATTATCCTTTGCAGCATCTCTTGAGGGCAGCGTGGGGAAACTAACATTATAAATCATTTTCTGCAATCATCTGTTGTTGATAAGGAAGATTGTAGGTGGTTGGAGAGAAAACAAACTGGGCATTATAATTCTTACAGAGTTCTTTTTTAATTGATGTTTATTAAGACAAATTAAAAAAACCACAGAAACAAAAAAGTGCAAGAAACAAAAAGAGAAAAGGATATAACTAAAGTTAAGAAATACAACAACCTTTGACCTTCTTTTCAATAGAGAGTTACAAGTTTATAATCCCTCCTTTGAAAGGTTTCCAGTCTTTCAAAGAAGTTTTGTTGTTGTTTCTTCCCTTTAACCAAATAGCTAAGGGTTTTACCATTTTTACAAATACTAATATGTTCACAATACAGTCCTCCACTGAGAGGATTTCATTGTTGTTCCATCCTTTTGCATACAAGAATATAAATAAATAAAACCTTGCTGCAATTACCATATCTAAATCAGCCTAGTTGCTATAGAGTTTTCAAGGACCCATTTCCTTTAAAATTGCAAACACTTTCCGCATGAGATGGGTCTGTTGAAAGATTGGTCCTAAGCAACTTTTTAGCCAATAAAAAGGGTCACTCAGAATAAACAGAATAACAGAGCTGGAAGGGTTTTGGAGGTCTTCTACTCCAACCTCGTGCTCAAGCAGGAAACCCTATACCATTTCAAACACATTGCAATAACACTTAGACTTATATACCACTTCATAGTGCTTTACAGCCCTCTCTAAGTGGTTTACAGTCACCATATTGCCCCCAAATATCTGGCTCCTCATTTTACCAATCACAGAAGGATGGAAGGCTGCGTGAGCACTGAACTTTTCAGGATCAAACTGCAGACAGTGGGCAGAGTTAGCCTGCAATACTGCGTTCTAACCATTGCACCATCGCAGCTCAATCCAATGGCCATCCAATCTCTTCTTAAAAACCTCCAGCACCCACGATTTCTGAAGGCAAGCTTTCCACTGATTAATTGTTCTGTCAGGAAATTTTGACATATTTCTAGTTTGGTTCTCATTAATTAGTTTCCATCCATTGCTTCTTATCCTGCCTTCAGGTGATTTGGAGAATAAGTCAACCCCGTTCTTGGAGGAGCAAACAGGATGGCATAAACAAGGAGTTGGGCCCTTCTCCGACTCCTTGTTTATATGCTATCCTATTTTCTCCAACACACTGTAGTTTAGCATAATTGAATTATGCGGATCCACATTTGCAAGTGAAAAAATGGTTACCACTGTCATCAGTTTCCTTTTCTTTCTCTTCTGCTTATTTCCATATTTACGGAATGGAAAATAATTTTGCATGCCTCCTGACACTGATGCCAAGCAGTGTCTTTGTGAGGGAGGAAGGGAGTGTGCCTCGCAGCCATGAAACACCACTTGTTCCATCGGTTTAATAATGAATCCAGTTCTGCTAACTCAGTCACTTTTTCATGTTTGTGAGTGAGCATAGAACTCCTGACAGACTTTGTTCACCATGCCCTTTGACAGGCATTGTCTTGGCTGAAACCCACAGAGTCTGTGTTGATTTATTGAAGTTTTCACTTTAGGCTATTTTTTGCAGAGAAGCGCTGCTTCCACCGCTACTTCTGAGATGCATTTGGTGTATTTTCAGCATTTATCTGTAGAAAAGAAGGCAGCACATTCTTTCCAAATGAGGAAAAACATCCACCAAACAGGACAGGTCAGGGTGGGGAGAGGGGAATTCAAATCAAATTGAAAATATCTTTATTACAGCCTTTGACCAACCTTTACAATAAAAAGAATGCAGCCCTCAAAAAATTAAAATAGTTTAAAAACAACAGTTTGTTCTTGGGGAAGGGAAAAAAACAAGATAACAAAACATCATATCTAATTAATTGGTACAGTTGTATAAACCCAATGAAGATAATTTGGCCACCCAATATGTGAGTGTAAGTTTAGAATCCATTAAAGAATAATAATGAGAGCCAGTTTGATCTAGTGGTGAAGGAACCAGGCTAGAAAGTGGGAGACTGTGAGTTCTAGTTTCACCATAAGCATGACAGGGTGACTTTGAGCCAGTCACACTCTCTCAATTCAGCTCACCTCATGAGGTAATTCCAAAAAATGGAAGGACATTTCAATTCCCACCATGGATAAATGGCTGTAGAAGCTGATGAAGTTGGCAGAAATAGCTAAATTGTTTTGATTAAAGAAAATAATATAAGTACCTTTGTTGTCAAATGGAGACCGCTTCTGAACTTTGTGCCTGAGGTGGGGAAAAAAATGAAACTTTGATTATGGGTTTTACCAATTAGACTGATACGTGTTTATGGAAATGGCTAGTTTATATTACTATGGGAAAGCAAAAAGTTGCGGTTTGATGTTAATGCTTTATTTTACTGCAACAGAGGGAGTCTGAAGTCAACACTTTTTTTCCTTTTCCCCAGCCCCTCCTCACTTCTCTTCCCCCCCTTTCCCCTCATTGTCTTCCTATTTTCTTTTGTATCTTATTTAATAACCTAATAAAAATTTCTGAGGAAAAAAAAGGTAGTTGTTTGAAAAATATGAGGAAGAAGATGTGTTGGATATGATCACCATATATACATACATATAACTTCAGTTATATATAAAAATAATAAAGTGGGATATGTTGTAACTATGTATCATTGTAACTATGTATCATTGCAACTATGTATCATTCATGTGTTTGCAACATTGTATCATTCACGTGTAATCATTAACTTCTGTCTCTTCAGTGACCTTTGCAAGGCACGTACAAGGGACAAGGAGCTAGACGGTTGTTAATAAGCTTATCCACATTGTAAATAATCTGTCCGGTATGCAGCTTTGTAAACATGCACATCCTGATGAGATTACCATGTTTGACTTGAGCTTTGATTAAATCATTTTCTTGTAAAAAAGCACAATAAAAGAGCGTGTGCCAAGACATTCGGGACGCGCTCATCAAGAGGAAACCTCGCTTCCTGTCATTTCTCTTCCCTTCGCTCCCTATTATGAGCCACCCATCAGATGTGGGATGGCAGATACCGCATTCTGGTGACCCCGACGTGATTCCCTAAGGGGGATACGTTGCGACGCGCCCATATCTTATCAGCTCGATGGGAGCTGTGCATCGCCAGGCCTGAAGCGAATTGCACATCATCAGATCTGAAACACGGTCTCGACTTTCGTAAGTATGGGTGGAAACTTTTCTCAACAACAGACGCAGCATCTGAAGGAATTGAGGGAGTTAGTCGCTTTTTCTTCTAAATATTCTGCTAATTTAAAGGGCTCGCCTGTAAAAATGAAACCTATTGCTACATTATTGGCTTATGTGTGGCAACATTGTCCCAATTATTCAGAGGAAGGGTCCTTAAAAATTTCCACTTGGCAAAAAATTGGTGAACATCTCCATAGTCCTCCTCGTGCACCTATTGGCATTTTGGTCACTTGGAGGAAAATTATGGAGGCTTTAAAAGTCCATTATAAAATAGAAGCAGGGAGTGTGTTTGAATCTCCCCCGCCAAGTTATGATAACTTTTCAATTTGCTCTAACTCAGGCAGAAGCTGCTGCCATTATTCAACAATGCCCCACATGTAGTAAGCAAGGACATTCCATTCCCACAGGAGTAAATCCTAGAGGATTAAAAGCTTGTGAAATTTGGCAAATGGATGTAACTCAGTATCCACCTTTTGCCCCTTGGAAATATTTGCAAGGGGGGGGGGGGCTTGTTTTCTATTTCGCCATAGTTTACAACCTTTTTAACTGCATTGGCAGGATCATTAATAATCATTATATTGATATGTATTATAGGACCTTGTTTTTATAGAATATTGCAATTTTTTTAAAAAAATCAATTATCCTCTGCTGATGTTAATGTGCTATTGCAAGCTCATGTTATATCCTCAACACCGGACGAAAAAATGTCATTGTTGAGTTACCGCTCCTTGGACAACCCTGACGCTGACGGGTCGCACTCTTGCCTAGTTGACGGGGACAGCGAACATTTCAGAAAAATGGTTCCTGTCTTCTCGGACGAGGAAGAAGACTTGTCATAAATAATAAAAACAGAGGAGATGTTGTAACTATGTATCATTGCAACTATGTATCACTGCAACTATGTATCATTCATGTGTTTGCAACATTGTATCATTCACGTGTAATCATTAACTTCTGTCTCTTCAGTGACCTTTGCAAGGCACGTACAAGGGACAAGGAGCTAGACGGTTGTTAATAAGCTTATCCACACTGTAAATAATCTGTCCGGTATGCAGCTTTGTAAACATGCACATCCTGATGAGATTACCATGTTTGACTTGAGCTTTGATTAAATCATTTTCTTGTAAAAAAGCACAATAAAAGAGCGTGTGCCAAGACATTCGGGGTGCGCTCATCAAGAGGAAACCTCGCTTCCTGTCGTTTCTCTTCCCTTCGCTCCCTATCATGAGCCGCCCATCAGATGCGGGATGGCAGATACCGCAGGGATACAAATAAATAAACATAAATTTATTTGTATGGCGCTCATATATGAAAATGATTGGAATGATCGGAGGATGTCTTGGAGCATCAGAGAAAAGATGGGCAGAAGGTGATAAGATGAAGCACATGAGGTTATTTTTGCCTTTCCAAATGAAACTGAGGATGCCATAATGTTGGAGAGCCATTAAAGTTGACTTTTCTGGGGAATGCCAGCCAGTCATTGCTGACATATAAAATTTGGAGGGGGGGGGGAGATGATTTCTAGGAAATTTGTATCAAATGTTTAAAAAGTTTTTGCCTAACCTTATTTCATTAAGCCCTTATCAATCTTATCATTCAGGAAAAGGATTTGGTCCAATGACAGAATGTCTATGGGAGATTCTCAATCATCCAGCTCATGATTTATCCCAGTGGTGTTTTTTCTAAAAGGCAACTGGACTTCCTTAGTTTTTTTTTTTTCTTTCTTTCAAAATGTTTTGCTTCTCATCCAAGAAGTTTCTTCAATGATAGAGTTTTCACTATTGAGTGGAGATGTTCTGTCTTTCAGGACTAGTTTGCCTTGGGGATAATTGGTTGATAGCTTCATGAAGGATGAAGTTGAAGCAAGAATTAGATAGGGACAGTAAATGTCCCTTTTTCTGATGCACTTCCAAACGTTTTTCTGCAAGACAGGGGCAGAAGCTTAACATGATCTCTAGTTGAAGTGAAATTACACTAAGATGGGCTACAGATTGCCCATTTATTTAATATTTAATATTCACTCATTCAATTCATTTTCTGCCCATCTTGTGATTCAAGGCAACTCTGAGCAGCTTTATTCCCTACTATATTAAACATTAAATTAAAATAAACATACAGTAGATACAATTTTTGATAAATGCAGCATCACTTTCTTTTGCCTATCTTTCCTCTATGTTAATTTTTAGTTTGTAACACTTTGGGAACAGAGAGCTCTCATATCCTCAGAGTCTCAAGCATTATGCAGATTGGTACTGCTTTACCAATAAATACACCCATTGCTTATCTGCCTCTACAACAGCTAGGTTGGAATTTTATTTTCCATGGGGTAGGCTGATGTGAGAAATTGGCATCCTTGCTGTCTTGCTATCTTGCTAACAATGATATCCTTGATATCTTACTAACAATGACATACAGATGAAATAGGTTTAAAATAGCTCTGCTAGGGGGAAATGCAGCTTGATATGTGAAATATAGCAGTTTGTTAAAGGATTTCTATGGATTTCATCAACAAAGGATGGATCAATTGTCACTTGTAGGAATCTTTAATGAGCACGTGCAGAAATGGCTCAGATGCCTGGAAAAATCAAGGAAATGCTGGCATCAGATGAACCAAACCCCACTCCCTTCTAGCACTGATGATGTTCCTAGATTGGTAATGAAATGTCTGCAAGAAAACAACCAAGCTCAGAGAGCACCAAGGATCCCACAGTCATTAATTAGGTCATTGGCTTCAGTGAAGAAACAGAGGACAAACAAGCTACTCTGAGAAAGGATATTTTGTTCTCAACTCTCTCAAGGACTTTAAAAAACCCAGCAGATTCTTATCAGGTAGAAGAAATGTACAGTATATGTCATGAGCAATGCATACAATTTCCAGTGCTGTTTTCCTATCATCTCTAGGCAAAGCCATCCTTTTTTTCTCAAATTCAGATTCAGAATAGAGCTGGAAGGGACCTTGGAGGTCTTCTAGTCCAGCCCGCTGCTCAAGCAGGAGACCTATACCATCTCTGACAAATGGCTGTACAGTCTCTTCTTAAAAACTTCCAATGAAGGAGCGCCCACAACTTCTGAAGGCAAGCTGTTACAATGGTTAATGGTTCTCACTGTTAGGAAGTTTCTTCTTACAATAATTCCAGGTTGCTTCTCTCCTTGATTAGTTTCCATCCATTTTCTTCTCATCCTGTCTTCAGGTGCTTTGGAGAATAGCTGGACTCCCTCTTCTTTGTGGCAGCCCCTCAAATACTGGAACACTGCTACCATGTCTCCCCTAGTCCTTCTTTGCTCTAGACTAGCCATATCCAAATCCTGCAACCATTCTTCATATGTTTTAGTCTCCAGGGCTTTAGTCATCTTAGTTGACTTAGTTTCTCTGCACTTTCCCCAAAGTCTCACCAAAGTTTCACCCTTGATTTACTAATAAGTTGTGTGTCACGCAGAACATGCCAATTCCCCCCACCCACCAACAACTCTGTGTTGGACTACCACCAGGCACTTGAAAAAGTTTATGTTACATTTCTAGATTTATTCCAAGCATGCTGTCTTATCACTGGCAGCTCAGTGCAACTTAGCCTCCAGATCAGCATTTTTTATAAAGCTGGCAACCTGTTATTAGCACCAAGAAACTTGCCTTTGCAGAAACAAACACACAGAAGTGTCAGTTCTGAAGTGAAAGGCAACCATTGTGGAGAAGGCCCATTTGAAGAGGGTGGGGAAGGGGCTTTGTTGTTGTTGTTCAAACAAACCCACTATCTCTAGGAGGAGGGGATGCTAGGGTCCCCTCCTAGCAGGCACGTCCCACTGCCATCGCCAAGGACTGATCACAATACTATTGTTTGCAGCTTAATTACAGAGGCTCTTTTGGGTAAGTGTCATTAATGAGGCATCTGGCTTAATTTAGCTGGATTAAAATGCCTCTGAATAGTAGAGCCTTTTTTGTTGGAGCTTAACTGAAGGAAAAACAAACAGGCCATTTCCCTTCACACTAACTTCCAATTGCTCTGGATTTTCAAGGAGAAAAACTCATCTGGAAAATCTCAGAAGCTTTAAATAAAATGCAAATAAACGTTGCCAGGCATTGGAGTGCAGGGTGCGTTCCCACATGCTACCTTGGTGAACGGTGCCTGTTTGTTTTCTATAGAAATACATTGGAAATGATCCGATACAGTTTGGTATATGGTTTTCTTTTTCTCAAAACAGAACACTTCATTCTTCTAGCTCTGACTCTGCCTATCTGCCTAGTTAGCAGCTAGCTGCATGCATTGCATATGCACACACGTAGATATATTGTAAACAGGAAATGTGAAGGATATGTTCACAAAATTAGAAACCCTACGATGTCATTCAGAAGTATCCATGGGAGCTTAGATACCTCCCTTGGTATGTCTGTGATCTACCTTCTTTCACTTTTACCTCCTTTCACTTTTATAAAAGAATCAAGGAAAGCTGACAGAGTTCAAAGCAAAGCACCAGCTCTTTATTTTCAAGGTATCTCTTAGGCCCTCTTAAGCTTTCTTGAAATAAGTAAGATGGTCAGCCCATTGATTTGTTTGGAAGTATGTCCATCTGCTTGGTAAAAGGATAACGGAAAGTACAAACAGTACTGCGTTGGGGTACTGATGCGACTTTGAGGGGGTGATAAAAAACACTCAATTGGTGCACTAGAACATAGAATCGTAGGATGGAGAGGAACCTCAGAGATCTTCCAGTCCAATCCCATGCTTACAGTAGTAGTTGGCGGCTTTGTGTGTGGAACACATACAAAGAGTTAAATAGTGATCTTGTTGTAGGCTGAGATGGCCTGGACTTCCCAGAGCTTGCTTTGTGACTTCCTCTCTCCTGGCTCCGCGCATTTCCTTTAGCAGGCTGTGCCCTTAATAAGCCTCTGGGCTTCTTGCTCATGATTCACGCACCTTGCCATTTGTGGCAGCAAACAAGGTCACAACAAGAGGGCTTTATAATGTGCAGTAGAGCGTGGAAAAAATGGTGTGCAGATGAAAGAGGGGAAGAATCCTGTGGCTTGTGTAACTCTTAGGAAGCATGTGTGAGACACACAGAGTGATTGAGAGAACAGTGGAAACATGGATGATTTTAGTAGAAATACAATACTTTACACATTGGCAAATATAATATTTTACACATTGGAAAATTAAGGGTTTTAGGTTGTGAAGCTGTCCATGTATATGTACTGCAGGGATTCAAATTTTTTTGCTACTGGTTCTGTGGCTTGGTGGGCATAGCTTGGCTTGGTGGGTGTGGCAGGGGAAGGATACTGTAGAAGAGTAGTTCCCAAAGTGGGCGGTACCGCCCCTTCGGGGGCAGTGGGATGCCTAAGGGGGGCGCTGAGAGGCAAGGGGGGCAGCAGGCGGGCACTAAGAGGCAGCAGGGGGGTGCTGGAGGTGAGCGGCAGGGCACAATTCAGGGGTGAGAAAAAAATCTCACCACCGCCGCATTCGAGGCAAGGCCCCGCAGGATCATCCCATTGATTTGCACACTCTGGTGCAAGGAGCTCCACCCCAAATGCAACATCAGGAAAGGAGAGCTCTCCTTTTCAAACATCCTGCTGCTGCCGTGTTCCACCCCATTGAGCCCCTGGCACCGGAGGCACCTGCCCAAACAAGTCTGAACGGAGCGGTGCACGAAGTCAATGGGGTGAGCCTGAGAGAGGGAAAGAGGGAGAGAAAAGAAAGAGAGAGAGAAAGAGAGAGAGAAAATAAAGAGAAAAGGGAAAGAAATAAAAAGGGACAAAGAAAGAGGGGGAATGGAAGGAAGTGACAGAAAGAAGAAGAAATAAAGAAGGAGGGAGGAGAAAGATAATGAGATATCTATTCTAGTCCAATCACCTGCTCCAGCAGGGTTAGAAGGGAGTGTGTGTGTGTGTGTGTGTGTGTGTGTTCTCCTTGTAATTTACCAGTATATTTTGGTTTTGCCTTCTTCAGAATTGGCACTGTAATACATTGGGGAAAAGTAATTTTTTAGGGTGGAGATCTGGTCCAATGGATCCTGTTTAAAGCCTCAACAAAATGTGAGAGCTTCCTGATAGTCTTGGCTGATAGTCCACAAAACACTTAATTAATAGAAGCCAAAGATGTTTCAATGTGCTGGCAAAGATGCTGGCAAAGATGTTTCAGTGTGGAAAAGGGCCTTTAAACTAGGCCTCATTTCAATCTGATGCATCAGGTTTCTCTCTCTCTCTCTCTCTCTCTCTCCCTCCCTCCCTCCCTCCTCCCTCCATCCCTCCATGCCCCCCTTTCATTGTCCCTTTTTCTTTCTTTCTTTCTTTCTTTCTTTCTTTCTTTCTTTCTTTCTTTCTTTCTTTCTTTCTTTCTTTTTTTCTTTCTGTTTTCTCTTTCTTTTCTTCCTTCTCTCTTTCTCTCTTTTATCTCTCTCTCTTTCCCTCTTCCAGGCTCACCCCATTGATTTGGTGCACCACTCTGCTCGGACTTGCTTGGGCAGGTGCCTCCAGTGCAGTGGGCTCAATGGGGTGGACCTGCGGGTCCGGCACTTAGAACGCAGCAGTGCCGGCACATTTGAAAAGTAAGCAAAGCCAGAGGTCGGTAACTTTTGCTGCAAAGAATCACAAAAGCTTTTGGGTTGTGCACAAGAAGAACACACATGTCAATGCAATTCAGAAACATAAAATAAAGAAATACAAATAAAACAAATCAACAAGAATCAGCAAAGCATCTCTGATTAGATTTTATTCACTACTAGAATCTAATCAGAGATGCTTTGCCTATTCTATTCCAATGACCTGCTCCAGCAGGGTTGGAAGGGAGTATGAGTATATGTGTGTGCATGGCTGTCAAAACTCCAAAAACAGGACAAGTAGTTCTGAGGAGACCAGTCATAAATTAGAACACTTGCTAAACAACCGGTCATTAAGTGAGGACCACTTGTATTTGGTTTGCCAGTCACCAAACCATGCTCACCCAGTCACGTGACCAGCAAGCCACGCCACCAGTCACATGACCAGCAAGCCACGCCCACCCAATCATGTTACCAGCAAACCACACCCTCAAATTAGGCCATGCCCACAGAAATTTGAATCCCACCCCTGAGTGGGGGGCATTGAGGATGAGTTTGTAGCACCAAGGGGGCTTGGATTGAAAAAGTTTGCGAACCACTGCTGTAGAATCTCCATTCCCACCCCACTCCAGGGGAAGGTTACTGCAAAATCCCATTCCCTCCCCACCCCACTAACCTGCTTTCCAGCTCTGTTCTACTGTGCAGGGCAACAAAAAAAGACCCAGCTAATCAGCTGGGAGGCAGAGAATAGATGGGAGCAGGGCCAGTCAGAGTGGTATTTGCCGATTCTCTGAACTACTCAAAATTTCCACTACCCGTTCTCCAGAACTGGTCAGAACCTGCTGAATACCACCTCTGATGTACTGCAAGGGAAAGGAAGCTGATTCAAACAGCGCAATAAGACACGTTTTTTAAATAAACCACAGTTGGCTTAAGAGAATATGCTAAACTGCTGATGATGGTTTATCCAGCACTGTGGCTGGATTCTCACAGTAGGTTTCCCCAAATCACACTATGATTTCACACTCTTTCCTTATGCCAGAAACATTACAGATGACTCATATAAAATCTGCTCAATGAATCTGCATTATAATTTTGCATAGTATGTGTACCAAAGGAGCTCCTGGCTATTCTGAATTTTATTCAAATCATAATGCCGAAACATTTTTGCATAGAAGAATCACTATTTTGTTGTATGTGTAAAACAACATTGGGTCAAAAGATATAACATAAAGGGGCAGTTTCAAGGGTATGTGTTTCAAGGATATATGAATTTGAGATTTACCTCAATATTGAATGGAGTCCCTTAGAGTTTAACCTTTCTTGGGTTGACAACAACAACAAAAAATAACAATAATTTTTGACAGGCCCATTAGAAAAATGTTTATGCTGTGGAAACTTGCACATTAAAAGAAGTAGCCATATAAAAACCTGGTAAACACATGTTGAAAATATTTATATGGAAGAAATATGAATATTTGTTTATAAAAGAAAAAAAATCTTCATGAGTTTACATCAAATGTAGAAGCGTTAACACACTGCAGAAATTTATGAATGGAAATGGGTGGGATTTCTTTAAGAATATTTCTAAATAATTTTTTTAAAAGGGCCAGCAGTGGAGTATTGTCCCCCATTCTTAAAATATTGTCTAGCATGCATCCTTACATTGTATGTCCCGAAGGTGCTTTTTCAGGAGGCAATTGGACTTTCTTGTTTTTTTCTTTGAAGACGTTTCACTTCTCATCCAAGAAGCTTTTTCAGCTGACCGGATGGTGGGGAATGAAAGGACTTATGTACCTTGCAGAGTAAAATGACTGAGAGTCTTTATAGATTTACCACATATGCTTAATGCTTTAAAATATTTACATACAGAGGTCTATATATAATGGGTCAACAAACTCAAAAGAATTTAAATTTCATTGTGCAAATGAAACATTCTTTGTTGTAATTTCTCTCTTTCTCTCCTATTCCCTCTCTCCTTTAAACAAAATATTTGCCCAAACTATATTGGAAAAAGAGGAAAGGGGTGGGGCCGTTGAGGATGCTGGCTATTATAAATACTTCCTTGGGTAAATAGATTTCACACTTTAGGGGAGGAGTTATGCCTTTCCCAGCCAGAGTGGGGACTTTATGAAGTTGATCTCAGGTTGCCATGGCAACAATCTCAAAGATGCAAGAAACGACGGTAGGCCTCTTTGTTAAAATTCCCTACTCTGATTTTGTAAAGTTGCCTTTCTGGTATCTTCCCAGTTTTTGATATCCAATCTGCCACCTGGATTATTATGATCTCCTCTAGTTTTAAGATGCTAAGGTTTGCATTGGACTACACACATTGTAGAGTGAGAAGCAGAAGGCCAAAAATCTTTTTTTTTTTTTAATAAAGTTTTATTTGGGTTTTCACACACAAAATACAAGTAAAACATCTTTTTTGAAAATAGCATGGTCCCGGGCTGAACTTCTTTATACAGACACAAAACTCAATTTCATGCTCCTTTTTGTATTCTATTCCATATCTTATACTATTTTACCTTTTCTATATAGTTTTTCCCCTCTTTTAATTTTCTCAATTTTATTTTAATTATCTCATCTCAACTCAAATCATTATATTTATACTTTTGTCTGTTCTATTTCAATTTCATATTATCTTTTCTCATTAAACAAATTTTCTGCTGTAGTTACTAATTGGAGTATGACACCTTTATATCTTTTAATTACATCCATTCAACTCTTATTTAAACTTCAATATATACCTTAAGTTTATGACCTTCAATATAATACATAATACATAACTTCCAATCGAATTCTGCTTGGTACATTCTTATAATACACACTATATTCTTTTTTAAAAAAGAAAGATTGTAAATATATGTAATTATAAACCCTCATTCCATTCCAGTTCAGTTCTACCATTAATAATCATTAAAACCATAACATCTTTAACACTTCTTTTCAATTAAATATCATACTTCCTTAAAAACACATATTATCTCCGTAATTAATTTTTCTCTTATTTCTCTTCACATATGTTTTATAAATCATTAAATATACCTTTTGTTACATTTATTTATTGACACGCATTCCACTGAATTACTATAGCTATTTTATCAGACATTTTAATCATACATTGTTTCATATTTCCTAAAATTATTTCTGCTTCTAATATAACCATACTATCTTATGTACCTTTGCAGAATCCCTTTTTCCATTAAGTTTTCACCCATTATCTCTAAATAGACCCTGTTTCTTTATATTTTGCTTCTGTCCTTTATAACTTATTTTCCTTTCTTTCTTCCCTCTCATCTTCTCCCTCCCCTTTTTACCCCCTTGTTTCTCCAGTTCTAATTCTCTCTTCTGCATTTCCCTCTTCTGTTGCTTTCTGATTTAATACTTATTTTTCACTCTATTTTTTTTTTTTTTGGAGTTGTTTTTCCCAATCTTAAACTTTCCATTCTCTTTCTCCCCTTTCCTTTTTTTCCCCCATCTAAGATTACTTGTTCATTAAAGATGGCTTATTCTTTGTCGCAATTTTCTTGTTCTGCAGGCATTTCTTGTTGTTTCTCATAATTCCAAATCTCCATTTCTAAAAACTGAAATATGAAGCCAAAAGAACCTCTCCCTTCTTGTGCATCTTCTTTGTACTTTTTAAGTTCCATTTTCAGTTCTTCTAAAAGTAGAGACATTTTAAACAGTTTTAAACAACCACCCGATTGATTTTAGTCATTCAAAACAATAACCAAGAATCCAGAAATCATCAAGTAATCCAGACAGTCCCGAGTTATATCTTCTTATTTCTTTTTCGACTTTCTCTTCCTGGGGTTTTTGAAGCGATATTTCAGTTAGAATGTATCTTTTGGAAGTCTTGTTGAGATTTTGCTGTAAGTTCTTTTTTAATTCCAGGCAGTCTCCTCCCTTCCAGATCCTGCCCTTTTATTCTTCCTCTCTCCTTTCCTGTTTTCAAAAGCTTTTAATTATCCAGAAATCTTTATTATCCCTTTGACCTTTTTATTTTCAGCATTAAATGCCTATTGATGTCAAAGTGGATTTTTTTTCCAATTTTTTGCTTAAGTCTCTTCGCTGTCAGTATAAGAAAAGGAGAAAACCAAATCTTTTCCCTTTTCTCTCTCCTTCTCAGCTTAAAAATCTTAGGGAACAATGTTATTGTTTTTTAACAGTTTCAATTCCAGGGTACCTTATTTGTTGCTTTTGCTGTTTGACCCAGTCAACCAAAACTTTCTCTTCTTATCTTCCTCCTGCACATTCTTTTCTGATCGAGTTCTTCTTTGTGGTGGCCATTTCTGACCACCGCTGCAACCGCCTTTGGGAAAGGGAGTAATGGCCGGCTGGGGAGGAGAGATGTGGCTCTCCTCAACCCTGCTGGCAGTCTCCCCTCTCTTCACCACCTCTACAGGGTGGCTTAGTCTCGAAACCAGCTGGCTCAGGGCACTCCAGCAGTGAGCATGGATTGAAGCCTCACAGAGACGAGGTTTCGGTCTGTCACTGAAGAAGCTCAAACCGGAAGCAGAAGGCCAAAGATCTTTAAAATATTCTCTTCAACATAAAGACTGCTTACAAACTTTTTATTGCTACAAGCAGGAACTTTGTTATGTCATTTCATGGAGTAAATATTTGTTTTCTACTTTGTATGACTTTAATTGCTGATGGTTAAATTGGAGAACGGATATTATTAGGGTGAAGTACATAATTTGCATCATTTGTTTTTGTAATTTGCGTGATGATGTCACTAAACAAACTATGTAATTTGTTTGGAATCTGTCCACCAATTAGTTGGTTGGCAATATATAAACCAACAATGTATGTTTGTTGACAAAATCACTGTATTGATTTATACTATTTCCAATTGGTTGATTATATTGCAAATTACCATAAGAGGGAGCTAGAGATCATAGCTTGTTCTCTCTGACATTCTGTCTCTCTGACATTCTGTTGCTATCTAAGGTTCTCTGTTGTATTTATACTGTGCTTATACTTTGATATCTTCTTTACTGTAAATGACAAAGGCAACCGGTAAAAAGACTTTGTAATTGGATATTCTTTTGACTGTTAATATATATGACCTGGACTGCTTATTGGACTGTGCTATTTCTTAAAATAAACTAACTCAATTTAGTGTATCTGTGTGTGACTGGATAGTTATTCATAACTATTCTCATAAATGTTTCCATGTGCATATCCTTGTTACTCAAGAGTTATTCTGTACATATCATAACATAATTGATACACATTATATCATTCAAACATCAAACTCATGTTATTACCCAAATAAACTAAAACACTGTAAAAATTTGATCCATGCATGCAAAGTCCATGGAATTTAACAGTCTGGTAAACTGGTCTGGTTACTATGTCATTAGATACTATAAGATACCATGCCCTACTCTACCTTACCCTACCCTGCCATACCCTACTTTACCCTACTGAATTATACCATATTGTACTATATTGCATTAATTTTCCTCATAGCTTTGCATTCCTTGATTGGATTTACAAATTTTGTTAAGCTGTGACTTCATTGACCATGATTTGTTAACCACAATGACTAGAATCACACATAGCCCCAAGACATAACCATTTGACACCTAATACTAAAATCAAAGCAAATCACATTGGAACTTAATCACTGTGATGTAGGAAACTCAATAATTATATTTGAATTGGTGAAACAACCTTGAAGATTATGTTAGTATTGTCTCTTTATGAAGATTAAAACAACTACGGATAAGAGAGTAAGACTTCTTTAAGATCATAAATGTTCCAATTATATCCAGATATTTATGTATGTTATGTGTTTATCCATTGACATAACTATATATTTTTTATAACAGATAACTTTAGTAATGAACTATTATTACTGTGTATTGCTCATATATTGACAATGAATTAGAAGCAATGAAACTTATATGAATTGCCTGCAGTGTCTGGAATAGTAAATATTTTGGAATGAAATAGGTAAAAAAAAACCATAAAGTAATATACATAGATTGCTAATCTGGATAATTTCTGTCAGTTGTTGGATTCTGATGAATGTATAAAAATAATTTGGATTATTCTGGGCATAGTACTTAACTTTAAAAATGGCTGGAATATATGCTATTTCTATCAATATTTGCTTACTTACATTCTTCTTTCTTTTAAAAATAATTAATTAATCCTTGGAAATAGCAGCTAACAGATTCTTCCTAATTTAATAATATTCACTGTCCATGATCAGAGAGAACATTTCACAGGCTGTCAATTTTCCCTCAACTTTATTGTTCTCCTTTTATGATTTAAATGCAAGGGGAATTCTGGTTTAATTCCAAACTTGCAATATATTCAGTTCTAACTATTTTGGGCTTTTTTGTGTGTGTTTCAACTTACACTATTTGCTTTCAGAGGATAACAAAGTTGCAAAGAAGAGGGGATGACTGATTGATCGTAAATTCTTTCTCTTTTTCTCCCCAGAAATCTCTCAGGTAACCGGCTGACCACTCTTTCGTGGTTACTCTTCAAGACGCTGAGGCTTACAGAACTGTAAGTTTTCATTCAGGAGGAGCTTACCTGCAAGTGAGAGAGGAAAATCAGAAGGGATAATTTTTTTAAAAAAGTGGGGGGGAGGGGGGCTATGCAAAATGCTGGTGACATGTCACCACTGCCTCTTCTGAAATATAACTTTAAAAGGTTTTCCCATTTGCAATAACAGCTAATTTAGTTTAGTTTATTGTCATTGCACCTCGTACAATGAAATTAAATACCATCTTCAGTGTACATTATGACTATGAAAATAAACACAAACACACATCCTTCATATTCTATACATTGAATTGAAAACCCCCAATATTGCATTAATATTGCACTATACAGTAGAATTCAGTAGAGTTACTGCCCTGGGATAGAAGCTGTTCTTCAGTGTATTTGTCCTTGTTTTTATTATCCTGTACCGTCTGCCAGATGGTAATAGTTTAAAAAAAGGGGTGCCCAGGATGAGATGGTTCTTTGAGAATGTTTTGAACTTTCTTAAGGCAGCGGGAGCTATAAGGCTCTTCCAAAGAAAAGTGGAAAAAGTGACTTATGACCATTTTTTTCCATTGAAGCATTCCCATGATTAGTTTAGTTTAGTTTAGTTTATTGTCATTGCACCTCGTACAACTAAATTAAATACCATCCTCAGTGTACATTATGACTGAAAATAAACACACACATCCTTCATATTCTATACACTGAATTGAAAACCGCTGATATTGCATTAATATTGCACTATCTGTAGATATTGTGCTAATTTGTAGATGCAAAAACATCAAAGAGCGGCTTTTCCGAACAATTGGCAATTGCTAGTGGACTCTTAGAATTCTTATCAATAGCCAGACTTGGCTTTGGAATTCAGGCATTTGAAGTCCACCCACCTGGAAACTGGCAAGATTGGGATATGCTTCCATCGAGTAGCTGTTCCAAAGCTGTAACCATGCTAAATTGTTCCGATTTTCAAAATAGCAACCGGAGTGGATTATTCAAGGAGTGGGATTATCTGATGCACAGTTCATAATAGCTCATCAGTCTGAAAATTTGGATCTCTTTCTGCACCGTTGGATTTCAGTAACCTAATGTGGATCGAATTGGGTTTTGCGTTGGACATCTAGACATCTGAATCAATCTGAAATGTTCAAAGCATATTGATTCAAGTGGGGCATTTGATTAAACGAGACAGCTCACATACCTCTGTTTAGTACATAGGGAACTAATTAATAAACTGTAGAAAAGAGAGAACCAGTATATATTTTTTGAGATAAAATGCTGGAACTCAGACTGGAAAAACCAGGCTTCAAGGCCACCTTCAGTCATGGAAGTGCTGGCTAGTTGACTTTGGACAAGCCCTTTGTCAGCAATTGAATATCTAATATAGACTAGGAAAACCTTGACAAGTTCTTTGAAAGTAGCAGCAGATTCCAAGTGTATTCATCTGAGAAGTTAATTTATTAATTTTATTTGTTTGTCAAATATATACAGGTTAACAAATGTAGGTATGAACATAAACATGAACAAAAGAAGTAAATACAGATAAATTGGGACAGCAAGACAAGGACAGTAGGCATGCTGGTGTGTTTATGCACGCGCCCTTTAAGGACTTCTTAGGAATGGGGTGAGGTCCAAGGTAAATAGTTTGAGGTGGAAGCTATAAGGGGTTGAGGCTGAAACAACTGAGTCGGGGAGGGCATTTCAGGCATTGACCACTCTGTTGCAGAAGTCGTATTTTCTGCAATTGAGTTTGGAGCAGTTTATCTTGAGTTTGTATCGGTTGTTTGCCCATGTATAATTGTAGTTGAAGCTGAAGAAGTTGTTGACAGGCAAGACGTTGTAGCAGACAATTTTGTGTACTACAGTTAGATCATTTAGAAGCAGGAGGAACATGATTTACAGGATGTGACATGTTTCTGGCTGTCCCCTAGAAAAAAAATTTCTCTTCTTTCTTGCCAAAGAGCCAAAGAGTTGGATATTCACAGTGTTTCAAACCACTTCTTCTCATATGGGTTACCAGTAAAAGTAATTTAGTGCTGAAGCTAAAAATGGGAGATTTCCTGTACACTTAGTTTTTATTTTAAAAATATATTGACTAGTAATCTATTATTTAAGCTGGATATAAGACTAATCAATTTATAAACCATTACTACTACTTTATAATATTAATAATATTAATTTATGGGACAATGTATTGTGCAGGTTCACATTTTGCTTTGTTCAGTCTTTGTGATAAATTTCAAAAACTTTCTGAGAGATTCTCATCCTTGCTTTGTTCAAATGTCTGTGCACCATGAAAAGGAATCTCAGGACTTTTAAGTTATGGGTTGCTTAATATTGGTTTGATGAAGAAATCATAATTAGCTGGATTGGCAGACTATTATGGTTTAGAAAACGCCTACTTTTTTTTTACAGTAAAAACATGTACTTTTTTAATTGTAAAATTATAACTGAACCACTTATTTGTGAACTTAACACAAACATGAACATGATGGCTTAGAGTAATATCAAATAAATAATATCATTTTATTGTAATATGTAATAGTGTGATATCAAATGAATGGAATGAATGAATGAATGCAGGTAGTTCTTGACTTAACAAGAGTTCATTTAGTCACCATTCAAAGTTACAAAAACAGTGAGAAATGTGACTTATGACTCTTTTTCCACACTTATGACCCTTGCAGCGTCCCCCACAGTCACACGATCAAAATGCAGACCGTTGGCAACTGACTCATATTTATGATGGTTGTAGTGTCCCCTGGGTCACGTGATCAATCCCCCTTTTGTGACCTTCTGATAAGCGAAGCCAATGGGGAAGCCAGGTTCACTTAACAACAGTGTTGCTAACTTAACAGCTGCAGTGATTCACTTAACAACTGTGGCAAGAGAGGTCGTAAAATGGGGCAAAACTCACTTAACAAGTGTCTTGCTTAGCCACAGAAATGTTTGGCTCCATTGTAATTGTAAGTCGAGGAATACCAATAAATAAATGAATAAATAAATACATAAATAAATAAATAAATAAAACCTTGGCTTAGCATGATGTATGTGCTTAGATTATAGATCACCCAGATTCCCCCTTCACGAAGAAATATTTAAATATTATAGCTTGGCAAAGCATAATAAATGCCTTTTATAGTCAAGCCACAGCCATATTGCTGTAGGTTTTGCTGGAACCTGGACTTCAAAATATTGAATGGTGTGCATTCAACAGGCATTGCCTGGAATCTTACAAGCTGCCTTAAAAGCCTGCATTTTTGTGCCATAACCTTGGCTGTGTCTCTGATGGAGGCCCAAGAAAACAGAGACATTTTTGACCTCCTTTGTTGCAACAACTGAAAACAGCATTCCTACTACTGTAGAGTGATAGTTTAGCATCTCCTTCAGGACCTGTGGAGTCCTTCAGGAGCCAGCAGGTTTGTAGCCTTCTGAATTATAGATAAAGCATCCAGCCCTGCTCAGGAAGAATAAAGGGACATGAAATCAATGGAGTGCTGCCCTGGTAATCTATTTTGTTGAGTTTTAGTTTGTGCATCAGAAATAAAAGCATCTATATGTTATGTAGGATTCATCCCAGAAGATCACAGGAATATCCAATTCATCCTTACCTGAAATCAATAAAACTATAGATGAGAAGTGACTTAGAGAAGAAATAATAATAATAATAATAATAATAATAATAATAATAATAATAATAATAATAATAATAATCTCAATCCCCAAGGAAAGTCAGCGTGTAATCATCAATTTAACCCCAGCATATTTTATTACTATTTTTCCTTGCTGTCAAGTGGTTAAATGAAGAAAAGAGCAATGGCCACATAGCACAGAAAAAGCAACGCTCATTTTCGGGGTGGGCATCTGGCTAAAAATGCTGACATTGGAATTGATCCTTTGTGCTAATGGTAGCATTAACATTTTCTTGTCCTATTTCAATGAATAGTTTGAAGGAAGAGAATTGGTTTGTGGTAATAGATGTCTGGCATTCTCAGATTGGATTTTAAGTAGATCCAGGTTTTACGGAACATAGATACCAGGCAGGCCTGTATAAGAAGTGTGATCTTTGCTAAAAGACAGCACATATATTCAGAAATGTTGTCCAGCTATTAGAGGAGCTTCATCAGAGGAGCTGATAAACAGTAAAATAATATGGTGGCTTTGTTTTGCTTTTTAGCAATAGAAATAGCACTTAGATTTATACTTCATTCCACAGTGCTTTGCAGCACTATCTGGGTGGTTTATGATGTCCAGAGGTGGTATTCAGCAGGTTCTGACCAGTTCTGGAGAACCAGTAGCAGAATTTTTGAGTAATATGGAGAACCGGCAAATACCACCTCTGATGGCCCTGCCCCCATCTATTCTCTGCCTCCCAAGTCCCAGCTGATTGTCTGGGTCTTCTTTTGTTGCCCTGCACAGGAGAACGGAGCTGGAAAGCAGGTTAGTGGGGTGGGGAGGGAATGGGGAATTTTACAGTATCCTTTCCCTGCCACGCCCACCAAGCCATGCCATGCCATGCCTACCAAGCCACGCCTACAAAACTGCGAGAAATTTTTTTGAATCCCACCACTGACAATGTCATCATACTTTACCCAACTCTCCGGGTCCTCATTTGACTGATCCTGGAAGGATGGAAGGCTGAGTCAACCTTGAACCGGTCAGGATCGAACTCCAGGCTGTGGGCAGAGAGTTAGCCTGCAATATTACATTCTAACCACTGCGCCAGGGAGCCTTTTAGAAGGAAAAACTGTATTAGTTCATAAAGCAGCTTTGAAAGGATGCTTTGAGAGTCATAATATACTTCTTTCTGCATACAGGTTCCCTCTAATTTTCATCCAAAATTTCTGGCTTTCTTAGATTTGGTTAAATGTTTTTCCATTGCAAAAAATGTTTGCTTTTTCTACGTTACTTTGAAAGTGCTGTGATTTTGTGTATATGTGTGTTTAGAAATTAGTGATTTCTAGTTTCCTATAATTATCTTGGTTTTGCCCACATATGCCTAGATGTTTTAACTTTGGAAACTCCAGTGTACCTTAAAGAAAATATGTCTACTACTAACACGGCTTCTATGTCCATCTTTTTTTGTTGTGCTATTCTTTCCCTGATTCCGACTTGCAAGCATTGGAATAAAATCAGGAAAAAAAAGTCAAGATAGATAGATATTTCCCCCATTTCTTGTAAGATTAGTTGACTTAATTGGAAGAGTCTCTTCCATGGCAGAGTAATATCCAATGTTCTGCCAAAATCTGCTTTGCTATTTCTCATACTTTTTCCTCCTAAGGTGTTCTACTTTATTGGCAAAATATACAATACAACACAACACTACAGCAATAACAACCACAGTGTTGTTGCTTTCTGTTGCACATATGACCATCACTCTGAAGTCTTCTTTTCCATACACACTTCCTAATCTGAGAAAGTTCCTTATGGTAGTCTTCCCTTTGGTATTTAATGGAAGCCAGTGAAGATAAGAATGATTGGAGAGATGTGTTGTTCAGTCGCTAAGTTGTGATTCTATGGACCAATGCAAGTCAGGCCCCTCATCCTCCACTGTCCCTCAAAGTTTGTCTAAATTCATGTTCATGACATTGATGACCCCATCTAACCACCTCATCTTCTGCCATCCCCTATTCCTTCTGCCTCCCATCTTTCCCAACATCAGGGTCTTCTCCAAGGCATCTTCTCTTCTCATTGAGTGGCCAAAGTATTTGAGTTTCAGCTTCAGCATCTGTCCTTCCAAAGAACAGTCAGGACTGATTTCCTTTAGGATTGTCCGGTTTGATCTCCTGGCAGTCCAAGGGACTCTCAACAATGAAATATAAGACATTCAGAGACAGCTTTTGGCTGATTCAGCTTCAAATGAGGGAAGGAACAGCATCCCCTCATCATGAGAAATCTGTCACCTGCAATTTTTCTTGGAAACACAATCATAAAAGCAAATGTACTTTTAGCAGACTGCAGAAGTTGGTAAAAAAAACAAATTCAAGAGTAACGATCTTTTAAACCTTTATTCAACAAATGCCATTCTCAAAGTAAATACTCACTCCATGTTTCTGATAACAATCAAATCATAGCCGTTTGCTTCCTTGGAAGTCTTTACTCCTTCTTTGAACCTCATTGTAAAACAAGTCTCCCTCCATGCTTGTCCCATCGCCATTCTTTTTTCTTCACTACTCTTAGAAATATTAAATATTAAAATTAAATTAAAAATTAAATTAAAATGTCACCTTAAACTCACTTGCCCTTTCCAAAATTAAACTGAAATTTCCTGAGGAGGAAATTTCCAGCCTGGATCCAGTTCCAGGTTCCATGGTTCATAAGCAGATGGCCACAACTAAAAGAAAAATAATTTTGAAAAGGGTGCTAAGAATAGAACAATCTGCTCCTACATGGAAACTCTTTTGAACATGTAGCTTTTGTAGTTTCTTCTTTATTACTTTAGTCAAACAAGTGCAATTTCTTCCTCCTTGTGCCTCAGGTTTCAGTCTATCAGATGAAGAAAAATTTGTGATTGAACTTCTTTCTCATTTCTTTACCAACTTTGTCAGAATCTTCCTAGCCTTGGAGGGATGTTCTTGATGAAGAACGGTTGCAGGATTTGGGTTTGGCTAGTCTAGAGAAAAGAAAGAGTAGGGGTGACATGATCACAGTATTCCAGAATTTGAGTGGCTGCCACAAAGAAGAGGGGGGGGGTCAAATTATTTGCCCAAGCACCAGAGGGCAGGACAAGAAACAAGGGATGAAAACTAATCAAGGAGAGAAGCAACCTTCTTGGAATTAAGGAGAAACTTCCTAACTGTGAGAACAATTAACTAGTGGAACAGCTTGCCCTCAGAAGTTGTGGGTGCTTCATCCCTGGAGGTTTCTAGGAAGAAACTGGAGTGCCACTTGTCTAAAATGGTATAGGGTTTCCTGCTTGAGTAGGGGGTTGGACTAGAGGACCTCTGTTAAGTCTGGAGCATGGGTGCGAATAATGGAGACGAGCCGGTAAAAACAGTGAACTTCAAACTCTTTATTTACATGGTGTGACAGCTCAAACTGGAGGGCTGCTATAGCCTTCCTTATATAGGCAACTTATTAACTATTCAACCAATAGCAATCCAGGAGCACTAGCTCCGTTAACCAATGGCCTGTTAATGGCCAATCAGATGCTCCTGAACGGACTAATCCGATCTTGCCATTAACAGCCAATCAGAAGTGCAGGGCCAGAACCCTGCACTTGACTTCAAGCTCAAGATAACTTTATTTAACATTCATTCACAACACCCCTTTCCCCCGGCTTCTGCTTACGGGGCGCGGTCACATAGTCCTTGAGGTAGGACGGTTGTTTTATTAGTCTTTTTGACTTTCGCTGTGTGCCTGGCATTTGGCTGCACTCTTGTTGAGGTAGATCGTTGTTTAATGAAAGGGGTACAGCGTCAGAAGTCAGTAGTTTTTTTACATTACGGAATGCCTGCTCTTCTCTGTGACCCCATGCCCAAATTGCTTTTTTATCTAGTAGGTGATGTAAAGGTTCAGCAACAGTTGCCTTGTGCGGCAAGAATACGTTATAGAAATTGATGAGGCCTAAAAACGCCTGGAGGTCGGCTTTGTCCCAGGGTCTGGGAGCATTTTTTATTGCTCTCAATTTGCTATCGGTAGGGTGAATACCCTGACTGTCAATCAAGTACCCTAAGAATTCAACACAATCTGTACACAGCTTGCACTTATTTTTCTTCACCTTCAGGCCTGCTTCTTGGAATTTTTGTAAAACCAGTTTTAAACGATCCCGTAAAATTTTTGGAGTGGGGGCAGCAATGAGCACATCGTCAAAGTAGGGGAGAACGCCTTTGATCCCCTGCAAGAGTCTCTCCATTAGGCTCTGAAAGATCCCCGGGGCTACACTGACTCCGAATTGGAGCCGCGTACACTTAAAGGCACCTCGATGCGTTACGATAGTCTTTGCCTGTGCCATTTTTTCGTCAACCGGCAGTTGCTGATAAGCCTGAGCTAAGTCTAGTTTAGCAAAGACTTTTCCGCCCCCCAGGGAATGGAGGAGGTGTTGCACCACCGGCACCAGATATGGATTTTGTTGCAGGGCGTGGTTTAGGGTGGCTCGGTAGTCCCCACAAATTCTAATGGAGCCTTCCGGCTTAATTGGTGTCACGATTGGGGTTTCCCATGGGGAGTGATCGGTTGGCTTTAACACTCCCTGGGCTATCAACTTATCAAGCTGTTCATCGATTTTTGGCTTTAGCGCGAACGGAACTCGACGAGGCTTTATGCGGATGGGAGCTATTTTTGGATTAAGGCTAAAGGATATCAGGGTCCCCTTGTACTTGCCTAGCTTTTCCGCGAAAACGTCCTTGAACTCGTGGGCGAGGTCCTCCTCCCAGTCACTGCCGCCGATTCGGTTAATGCCTGCCACTTCAATGTCGAGTGGTGCGAACCATTGCAGGCCTAACAGGTTAGGCCGGTCCTTGTCGATCACCATCAGGGGTAAATACGCTGTGCGGTTCTTGAATGAAACCCGGACTCAACTGGATCGTACGACTGGAATCCGGTTCCCCTGGTAGTCCTTTAACACGAGCCTTTGGAATTGAAGGTCTTGGCGCCGGATAGTAGGGATGAGTTGCTTGAGGGTCTTCCAAGAGACCATTGAAAGAGACGATCCCAAGTCAACTTCCATTTGGCAAGGCTGATTTTTGATGTCCACTTTAACTCGAATTTTTTTGGCATCCAGTGAAGAGGCGTGGCTGATAGCGAGTGTTTGGTGAGCCTTTTCTCGTCTCGTTAGGCAATTCATGGGTCGGTTTCTGTAGGAGTGGTTTGTTGGTTCTTGCCTTAAAGGACGGTTTCCTGTCGATTGGTGAAGATTGGTCCCCTTCGAGGTCTGGCTGGGTCCGAGGAGACTTCTGCAGACCCGTCTAATATGGCCTTGTTTCCCGCACTCGTGGCAGAGTGTGTCATGGAATTTGCAATCAGAACAGTAATGGTTGGCCCCACAGCCAGCGCACGGTTGCTGGGATTTTGGGTAACGGTCCCGATCAGACCGCAGTCGATGGACCTCTTCTTCGTCGCTGTCTGATGACGAAGAGAGGCCCTCATGGTGGGCCGTCGAAAGCTGTCCTTCTGACTTAGGTGAAAGTTCGCCAGCTGGTTGGTGTGTAGGAGCGCGATTTCGGCGTAGTTGGGCAGCCGATTTCTTGGTCACCTCCGCTGCCGTAGCCTCAGCGATGGCATCGGCAAGGCTAATGTCGCCCTTAGCCATTATTTTGCTCTGCACGTTTAGAGCATTTAATCCTAGAACTACTCGGTCTCTCAAGGCCTCCTCTAGGTCAGCGAAATCGCAGAGGCCTCCCAAGTTTCGGAGGTCCACAACAAAATCGTCAATGCTTTCTCCTTTCCACTGGTTCCTTTGGTAGAACTCGTACCGTCTTACGAGCGTTGGAACGGTCGGTGCATAGTGGGCCCTTAGTAGCGGTTCGAGGACGTCCCAGTCCATGGCCTTTACTTCAGCCGGTTTCGCTAGCACCTTGGCCATTTTGAATACGGTTGGCCCACAGTGCATCAGGAATACCGCCCGTTTCTTCCCAGTTGTGGCATCCTTCAGATTATTCGTTTCCAAAAACATTTGGAAATGGTCCATGTAGGACTCCCAGTCCTCTTGAGCTGCATCGAACGGAGCGGGTGGTACTACGCCGCCGGACATGGTTCTGCCATTGTGCATTTCAGCCACGTGCTTGGTTGTCTTCGTCGTTGTTTTAGTTGGCTCTGATGTCATCCAATCCCACCTTCATCGCCAGTGTTAAGTCTGGAGCATGGGTGTGAATAATGGAGACGAGCCAGTAAAAACAGTGAACTTCAAACTCTTTATTTACATGGTGTGACAGCTCAACTGGATGGCTGCTGTAGCCTTCCTAATATAGGGAACTTATTAACTATTCAACCAATAGCAATCCGGGAGCGCTAGCTCCATTAACCAATGAGAATGGCCTGTTAATGGCCAATCAGATGCTCCTGAACAGACCAATTCGATCTTGCCATTAACAGCCAATCAGAAGTGCAGGGCCAGAACCCTGCACTTGACTTCAAGCTCAAGATAACTTTATTTAACATTCATTCACAACAACCTCCAAGATCTCTTCCAGCTCTATTCAATTCTATTAATCTCCGGGGTGTGTTCAGAACTTGAAAGTGTGATGATGCAAGCAAGAAAACCATCCCCCAAAGTAAAATAATCCTAAACAGTGGAACAGATTAGCCACTTTCCTTTGCTTCATTCATATTTTTTTATGTATTTATTTATTTATTTACTAGCAAATTTATTTGCTGCCTAACTCATGGTTCAAGGTGACTCTTCTACAGATAGTCTTCGATTTACAGTTATAATTTTGAACTCAATTACAGATTGAGCTCAACTGTGATTGTGCTCAGAATTATAGTTGTATGCAGTTATGATCATTAAACAAGTTGCCAAATGACTAAAATTGAGTTGATGACATTTTTTAGTGGCATTAAGTCATTAAGTGAATGCCACAGTTGTTAAGGAAATCCATTATATTCAATAAATGGGTTTTTTTTTTTTTTTTTAGAAACCGGATGTAAATGCAGGAAACCAGCAAAAAACATTGAAAATGTGGTCACATGACTATAGGATGCTGCAAACATCTAGTTTCCAAGCACCCATATTGCAATCATGTGACTTTGGGGGAATGTGAATATTGTAATCTTAATTGTAATTACATAATCATAATTTTTTAGGGGGGGCAGATGCGTCATAATTTCTAACAGTTGCTAAGCAACTGGTCATAAGTTGAAGAGCACCCCTATGTAGATTGAATGTGTGTATTCTGAGAACAGGAATCCATAAAGATGGCCAGCCTTTCCTGAATGCTTTGTGAAGTAGGCAAGATCTCATCTATAGCACAAATGAAGTGAGGAGGAGAAATAGATCAGTCTGCCACACTGAATGCTGTGTTAACACTTCCACTTTGCACTCTTCTTATATTTACTTAGGAGGTGGCCAAGGGATATATATATCTAAAAGAAGAACAAACTCAACGCTTGTTATGTCCCAAAGGAGCAGAAGACTACTACACTATTAACATGTGCTATGTCCAGTAAAATGCTGGGAGTTAATTTACACAAAAGCCCCCTTAAGTATTGCCATTAGGCTGCATTATACTATCAATACTGCTAGGCCCAGCCAGTGGAGAAGTCCCTCTCCTCCCTCTACATGGCTTTTACATTATTCATAGGAGAGTCTCATGCATTAAGAATGATATGAAAGGCTGTGTTATATCACTTACACTTCTGCTCATGAAGGGCTGCAGTAGTAGCTCTCACTAGCAGGCCAGTTTGGGGGGGGGGGGGTATTTACAACATCTTTATTTTTCACTCTGGAATTGTCTACAGAGCTAAGCCCATGCATAAATTCATGGAGGTAGGAAAAACCTTTGGAAGGACAATGGCTGCAGGGTAGAACATATACTTGGGAACCAAAGGAACTAGACTCCAAATTATGGGGTTCCTCCAATTAAACCCATGTTTCTCAAACTTGGCAACTGGAAGATGTATGGATGTCAACTCAGTAGGGCTGGCTAGAGAATTGTGGGAGTTGATGTTCACACATCTTCAAGGTACTAATACCATTCTATACAGCCTTAGTAAGACCATATCTAGAGTACTGCATCCAGTTTTGGTCACCATACTATAAAAAAGACGTTGAGACTCTAAAAAAAAGTGCAGAGAAGAGCAACCAGGATGATTAGGGGACTGGAGGCTAAAACATACGATGAACATATGATGAATTAGCCATGTCCAGGAACTGGGCACGGCTAGTCTAGTGAAAAGAAGGACCAGGGGAGACATGATAGCAGTCTTCCAATATTTGAGGGGCTGCTACAGAAAGGAGGGGGATCAAGCTATTCTCCAAAGCACCTGTAGACCAGACAAGGAGTAATGGATGAAAACTGAACAAAGAGAGATTTAACCTGGAAATAAGGAGAAACTTTCTGACAGTGAGAACAATCAATCAATGGAACAGGTTGTCCTCAAAAGTTGTGGGAGCATCATCACTTGAGACTTTCAAGAAGAGATTGGACTGCCATTTGTCAGAAATGGTGTAGGGTCTCCTGCTTGGGCAGAGGGTTGGACTAGATGATCTACAAGGTCCCTTCCAACTCTGATTATCAAGTTTGAGAAACATTGATTTAGACCAAGATATTTTCTTGTATTACTATTATAGCATCCTCTTTCCCCTTCACATTAAATTTAATTCCATCTTTCTTGGGCTCAAAAGGGATATACAAAGTGTACCTCCCATGTTCTAATCCAACAAGAATGTTCTAAAATAGATTGGACTAAGTAATGCTGGGTTGCCCAAATCAGCCAATGAGATTTATGGAAAAATAGGGATTTGATCCTAGTCTCCTTGGTCCCAGTTCAACACTTTGACTATTACATAGCAATGGCTGTTAATAAAAAGAACAGTTATCTGGATTCAAAACTTAGAATACTGTGGCCTTGTTTCCTGCTACTTAAAGGTGACAAACATAGCACACTGATGAAGCATATTTTCATGATTTAATGTCTTTTCTGCTTTAATGTTTTATGCTGTAAGCTGCCCAGGGTTGTTGGATATGAGATGGGAGTCAAATAAAATTTATAGATAGGTAGGTAGGTAGGTAGGGTAGGTCAATGGAATGAATGAAAGAAAGAAGAAAAGAAAGAAAAAAAAGAAAGGAAGGAAGGAAGGAAAGAAGGAAGGAAGGAAGGAAGGAAGGAAGGAAGGAAGGAAGGAAGGGAGGAAGGAAGGGAGGAAGGGAGGAGTCTTAATATACTCAACAAGCAGGAAGTTAAGCCTCTTTCTGCTTTCAGTGTAAAACTCAATACATGGTTTCCAACCACCAATAATGTTCTCACCCTTCCTTTCATCTTGGCATTACAACATCCATGACTGGTCCAGTTGGTCTAATTCTACTTCATAGCAAAGAAAAAGATGTTATCAAACCTGTAAAGAAAATGAGCCAACTTGGCCAACTGTTTTTGGCTTCCTGTCATTCCCTTTTTAATGTTATTTCTGCTTCTATTTCAAAATTTCACCAGTGTTCCAATACTCTGATTTAGCTTCTAGATGCCCATGAGGGATCTATCAGCATTATCTTTTTGCATGAAAACTGGAAACTCTCTAGCAAAAGTAAATATACTTTCAGGCATACAGCAACACTTCTAGTTGTAAAAAAAAATCAATAATAATAAAAATTATCAGTATATAAAATGTAAGTGTCTTTTTAAACAGAGTACTGTACATTAAAACATCAGCATTACCAGCTGGGTCAATGAGGTCAAACAGTATACAAAGCTGGCTGCTTCATTCAATTAAATTGCATGATGGGCTGTAAGTTCCCGCATCTCCCCAAGCATCAGGAGCTCATAGTCAATGCATTAAGACAGGCGTATTATGGATAGATCCTTGAATTTATTGAGCATGTCTGGGCAAGGAGGGGAGGAGACAAGCTAAATGAAAACTCATGATCTCTGCATGACCTTATGAATGCCAAGGTGTTTAGAACAAGAAACAGGAGATACATATTTCAAAGCAAAAAGAAAAAAGAAAAAGCTATGACTTAAATTCTGTGATGATGTTTTAGTAATGATGGTCTTTTTCTGGTCCACTCCAGCACTGCTTTGTTATCTGTTCACGAAGCTAATAATGGTTCTGAGGTTTTCCATAGAATCCAATAGATTAATCAACACTGAAGTTTAGTTGATTTAATCTGAATATTGTTGATTAAGAAGAGATTGGACAACCATTTGTCTGAAATGTTATAGGCTTCCTGCTTCTGCATAAAGTTGTAGAAGACTTCCATTCTACTGCACTAATGAAAAATTCTCTCTGGAGAATTTTAGCAATGTCCTATCTATATCTGTCATACAGTGAGGTTTACTCTCATGGAGGTAGGTGCTAAATGAATCAGATTTTAACATCATCATCATCACCATCATATCATATCTGGACTTGGATACAGATTTGCTTTTTGCCATCTCATCATTTGAGTATTTTGCCTTCTTTTTTGCTTCTCTTCTCTCATAATGTCAACATTCTTTTTCTACACAGGAAGTTGGAAAACAATATTTTTAACTGCAGCTGTGATATTCGTTGGATCCAGCTGTGGCAGGAGAGAGAAGAAGCCAATTTGCAGAACCAGGACTTGTACTGCACTAGCATGGAGACCAGCCACATACCCATACAGGAGCTGAATATCAACCAGTGCGGTAAGGAAGTGCATATAATTGGGCACCTGTTGATCTTCAAGCGTTGTTATCCTTCCTTCTACTTCTGATAGTCAGATTTTGAGTCACTGCTTTTGTAGACTAAGTAGCACCATTACCAATGCGGCTAGGATCAGCATGCTCAAAGGAACTCCATAATCACAGGAATATTGGTGTGGTTGTGTACAGAGTTGTAATGACTGTACCTGGAAATCCAAAAATACTGCAGCATATGAGTTTGCTGGGGCTCATTCAATCCTGATTATGTCTGGAAAACTGAGGAGACTGGCAAACAAGAGTGAGGTGCAATGATGATGATGATGATTATATTTCTTGCTAATTACTACTGAATGATATGCATCAGTGAATAAGAATTACAGAATTGAGGTGCATACAGAATTAATAATTTTTCAAGAGACCAGGAGAAAAATCTGCCTTAGGATAATTAGAGAACGTGTTTTTCCCCCTTCTCTTAATTGATTCACAGTATGCATCAATGAACCTCTGAACCATTTTCATTACATGTACATTTACCCCTGGTTGGGCCCATTTAATATCCCTCCCTGCCTGCCTGCCTGCCTGCCTGCCTACTCTCTCTCTCTCTCTCTCTCTCTCTCTCTCTCTCAGATAGAGTAAATATGAATGTCTAAAATACAGATTTTTTTTATTTTTATTTTTGAGCTAAAAACTTCCCTGAGATATTTGGACACATTCAGAGCAGGTTAATACATGAATTTGGATCTGCACATTTCTCTAGGAAGTACAGTTCAGATCAATTTCATCTCCAAGTTCAAATTTCTCAGATAACTTTCTGCCCAATCTGCACATGTATACATGGATTTGCTTATGCACACTGTTGCTATCTTTTATTTTGTAGTAGCTGTTACAGCTTTCTTTCGTCCTCTCATCAGTGTACTTTGGTTTTATCACATTGTGTGCCATTTATCTGGAACCTTCTGAGATTTTGAGCAGCTGCATCTTTGTGATTCTCTTCTGTGTATTCTAGAGCTGCATTGAGTTTCTTTGTTTTTCTTTTTTAAGAAAGAACAGATAGAAAAGATAAGAACCAGAGCATCAATGAGATGCATGGCTACCAGTTTATATTATGTGCCTCTGGGTAAAAGTCCTCAGGTAGCACTTGAATAATACTTAAAGAGAAATGCTGCTAAAATTATTCCCATCTAGATTTATCCCCGGATCTTGGAATTCTACATTGCCTGGTCTTGCTTCCAAAGTGAAACTAATGCACTATGCATCCATTGATGTCCAGATGCTTTTCAAATATTCAAATACTCTGTACTTCTCAGCTGACATACTCATGCATCAAAAAAAAAAAAAGAAAAGAAAAGAAAAGAAAAAGAAAAAGAAAAAGAAAAAGAAAAAGAAAAAGAAAAAGAAAAAGAAAAAGAAAAAGAAAAAGAAAAAGAAAAAGAAAAAGAAAAAGAAAAAGAAAAACAGACTGAGTAAAATACCCATAAAATTCTTGGTGCAAGAATGAAGATTCCTACCTTCCTATAAAGGTTCAAATTACAATTCGACACTCATGTCTGTCTTTAATTAATATTAATCCTGGGTAGATTTTTATCAGGACCAGGAAAGTTATAACTCTTCTGACTCCAAGCAAAATACTAATTAAAGTTATGATTGAGCTATGTATTTTTAGGTAGTAGATGGAAGGATATAGATATTAGATGCTAAATGCTTGAGAACATGCAAATATATGCATTTCTATGACAATGAGGGCTGGAGCTAGCAATAAGGAAAACAAGCATCCTGGGAGAAAGCAAGGATTGTGCAAGAGAAGATCAGGCAGAGGTGGGGGAGTCAAGCAAGTCATCAGGCTAGAGTCATTACTTTCCCACAAATGGTCTAAGTCCAACCCCTATTGAATTCCATTGACCCTTATGTGGGATTAATTTAATCTTGCACTTTAGTTGACTAGATTCTTATGGATATGTTTGAGCGATAAAACAAACTGCAAGTTAGCATGTGGTCCTGATTCTTTGTGCCTGACTGGTCATTATGTAAACCCAGGACATGTGGCATCCACAGTCCAGCATAAAAAGCAGGTTATGTTGGAAATTTTGCAATACTTACATTTTTGTATGAAAGCCATATCAAAAGGGATAGACTACCCTAGGTTGGGGTTGACTGAATGCAGGGTGATTATTTATTTTGAATATGTTTTATTCTTTTCTCTGTGTTTGTTTTACAGTTTGTTGATATGGTAAAATAATAACATTTGTTGTTGTGAATTTCAGTATTTAAACATCTGAACCTGTAGTATTGCATATGGCTACATTCCTAGAGTCTGTAGAAGCTGATCTTTGTTACTAGAAGTGTTTATCATCAGCAGTAAAAGCATCTACTCAAGTCCTTGACTTTTCCATGAGAGCTGTTGAGTGCAGTTTTTAGTTCCTAAAAAGAGAAAATTATTTCAGTAGTCTTCGTGTTACCCTTGACAATGTTGAAGTTCCAAGTAAATGTAGCTTTGATAGGACCAGATTGTTGCCCATGGAAGACAGAGAACAATATACTGGGGGGGGGGGGGGGGGCTGCCTAGAATTCAAGTCAAATGAGATGAGTTTCCATTTGTTTGACTTTGTTTTGTCTTGATTTAGGGGGGGAGCAAAAGCAACCCCCATTTGAGAGGGATGGCTTGCGAGCAAAGTCATTTTTAAGCATGAAAATATGGGAGGGTAATAAAGAGGCCTCTGTTGCCAAGGAAACAGTTTCAATTTAAGCATCTTAATTCCAAGGATACCCTCTTTTCTTCCCATATCAATTTAAATTAAGAGAAAAACATGTTCGCACTCACATCTATTTGGCTATATATTGCTGACCAGAATTCCGGTACAATTTCTCCACCAGACAGCTTTAATTTGATTTATGAGAATTTGCTTTCACATATTATTTCAAAGAAGATATTTTTTTTGGGGGGGGGGGGAGTCATAAATGTTTAAAGTTGGAAGGGGCCATTTAAGACCACTGAATACAACTCTACGTGGTACAGGAAGCCAAATCAATATAATCTCAAATATAATCTATCAAACCTCCATTGAACACACCCAGTAAAACACACATCCACTTTCCTGTGAGTAACCAAGCTGGTAGCTGACAGCTTGGAGAGGGAGTTGTGAGGTTAAAGACAGAATACTCCCACAAACCTTATGCTACTTAAGGTAGATGCAACAATCATGCGATCCACAACCTGACCAATGCTTTCTTCTGCTGAAAATAACCCATAAAGTCAAGTAATTTCTTTTGCATCAAACAAGAGGGAAATGGTTTTAAAAATATGCAAAAGGATATTTCACTATATGATGGATCAGTTGAATGTTGTAGTTAAGGATCCTTCGCATCCATTGTAGATGAAGAGAACCTGCTGATTTTCAGATAATTCAGAAAATATATAGCAATAGCACTGAGACTTATATACCACTTCACAGTGCTTTACAGCCCTCTCTAAGTGGCATATTGCCCCCAACAATCTGGGTCTTCATTTTACCTGCCTCAGAAGGATGGAAGGCTGATTCAACTTTGAGCTGGTCAGGATCAAACTGCTGGCAGTGGGCAGAATTAACTATAGCAATAGCACTGAGACTTATATACTGCTTCACAGTGCTTTACAGCCCTCTTTAAGCAGTTTACAGAGTCAGCCTATTGCCCCCAACAATCTGCGTCCTAATTTTACCCACCTCAGAAGGATGGAAGGCTGAATCCACCTTGAGCCTGGTGGGATTTGAACTGCCAAATTCCAGACAGTTGGTAGTTAGCAGAAGTAGCCTGCAGTACTGCACTCTAACCACTGTGCCATTGAGGATTTTTTGATGATATATATGAATTATATGATATATAACTCATACAGCCGAGAAGGGCAGTTCAAAGCTGGTTCTCCTGCCCCCGCAAATAAATGTTTAGAAATTATAAAGGTATAAACACTACCCCTACCTTACTAAAAAGTCATGCAACTTATTAAAGCCAACCTCTTTAACACATTCTTTGGCTCAGTATTTGTAGACAGCAATGGATCATGCCCAGTATTTCCTAGTCGAACCACGGACAACTACAATGATCTAATACATATGGATTTTACAGAAGACAATATTGAAAAAGCACTACGCAATCTAAAACCATCTCTATCTATTGGACCAGATGGAATATCTGCCTACTTCTTAAACAAAGATACCCACTGCCATAGCTGAAACTCTAAGCATAATCTTTGAAAAATCTTTCAGGACCAGCTCCTTGCCAAAACTATGGTCACAAGCCACAGTCATCACCATCTTCAAAAAGGGAGACCCCAGCCTAGTGGAAAATTACAGACCAATCTCTTTATGCTGCATCACCTGTAAAGTCATGGAATCAATTATTAACCAATCCATCATCCTCCACTTAGAAACAAACAACCTACTTTCTAATAAACAATTTGGTTTTAGGAAAAAACTATCATGTAATCTGCAACTCTTACACTGCAAAAACATAAGGACTACACAACTCGATCAGGACAAAGCAATAGACGCAATTTATATAGACTTCTGCAATTCTATTCAGTGGTACACGACAAACTACTCCTAAAACTAAAATCTTATGGTATCTCTGGACACCTGCATAACTGGATAGAAGCATTCCTGTCAAACAGACAACAAATGGTCAAAATTGGGAGCATCCTATCAAATTATGTACCTGTCAACAGTGGTGTCCCCCAAGGCAGTGTTCTAGGACCAACTCTTTTCATACTCTACATAAATGACTTCTGTGATCATATCAAGAGTAACTGCGTTCTCTTCACTGATGATGTAAAGCTATTCAACACCACAGGCAATACTGCTACCCTTCAAAAAGACCTTGACTATGCATCAGAATGGTCAAACAAATGACAACTTCAAATCTCAACAAATAAATGCTTTGTCCTACATACTGGCAAAAAATATATATCAGAAAATAAAATACAGGCTGAATGGTCAAGACTTTGTTGATGATCCAAACTCTGTCAAGGACCTTGGAGTACTCATCTCAAATGACCTAAGTGCTAGAGCCCACTGTAACTACATAGCCAAAAAGGTGTTAAGAGTTGTTAACCTAATCTTACGTAGCTTTTTCTCTGGTAATATTACATTACTAACTGGAGCATACAAAACATTTGCTAGACCAATACTCGAATACAGCTCATCAGTCTGGAACCCACATTATGTATCTGATATTAACACAGTTGAGAAAGTCCAGAAATATTTCACAAGAAGAGTTCTCCACTCCCCTACTCGTTGCAGAATACCTTATGCCACCAGACTTGAAATTCTAGACCTAGAAAACCTAGAACTATGCTGCCTTCAGTCCGATCCAAGTATAGGATATAACATCATACATTGCAATGTCCTACCTGTCAATGAATACTTTAGCTTCAACCATAACAACACAAGAGCAGACAATACATACAAACTCAATGTTAATCGCACCAAACCTGATTGCAGGAAATGCGACTTCAGAAACTGAGTGGTCAATGTCTGGAATGCTCTACCTGACTCTGTGGTTTTTTCCCCAAACCCCCAAAATTTTAACTTTAGACTGTCTACTCTTGACCTCACCCCTTTCCTAAGAGGTCTGTAGGGGGCGTGCATAAGCGCACCAATGTGCCTACTGTCCCTGTCCTATTCTATTTTCTATTTTTCTTATATGTATCCATGTATTCATAACTATGTTTTACTTATACCTTTTATCTTGTAAGCAATTGACAAATAAATAAAACAAACAAACTCCTTGCCAACCACACAATGATTTTTAACGGCTTGCTGGAAGACAGCTAAAACAGTGGAAAACTCCAGGGAATTGTAAGACAACTAGAAATTCCTCAACACACTACAGAAGTAATCTTCAAAGATTAGAACATTTTTGAGCAGCAAAGATGAACAGGAAAAACATTACTTGCTGTAACCTGGAGAGGATTTATGAACTTTAATTTGCTAAGCAAGGTAATACATTTCCATCTCTTCCTGCCCCTGCAGTTCCCTCCAAGACAATTGGAAGGCAAGTTCTCATTGCTTAGATAGTTCCATTCTAACTGGGGTTCTTCTTGCTTGTGTGAGTAATCCAGTGTGAAAGGGATTCTTAACTTTCTCCAACCAAGCTTGTGTCTCTATGATTAAGTGGAGGCTGTCTTACTAAACTATTCCAATAGAGGATAACCTCTATAACTCAGGCATGAACTCTGGAGTTTCTGGTGTTCTCTGAACTTGGTGATTTTTTGGATGTGTTTTATTACCTAGCTAAGTAACATCATAGATGCTAGACTATCACTGATGATGTTACCTAGTTAGGTAATAAAACATCTGCAAGCAAATAACCAAGCTCAGAGAATGCTGAGGACTCCACAGTTCTTAAATTATTCTCTCTACTTCTCGTACTCAAGCTGTGATGGATGCTGTTTAGTAGTCAAAATGACATCACCCACCTGGAAGAGGAGAGGTATCAGTTGATCTGAAAACTTCACAGAAGACAAAACAATTATTTAGGAAGGAAACCTGTAAAAGGAGTAAAAAGAGTATTCTAAATCAACTTAATGGGAAGTGAGCATGCAATTTGATTGAGAAACTTGACTGAGATTGTGTGCATATGTAAAAAATACAGGAGAGAAAGTGTAACAGGACTCCTGAATGGGCTGCCCTCTTTCTAAAATATATTGAAGTTTCTGTATGTATGTATGTGTCTGCCTGTCTATTAGAAATGAGTGGACTACAGGTAGTCCTCAACTTATGATCATAATTGAGCTCAAGACTTCTGTTGCTGAACAACACAATTGTTAAATAAAGCACTGTAGTTATAACACGGTTATTAAGTGAATCTGGCTTCCGCATTGACTTTGCTTGTCAGAAGGTCTTAAAAGTTCATCACATGACCCTGGGATATTGCAACCGTCACAAATACATGCCAGTTGCCAACCATCTGAATTTTGATCATGTGCAGGGATGCTACAATGGTTGTAAGTGTGAAAAGTGGTCATAAATCACTTTTTCTGTGCCATTGTAGCTTTGAATGGTCACTAAATGAGCACTTATAAGTTGAGGGCTAGCTGCAAACTATGAAATCTATGCACCTTACAAGGAGTTGCAATGGTGTTAACAGGTAGAATGCATTTTTTTCCCAGATAGGGAATTTGCAGAAATCCACTTGCCTTTTCCAGAAAGCTTTTAGTAAATTAACCCACCATCACACAGTCCCCAAGAAAACTCATTGTGACATTCACTGAATGAAGAATTCAATCTAGGATGGATGTGACTTTAAGATCAGCCACATGTTTTGCTGTTGCTTCTTCTCTCTTTTTTTTTTTTTCCTGGCCTCTTAATTATTTTGCCTGATGAAGAATTATTGGTAATTTGAAAAACTTGCATACCTTGTAATAGTTCCCAGAAGACTGACCTGGTTAGTTTGCTCTAGTAAATAATGATCCATATCTATATCTATATCTATATCTATATCTATATCTATATCTATATCTATATCTATATCTATATCTATATCTATATCTATATCTATATCTATATCTATATCTATATCTATATCTATACATACACACACACACACACACACACACACACTCTGCTCAAAAAAATAAAGGGAACACTTAAACAACACAATGTAACTCCAAGTCAATCACACTTCTGTGAAATCGAACTGTCCACTTAGGTAGCAACACCGATAGACAATCAATTTCACATACTGTTGTGCAAATGGAATAGACAACAGGTGGAAAGCGGAGGCAGTTAGCAAGACATCCCCAATAAAGGAGTCCTTCTGCAGGTAGTGACCACAGATCACTTCTCAGTTCCTGTGCTGTGGACAGAGTCTACAACCCACACAAGTGGCTCAGGTAGTGCAGCTCATCCAGGATGGCACATCAATGCAACCTGTGGCAAAAATGTTTGCTGTGTCTGTCAGTGTAGTGTCCAGAGCATGGAGGCGCTACCAGGAGACAGGCCAGTACGTCAGGAGACGTGGAGGAGGCCGTAGGAGGGCAACAACCTAGCATCAGGACCGCTACCTCCACCTTTGTGCAAGGAGGGACAAGAGGAGCCCTGCCAGAGCCCTATAAAATGACCTCCAGTGGGCCACAAATTGGCATGTGGCTGCTCAAATGGGCAGAAACAGACTCCATGAGGGTGGTATGAGGGCCCGACATCCACAGGTGGGGGTTGTGCTTACAGCCCAACACCATGCAGGACGTTTGGCATTTGCCAGAGAACACCAAGATTGGTAAATTCGCCACTGGTGCCCTGTGCTCTTCACAGATGAAAGCAGGTTCACACTGAGCACATGTGACAGACATGACAGGGTCTGGAGATGCTGTGGAGAACATTCTGCTGCCTGCAACATCCTCCAGCATGACCGGTTTGGAAGTGGGTCAGTAATGGTGTGGGGTGGCATTTCTTTGGGGGGCTGCACAGCCCTCCATGTGCTCACCAGAGGTAGCCTGACTGCCATTAGGTACCGACATGAGATCCTCAGACCCCTTGTGAGACCATATGCTGGTGCGGTTGGCCCTGGGTTCCTCCTAATGCACGACAATGCTAAACCTCATGTAGCTGAAGTGTGTTAGCAGTTCCTGCAAGACGGAGGCATTGATGCTATGGACTGGCCCTCCCGTTCCCCAGACCTGAATCCAATTGAGCACATCTGAGACATCATGTCTCGCTCCATCCATCAATGTCACATTGCACCACAGACTGTCCAGTAGTTGGGGGAAGCTTTAGTCCAGGTGTGGGAGGAGATTCCTCAGGAGACCATCCACCACCTCATCAGGAGCCCAGGCATTGTAGGGAGGTCATACAGGCACGTGGAGGCCACACACATGACTGAGTCTCATTTTGACTTGTTTTAAGGACATTACATCAAAGTTGGATCAGCCTGTAGTTTTTTTTTCGACTTTAATTTTGAGTGTAACTCCAAATCCAGACCTCTATGGGTTGCTAAATTTGATTTCCATTGATAATTTTTGTGTGATTTTGTTGTCAGCACATTCAACTATGTAATGAACAAATTATTTAATAAGAATATTTCATTCAGATCTTATTTTTGTGTTCCCTTTATTTTTTTGAGCAGTGCATATATTTCCCAATGAAGTGTCTTGTGTATCTTAAAAACAAATAAGGAATGCTTCATTTGGCCAACTGCCACGCAAAGGTTTGCGTCTATGGTTTTTTAAACAATGTATATCATAGCCAAAATGGCTATTATTCTTTTATATGGAACATCCTGTATTCTTCTTACCATCAGCTTCTGATTATTATTAATCCTTATATTTAAAAAATGGTTTTATCTCAATTTTTGGATTGAATGTGTCTGGATGAACTCCAGCTGTACATTTTCTTTATAGAGGAGTCAAGAGAAAAAAATAAAAATAATCCAATAGCACTGCCACTCCTGTCCAACGGTTAAGAATGAAGGCAATCCAGCTGTAGTTAATTGTACATGTGAACATTGTGTATTGCAATATGTCCAGCATCTCTTACATAAGCAAGGATTTCCAGTGCAAGGTAGTCCAGAAATAAATTTTCTCCCCAAAACATGTTGATGCTGTAGAAATATGGGAAGTGTAGAATACTGTAAGTCTTCAGGGTTTACATTTTACAATGTTCTGAGTCACATTAGCTTTAAAACAATTTTTAGGGGGAAAAAATGAAGCTTGTAATTGATGTTGATCTGCTTTGGTTAAGTGTCCCTTGACGTAACCAGGTTGATGTTCTTTGGCTTCCTCCAGATTTGCCTGAAATCAGCGTCAGCCACGTGAACTTGACCGTCTGTGAAGGTGAAAATGCTGTGATCACATGCAATGGGTCCGGTTCTCCTTTGCCAGATGTTGACTGGATTGTGGTCAACTTGCACTCTATCAACACGCATCAGGTAGAAAGCTGAACTTAAAGACCTCCTAGAAACATACAGTTTTCCTTCCTTCCTTCCTTCCTTCCTTGCTTCCTTCCTTCCTTCCTTCCTTCCTTCCTTCCTTCCTTCCTTCCTTCCTTCCTTCCTCCCTCCCTCCCTCCCTCCCTCCCTCTCTGCCCTTCCATCTTCCCCTTGATACCCTCCCTCCCTTTACTTCATATATATACATGTATGTATGTATGTATGTATGTATGTATGTATGTATGTCTGGCATTCAGCTTTGTTCGGGTATTTTCCCACGTCATAGTAGTGGTGCTTTTAAAGTAGCAACGTTTCAGCAGAATCTCATCTGCCATCACCAGGCTTCTGTATAGTGTTCGTCAGTGAGTTAGACTTTTACAGAAGTTTCAGATTTCAATTTGGGGCAGCCTGTTGCTGTGACAGAATGGTTTTTTCTTCATCCTAATTGGTTGAGAGTCTTGGTCTGTGTTTATTGGTCTTGGAGTTTGCTGTGTTCTGCTTCTAATATCTTCTGTCTGTTTTTTTGGCTCTTTTTGTATCTTGATTGGCTGGCAACATTGTGTTACTTTATTGGAGGCCTTTAGTGCAGCTTGGCTTCGGGTAAATGGACGGCTATCATTAGTTAGGAAGCTGGGTTTCATCTGGGTGCCTGGTTGGGGTGTGTTTGAGCTGGAGGTATCAGGAGGGATCTGTTTGTGCCCAGGTGTTTGCCTGGCTTGTGGTGTGGAGATTTTTTTTATTTGTAAGTGCGGGCTTCCAAATGATTGTCAGCCTGGTGGAATCATCTCTTCTGTTCATGCTTTCTGGTCTTTTTTCAATCTCTATGGCTTCTCTGATGATTCTGTGGCTGGGATTTTCAATAGTGGCTAGGGTTTTGGTGCCATTGAAGTTGATGTTATGACCTGTGGCTTCCATGTGTTGGACTAGTGAGGAAGTGTGTTCCAGCTTTTTGACTGCATTTTTGTGTTCATCCAGGCGGGTGCTTATTCTTCTAGAAGAATAGAATATGAACAGAAGAGATGATTCCACCAGGTTGTCAATAATTTGGAAGCCTGCACTCACAAACAAAAAAATCTCCACACCACAAGCCAGGCAAACACCTGGGCACAAACAGATCCCCCCTGATACCTCCATCTCAAACACACCCCAACCAGGCACCAAAATGAAACCCAGCTTCCTAACTAATGATAGCCGTCCATTTACCCGAAGCCAAGCTGCACTAAAGGCCTCCAATAAAGTAACACAATGTTGCCAGCCAATCAAGATACAAAAAGAGCCAAAAAAACAGACAGAAGATATTAGAAGCAGAACACAGCAAACTCCAAGACCAATAAACACAGACCAAAACTCTCAACCAATCAGGATGAAGAAAAAACCATTCTGTCACAGCAATAGGCTGCCCCAAATTTAAATCTGAAACCACTGTAAAAGTCTAACTCACAGACGAACACTATACAGAAGCCTGATGATGGCAGATGAGATTCTGCTGAAACGTTGCTACAACTTTAAAAGCACAACTACTATGACGTGGGAAAATACCCGCACTAAGCTGAATGCCATACATATAAGTACCCGTGAAAACTTAAGAAAACAAACAAATATTTGTTTGTTTTCTTAAGTTTTCACGGGTACTTATATGTATGGCATTCAGCTTAGTGAATTTATTTGTTGGTTGATGGACATGTGTTTGATCCAAGCTACTGATGTTTGACCGATATCTCCTCTGGAAGTTGGTTCCAAATTTCCACCTACGCTTTCTGTAAAACATGATTTTTGTACTTCCCTCCTAGCAGCCCCTCATGTTCTATATTTTTGCTTAATAGCAAAGCTCCCTTGCTTTTTGTCCTCCCCAAAAGACTTTCAAACAATTATTCCGCCTATCTGGAGGATCATGGAGCAGATTTTTCTTTCTTTCATCATTTAATTTTAGGGAGCTTTGACTATAAAAAAGTTTAATGTTGTGTTTTAAGGCAGTGTCCTCCAATCTGGGTGCTTTTCTGATGTATGGAATAAACTGATAGTTACCAACTTAGAGCCACAATCAAGTCCAGAATATCTGTGGCTAAATGAGACATTTGTTAAATGAATTTTGCCCCATTTTATGACCTTTTTTGCCAGAGTTGTTAAATGAATCATGGCAGCTGTTAAAATACCAATATGGTTGTTAAGTGAACCTGGCTTCCCCATTGACTTTGCTTGTCAGAAGGTCGCCAAGGGGGATAGATCACATGACCCTGGGAACACTGCAACCATCATAAATATGAGTCAGTTGCCAAAGGTCTGAATTTTGATTGTGTGACTGTGGGGGATGCTGCAAGGGTCATAAGTGTGGGGAAATGGTCATAAATCCCTTTTTTCATTGCTGTTGTAACTTTGGTCACTAAATGAACTGGTGTAAGTCGAACCTCATCTATTTGGGCAAGTCTTTTCTGGGACATTCAGTCGTTGTGGAATCTGTTGTTTTTATTTATGTTAACTATCTTTCTGGTGGTGATTTTCAGACAAATGCCAACTGGAGCAATGTCCATTCCATCAATTTAACCCTGGTGAATGTAACCAGTGAAGACAATGGGTTCCTGCTTACATGCATAGCTGAGAATGTGGTAGGAATGTCTAATGCCAGCGTACTTCTCACTGTATACTGTAAGTCAATGGGGGGAAAAGAAGAGAGGGGTTGAAAGATGGGAAATCCATTTATGGGAGGTTTTTGTGCACTTTTCCTGAGTAAGAACTTAGCTGGAGAAATTTTCTTTAGGGAAAAAAAAATATGATGTGGAATTCTGTAATGAGACCTGGGATATTTCTTTGCAAGTATGTTGAGATTTTTATTCCAGGATTTATTAGGATGAAAAAAATGAAAGAGTAATGTTAGTATTGACTATGGCCACTGCTTCTTTCAGCTGACAACATAGAGTATGGTGGCCCGTGGATGTTGTGGACCTACAATTCCCAGCATCTGCAGTCAATCAAACACTAAGGATACTTCCACCTGGGACTTCTGAGAGTTGTAGTTTGAAACATCTGGACAGCCTCAGATTCTTCATCCTAACGTAGACTTGATACAACTTCGCTTGGCATATTAATGAAATTCCCCAAACAGCTGTCAGACTGAAAAAGTGTTGCTCACTTCTAATAGTAATGGCCTGCTGATTTTGGCAGCAAGTAAAAATTAAAAAGATGCATTAAGTTGCCAGTAGACTTCAAATGCACAAACAGCTTCACTTTTCCTTCTATTTTTTTTTTTTTTATAAATTTTATTTGAGTTTTCACAAAGAGAAAAAAAATACAAATAAAACATCTTTTTTGAAAGTAGCGTAATCCCGGGTTACACTTCTTCGTACAGACACAAATTCAGGTTAATGCTCATTTTTATATTCTATTCCATATCTTATTACTATTTTACATTTTCTGCATAGCTTATTTTTATATTCTATTCCATATCTTATTACTATTTTACATTTTCTGCATAGCTTCTCCCCTCTTTTAATTTTCTCAATTTTATTTTAATTATCTCATCTCAATTCAAATCATTGTATTTATATTTTTTGTCTGTCCTGTTTCAATTATCTATTATTTTCTCATTAAACAAAATTTCTCCTGTAGTTATTGATTGGAGTATGACGTCTTTATATCTTTTCCCTAAAGTTGTAACATTCAATATAATACATAACTTCCATTTGGATTCTGCTTGGTACATTCTTAAAATACACACTGTATTCTTAAAAAAAGAAAAAATTATAAATGTATATAATTAAAACAACATTCCATTCCAATTCAATTCTATCATTAATATTAATATTCATTAAAGTCTTAACATCTTTAACATTATTTTTCAATTAAATATCATATTTCTATGGGAACAATTATAAGCTTTCCATAGTTAATTCTCCCCCCCTCTTCACTTATATTTTATAAAACATTAACTAATTAAAATGTTCCCATTCCTTCCTAATTCAATTTTCTCATTTATTTTATTTCACTTATTTTATTCACAAACATTTCACTAAATTACACTAACTATTTTATCCCTCATTTTAATCATACGTTGTTTCCAATTTTCTAAAGTTATTTCTATTACTAATATAACAATACAAACTTATGTACTTTTACAGAATTCCTTTTTCAGGTAGATTTTCACCCATTATCTCTAAATAGGTCCTGTTTCTCTATATCTTGCTCCGGTCCTTTGTAACTTATTTTCCTTTCCTTCTTCCCTCTCTTCTTCTCTCTCCCCTTTTTACCCTCTTGTCTCTCTACCTTTATTTCTCTCTTCTGTATTCCCCTTTTCTGTTGCTTTCCAGTATTATACTTATTTTTCAAATTATTTTGCTTTTCTTTCCTTAAATTTTCCATTCTCTTTCCCCCCTTTCTTTTTTCTTCCCCACATAAAATTGCTTGTTTTTTAAAGATGGCTTCTTCTTTGTCCCAGTCCTCTTGTTTTGCAGTCATTTCTTGTTGTTTCTCATAGTTCCAAATCTCCATTTCTAAGAATTGAAAAATGAAGCCAAAAGAACCCTTCCCTTCTTGTGCAGCTTCTTTGTACTTTTAAAGTTCCATTTTCAATTCATCCAGAAGTGATGCTGTATAAATTTTTAAACAACCACCCACTTGATTTTAGTCATTCAAATATAATAACCAAGAATCCAAAGATCACCAAATAATCCAAATACACACAAGCTGTTTCTTTTTTGCTCTTTTTTTTTTTTCCACTTTCTCTTCCTGGGTTTACTATTTAGTTGCAAAGTTTCAGTTAAAATGTATCTTTTAGAAGTCTTGTTGAAGTTTTACTGTAGATTCTTTTTAATTCCAGGCAGTCTCCTTCCTCTTCCAGATCCTGCCCTTATTCTTTTTCTCTCCCTTTTGCTTATGAAAAAGAAAATTTTTAATGTCCAGAAATCTTTATTATCCCTTTGGCATTTTGTTTTATTTTCAGCTTAATTGCCTATTGATGTCAAAGCAGATTTTTCCGATTTCTTATTTAAGTCTCTTAGTTGTCAGTATAGGGAAGGAGAGAGAAGGAAAAAAAAAGCCAAACCTTTCCCTTTTCCCTTTTCTTCGCTGCTTCCGACTCTTCTTTGGGAGCGATGTTATTTTTTGTAAGTTTAAATTCCAGGGTACCTTAGTTGTTGCTTTTACAATTTAACCCGGTCAACCAAAACTTTCACTTCTTATCTTCCTCCTGCACAATCTTTTCCAGTTGAGTTCTTCTTTATGGTGGCCATTTCTGACCACTGCTGCAACTGCCTTCAGGAAAGGGAGTAATGGCCAGCTGAGGAGGAGAGATGCGGCTCTCCTCAACCCTGCTGGCAGTCTCCCTCCTCTTCACCACCTCTACAGGGTGGCTTAGCCCTGAAACCAGCCAGGTCGGGGCTCTCCAGTGGCAAGCCCAGACAGAAACCATGCACGATCGTGGATTTCTGTCTATCGCTGAAGCCCTTCAAACTGGAAGTCTGGCTTCACTTTTCCTTCTTGAAGCTTCTTTTGTGGCATGCTAATTAGTCCACTGTGACTTTCACTCTGAGGATTTGACAGTGAAGAGACTTATATTCTGTTGAATGAATGCTCTGACATTTGAACAAGATGAGTCATATCCTTGCCAATCCATACTAATATGCATGTACTTAACTTGCCCTTCTGGATCATGTGAGTAGCAGAAAATGGCTTATCTCTATAGAAGACCCACAGAATCCTGTATGGCTTGTTTTTATACACTGTAGTATAAATGTAGATTCCTACACCTGTGTAGTAAGAAAGCAATAAATAAATAGAACCATGGTGGTGCAGTGGTTAGAGTGCAGTACTGCAGGCTATTTCTGCTGACTTCCAGCTGCTTACAATTTGACAGTTCAAATCTCACCAGAATCAAGGTTGACTCAGGCTTGCATCCTTCCGAGGTGGGTAAAATGAGGACCCAGATAGTTGAGGGCAATATGGTGACTCTGTAAACTGCTTAGAGAAGGCTGTAAAGCATTGTAAAGTGGTCTAAGTACATTGCACCTCGGTGGTGCAGTGGTTAGAGTGCAGTACTGCGGGCTACTTCTGCTGACTGCTGACTGCCTACAATTTGGCAGTTGAATCTCACCAGACTCAAGGTTGACTCAGCCTTCCATTCTTCCAAGATGGGTAGAATGAGGACTCAAATAGTTGGGGACAATATACTAACTCTGTAAACCACTTAGAGAGGGCTGTAAAGCACTGTGAGGTGGCATATAAGTCTAAGTGCTATTGCGAATTGCTAAATGAAATATTGAGAAGGATCTGAATGGTCCACAATATTGATATGAAATGATTTAATGATTGCATTATGTATACTCCCTCGGCTACATACACCAAGCTCAACTGAAATATTTCAGAGATGGGCTTTCTCGTTGTGACTGAGTCATGATTTGTTTCCATCTACATTGTTTCCATTTACATAGGTTGCTAGAAACAGGAGAGTGTTGGCAATTTTTCCATGATTTTAAAATACAATATTTTTTTTCTTATTTCTGTACATATCTTGCAAAAGAAAGGTGAGGGAACTTCTGTGTTTGGTCACTTAATTTTGGTAACCAAGCCCTGGAAGAATATGGCAGATGAGACTTTACATGATCTTAAAATACAAATAGAATGTTTGAGTTTTTGAAAGTTGAATCCAGTTGTGCCTCCAACAGAGTTTAGAGAAAGCATGGTCGATCTGTGATATTTTCCCTCCTCTAACATTTTGTGGATGACTATTAATGTTTGTTTGCCACTCTCTTCCATTCTTTAGCTCCTCCCCGTATCCTCAGCCTCCTGGAACCAATCCGGCATATGGAACATTGTATTGAGTTCTCCGTTCATGGGAACCCTCCACCCCAAATTCATTGGCTGTACAATGGCCAGTTTCTTAGGCAAACCGCCTTCATCCGCATGGATGTCTACCAGGGTGGGGACATCACAGATGGATGTTTGCTCTTCAACCATCCCACTCATTACAACAATGGCAACTACACCATCGTGGCGACCAACTCCTTGGGAACAGCCAACCAGACTGTCAGAGGACATTTTCTGGAGAAACCATTTCCAAGTGAGAGATTGACACTTTATAGCAAGGGGAGGGCAAGCTTTTTTGTAGTTTTTTTTTCTAAAGATAAAAGGGGGGTCCATTTTTTTAATGATGAGATCTGTGCATTCCAAATTCAGCATGGTTAATGGGGAAACCAAGGTTGATGTTCAGCCTCAGTCATGGAAGTTCAACTGAGGACTTCGGATTATCATTGTTTCTTAGCCCAACCTGTCCCATCCCAGATATTTTTTTTTAAATGGGGATAAACATATGAACAGATTGTAATGCACATCAGTGAGCTCTTGTTGAAAGTCGGGGTATGATTCTAACAAATGAATTGATTTGAGGATAGTCTCTCTCCTTCATTAAAGGGGTGAGTGCTTATGTTACATTTTGGTTGAGACATATAAATGAAAAAAAAATTAAAGGAATATGAGGATCCAATTAGACAATATACAATATTTCTATACAAAAACCCACTTGGGTTTTTTTAAAAATGTACTCTGTTTGTACTGAGTAACTCTTAAGTGCACATCAAATTTCTTTATAGTACGTAATAAAGTTTGTTTGCATGCAATGTGGAAATACCTCAATTCTTCTCTATGGGGTGGATTCTTTTTTTCCTAAAGACCAGGACTGAGTGTGAATTTTAGGCCAGTTGTTGTCTCTCAGGTTAGCCCATGTCTCTGAAATGATGATTGCTACAAAGATCAAATTCAGCTCCTGAAAGAAAGGTGGGAAGTACATTTAATGAATGAATAAACAATTAACATTAGAACAAGAACCGAAGTAGAACGGTACAATGTGAATATTTAATTTTGTCTTCAGTGCAATTTGTAGTAAATAATTTACTACAGTGTTTCTGTTATTGAGGAAGATTTTCTCAGCTTTTTTCCAACTAGAAGAAAAGAGAAATTCCTCTTGGCTTGAACTCCTTTTGTTTCTTCTTTTCCTAACAAACCTCACTAACATATGAGTCAGTTGCAGTTAGGGTTCCCAGCTGTTCTTGGTTTCCAAACCTTTTGGAGAACAGCCCCCACTTGGAAAACTAGTGTAAACAGCAAGTCTCAGATCTAAATTGATCTCCCTGCCCCAAAATGAAAACTGAAACTACTTGGATCAAATCTGGTTTCAACTGAATCACTTCAGATGCTAATATGTGCGTGTGCAAAAGACATCTAGGGTATCTGATTTGATCTGACAATTTTAACTGAATCATTGCTTTGATTCAGAAAGTTGATTAAGAGTTTGATTGGATCATATTAAAGTTAAATTTCCAAAATGAAATGCCACATACACTTGATTAACTGATAGAATTCATCAGCGTAACCTGAGAAGAAGGGTCTCCTTGTAAATGACCTTTAAAAGGGGTTTTGGTAATGAATGGAATGCAAACCTATTAGAGCTACTTGACGCAGTCACTAAATGGAACTCCATGTTCAGAAGGGTAATACCTTTGAGTAGTGGATCCAGGCAGATACATAAATGGGGAAAGTTATCAGTAGGTCAGCTTTTTTGGAGATGAACTGGCTGACTATTGCTGAAAGTTGGATGCCACACTAAGCAATCATTTGCCCAGTTGTCCATAAAAGGCAGGACAAGAAGGAATGGATGGAAACTTTTCAAAGAGTGATCCAACTTAGAACTTGGGAGAAATTTCCTGACAGTGAGAACAATTCATCAGTGGAACAGCTTTCCTCCAGAAGTTATCAGTTACTTCCATCATGGGAATTTTCAAGAAAAAGTTTTTTCAAGAAGTTCTCTGCTCTTCTATGAAAGAATAAATGCAAAAAAAAAAAAGTTCTTCTATCTATAAGAACATGGATAAGTTTCCACAATTAATACTTTTTTTTTCTTTTCAACAAATAATGCTATGTGTCTGCAGTCTGAAATAACAAGATTTATATAATGCCTTCCTCTTTTTAACTTGAGAAAGTCCTGATATAATTGATTTTTTTCGGGCATTTATACATGCATGTTACCATCTGGCCTGCTGTCATGAGAATGCAGAGCACCTATTAGTTACTTCCCACAATGAAATTTGACATTTTGTTATATAGGGAAAGCACAATGCCAGTGATATCCTGATTTATTATTTATGTTTTGTTTCCATGGAACTTTCTCTATTAATGATCTATAGAGACCATTAAATCTTATCTTTGAAAAAGTTGTTATGGTAGAGAAAAAAATATTTGGAATTTCTAGGCAGATAATCTTCTGGCTAAGGTCTAATTCATTAAAAAAAATTGTCATTTTGAAACCATTTCCCCATGCTGGCTGGGGAATTCTGGGAGTTAAAGTCCACAGGGCTTAAAGTTGCCAAGGTTAGACACTCCTATATTAAGCTCTGTGGATAAGCAGAGATTTGTATACGTTTCTGGTTTGGAAGACCAAATACCTACCCAAAATTCCACTCTGCAATATAACTAGCATGGAATACTTTGAATGAGTAGCTACTTACACGCCTCTTCTAAAAAGAGGAACTGCATTGCCAACAAGGTAATTAAAGGGGTTGACTCTTGAATGTGGTGGTTTTTTTAGCACAGCTAATATAATTTCAGTAAGATCCTAGTTTACAGCCCTGTAATGGGGAAGACTGCCTGATTATAACGATTGATAGCTAAATTGGGCCTTTTAACTCCTATTATTTCCTAAATCAGATTTAAAGCAGTCAGGCTTCTAAAACAGAAGAAATTTTTATACAGGAACATTGTCTATAATGTCCTCTGTAAATTAGGGCATGTGGCTACTTTCCAACTAACAACCCCCCCCCTCTTTTAAATCAGAGGAGAATTCAGCCAGTGGCTTTACTACTAGCATCACGATTTGTGAACAATCATGAATAGATTCACGATTGTTCTCCAATGATAGTGATAACCATTTTATTTCTCTTTCTCTCTCCCCCCTTTGTCTTTACCTCTGTTTTGTTTTTTGTTTTTTTTACAGGCATTCCAGATATCTTTGTCACATGTAAGTTTTTCCTTGCCTGTTTGATCAGACTACAATTCCTCTGTATCACTCAGACCTTTAATCAAGGATTTTTGTTTTGTTAGAACAGTAAGAACCAATTTTAGGAAGGGATCAAAGGGCAGGGCAACATCTGGGAGAAATCGGGAGGGGGGGAAACTGAGCATAATCATTTTATTACGTTTATGTGCCACCTATTTCTCAGTGGCTCTAGATTACTTATCAAAACATTATTGGTATAAAGGTAGCAAGTTTTCTAAAACTAACTATTGCTAATGTGTGAGTTGTGTGGATACCTCCCTTGGCAAAGTGCTTCATTACACAAAGCTTTTATGGTGTCCAATCAAAGCATTGAGAGGTCCAGGCTGAAATAACTGCTTCCTTTAACTATAATCAGACCTACACCCATGTTGTATGCAGGGGTGGGCTTCAAACAATTTTAGCAAAGGGTTCTATGCCCGGTTGCTGGGTGGGCGTGGCCTAGTTGGCCTCCTGCACCATGGTGAGGGGGGGCATTTTTGCCCTCCCCTGCTCCAGAGACTTTCTTTGAGCCCCCAGGAAGGTGAAAATAACCTCCCCGGGCTCTGAAGGCTCTCTGGAAGCCAGAAACGGGCCCAAACTTCTGGGAGGCCCATTTGTCCCCCTCCCCAAGCCTCCACACGTGCCCTGCACTTACCTGCATTCAAAATGAGTCTCATGGGGACTCCTGGGAGGGGACGGGTAGTGTGGGTGGCATCAGCTAGGAGTGGGATTTGGGGGTTCTCCGGACTGCATAGAATCTTAGCTAGGGGCTTTCCTAAACCCCTGCGAACCCCCAGCAGCCCAGCCCTGGTTTTATGTTCAAATATTGTAGATCAAAGAAAAATGATTGCTCATCTTTAACTTTTGGGACTCTAGTGTTGCATCCTTTCCAAGAGTGATTTGATTCCTGCTGGGGGGTGAATTAGATTTTGGGCAGCGTGGAATGAATTGACATAATCATGTGCATGTATTGCGTGCCTTCACACAATTCTGGCTGGAGTTGCTTTGCTTACCTGCGGCTTGTTGGACAAATCACAATGTATTGGTTCTGCATTGCATAATAAGTTGTAAACTAACCATAATGGCTGAATTAAGGCAAAGCCAAAACTAACCAAACCATGGCATGTGGGGTGATATTTTAATTTAATATTTTGATTTGGTTCCTATAGATAACATTTTTAATTTCAACCTGATGGAATATAGCCTTAATCGTGAAGCTTGAATCTGCCAGGTGTTAAACCAACTCACATAATAAAGTCTAAATGAATTGGAGGGCACAAAGATGAGAAAAATATTTTGAATTCATGGAGGTTGAACCATGAAACACTTCACTAAAAAAGCAAGAGTGCCACACTTCACTCTTGAGAATTTCAGTGACATTCTATTTTGCTTAAAAAAAAAAAAAGATTTAAAGTACATTTCCTTTCATCCAATTGAATTTTTCTGCAGATCACTAGCATTTTCTAATTTGCTAAGGGAAAACTCCTAAGAGTTTATGAGTGTTTATATAGCTAAAACAATACCAGCCTTTCCTGGGATTTAATGGAAGTAAAAAATGAAAGAAATGTGGGTGGTGAGGGGAGAACTCAGAAACAGTCCTGTAAAGATACATTTTCTCATTGATCATGAAAGGGAAAGCTAGATGAATGAAGGGATCAGAATATTGAACAAAAATCACAGCCAGTTGTTCACCTGACTAGGAACACTCCGTACTATGATTTTTTGCTGATCTGTTTCACAGATTAGCTACTGTATATCTTTTCAGAAGAAAACATGACAGCCGCTGAAAAGTGGATATGTACCTTTTTGACAAACAAGTATAAATTGTCATCAGATTAAGATTACCCATATTTTTTTAAAAAATAAGGGGTGAGTAAAGAGAGGACTTCCTTTCTTTCTTCTTTCATGCAAATAAAGATTGCAGGAAAAAAGAACTTTTCCCAGGGGTGGACAACTGAAATTTAGAACTTCTATGAAACATGGAGATGGCCATCAGTTCAAGAGTTGGGCTCTACATGACCAAAGGTAGTATACCACCCAAGTCAAGCTCATCTTGGTCATGTCCTTCCAAGTCTAATTCACCATCCCTTTAGTTGATGTTGTTGTTCTTAATGATTGCCAGCATTTGGATGCCTAGGTTAGGGTATTACTCTGAAATGATATTGAGTTAAGCTTCCCTGCATTTTTTCACCAATGGATAGCAGAAATTGCTAATTTAGGAACATCAGCAGAAAAAAATTATTGGGATAAATGTGACAGCAGAGAGGTAGGAGTGTCCAAATAGAAGTATCAATCTGGAAATAAAACAGCATCAACCTGTTTTAAAAGCTTCCTGAGTAGAATAGCAATTAATACAATTTGGAGTAGTGGGGGTGGGGGGTGGGGAACATAAGAGGAATTAAAGTCTATCCAAAAGTACAGGATGCTTCAACTGGATGTGGGATGGAAATAACATTATAAGACAATATTGGGGTACTACAACAATGGAGTATATATAGGAAGGAATGAACAGGGGTTTTTCTAAGAGTTAATTGTATACACATACACATGTAAAATATAATATTTATTGTGTATGAACACATTTTTCTAAACTGTGAAATAAACTTTTTTCTTCTTCTTTTGTTCCTTTGGTTTCAGATGAATACAGTCCAAGTCCCTCCCCTCTCATCACAGTGACACATAAGCCAGAGGAAGACACATTTGGGGTAAGATGCTTGTGATTTGACAATGGGAAATAATTTTATCTTAACCACTGGTTTATACTTTGTGGATTTCTCTGGGAATGCAGCTTAGCACCCTGTCTACCCAGAAAGATCATATGAACCACAATTACTGTGTTCCCTTGAGATGGTTAGCCAAAGGCCAACTAACTCATTCATATCATCAACAATCCTGGCTAGGGTAATGGCTTACTGGCTGTTTCCATGTTGTAAGTTGTCCTAGAATGGGGTTTCTGGGTATAACAAAGTCATGTGTATGATTGCAGAATCAAACAAATGCCATCCTATCAGTCTCTTTTGGATGACTCCTCTTTAGAGTTTATACCTAGGAAATTTTAGATGGCTTCATTTTTGCCTCATTATTGACTGATAAACAGCATATCAGGTTGTGGATGTTGTTTGCCATGGATGCAGAGGGATCATGCAGTAGAATGCCAAGGGATTATATGTGAAGAAAAGTAGATGGATAAACTGGCGTCTCTATGCTAAATCTGAATATAGCTACTGCATTCACATCATCATCTATCCCTGAACATGTAAACTATATGGTGGCTTAGATGATGGCTTGATTACTTTAGAAGACTATCAGCAGTTGTTTCAACTCGCTGACTTGCAACCTTCCAAAGCTTATTTTAGTTTAGTGTAGTATATGAATCTAACCACTGAGCACTTGTGTGCATTCAGCTTGTAGAACACAATGTACTAATTCCCAGTAAGATTCCTCCTTTGTAATAAGCATGTCTTCCCATTCTTTTTTTTTTTGAAAAAGATTTTATTAATTTTCTACAAACAAACAAGACAAACAAAACATAAAAACATCAACTCTTATATGTACATCCAGTGTGTCAGTTGGTTCATCATTTTTGTGCATTCATTCTGTAGTCTCAATTACAATTATATTACATAACAACTCATATTGTCAATCCAAACTTATATATCCTAATATCACTAAAAAAAGAAGTTTTTGACTATACTTTTAATCATTCATGCTTTATGAGCTAACAATACTTTAAACCAGTTTACTCTATAACAAATCGTATAATCATATCAAATCAATCCTAAAAAACCCTTTATAAATATAATGTCTTCCCATTCTTAGGGTAATTTGATAAGCACAGCAAAAACTGATGTTCAAGAATTCCTTAGGGTATTACCACTTTGGAGAGAGAAGAGATGCTGGGGGGAAAAATACTTGGATGAGCAAACACAATCCCAGGGCAAAGAAAGATTGTCTTGTTTTTGCTATGGTGGTCATGTGCATTACATGCAGGTTCTGTTCCTTAAGGACAACCATTGTGCAAGTTCCCCTTCCCCCTGGCCTATTTTGGCTCCCCAACTTTCCTGCTTGTAGAAAACAAAGCAGAAAAAAAAAAAATACAAGGCAGATCTGATAAAGCACAACATGTATAAAATATGAAGATTATTCCAGACTGGAGAAGGAAGGAAACATATCTTTATTTTATGCAATGTGTATTTCATTTTGAAAAGAAGTAGGGTTTGCAATCAAAGTACAGAGCAGGAAGAATATTTTCCCAATAAGTGAGGGTATATCTTTTAAGAGAAGTCTTTTTATGCATGCAAAAATAAAAGATAAATTATCTGTCAATATGTTTACCAGAAATATCTGAGCTGCCTCAAGCAAAACTAATTTTCATTCTCTTCTCTTTTGTTTCTCTCCTGCCTTATTTATGGATCCCATTGCTATCTTTTTACCCTTTCCAGAACTTTTTCAGTGATGCACAACTTTTTCAGTTCTTGGCCTTGCATGTTGTCTGTGGGTCATTTTTCCCATTACATGGCAGAAGGCCTGGGCCTCCCACTTTGATGGGGGCCGCAACAAATCATGTGTCTCTGCTGAGTGTGCCAACGTGACAGACCTCTTAGTCAAAATGACTTGATCTCATTTACACATTGCTTCATTTGTAGCTGTTAGTATACTCACCCTTACAAAATCTGGAATGTGTGAAATGCCCTCAAGTGATTAACGGCATCTCTCTCCTAACAATTCACAGATGAATCTAACTGCACTCTTACATAAAACCCTTCTTATATCAAGAATTACTGTCCAACACAAACAAGATTGCAACATCACAGGAAAGGCTGGTTGTTAAAAGCGAATACATTCAGTAAGGCACGAATGCTGGTACAATGGGAATCTCCTCCATCAGATGAATCCAATTCCAGTTCATAAAATCTGTTTTATAAAGATGACTTTTTAAGGTGTCAAGATGTTCAGGTGCTTTAAATATAACTGCCCTTCTGGATAAAACTATCATAAAATGCCCTTCTTTAACTGGTACAAATATTGTACTGATTATAATGCTGATTATTTTTTCCTACTTGTACATTTATGACTGTGGTGCTTTGATGCCTTAAAATGTCTGCCAGCTGAATTGATTATTCTGTAAAGTATCGTAAGCCTTTTGGCATTTTGAGGGCTGTTGGTTTAAATATAAAATGTTTTGATTTAAATTGCCTTCAGCTTCTCCATTCTCCTTTGCTTGTTTGATGCAGAAGGAAAGTTCGCCAAGGTGTACAAATGGAAATAGAAATTGGTTTCCAGCAATGATTGATGCCAGGTTTCAAATTAGCTCCACATGTTTGGCCATTATTTCTTTCCAATCAAATGTCCTCTCTTGAACATTAAGAAACTACATTTCCATATACATTTATTTATTTTAGTTTCCCATCAGTATTTATTGTATCAATATTAGGTGATAGTTTTTGTAAACAAATATTTTTATGAGTGTAAGAGAATCCTTCAGCTACTTTGGGATTTGTTTAGGCCTAAGGTTCTAGATCTTATAAGGGTGATACTACAACTTGGCCGTAGTTGTAATCCTGAATATAATTACATCAGGATAAGTTCTGTACTGCAGTAGGACTTAATTCTGTGTGGACATAAACAAGCATGTGGCAGAGTCACTTTTAAGCAGATATTTGTGCTCTAAGAAGAGCACATCTGGTATGGTAATTAAGGCATTAGGCTATACACCAGGAAACTCTGAGTTCTAGTCCTACCTTAGGCACAAAACTAGCTGGGTGACCTTGAGCCAGTCACCCACTCTTAGCCCTAGGAAGATGGCAATGGCAAACCACCTCCAAAAAGAAAGAAAGAAAACATTGCCAAGAAAGTTTCAGAGACAAGTTGAGAAGGTCACCAGGTCAACCCTAACTTGAAGACACAAAAAACATTATTCTTTAAAAAATGTGTTGGACTTTATATCTGAGGCATGGAAAAGGGTAAAGCTACACAAGCATCTTTCATGCAAATATTATTTTAAAAGAGGTTCTCATTCATTCATTTAGTCATTCATTCATTCTATATGATTGCCCATCTAACCATAGTGAACACACACTCACACACCCCTCATGTGAAGTTGCTAACTAGTGGCAGATATATATCCGAACACCATGCATGAGAATACATCCAGATCTTCTATGAAAAATCAACAGGATTGAGGTCATTCTAATCACACAGGGAATGGTCTTTTAAGGGACACATGCCAGCATTTGCAAAGAAGAGATGGTATCTGATCCTAACAGTTTAATATATTTTGGAGCAAATGCCATCTCTAGCATACTTTTATTTGCATGTTACAACAGAATTGCTATAGATCTCTAAACCATGCAGAAAGCCAGTAATTGCCATTGGCTTTTTAAATCAATATAATAATACTTCATGTATGTACTATTCTATTTTTATACCATACTATTATAATTCTTATGCTTGAAATATTAATATTATACATAGATTGTTATCTGTAGATCTTGGTGACATAGTGATTTTATAATTCATATTAGCTTTTACAATTTATCTTCAGTTAAGAATCTATACCATTTTCTCCAGATTATATAAATCTCCTCTATATTCACTTTTTTCTTTAAAACATAAAACTTACCATCTTAGTTTTAAGACTTACACTGAGAGTCTTTTGGAGTTGGGCAGCACCTAAATGGAAATAAATAACTAAACAAACACCTAAATAATGGTATTAACATTTTAACGTATACGATTGATCTAAATTTTAGTCTTTTTTGTATACTTTCGATAATTATCACAGTGGGATGGCTGTAATTGTATTTTTTAATATTATATTGGTGGATGACCAACACAAAATGACTTGATAATAACAAAGGTCACAATAATAATTAAGCTCAAATATTGGAAGGTATTCAACTCAAGTAGTTGAATACTAGAGCAATAATATGTTGCATTAAAACATTTCCAAGAATGGAACAGTGTGCCCAACCATTCTAATACTTAACTCTGAAAAGATGTGTTATTAATTTAATGGGGAAAAAAGTTGAACAGATGTTCCTTGTTCTGCTATAGCTTTACCCTTTTCCTTGCTCCTGATGGTTTATTTTTCTGCCATGTATTTCTTGAGTTCCTTTCTCTCTTTCTCTCTGAATCATACATATATATTCCCTTCATTTTAATATATAAGAGAAACTTATAATATTTACTTTGTTTTTACTTATATGACATAGCTACCGGTAGTTTAATTATTTTAATGATTTGGTTATTTGCAGAATTCTCAATGACTGTAAAGATAATAGACTATTGAGACAAACATATACATTTGAATGCAAGTGATTTGAGTATTCAAGGATCCTCTAACATCCAGGATATTCTTTATAGGTATCTATCGCAGTGGGTCTTGCAGCTTTCGCCTGTGTTCTCCTGGTGGTCCTATTTATTATGATCAACAAATATGGACGGCGATCAAAGTTTGGAATGAAAGGTACAAATCAACCCCTTTCTCCCCACCCCCTTCAGTCCATGTGGTAGAGGTAGGTAGGAAAATAAATTGTGGGCTTTCTCTGTGTATTTTGGTTCAGGGTTTGAAAATAACTTCACATTGGGAAGACAGTTGTGTGTTGGAAACAGGTATGCATTAAAACTAGCGGAGCAAAATTAGACAGTTCCCAGGTATATGTTGTATTAGAAAGAAAGGAATTCAGAAAAAGAAGAACTTCTGGGCATTTATAACTGGGGCTCACCAATGCTAATTGTTGGTTTGTTATGTATGTTGTGCTGAACTTCATTTTGTAAATGTACTTAGTAGTATGTCATAACTGATTCACTGACAGAATGAAAGTGGCAGTAGCTCCAGTCTCAAATACTAAAGAGAAATTTTAGGAAAGAATAATTCATCATTAACACCATCAGGAATGTGATTATGGTTCAGAGTCAATGTTGAATTGACTGTGGCCATCACCAGGAGAAAACTTTTGATGAACACTTTTCCTAAACAAAACTCAGGTGCCCAGTCAGCTGATATCCTAAGTAACTATTGCTGCACTCCTGAAGCACATGCCATAATCAAATGGGGAAGCTGCCAGATGGCCATCAGTCTTTTTTAAAATAATTTTAAAAAGAGATTCACAGAGAAAGAGAAACTGCAGTGACCCAATTAAGGCTAGCATTGACATTGTTGAGGCTATATACCCATCCTTTTCTTGCTATGCTTCATCTCTCCCTGCATCTGGTATGTTGAGTTAAAAAAAAATGACAACAGAGGTGAAGTTTCTGGAATAGTCTCAAAAAAAAACCCCAACCCTTGATTTCTGGACTTTTCTTTATTTCCCTAATGTAGATCCAGAGTGATTCATTTATCTCCAATCCATCTTTGGACAAACTCATCCCTTCTAATCACACCGCTGATTGGATTGAGTTACTTGCATGGCATGCTGTCATTAGCCTCTTCTTCCAACCAAGTCAACCTGTTGTAGGTTGAACTATTTGAGTACCCAGGTCTAGAGAGTAAATTGAATTGCGAGGACATTGCTAGTTGCGTGAAATGCCAAACCTGATGGGCATTCAATTGTTGGTTTTCTTTATGCAGGCAGTCAACCATCATTGCTAACCCAAGTCCATGATAAGGACCACAGTGCTCATGCATGTTTTGAATACCTAAGTAGTAAGGTCTTTCAAGCACAACATATGTCCACATAGATTCTCATAAGGAATGGATAATTGTTGAAAGCATTTGGAAAAACAAGAGTGTGGCTGATGTCATAATTATACTGTGTCTTTTGGAAGAATTGGAAGAGGTGTAGCAAATAACTGGAATTCACTCTCTTTTGGCTACACTTCTCTGTTAAGTTGTAGCCTCCACTATTTCTCTCATAAATCACAGACATAAAGTTCCCTCTGCAGAGTTAATTCTTCTTCCTTTTTTGTGGCTTTTTATCAGTGAGGCCATTAAGCAGAATCTGCAGTACATGAAGGTGTTTCGAACCCAGAATGGCTGCATTTTCCTGCTTTGATTTATCTAGCCAATAACTCTCTATAAGTACAAGGCAAGTTGAAAATCTTCCTATTTATTTATGTAGTTATTCCTTTCTATTTTTTCCTTCCCACCTCCCTTGTGTTCAGGCTTTTGATTCAGGGCCCTTCTCCTGAAGGATCATGTAGAGATATTAAAGCTGAAGTAAAGCTCCCACTTTCCTCCATTGTGGTTGCCCACGTGACTGGTTTAATTGTGTGAGATTCCTTCTTTATTAGTATTGAGTTAAAGCTCATCTGAGTCATTTGTTAGTTTAATGGCACATATTTCAATTTGCTAAGCTGAGTCAAACAAACGATAATGTTCTTTCCTCTGCAGGGTATTACATGGGAAACACCCTCATCCAGATTATTAATCAGGTTGTTAACATATTTTTGCTTGTGTTTCCAGGTACAATTCAAAGTGCGGTCTTTGAATAGCAATTAAGTTTGTCATTGCAACATTATTAGCCCCTTTGGGGAGGCAGGCAAGCAGGGAGGAAGCATTGAGAGTTTACGAAATAAGCACAGATTCCCCTTGTCAATTTTGGAAGGTATTCTCTAATGGGAGTGGGATTTAAATGAAGATATTGGCAGTCATTCTTTCATTTGAACTTCTCGTCTGCCTAAATGGAATCCTAATATGTGTAGGATTGACTGAGAATATCCATAGAGAAATCCTATGGGTAGTTTGGTAGCTGCCATGTATCAATAGCCCTCTTTGGACAATACTTACAACAAAATCTAAAACGCTGTTTCAGCACTGGAAGATGAGGAATGAATGAAAGCTATCATTTAATGTAATGAGGCATATCACAGTTGGAAAAGCCACAAGAAATTATATGTCAGGTTTCACCCATTTCTCTGTCCCATCCACATGAGAAATGCAGACCCAGGAATGTTTTATATATACAGGCATACATACTCACTGAATGGCCTGAAAACCATTCTGTTCCTCAGATGAAAATAACTGGGGAAATGGGACAGTAAAATAACTGTATGGAAAAAGGAAAAAAGAAGGATGACAAGGAGAAAAGAGACACTCAAGGATTGCTTGCAACTCACTCTGTGATGCTTTACAGGCTGCATTATCACTGGATCATTTGCTATATGCTTCCATCAGCTTTGATCAGAGCAGCTATATGAATGTGAATGTCAAAAGTACTTGCAAAGGCATTGCACTACAATTTAGAATCAGTTAATAGGCACTTAAAACAAAGTGGTGTCTTATATGATCATGATTGTGGGGTCCTTAATGTTCCCCCTCATAAATATAGAGTAACAGTCCTCCGAGTTGATGGCCCAACAATGCCATTTTAAGGGGAGCATCTCATGTGATTTATTTTTTTGTATGTATGAGATTTATAAACTGTTGCACTCCAAGGCTTTGGGGGAGGGGGAGGGGGTGTGAGGTGGAATAAAAAAATACCAGCAGTAGGTTTTCCACAGTTTATGTCCACTGAAGGACATTTTACACTCAATACATTCATATACATAGAAAATATGAAAAGAATAAATGTATTTATTTATATTTTGTATTTTATATTTCTTTTTTTTTTTTTTTACCCAATCATCTCCCTCAGAGATACACGCATATACACAAATGCACACACATATGTGGGGATGGGGAGAAAGTCATACATAAATATAAAAAGAAAATACAGAAGATACTTTTTTTCAATCAACAAAGATGATTAGGGGACTGGAGGCTAAAGCACGTTATGAACAATTGAAGGAATGATGTATGCATATTGAGATTATCTGCCAACCACAAGATATATTGCTGCATGCATCTTATTTGAGTCATGGTGGCACTGTGGTGAGAGTGCAGTACTGCAGGCTATTTCTGCTGACTGCTGGCTTCCTGCACTTTGGCAGTTCAAATCTCACCAAGCTCAAGGTTGACTCAGCCTACCATCCTTCCGAGGTGGGTCAAATGAGGATCCAAATTGTTGGGGGCAAGAGGCTGACTCTGTAAACCACTTAGAGAGGGCTGTAAAGTACTGTGAAGCAGTATATAAGTCTAAGTGCTATTGCTATTTCTATTGCTATTTCCCCTGAAGTGTACTCTAGGCAGTGTATGCTTGTGAATTGATCATTTGATTATAGGCTCTGAGCCTCAGATCTAGAGGTTTTCTAGTCCAATCTGCAGAGACTCTGGCAAGGCAATCAGTGATGCCTGTTGTTTAGTAAGATATTTAGGTTTAACTCTAAATATCCCCATTCTTATTTCTCTCAAATTGGTAAGGCAAGGAGTGACAATCTGCATTTCCCCAGTCCACTTTTACTGCTTCCTGTAATCTGCACTAATCACTACAATTTTACCTCAAATCAATATACAGTTTGTTTCCATTTCGGAGCAGGAAACATACAGAAGCTTAGAAGAGGCTCTACATGGTTTTATAGCTACTTAAATGTTTTTGTTCCCCAAAGCTAGGAAAACACTGAAAAATCCAAGTCCTGTTCTGTTAAAGCTCCATCAATTTTGCGGAAAATCTGAAGGTTAGAGACAAGATCTTCCAGAAGTTAACTGAGAGATCCACTGGTTTTAAACCATAGCCATCCATTCTGCAGACACAGAAAATGGTGTAAATCTATCTTTAGACCTTAGCTCAAAATGAAAAAAGAAAAAATGGTTAGCATGTGCAACACTGTTTTTTGTTCTTATCTAGTCCCCCCCCCCCCACTTCATTGAAGCAGTGAAAAATATATTTTTGTCACTAAAACAAAGAATATCTTAGTAGCCTCACTGCTTCTCCAGGATTTTTCTTGTTGTAGTTCCTAATGTTATTTTCAGTGATGGTGGCATGCAGTAGGGTAACATGGAATGGATAGAAATTATTTGCTGGATTCTACATTAGCTGTATTTAAATGCTTTCAATCTACCCACATCTTAAACCATTTGGAGATTTCCGCTTCTTTGGCAGAAATTTTGTAGGAGAAATTAACCAGAAGCAGCAAGACTGGGAGGACAGTGGGTTAATAAGCATTTGTATATTGGTATGGTGAGCTGTGATGGTACATTGTTAGAATGCAATATTGCAGGCTAACTCTGCCCACTGCCAGCAATTTGATCCTGATGGACTCAAGGTTGCCTCGACCTTCCATCCTTCCCAGATCACTAAAATGAGGACCCAGGATTTTGGGGTCAGCAATATGCTGACTCTGTAAACAACTTAGAGAGGGCTGTAAAGCATTATAGGGCAGTACATAAGTCTAAGTGCTATTGCTAGTGCAATTAGAATCCTACAACATCACATTGCATCATCCCAATTCAGAGATTTCTGCAGCTGTTTGCAGAGCTTGCAGGAAGGGGAGGGAAAGGTTATGTCAGGGTGAAGCACATTCTTTGCTTATGGCAAATTTGGAAGTGATAGCATCTTTGTGGCTTACTTTTTATTTTACATTGGCATTTTAGATTTAACTTTCCCTAAGCCTAACATCACTTAAGTTCTCGTTTATCGAAGTTATTATGCCCTGGAGTTTCTTTCTGGGTACCTAATAGAATATCCAAAATCTTATTTTTTTTCAAATTTGCTTTCACATTTGCCTTCTCAATTCAATGATAGCCTGTCCCAAACTTTGCTTTGAAAATAATAATAATAAAACAGTTGCTACCTAACTATGATTTAAGAAAATTTCCAAACCCCAATCTATGAACAGCTGCCCTTTAATTTCTGGATGAATTTAGCAAGTGGTGTCATTCAGGTAGTCTTTGGCTTACAAGCACAATGGAGACCAGAATTTATATTGCAAACTGGTGCCTGATTTTATGACCTTTTTTGCTCCAGTTGTTAAGCAAATCTGGTTTTCCTCATTGACTTTGTTTGTTGGAAGCCAGCTGAGAAAGTCACTGTTGTTGCCTGTCAGCCACCAGCCCCTCCAGCAGCCGAATCAGCAGAGGAGATGTGGGAGTCAGGGTCAGCTTCAAGGCAACCTGGGAGCTCCAAGGGGGAAGAGGGAGTGGAGCTGGTAGAGAGAGAGAGAGAGAGAGAGAGAGAGAGAGAGAGAGAGAGAGAGAGAGAAAGACAGAGGTGGATCCTGGGCTGTCTATCAGCCCTCAGATGGAGAATCAACAGCCCCCGGGTCTGGAGGTGGCTGATGAGGAAGAGGAGGAACAGCTGGGTCCAGTGCTTGATGCACAGATGCCCAGAAAGCAGAGAGCAATGGAAATCTATGGGATTTCCTTGGGATGGAAGAGCCACCGCTGCTAGCAAAGCCCCACCCTAGCTCTGAGGATAAAAGGCAGGGGCGGAGATGAATGACAGAAGATAGCTATTCATCTTCTGGTCAAACAGAGTTGTCAGCCTGTATTGAGAGAGAAACTTTTTGCTGGGGCTGCCGGCACTCCTAATAAAGGAATCTTTGAGTTAACTTCAGAGGATTTGTTGTGTTTGAGGAGCTGGGTCAGAACAGTCATAAATTGTGATCATGGGACACTGCAACTGTGAAGATACATGCTGGTTGCCAAGTGCCTGAGTTGTGATTATATGACTATGAGGATGCTGTGATAGTCATAAGTATGAGGACCATAAGCCAATTTTTTCTGTGCTGCTGTGACTTTGAATGATTGCTAAATGAATGACTGTAAGTTGAGAACTATTTGTACTCAACTGACTTTATGCCTTACAGCAAAGAACCATCAAATCTTCCTTGACCATAAGCAATAATTAGAAGCCCCTTAGCTTCATATGTGTGTATATGTATACATGCAGCCATCTATTAAAACTGATCTGTGACTCTTCTTCACTTACCAATTTTTGTCTGTCTTTGAAGGCAGTCTTGATGTGATGCCTGTATAGTATCTTACTGATTTTGTCTGTAGTACCTCTTATGTAGGGCAGGACAGCTGTTCCATAGGTCTGTTCATCTTCTAGGTCTCCATTATGTCTCAGTGTGTTTTTGTGGATCAAGCCGGTGATTTTGCTTTTGTGGAAGCCATTAGCTGTCAGTACGTTAGTCAAGGTGCATAGTTCAGTCTTTATGGGGCTGACCATCAATCGTCTCTACCATTACTGGTGGGGATACCTGTTGCTGAGGAATGAACCACTGCTCTACAAAATGAGCATCCATGAAATTGGCTGTGGCCCCTGAGTCGACCAAGGCTTGGATCTCCACCGCTCCCACACCAGGCACAACACATGTGCTGCCAGCACAAGATGCTTCACCAATAACAATTATGGTGGAGATGTCAAAGGTGGTGAGGATGGCAAGGTTGGTGAAGATGGAAGGCCTAAGGACTTTACACCCCGACCTACAGACCCCCTAGGCCGAGCAATGCTTGTTTCCCGCCACTGCAGGTATCGCTGCTGTGGATGTCTTAACAGGACACCTGGCTGCAAAATAGCCTCGATTGCCACAATAGAGGCATAACCCATCACAATAACGTCTATCCTTTTCTACTTGAGTCAGGCGAGGATGGCCAGCCCCCACTGCATGGGTTCCTCCAAAGGCACTTCTACCAAGGGCGCCGTCTTGCTAGAAACAGATACAGTCTTTGTCCGTCATCACACCTGTTGCTGCTGAAGTCTAGGATCGATACGAAGACACAGATGCATGAGTTCCTGAAGGCTGCAAGGGCATTCAGTGCATGTCAACTCATCCAAGAGCTCCAACGACAAGCCCTCCTGGAACTGGTCTAATAGTGCTGCCTCATTCCATTGTACATCCTGAGCAACCACCTAAAAACTAGCAATATAATCCATGAGTGAGCCACGCCCCTGCTTCAACTCTCTCAAACGTCTGTTTGCTGTTTGGCTTCAAACAGGGTCCTCAAACATGACCTGAAACTGACAGCAAAACTCAGCATAATTGTCCAACACCTAGTTGGGCTGGGTCAACAGAGGTGTCGCCCAATGTGCTGCAGAGCCTGACAACAAACTAATCAAAAACCCCACCTTATCCTGGTCAGTGGGAAAGTCCTCAGGCTCATGTAAACCTGGCACAGCCCCAAAAATGCTGGAAATTGGGCCAGCGAACCATCAAATTTATCTGGCACTGCCACTGGGAATTTTCAGCGTGGCTGGGCAGCTTGCATATGTGCCACCTGTACAGTCAAAAGAGCCACTTGCTGGCTTAACTGGGCAATCTCTGCTCTGAGCTGATCCATGGTCACCCCACAAAAAGTAAAAATAAGTTGAAGGGGTGGCTGAAGTCAAAATGTGATGACCTGTAGTCTCTCAAAGTAACCCAAAACATACATTAAAGTCCAGTAATGCCTTCAACTTAACTTCACTGTTTTATTAGGCACAGTTTAAAGTCACAAAAGTAAATAATGAGGCAAAAGGAAACCAAAACAAACCGCATTGACAAGAGTTCTGAACCAAGCCAAGATAATTAATCATACATTCCAGGAAGATAACAGGGAGAGTCCATGAGAAGAACGCCAACAAAGATAAACCTCTTTCAAAGGAAACACTAAACTTTGACTCCAGCAATTCTGACTACACAGTTACAAACTTATATACATAGCTCCCAGCTGCAAACCACGAGGAGGATCATGATAATCTCCTCCTGAGTAGATCTTGTTTTTCCCTGATCCTCTCCTCTCTGCATGCCCTAGGATAGATAGGGGATGGGCCTGGATCCTCCTCTGATTGCTCAGCCGACCTCTGCCCTTCCCCAGCCTCCTCCACCACCTCTGGAGCCACACTCCCACTTCCTGATGGCTGTTCCTCCTCTTCCTCAGAGTCAATCTCACCAGGGGTATGACACTAGCCTTTTGCCGTATATTATTTAATTTGGATTCCTGCAATGATTGACAATTAAACTGAAAGGACCCTTTCCACTCTACAATCATTCGTCAATGACTTGAACTTTAAAGAGTTAAAAAAAATGCCTAAATGATACCATATAAGTCTTCTTTTGCTTGTTTTCACATCTTAGAAAAAAATTAAAAAGAACACCCCTTCACTCACAGCTATTTCTATCTGTTCTTCTAGCCATTTTTGCAGTTAAGGATTAATTTCCCTCCTCAATGACAGGAAGTCATTAAAATTTCACTGATTTAACTTCTTTGGAAACAGTCTTCTTCTCAAGCAACTTTAGCTAAGGAAGGACTGGCTGAGTGAAAAACCGAATCTAATCTGGTTCCTTTTGTTGGCTCCTCCTGACTCTGTCTAAGAACCTCTAAGAAGATGCAAGGACCAAATTTGACCAAAAGAATAGCTCCATGGGTTGGAATAATTCCAAAATTGAAAAAACACACAGTAGTATAGTCCAAGACGGAATATATTTCGGGGGCGATTGTTTAACCCCCTTGTTCACCCGCGAAGTACAATAAGGCAAATGTTAAAAACGTTAAAACCGTCATAAACCGTTATAAAAACCAAGGATGACCGCTGCTCTCGTTCTTTTAATCCAATTGGCTTATTAAGATTAAGCCAGTGACCAGTCATCACGTAGCTGACTCCTCCTCGCCGCTAAGACGCGGTTTGGTCCGTTGACGCTGCCCCCTAGTTAGCCTTAATTGGGCTATTAGGGGCTTCCAAATTGCGCTTAGGTGAGCGGCGTCAGCTCGATTACACACATTGTCCGTTGCGGCAATTAGTAATTGCTCGCTTACTCGTCGTTCCCGAAAGTTATTTTGGTGTCTCAGCAACACCGCAGGCTGACTAAAGTTTACAGCATGACCCGTTGACAAGGCATGCGCGGCAATAGCCGAAGAGGACTGTAACTGTTCATGCTCTGCCGCTGAATTGACCGTTTTTTGGCTTAGTCTTCGGTGTTCATCACACCTGGTAGCTAACGCCCTCGATGTCTCTCCGATGTACGAAACTCGGCATTCTGAACAGAAAATTTGGTAGACCACATCTTCCGTCATAGTAGCGGGTTGTCTGTCCTTAAGATGTGTTAACTGTGATCCAAGTTTGTTTGGTGCTGAGAACACCACACGGATCCCAACCCGGTTCATAATGCGTCGTATGGCTTCACTTGTGTTATGTTCATAGGGGATGACGATGGTCTTGGGGCGGTCTTGTTGACGTTGACTAGAGACATCTGCTTGCGTATTCAGTCGGGGCGCCGTCTCCTTCAGGTGCACTCTTTTGGCTTGTTTAATTAGGAGCCGTCTAGGGTAACCGTTTTTCTGCAGTGTTGAGATGATTTCTCGTTCTTCAGCCTTGCGGTCAGCCTCTTCGGTGCATAGACGTGCCGCTCTTGTAAACAGGGAGTTTGCGATGCCTAGTTTAACTTTCACACTGTGGCCAGACTCGTAATTTAAATAGCGGTCTGTGTGAGTCGGCTTTTTAAAAACTGTCGTTGTTAATCGCCCCGAGCCCGCCTTTTTCACAAGACAATCCAGGAAGGGAAGGGTGTGCTCCTCTGACTCCCCTTCGCAGGTAAACTTTACCGATTGTTCGCATGAATTAAGGTGGTCCAGGAAAGAATCTCTGTCCGGGTTACGTAAAATTACAAAGGTGTCATCAACATAACGTAGCCAGACTTTTGGGGGACGGGTAAAGCTCTGCAACGCCTTTTTTTCAAAATGCTCCATGAACACATTGGCTAGAATTGCTGAGATTGGTGAGCCCATTGGTAAGCCATCTGTTTGTCTGTACAATTCCTCGCTAAAGGTGAAGAACGTTGCATTAACACACAACCGTACCAACGAGACAATATCAATAACTTCCAGTGCCGTTCTTTGGGGCAGCGTGGGGTCCTCTTCTAGTCGAGATGAGATGACTTCTAGGGTTTTGTTAATGGGCACATTTGTGAATAACGCCGTCACATCGTAGCTGACCATACCGTCCTCCTCTGTCATCTCCACCCCGCTCAACAAATCGACGAAATGTTTTGAGTTTTTGACATGGTGCTCCGTTTTACCTACAAGTGGGGTCAGCAGCGTTGACAAGAACTTCGCCAACCCATATGTCGGTGACCCGATGAAGTCAACGATGGGTCTGAGTGGGGCGTTTTGTTTGTGTATTTTTGGAAGTCCATAGATTCTTGGGCATCTATTGTTCTTAGGTTTTATGCGGAACCAAACGTTCTCTCCAAGTTTTGACTTCAACCGGAAGAGCGCCTGACAAGCGTCCTTTTTTAAACCGTTCATCACCGTAGACACCGGTTTTTTCTCGACTTTTTCATACGGGCCTTCAGAAAGGTGCTGTTTCATCTTGTTGGTGTAGTCACTTTTATCCATTACCACTGTACAGTTTCCTTTGTCAGCTCTCATGATGACAATGGAATCGTCAGTACGCAATTCCTTCAACGCCTTCCATTCCTCCTTAGTTAAATAAAAGAATAGCTGCTACAGTTGCTGCTGCTCTTCTCTTCTTTATTAAAAACAAGTCATAGAAAGTTAGTCAACATGTATTCCTTAAACAACTCTTTTTTTTTCACAGATAGGTCTCCTTGCTATTTCTGTCTTCCCTATGGAGGTGTCTTAAATTACGCTGACACACTTCAAAAGACAGATTGCATTGTGCCTGCTTAACAAAAGAAAAGGAAGGGGAAAAAACAGATTTCATGGTTTTCTGGGCAGTCCTTCAAAATGTCATGTTTGCATTTTGACAGCTGATGTACCTATCTCCTGGAAGAGGGTCATGGTAGTGAAACGGACAAGAATGGTGATGACATGCCTCAGTTCTCTTGGCACTGATTTTGCTATACCTGATTCAAGTCATCCCCTTATGGCCAGGAATGTGGAAAATCCTCCTTAGGCATCTTGGCATTTATTAAGTCAATGATTTTAGTTATTTTGATGGGAGTCCCTTCAACTGTGCCACTGTTGGCTTAATCAAGATGCAAAGTAACCAATGCAATAGGTTTATGGTTGCCTACTTGGACCCTGATTTCAATAAAACAGAGGGCCCATCAGTTCTGCCTTAATTTAAAAGACAAATATAGAAAAAACAAATATATTTATCTTTTCATTTGATGTTTTTGAAGATTCTGTGAAAAATAATGTCAAAATATAGGATCTCTGGAGATTGCGTCCCTGATAATAGTTTCATCTCACTTTAAGCTATTGTTAGGTTGCTTGCATATGTTTCAAGTAGAGAAAGTTATTTGTCCTTCCGTTAGCTGATTGGCAGGAAAGGTCAAGGAGCGAGTGCAGCATGAATCCCAGAAATATTTTTTTAATTGTAATTAGGTAGAGAAACAGCATCTTGAAAGCCCATCCAAATTTTGTCTTATATTAAACCAAAACAATGTGGGCTATTTTGATTTTTTTCTTCTTTTTGTGATGAACTTTTCTGCAAGTCCCTTTTTAACATCTCACTCATTCTTTTCTGGAACAGTACATCCAGTTTGGGTCACCACCAGGGGTGGCATTCTACCAGTTCGCACCTATTCGCTAGAACCAGTTAACATTCTAAGCAGTTTGAAGAACCGGTTGTTAGAAGAAATGACTGGCCTAATCCTGTAAGGAAGGCAGGAAGGAAACATTCTGGTGTTGCTTAAAGAAACTGCCTCTCCGTTAACCCTTATTACATTCTTGGCAGGACTAGACTTCCTGTCTCTGGGACTTCTCTGGAGGATTTTTCCCCTCCTTTGCTGGTACTTTGCTTGTGTGAAATGATCATTCAAAGTTACAATGGCACTGAAAAAAGTGACTTAAGACCTGGAGACTAAAACATAGGAATAATGGTTGCAGGAACTGGGTAAGGCCAGTCTAGAGAAAAGGACTAGGGGTGACATAATAGCAGTATTCCAGTATTTGAGGGGCTGCCACAAAAAAGAGGGGCAAAGGACCAGAACGCAGGACAAGAAACAAGGGATGGAAACGAATCAAGGAGAGAAGCAACCTGGAATTGAGGAGAAACTTCCTAACAGTGAGAACAATTAACCTTCGCTATAGAAGTTGTAGGTGCTTCATCGCTGGAGTTTTTAAGAAGAGATTGGACAGCCGCTTGTCTGGAATGGTATATGATCTCCTGCTTGAGCAGGGGGTTGGATTAGAAGACCTTCAAGGTCCCTTCCAGCTGTATTCTGATTGATTTTCCTATCTCTAAGGTCAACCCTATATTGTTTTATGGAAAGATGCCAACCCTAGTCAACAGCTCATTTACTTGGAGGGTTATTTATTGGCGAGGATGAACCTTTGCCTTGTCTCCCTTTGCTGTAACATTAGCATGTTCAGTTATAAATGCCATATTCTTTAGATGTTCTTTTCCATGAAAAAAAATGATGTAGCCTGGAACACAGATGGCATTTCTTAAAGAACCAGATTTAGATTGGGCAATTTGAATTTTTGACTCTTAGATCAGCATTCATCCCAAAATAGAACTGGAAGGTTTCCCTCTGCTTCTTTTTCTATCTTTATTGGAAGTTGGGCAAGGATTTCTGATGACCAGTTATTTAAAAGGACATTATATCCTAGATTATACTTCTAGAATACATAACAATATTGTGGGTGGATTGTTGTGCATGGTGAACTTTCAGCTGTGTTCAGTACTCAAGACAAATTCCTGGGTTTTAATATTTTAACATTTCAATATATTTTACACAAGGCTATAGTTGATGAAACTGTAGATTCTAGGAAAAAATAAACAAAGAGTAAAGTTAGGTCTTATTAATCTGAAACCTTTGTGTCCCTTAAATGGGATAGATTACCTTTTAGAGCTTGTTGACAATCTGTGATAGATGTAGTATCTTACATTGTACGACTATCATGTTTACCGATCAGATTCCTTGCTTACCAGCAATAATTGGGACCAGGGACTCCATCACTAAGCGATATGGACATAAGGCACATCATCATGTGGTCCCAGTGACTTACAATGGCAGTTCCATCATCCCAATTGTGATCATTAGATGAATCTTGCATGGTTACAGCATCCCACAATCATGTGATCACCATTGTGACTTCCTGCTGGTTTTCCCAGCTTGCCAGACGCTAGCAGTGATTATGTGATTATGTGACCATGGGATGTAAATAGAATAGAATAAACAGAGTTAGAAGGGACCTTGGAAGTCTTCTACTGCAGTCTCCTGCTTAGGCAGGAAACCCTACACTATTCAGACAAATTTTTATCCAATCTCTTCTTAAAAACTTCCAGTGTTGGAGCATTTACAACTTCTGGAGGCAAGTTGTTCTACTGATTAATTGGTCTCACTGTCAGGAAATTTCTCCTTAGTTCTAAGTTGCTTCTCTCCTTGATGAGTTTCCATCCATCGCTTCTTGTCCTGCCTTCTGGTACTTTGGAGAATAGCTTGACCCCCTCTTCTCTGTGGCAGTCCCTGAGATATTGGACACACTGCTCTCATGTCAACCCTAGTCCTTCTTTTCATTAAATTAGACATACCCAATTCCAGTAACTGTTCTTTGTATGTTTTAGCCTCCAGTCCCCTAATCATCTTTGTTCCCCTTGTCTGCACTCTTTCTAGAGTCTCAACCACTTTTTTTTTTACTTTGTGGCAACCAAAACTGGATGAAGTATTCCAAGTGTGGCCTTATCAAGGCATTATTGTGTTGTGATAACATAATCACAAACTGGTTGCCAAAGTTTTGAATCTTGATCATGTAACTTCAGAGGTACTGCTATAAAGACCTATACAACTATAAGGACCTATTGTAAATATGGAATATTGGAGCTCTTCTAGCCCAACCACATGCCCAGTGTAGAAATTCAGATCTTTTTATTCTGAAGTCCACCCCAAATTTTCTTCTTCCTATTTGTTCTTTCTTGTGCCATCTTTTGGAACAATATTGCTTGATCTACATAACAGCCTTTCAGATGCTTAAGAGCAGTTCTTATGTCTCCCACCATTTTCTCTTCTCCATGCTAAACATAGTCAATGGTTTCAGCTATTCTTTCCTACTTTCCTTCTTTCCTTCTTTCCTTCTTTCCTTCCTTCCTTCCTTCCTTCCTTCCTTCCTTCCTTCCTTCCTTCCTTCCTTCCTTCCTTCCTTCCTTCCTTCCTTCCTTCTTCTGTTTTACCTAATAGAAAGTCTTCACAGAGCATGGACGGGATAAAAAAAAAGATAAAGAAAAATAAAGGTACCGCTATTCCCCTTCCCAATTCAGAATCTTTGCCATTTTCTCACAAAAGCAATTCTGGATTAAAGTGATAGGAAAAAACTGGCTTTGAGAATATCTGTCAGGGTTCAGCATCTGTCTCTCCTATACAAGCCAACAGAACCAAAACAACTGCTAAAATTAGGGGCAACACTGAAATTATTCCTTTTGTCGCTGACAAGACAATTTACATCTGATCTTTTAAAAGCACTGGTGACATCGGCAATTTTCCAGATGCATAATGAAACATGTAAGGCAGGGCATCTCAATGGCTTTTTAAGAGCCAGCCCCTGAAGCTGCATTCAAGAGCTCTTCTGCCTACTGACAGGGCTTAATAATTATAATGCTTAGCAAAGTCATTGTGGCAAGACCAGATGAAGCCACTGTCATTAGATGGAACAGTTTTTCCTCCATATGAAGGCACGACAAAGAGATTGCTTGGAGCTGGGCTACCTTTTGTGAATCTTGTCATGTTGACCTGCTAACCTCAGCTTGAATGAGGACAAGTATTGGCAGCATATCTTTAAGCAACTTTGGACTTTGCTGAATTAGCAATAGCATCTCTTTTCTCTCTGTGTATCAAAGCTAAACCTTAATCTCCAGTTTTCTGCAGAACCAAATGTTGATGTAGATCAGCAAAACAAATGGGAGCTGACTATAGGTCTTCATTGGGCTGCTGAGCCAGGGAAAATCTAATCTGAAACATTTATTTGTTTCAGAAAAATCAGTCTAATTCAATGTGGTCATCCAGACTGAACAGTTAAATTGGGCTGATTGAATTTGAATTTCTGAACTCATTCAGAAAAAAAAATTCAACCAAAATGCTTAGAGATATATGATTTGATTCAATTGTTTGACTTGTCTTTTTTATTCAGAAAGTTGATTCCAATCTGAGAATGATTGGATGGCCTTAAAATTGATTTTTTTAAATCAAATATTTAGAATAGAATAGAATAGAATAGAATAGAATAGAATAGAATGGAATGGAATGGAATGGAATGGAATGGAATGGAATAGAATAGAATAACAGAGTTGGAAGGGACCTTGGAGGCCTTCTAGTTCATTTGCATGGGTTTACTACATGTGTTTCTGAAAAATACAACAAATTTCCTCTCTCCTCTGGACAATTTCTTCTTTCCTCATGCTTCATAAATCAGGAATGTATCTGGGACTTTCAGACCATATAAAAATCAATTATGCAGGAAGAAGATCAGAAAATCCACCAATTCCATCAATTTTTTGCAGAATCTAAAAGCTTTACATAACCAGAGAGCTGGATTTGATAGAATTTGATTCACTTGTTAATGGTTGTGTGAAACCAGCCACTGTGATTTGTTAATTTATGGCATTGTGCAGCTTGTCAACCTGGTGAGCCACAGATAAGCAAACCATGATGTTGTAAGTGGTATCTTCCATTAACCACTTGTCACTTGTCATTTACTATATTCCTCCCCTTCCATACAGATTTCCTGCCACTCTGAACTTTCTTAACTCTTGCATTATTCCCATGTTTGGACAGGTCTACAAAAACATCGGACATCTGATTGTGTCAAGAGTCATATTGTATCTGTTTATGGTATCTGCAGTGCTTAATATTCTGGAGATCCTTTCTCAATGATGGGCTTCCTACCAGCTCTTTGGTACCCTTCTGTCTCAGTTATAGTTCTGTTCATTGAACTGAGAGATTAAGTATGATGTAATAGCTGTGAGGGGAGAAACTAGTAAAAAAAAGGCTCTCAATCTGCATGTGTACGTGATCAAGAACTAACTTGTCTGCATTTGAGTGATGTCAATTAACATGCATGTTATTGACACTTTCTGTGCTGGGTGGGAAAGATGTGGCAACAATTAGCATTATGTGGGCAATATGACAAGAAAAATAACTCTTAAAGTCTTGTTTTGTTGTTGTTCAATCGCTAAGTCATGTTCAACTCTTTGCAATCCCATGGACCACAGCACACTAGGTTTCTCTGCTCTAGTGGACCTATTGTCATAATGGATAATCAGTTAAATATGAGCCAGCGCTGTGTGGAAGCAACCCAAAAAAAACAAAAAAACCCGAACACTGTCCTAGACTGCTTTAAGAGACGGATAGAATAAAGAGCATGTGAAGTGACTACTGTGCTGACTGTATCAAAAGTAGTCTCACAACCCTCAACTCAGCTTTAACCTTCAACCAAAACCCTACCCCAACCAATCTACCATCACCCAAGACTAGGCACGCACACTCCTAACTACCTCAATTCCAACTGCTGCTGGCCTTAAATGCAAGAAGCCTTGTGAATAAAATACCTGAATTTCTCCTCTTACTAAATATGGCTAAATTTGACATCATATTTGTCTGTGAAACACGGCTCAATGCATCTCTCCCTCACTCCATTACCACAGTAAGAGACTGTCATGTTTACCGATCAGAACATGGAATTTGTAGAGGAGATGGTGTTGCTATCTTCTATAAAAAGTCCTTACATGTAAAAAAACATCCAAGTTACCCAGGAGCTTGCTCTTCCTGAGACCATCATCTGTGAACTGTCCTTAAATATCACATTTCGGTTCTTACTATGTTACAGAGCCCCTGATTGTGATATCGAACATGCAAACAAACTAAATACACTACTAACATGGGCAGCATCCTGCCCACATGCTTTTATCTTTCTTGGTGACTTCAATCTACCTCATACTAACTGGATCCCAAATGAATGTACAACTGAACCCATACATGCAACCTTCTACAATTCTGTTACAAATCTGGGACTGGAACAACTAGTAACCAACAATACTAGACTTAACAACTGCCTCGATCTCATCTTCTGCAATAGTTTGAATTTAATTTATGGAATAAAAATTAAAGAAACCCTTTCCAACAGTGACCACAATATGATTGACTTTTGTCTCAACATACGCCCACACAAAAATCATCACAATGACATAATCCCCAATTATAACTTCAAAAGAGGCAACTATGATCTAATAGACAACGATCTTTCATCCCTTTATTGGCAATCTCTATTCTCTGGATGCAATACTGTTGAAGACCATTACAACATATTTTTACTTGAAGTCAAAAGAGTCATCAAACTTTATGTACCAACAACAACTCACAAAACAAAACAAAACAAAACAGATTACCCATAACAATAAGGAAACTTCAATCCAAAAAGAGATCACTCTGCTGGAAAAACAAATCTGGTCACGTTGCCAACCTCAAAAGCCGATACAAAAATTTATGCCACCAGATAAAGACTGAATGCACCATTTATCACATTAAACAAAAGGAAAACCTTCCACGCACCAATTCCACCCACGCTTTTTACAATTTTGTAAACAACAAATTAAAAGACTCAAAGTCTGTTAGGGATAACATTGTTTTACCCTAACTGGTTTAGGTAAATAATAATATGTAATCATAGTTTGTATGTTAAAGTGTCTGCAACTTTAACTGTGGGATAGTAATTAAGGGAGTGGTTGTGAAAGCACTTTAAAAGAAGCAAGACGGCAGCTTGCTATCTCTCTGGCTTTGAAGTTCCTGATTACTGCAAGGACACAAGACTGCATTGCTCGAACGGGAGAGAAAACAAAGGACTGGCTTGTAAGTGAACTGACATAGGGTATTCAACACGGACTTTGCTAACTGAATATCCCTGAATGGACTGACTAAATGATACATGACTATTGGACTGTTATTTTGACTATGCTATGAACTCATAATGGAATAAACTATATATCTGATAGCACAAGCGTATCTGTCATTTTTACTGTATGTTAATAAACATACAAGCTTAGCTCACTCATTTATCTGTGTGCCTATCTCACTAAGCTGCACATTCTGTTTAGCTTGTCTCCCTAACCCTGGTTGGGGAAACCAGGCTTAACACTGGTTATGGGCCCAGAGGCTGCAAAGTCAGTTTAACTAGGATAAAACAGATTTATGTAAAAGTGAGAGTTTGTGTTGTTATACATTACAGTAAACAGACAGCTGTGTTTTATTAATTATAGTTTTATATCCATATAAGAAAACATGGCACAAGTCAATCTACAAAGTTTGTCCCTTATATCCAAGTTGGATGGAACAAACTATGTATCATGGTCTATGAAATGTAGTCTGCTTCTACGAAGAGAAGGTTTGTGGAACATAATTGAAAATCCACCAAATGTAGAAGAATGGGATCCAGAGGATGAGGAAGATAAATTAAAGATAGAAGAATTTATGCATAAAAATGAACAAGCAATTTGCATTATTGCTTTAACCTTAACTGATAAGCAACTTTTTTATATCCACGGAGAGAATACAGCTGTTGGGTGTTGGCAGAAGCTGAAGAGGATTTATGTTCGAGATAATGTTGGTGCTCACATAAATCTAACACGGAAACTTTTCAGTACACATCTCCATAAGAATGGTGATATGCTGAGTCATTTGAAAACTATGCAAAGCATTTTTCAAGAACTGCACGAGAAAGAGCTTATTTTCTCTGAACTACACCAAGTCTATATAATACTATCTTCCCTCGACGAAAGCTATGACAACTACGTAACTTCCCTTGAAATATTGCCAAAGGAAAGCCTAACTTTAACTGATATAACTGGCAGATTGATTGAAGAGGCCAGAAGAAGGCTTGAAAGAGATGAGTTAAGGATACAGCAACCTCAAAAAGAAGAAAAAGAAACTCCTACTGCATACGCAATTAAAAAGTGCTTTAATTGTGGAGGAAGAGGACATTTGGCAAGATTTTGTAAAAAAGCAAAACGCCAGAACGCTGGCCAGAATACAAAAAGTTATCAAAAGAAAAATAAAAATTTAGAGTTAGCCATGTATACTAACAGAGCTGTAAAAAATAATTTATGGGTGGTTGATAGTGGAGCATCACATTGTATAACAAATGATAAGAAACATTTTATTAAAATGTCCAAGAGTACACAGCAGATATCGTTAGCCAATGGCTGGAAACTGAAAGCTAAAGGTCAAGGTATAGCATATTGTTCTTTTATAAAAGAGAATGTAAAAATGTTATATGTACCACAACTTAAGTTTAATTTAATTTCAGTTAGAATTTTGGTTAAACTAGGATATGTAGTTACATTTAGGGGAGATAACTGCATAATTGAGAAAGAAGATAAGAGAATTACTGCATCTTTAAGAGGTGAATTATATGTGTTAAATGATGATGGTTTAAAGGTGGCTAACACAGTTTATGAAAATAAGAAACCTCATGATGAATGTATTCACTTGTTACATCGAAGGCTAGGGCATTTAAATTTTAAAATGCTTAAGAAAACTGTTGAATTATCTAAGGGAATAAGTTTAAAACCTTGTCATAAGTATTTGCAATGTAATGCCTGCAATCAAAGCAAAGCCAGGGTCACACCGGCTAATAGAGTTGATGGATTTACTACTAAAGAGCCTTTAGAGGTAGTATTTGCAGATTTAATAGGTCCTAAAAAACCAAGTGTAGGAGGAGCTCGTTATGTACTAAGTATAATGGACCATTATTCTAGATATGGGTTTTGCTATTTAATGAAGAGCAAAACTGAAACGTATCAAAATCTCTTTAATTGGATTAAATTTGCAGAAAGGAAAACTAAAAAGAAATTAGTAACTCTTATAACAGATAATGGTACAGAATTTACAAATAATAAATTCCAGAACAGACTAAGAATGTTAGGTATTCAACATAAAAAGTCTTCACCATATAGGCCACAACATAATGCCTTTATAGAGAGAAGAGGCCAAACATTACAATCAATGGCACAAACTATGATGTCTGATTCAGGATTACCTGACAATTTATGGGGAGAAGCAATAATGTGTGGTAATCATATATTAAATAATGTTGTTAATTCAACAACAGGTGAATTACCATTCACACTGTGGCATGGTACAAAACCTGATTTAAGTTACATGCACACATTTGGAGCACCAGCATGGGTGCATATCCCTTCACAACTTAGACACAAAGGACAGCATAGAGCTAAAAGATTGTATTTTGTAGGATATACATCTAATCATAGATCTTATAGATTCTGGGAACCAGGTACATCTAGAGTTTACACCAGTGCTAGTGCAAAATTCCTAGAACATGTAGGATGGAATAGATTAGAGCAAGATTTAAATAATGAAGTAATTATTGAACCCTACAAAAGGCAGAAAGAACAGATTAGTTATAAGAAGAGTCCAATTAAAGAAGAAGTCCACGAAGAGCAAATAGGACCAGAACAAGAGGAAAGTTGATCAGGAAGAGTTAGATAATCAAGAAGAGTTAATAAATGAAAGTCCACCTGTAAGTCCTGTAATACCTAGACGTACTACACGTGTAACTAGACCACCTGATAGGTATCAAGCAAGTATATTTTGCCAAGTAACTAAAGTTCCAACTAGTGTAGATGAACTTAAGATGTATCCTGCTAAGGATCAGGAGAATTGGCAAAAGGCAATGGAAAAGGAATTAAATTCATTAAAGGTAATGAAAATTTATGAAGATGCTAAATTACCTCCAGGAGAAAAATCCATTGGGTGCAAATGGATATTTAAAGTAAAAACTGGAAATGATGGGACTGTTACCCATAAAGCTAGGTTGGTAGCTCAAGGATTTAATCAAACTGCATCTGATTATGATGAAGTTTTTGCACCAAATCTTAAAGCAACATCTTTAAGAGCAGCATTAGTGTGGGCAGCTAAGAAAAACTATGTCATTAACCATTTAGATGTAGAAACTGCTTATCTACATGCACCATTGCAGCACACTATATATTTAAGAAAACCAGTAGGTATAAAAGACAATAAAGTAAATAGTAATGATTGTTGGAAACTCAAAAAGAGTCTTTACGGGTTGAAACAATCTGGATTTGAGTGGAACCAATATATTGTGAAAGAGTTAAACAATATAGGTTTTAAATCTGGTTTAGCAGATCCATGTGTGTTTAAAAGAGAAAATAATGGAACGGTGTCATTATTGTTATTATTTACAGATGATATTGCTTTGATAACTAAGACTAATAATGAAGCTAATGAGATTATATCATTATTAGCCAAAAAGATAAAATTAAAGCATTTAGGTGAAATTAAAAAGTATCTAGGATTGACAATTAACAAAACAAAAAATGGTTTTAAGATATCTCAAGAAGATAAAATTTGCCAATTAATTAAAACGTTTAAAATGGAACTTTGTAAACCGGCAAAGACTCCAATGAGTCAGGAAGTTTGCCAAACTGATGATCAAAGTCCCAAATTTGATAAGTCCACATATCAATCTTTGATTGGTAGCTTATCATATATAAGCAATTGGTCTAGGCCTGATATAGCTTATAGTGTAAATCAGCTGGCACGTTTTAATTCTGATCCACATCAATGTCATTGGCGATCATTAAAGAGAATTTTAAGATATCTTAAAGGAACAATGAACCATGCATTGTATATAGAACCAAAGGGTGATTTGAGTCTTAGTGCCTATGCAGATGCAAGTTTTGCAACTGATATAAACACAAGAAAATCAACATCTGGGATGGCTATATTATTTGGTAAGACACTAATAGGGTAGCTCAAGGAGTAACTAAGTTTCAAGAAAGTTGTAACAAATATGATTTAAAGATGTAAATAGTTATATTTATTATTATTTCCTAAAAGGGGAGAATGTTAGGGATAACATTGTTTTACCCTAACTGGTTTAGGTAAATAATAATATGTAATTATAGTTTGTATGTTAAAGTGTCTGCAACTTTAACTGTGGGATAGTAATTAAGGGAGTGGTTGTGAAAGCACTTTAAAAGAAGCAAGACGGCAGCTTGCTATCTCTCTGGCTTTGAAGTTCCTGATTACTGCAAGGACACAAGACTGCATTGCTCGAACGGGAGAGAAAACAAAGGACTGGCTTGTAAGTGAACTGACATAGGGTATTCAACACGGACTTTGCTAACTGAATATCCCTGAATGGACTGACTAAATGATACATGACTATTGGACTGTTATTTTGACTATGCTATGAACTCATAATGGAATAAACTATATATTTGATAGCACAAGCGTATCTGTCATTTTTACTGTATGTTAATAAACATACAAGCTTAGCTCACTCATTTATCTGTGTGCCTATCTGACTAAGCTGCACATTCTGTTTAGCTTGTCTCCCTAACCCTGGTTGGGGAAACCAGGCTTAACAAAGTCCATCCCACCCCTGATAGGACCAAATGGTAAAGACTGCAACGACAACATCATTAAAGCCAACATCTTTTACACATTCTTTGGTTCAATATTTGTAAACAGCAATAGATCATGCCCAGTATTTCCTAGCCGAACCACAGTAAAACTACAATGATCTAATATATATATATATCAATTTTATAAAAGACAATGTTGAAAAAGCACTACCCCAACACAATCTAAAACCATCTCTATCTATTGGACCAGATGGAATATGTGCCTACTTCTTTAAAAAGCTATCCACTGCCATAGCAGAACCTCTAAGCATAATTTTCGAAAAATCTTTCAGGACCAGCTCCTTGCCTAACCTATGGTCACAAGCCATGGTCATCCCTATCTTCAAAAAGGGAGAGCCCAGCCTAGTTGATAATTACAGACCAATCTCCTTATGCTGCATCACCTGTAAAGTCATGGAATCAATTATTAACCAATCCATCATCCTCCACTTAGAAACAAACAACCTACTCTCTAATAAACAATTTGGTTTTAGGAAAAAAACTATAATGTAATCTGCAACTCTTACATTGCAAAAACCTATGGACTACACAACTCGATCAGGGCAAAGCAATAGACGCAATTTATATAGACTTCTGTAATTCTATTCAGTGGTACATGACAAACTACTCCTAAAACTAAAATCTTATGGTATCTCTGGACACCTGCATAACTGGATAGAAGCATTCCTGTCAAACAGACAACAAATGGTCAAAATTGGGACCGTCCTATCAATTTCTGTACCTGTCAATAGTGGTGTCCCCCAAGGTAGTGTTCTAGGACCAACTGTCTTTCATTCTCTACATAAATGACCTCTGTGATCATATTAAGAGCAACTGCGTTCTCTTCGCTGATGATGTAAAGCTGTTCAATACCAGAGACAATACTGCTACCCTTCAAAAAGATCAAGATCTTTTTGTATCAGAATGTATCTCTATGTATCAGTATGGTCAAACAAATGGCAACTTCAAATCTCAACAAATAAATGCTCTGTCTTACATATTGGCAAAAAAATATATCAGAAAATAAAATACAAGCTGAGTAGTCAAGACCTTGTTGAGGATCCAAACTTTATCAAGGACCTTGGAGTACTCATCTCAAATGGTCTAAGTGCTAGAGCCCATTGTAATTACATAGCCAAAAAGGCATTAACAGTTGTTAATCTAATCCTACGAAGCTTCTTCTCTGGTAATATCACACTACTAACTAGAGCATACAAAACATTTGCTAGACCAATACTCGAATACAGCTCATCAGTCTGGAACCCACATTACGTATCTGATATTAACACAGTTGAGAAAGTCCAGAAATATTTCACAAGAGTTCTCCACTACTCTACTTGTTGCAGAATACCTTATGCCACCAGACTTGAAATTCTAGACCTAGAAAAACTTGAATTACACCGTCTTCAGTTTGATCTAAGTATGGTGTATAAAATCATACATTGGAATGACTTACCTGTCAATGAATACTTCAGCTTCAACCAAAACAACACAAAAGCACACAATAAATACAAACTCAAGGTTAACCATACCAATCTTGATTGCAGGAAATACGACTTCAGCAACAGAGGCGTCAATGTCTGGAATACTCTACCTGATTCTGTGGTTTCTTCTCCAAGCCCCAAAAACTTTAACCTTTGACTATCTACTATTGACCCTTTCCTAAGAGGTCTGTAGGAAGCATGCATAAGTGCACCAACGTGCTTACCATCCCTGCCCGATTGTTTCTTTTATTTTTCTTATATGTACCCATTTCATGTATTCATAAATATGTATATACCTATTATCTTGTAAGTGATCGACAAATCAAAATAAATAAATAAATAAATATAAATAAATAAATAAAAGTGTTCATATCATTTTATAGTGCCTTGGTAAGACAACACTTAAAATGCTGCATCCAGTTTTGGTTGCCACAATGTAAAAAAAAGATGTTGAGACTTTAGAAACAGTACCAAGAAGAGCAACAAAGATGATTAGGGGACTGGAGGCTAAAACATATAAAGAAGGGTTGCTGGAATTGGATATGTTTAGTTTAATGAAAATAAGGACTAGGGGTGACATACAGCAGTCTTCCAATATCTCAGGGGCTGCCACAAAGAAGAGGGAGTCAATCTGTTCTCCAAAGCACCTGAAGACAGGACAAGAAACAATGGATGGAAACCAATCAAGGAGAGAAGCAACTTAGAACTAAGGAGACATTTCCTGACAGAACAATTAATCAGTAAAACAAGTTGCCTCCAGAAGTTGTGAATGCTCCAACACTGGAAGTTTTTAAGAAGAGATTGGACAACCATTTGTCTGAAATGGTATGGGGATTCCTGCTTGAGCAGAGGGCTGGACTAGAAGATCTCCAAAGTCCTTTCCCACTCTGTTATTTTATTATTCTCCCCTGTCTTCTGGAATTGGCCCGAATTCTTCTTCATTATGTTGATGACACTATCTAACCATCTCATCCTCTGCATCCTCTTCTCCTTTTGCCTTCCATCTTTCCCAACATCAGAGTCTTTTCCAAGTAGTCCTTTCTTCTCATTTGGTGGCCAAAGTATTTGATTTTCAGCTTTGATTTCTGTCCTTCCAAAGAATAGTCAGGGATGATTTCCTTTAGAATTGTCTGATTTGATCTCCTTGCAGTCCAGGGGTTTCTCAAGAGACTTTTCCAACACCACAATCTAAAGCATCGATTCTTTGGCACTCAGTGTTCCTTATAGTTTAGCTCTCTTTTAAGGGGCAGAGTTGCTCAAATGAAAATATTTAGAAATCTGTAGATTGTTCCTTTTCTGTTTGGTTCTCATTTTTTTTTTATATTGGATTTCCTTCTGCTGCCCCGTGATTTAATTTGCACCCATTTTCCTTGAAGAGACTCTTTTCAGTTATTAATACACCATAAACATAGATTTACTGTACATTATATTCTGGGAAGGAAATGAAGCATGCTGAAATATAACTTCATTTGTAGCAAGACTTCTTTTCTTGTTTCAGTTCATAGCATATGCATGTATTATGATAATATCACGAGAAAGAAAGAATTGAATTAAAAACTTCAGCAAATGAAGGTGGATAGAGTCATATTATAAATTGGGGTGTTGCTAGCATACTGATAGCCCAATAACTGGAAGAACTTTTTTTTTTAAATGAGCATCCTAGAAGTGAGTATTTCATGAGTAATCTCACAATTGCTCCTTTAACCTAGCAACAAATTAGTTTATTTCCAATCCATGTCACTTTTGCTTATGTTCTCACATATATCTGTTCTGTCCTATTTCCAAAATTATTTGAGTTGTTTTATTTAAAAAAAAAAACAACTACACAATTTGTTCCCTTAAATGCAAATACAAATTTTGTTTATCTCAAAATGTATGTGCATTATCATGCATTTCCATTAGTACATGATTTTACATTCCTTGCATTAAAAATGTGTCATGTTGCAATACCTAGCTGAATCTGATTGATTTCCAAAAGCTAAACAGTAGAGTGGAGAATTTCCATGGTGATATGAAAAACCAGGTTCAACTTTTCTTACCATTTTTACTTTGAGAAGAATGGACACTAAATGAAAAAGAGTTCCAATCAATAAATTTATCAGTTCCCTGTTAGAATTTGCTTCCAGCATCTTTGCTTAAGTGTTTTCACCTGCTTTGATGACTTTTATAAGATGAACTACAGTATAGGCCAGGGGTGTCATACCTTGGCAACTTTAAGACTTGTGGACTTCAACTCTCAGAATTCCTCAGCCTGCTGGCTGATGAATTCTGGGAGTTGAAGTCCACAAGTCTTAAAATTGCCAAGGTTGGACACCCCTGGTATAGGCAATCAATGATAAATGGCCAGTCTAGTGATAGTAATGAGACATTTTAAAAAAGGATCTCAATAAATCTTAGAGAACATATAAGAGACTCTTTGTTAAAATGTTGATTGTAATAATGTTGGAATCTTATTTATCTTGCCCCAACAGAGGAGGTGGTCATAGGTGTTTGGGATATAGGAGACAGCAATAGGAGATATATATCACTAGAAATGTATCTGCTAAATATTTATCTGTTCAACAGAATTGGATGTGCAAAAAATTGATTCACCTTGTGGTAAACAGCTTTTTGTTTTCCTTTGAACCCTATTTCCACTCTTCTCAGATCCAGGACTGCATGTTTTAATGAAGATATTATTTTGGAAATCCTATCATTAAGTTGAAAGTAATGGCCAACACAGAAGTATTGAATCAATAGTGACCTTTAACCAAGGAGAGCAGCTGAATCCTCAGTCAAGAAGATCAAATGAGCAGTACAGAAGAATTATTAAGAGTAATTTATGTTTTTTTTTTCTTCTGAAGCTTGCCCACCCTTGTATTTATTGCCTGTAGAATAAATACATAGTTTGGAAGAGAAAAGTACATGCTTAGCATGGCAATGTAATTTCCTACAGCTGAATACAGAGTCAGGCAAAAAGTTATTTTTCCTGCCTGCCTTTTAACTAAAAGTAGAATATAAATGTTGCTGCCCACTCCTCAGCAGTGCTCTGAAATAACTAGGATTTTTTTTTTTTCTGGAATCATTCCTTTTTCAGAAATTTGCTCTATTTATGTCTTATCTGTTTCATTATACCTCTTGAAAGAAATAACCTTCACTTAGCAAATGCACTCAAAGAGTTTCATACTACAGTCCCTATCAGCCCCGAACTAGCATGGCTAAAGATAAAAAATGATGGGAATTTTTAACACATGTACAAAGCTACCAGGCTAAAAAGATTTGCTCAACAATCTTCAAAAGGGCAGGTGGGAATATTTTTCATAAGCCAAATTTATCTACAACTTCCTCCCTTTCCATCCCAGAAAAAAAATCGAGTTAAGAATAATTTCAAGGTTAGTTGAGAAGTTTGGGAAATGAATGGACACTATGCCAGCCTCTATATATGAATGGACACTGTGCCAGCCTCTATATATGTATATCTGGAGTTATGGGTGCTCCATCACTGGAGATTTTCCAGAAGAGATTGGACAACATTCAGTCTGGAATAGTATAAGGTATTCTGTCTTGGGTAGGTTGGATTAGAAAGCCTCTTCCAGCCCTGTGAGACTATGATTTTTACTTCCTTCTTTCCTTCCTGACAAATGCAATGCGTTCTGCTGTTAGGACATTGATTACAATACATAATGTATAAAGGATCCTTTATATTAACAACTCAATATCAGACTATTCCCCCACCCCGCTTTTTAAAAAGAATTAACATTGCCCAGATTCCTCAAAACAAGGGGAAAAGTCCTTGTGCATTTGATCCCAACTTCTCTTATGTTTTTCTTGTGTTTTATTATTTTCCCCCTATCCCAAGTATCATGGATTTGTCTACATTTTCTTGGCTATGGCATCACTTCATTAAACTTAATTGAATCAAATCTTAATTATGGCTCCATCTCTCTTTGTTGATGATATCTTGATGTTCCTCTCTTGTAACATTCAGACCATCAGAGTTTTGATTGTCTTATTCCTCTTTATTTTTCTCCTCATACATTCCCAGTTGTTGCATTCAGGCCAATGTGAATTTGCTAATCTCTTTAAAATATTTTTTTTTCCTACTCATTTGCCTTATCCTTCAGTTCAGTTCTTTAATTTGCATTATCATAATGTAACTATGTCTCATTTTCTGGTTTTTATTTCTTTTCTTTCCTTCTTTTTGGCTGCTCCAATATTTTCTCTGTTCAGAAATGGGATCATTTACTCCTTTATTACTTTCTCTTCATTGGTTATCCCATTTTCCTCCATATCTAATTTAATTTTTTGTTATTAAATTTTAGAACATCCACTGTTTAGCTCTACTCTTATTTCTACTTCTTTACTCCACTTGGACCTCAGCTCTTTTTAACCAAAATGTTTCCTCTATTTCAACTCACCAATATTGCTTTTTTAAAAAATAAATAAATAAAGAGCTACTTTCTATATAAGCAATTTTCTTCTGACTAAGAACTAGCTTTTGGGTTTTAATAAATCTCTTAAGGTGTATTTATTTTGATTACCTGTTTCCCAATGAGTTCCTTCTTGCTTAATTCATATTCTTCTTTCATTTTGTATCATCATGCTTTCCATTTTTATCTATTAGAGGCAAGGTTGACATGTGAGGCTTGGAATTGTTTTTAGAAAAAAAATGATAGGTGCTTAGAATCCAATTCTATGTGCAGAAGTGTTCCTATATTTTTTTGAAAAAACCCACAAAAGATACCGGTAAGTGTTATCCAAAATGTTGGGACAATCTCTTTATTACATTTTAAGTTGTTAAGCCTCCAACTTTCCACGACTTTGCAATCTCCCTCACTATACATGCTTCTTTTTAATAGGCATTGATAATTTAGGGGAGTGGGCAGGTCAAATTGAGATGGTATTTTAAAACCAGTTTTATTGTTGATTGGATGTAAGCCACCTAGAATCTGTTGTATACAAACAAATGTGCCCCCCCCCCCAAAAAAAAAAAAACTGAAAGTGATTCAGTTCATTTAAATAATGGATTTAAATAGCAAGAAGGAAAGTCTAAAATAATGTTAGGGAAATAGACTTTCTAACATGAAGAAGGATTTGATGGTGAAATAAAAAGATATCCTTCCCTCCCTTAGATGCATCCCAGTCAAGACAAGCCTTCCTTGAGAAATGCTTTAATTTAGATTCTTGAATTGAGCTGGTAATTGAGCTTCATAGCATGAATGATCAAGCAGAAAAGAGCATGAATAATCAAGCAGAACAGGAAGGGACCTTGGAGGTCTTCTAGTCCAATCCTCTGCTCAAGCAGAACCTATACCATTCCAGAGAGGTGTCTGTCCAGTCTTAAAAACTTCCTACAACTTCTGGAATCCAGCTGTTCCACTGGTTAATTGTCCTCACTGTTAGGAAGTTTCTCCTTAATTCCAGGTTGCTTCTCTCCTTTAGTAGTTTAGTAGTTGTCTTGCCTTCTGGTGCTTTGGAAAATAAGTTGACCCCCTCTTCTTTGTGGCAGTCCTTCAAATACTGGAGTACTGATATCATGTCACCCCTGGTCATTCTTTTCTCTAGACTGGCCATACCCAATTCCTGCAACTATTCTTCATTATGTTTTTATCTCCAGGCCCTTAATCATCTTAGTTGAATGCAACTAAGTTGAATGACCTAAGCAACCAAGTTGAATGATCCTTTCCATTATTCTATATGTGAAAGCAAAATATTTGACTTAATTTCCTCAATAATTGCTTTTGATATTCACATTTTATTCATTGTTCTTTTCTGAAAGAAAAAAAAAAGTACAACAAATTTCACTGGTTTGATGCATTACATAAAAAATTTCTCTTGCTTTATGTATTTGTTCTTGTTTCTGTTTTCCATACCATGTTTTCATACATACATACATGTTATGACTCCCTTTCAAAATTCAAGCGAGCAAAATAGAAAGCAGCCGTTTCAAAAGTAAATCCAAACAGAAAGTAGTCTCACAAGATAATGGCTGTCATAAATCACAATCCACAGCAGCAAACACCGCTCTATTCGGCAGACCAGTCTCGGCAAACAATCTCAAGCCTCAGAGCCTCTGCTGTAAAATCCTCACTCATTCAGTCACTTTGTTCCTGGCAAATTTTTCCAGCCCAGCTGTGTCCTTTTATACTCATTGAGGCAACGTGCTACTTTCCCTAATCAGCGTCTGGATTGCCTCCCCCCAACTTGACGTTTCAGTCTCCTCCTAGTTCTAGCATCAAGCCACGATCTGTCAACTTCCCCACTCGACACCCCTGACTCATTTTGTGGATCAGATGCTGGCATGAATGAGGTCTCAGGTTCTGGTGAAGAGTGTCTGTTTGATAACCTCTCATCCCCCTGGCTCACATCTGTGTCTTCTAATAATTCAGACTCCACATTCACAGCAGGCTCCAGCCTTTCATCATCAGAGTCATCAGAGTCAAAACTCACAGCAGGATTGATCCTTTCAGTCACAACACATACACACACACACACACACACACACACACACACACACATATTTCTTCCCTTTGAAATGGATCAAAAGAAAGCTTCCCAGTTCATGTGATAACTCCTGTATAAGATGGCTTAGTCAACAGTGAGGATAACAATATCAAGCTTGGTTGGGGGTTATGATGGTTAAACTATTAGCTTGTGTATTTCTTTTGTCGGCATGATTGAGGAATTCAATCAGTTTGCATTCAAATCATTTCCTTGTCCAAATGTGTGGAACAAAGGTACTATCTCAAATGTACAAATTGTGGAGCCAAAATGCAATAATCCCATGGTGCTGGCTTTATTTGAGAGCTGAGCCAATTTATTTCTAGCTTAGCTGTCATGTATCTCCAGTTGTACTAAAACTAGTCTTTGTCTGAAATGCAGTCTCTTTGTTGAGTTTGTGGGCAATCCATTTTCTCATTTGTAGGAATGTCTGTATCATCCTGTCTTCTGGTTTTAGGGCCTTCAGCAAAGGCAAAGGTTTTAGGGCCTTTGGCAAAGGCAGCCTTCATACCATCACATACAATATAATTCCCATCTTGTTCAGAGTATTATTATTATTATTATTTGCAATCTCCACTGTATCCCATATCTACTCCAGGTAAAGTTTTTAAGATAACATAACTAGATAGAACACTGGAAATATATTGTGTTGGTCACCGAAGAAGAAATAAATATTATTAGTACTACTGGAAAGATAAGGGAGGCAATTAAAGAGGGGAGGGTAAACAGCTTAATTTAAACCATGGGAAAGGTGGTTTGATGTGGTCAACATAGAAGTGGTTGCCTTATTTTGCTTTCTTTTTACATATGTCCTGTCAAATACATGCAATGTACAAGTGTGAAAGCAATTAATTGTGTTGCTCTTTTTGTACACAGGAAAATGAGGGTTAAGGGAATTTTGTTACTGCAACTCATGCAACAGTTGAGATCAGGGCAAAGTTTGGTTGCACCATCTTCTCAGATTTGAGAGCTTAACTAAAATGAAGATACTCACAGATGTCAGAGTAGTACTGAGGTTTTCAATTATGGAAGAGCTGGTTGTATAGACATGGTCTTAGATCTTCTGAAGATTGGGTGACAGACCACCAATCAGAAGATATGCATCACTAGACAGCTCTTCCTGGGTTATATTTCAGCAGGTGGAGGGAACTGATGAAAGGGCTTTGAGAGGTACAAGTGGAAGAACAATCCAAGCTCAAAAATCTCTTTCTCCTCCATATCATAGAAGCATGGTTAGAAATAATCTTAGAGCAGAACAAGCTAATATTGACTGGGTATAAATAGCTTTTACAAATAAATTAAGCTGTTTACCCTCCCCTCTTTAATTGTCTCCCTTATCTTTCCAGTAGTACTAATAATATTTATTTCTTCTTCGGTGACCAACACAATATATTTCCAGTGTTCTATCTAGTTATGTTATCTTAAAAACTTTACCTGGAGTAGATATGGGATACAGTGGAGATTGCAAATAATAATAATAATAATACTCTGAACAAGATGGGAATTATATTGTATGTGATGGTATGAAGGCTGCCTTTGCCAAAGGTCTAATAAACAATAGTAGTTCCAAAAGTATTGTATAGAATTGGGCAAGTATTTGGTAGGTGAAGATAACTATCTGTTCTTGTTGCTGTTCATCCATGGTTGCATTCTGAAGTATGTTGACTCTTTAAACTTGTGTGGTTTCATCCTTATTTTCTGAATACCACTATATGGATAAACTGCAAGGACTTCTAAATCAATGTATTCCTCCCTTAGCTTCCAGCAGCCTCCCTCTATCTGGTTGGCCTTATACAGCATGATAGGTTTTCTTTTGCATGACCTTGTCATTTGTACTGAGAATTAATAAATGTTCTTTAATGTAAACAACTGCTTGTATATGCAAACAAATCCTTCACAGACTATTGTTTTTCCATACCGTGTGCATATTTTACTCTTCGCAAATTGTATATGTTGAAGTTCCTAGCCACCACAACCACCTTAATGCCTTCACATAAAATGGTTGTGCCCATCTTCCCTCTTTTATATGGCTTTACCTGTCTCCCTATTGACTTTGCTCATGAATGCCCATTTTTAAACAAAAAAAATGAAACAAAACATAGAATTGACCTCTTTCTCTCCATCTCTTACCCTTTAGAATATGCTGTTTCAAACAGTATCTTTACAGCCACTTATGCAAATGCATCCTTGAGTGGACAACGAATTTGCATGTGTTTATAGCAACATTATGCAGATATCAGGAACTGAAAGCACAAAGAAGCAATGATGATGAAAATATTCAATTTAGTTCCTGTGGTTTTGTAAGGAAGTGAGGAATTATAGAATCCATTGTACAAACTTTTTCAAGGCCAGTGACTTGCTAATTTCAGTGTGAGAGTTGTGAGTACTTATTTAACTTCCTCAACATTTATTTCACCTATTCACAAGGACAATGTTTTTCTACATTCATTGTCATAGCAATTTAGCTATGGAGGGATGCGATGCCACAAATCTACCTGTGCACATGAGGCTTACAGCTCCTCCTGATAACTCTTCTGTCAAGAAGATCAGTTCCCTGCATGATTTGGGAACATGGTTTTCAGAAACTGCTCTTAGCCAGCAGGACAATTAAATGAGTTTTGCTGGAAGGGGTCAAGCCCATTCAAATAGCACTGAGAGAATCAGACAAACACCAGTTTGAATCACTGATTTTATTTGGATTTGCAGTATGATTCAATTTGGACTTCCAATTCAATTCAGGAAACCAATCCAATTCTATTCAAACTTCTGAATCAATCTGAAAAAAAGAGAAAGAAATGCAGATTCCAGCAATCATGTCAATCATCCAGATTAATGAAAATGCATCTAATTGATCATTCAGGCTGATCTGCCCATTGAAAACCATGACCAAATTTGAAGGTTGGCTTGAATTGCCTTCAAATCAAATCTATGAACTGAATGACTTCAGGATTATAATGGTGTAACACAACAAAGCTCAAAGAAGCAAATTCGTGATCAGAATCAGTAGGCAAATACCATTACCAAGACAGCAGAAGGAGGAGGGAGACATTTTAAATAGCAGCTTTGAAAATATTTGGTAAGGTTTTGCTTGCATAACTTGTAATCCTATTTTCTAGTCTGTTCAAGAGAGTGAGCAGCCATCATTAGCATTGGATGCAGGTGTTTGATAACAGTCCAAAAATGAATTTTGCCAGTATATTCAAGTGCTGTTTTCTTCTTTTCCTAAACTACTCTGCCAGGCTAAAATCCTTGGGGTCAGTTTTCATATTCCAGCATTCCTCTTTGAAAATGCAAGTATAAGAATACTCAAACATAGTTGCAGTAGTCCACTTTGGCTCTAATAATTTCCTAGCCTTTGGGTAAGTTCATTTACAGAGGCTTACATTATAGAAATTCTTCAACACTATATCTGTCCTGAGCAAAGCTAAGAGAGTGTCACCACACTTGTGAACATACAATATTTCTCTCTTTCCAGGAAAAAAAATACTTTGCACAATGTTTCAGGTTTATTTTATTGACAAGTGGTTTATTTATATTAAAAGAAAAGCTTGTTATTTCTGAAGCTAGTTCTGATTAAAGGGCAGAAGAAAGAATCTCAGAATGTTGAAGGAAAGAGAGAGGAGTCAAAGGGAGCAAGAATCCATTACAAAATAAAGGCTAAACTAAGAAAACTCATCAAAATAGGTTAGACAAAAGGGAATAGGCAGATAGCTACAAGGGTGAAATATATAAAGGAGATGTAATAATGAGAGAAATAGCACCCTACCTCTTTTCCTACTTCTATCCTCTGAAGGAGAAATTTGTCTTCCAAACAAGACCCTGATCTTCTTGGAAGAAGTTGCCCTCCAATAGATGTGAGAGTAACCAAAGCTGCCCATTGCTTCTACTTCATTCTTCCTTGAAAGATCTACAGTTTTGTTTTGGAAAGATTTAGGAATAATAGATCCCAGTTACAATATTTTTAATCTGTTCTTCCATTTATTTTAACCCAGATGCTCTCCACAGTATGGCAAAATTATTTCATTTGGATTTCTGGACCTTTGTAGATACTTTTACAGTTGATGCAGTTTCTTTCTCTTTTTTAATGCTTATGATGTTTTTGAGTAAGAGAGGGTGATAGAAAAGTAGTAAGACAGGTTGGCAGACAGAACACATGAGACAAGACAGAGAAATTATGGAAGCAAAATTAGAATCTGCATGGCACCCAAGCAACAATCTAGATTGACTTTTCTATGATTACATTAATTGGATTCAGCATGGATTGATTGGGGTTTATGTGAAACCAAGATGGTAAACCTGGAGCAATCTTTGTTGTCCCAGTTCCACAAACCTCTAATCAAATGTGCATTCCACCGAATGGCTGCCCTACCCTACCCCTGCCTTCTTTTTGGATGGATGGATGGATGGATGGATAAGATACATAGGCAGGCAGATAATAGATGGATGGATGGATGGATGGATAGATAGATAGATAGATAGATAGATAGATAGATAGATAGATAGATAGATAGATAGATAGATATAGATAGACAGACAGACAGACAGACAGACATAGGTGATAGATAGATAGGCAGGCAGGCAGATAGACAGATATAGATAGATGATAGATCGAGAGATAGATAGAGAGATAGATAGAGACAGACAGGCAGACAGATAAGAGACAAGAGACAAAAGATAGATGATAGATAGATAAATAGATAGATAGATAGATAGATAGATAGATAGATAGATAGATAGATAGATAGATAGAGTATGTTTCATTGAAAACTCTATGGAATTTTCTTCTTTTCTTTCAGGATCTTTTTCAGCTGCAACTCAATCTAGCCCAAAGCTCTGGTCTCCCACTTAAGCAATACACAAATGCAAGACTATGTAACTTCCTGAGAAAATCCAGTGGTTAGAATTTACCACAGCTGGGCATTTTGATTCATGGAGGGCCAACAACTCAGTTTTGATTCTTAGAGACCAGTTAGATACATTTTCTTCTGGAGGATTTGTCTCTTCCAGCTTCTTCGGGTACTGTGCCCATCAGTACTATAGAATCCATCCATCTTGCTGCTGGTCGTTTTCTTTCCTTTCCTTCCCCCTTTCCCAGCATTGTAGAGTCTTCCAGAGATTTAGGCTTTCACTGGACATGCATATCATTCTATGTATCTATGTTTATATCTCATAACCTAGAAATTGTGGCAATTTCCATCCAATCAATTGCTGCCAAGAAACTCTTAGTATTGAAACTTTTCCAGCTGTTTTAGTGTGTATTTTTTGTTTATTTTGTTTTAGTTACATCAGACTGTTTTCTGATGATTTTTAAAACCAGCATGTTTCTGATTCTCCAAGGGAAAATAGAAGACAGAAATATTGGTTCTTGAAGTAAGTTATCGACAATTCAGATCAGACCCCACCATTCCAATATTTTAAACTCAAGCTGCATCAGCTTCCTGCCTTTACACTTGCTGAAAGTTAAGAGAAGCAGATTAAGTCTGTTTTGCTAACATTGCTGAATATGAAGGTTCTTTTTCTCCACTCTGTGTTTGTTCCATCCAATTTCCACATCAGTTCAGAAACTATTTACTATATGTGCACAGTTTTATCTAAACGTTTCATGTTTTTCTTTGTTATTGGAAATACTTAGACGAAGATAGCTGTAGGGGAAAACTAACGTCTGGGGAAGGCCTACACAAAGTAATGGGTTTTTAAAAGATATCTGAAATACATCATTGTTGGAAACTGTTGGATCATAGCCAGTAAGAAAGGAGATCATTTTCCTTTCACTACCATGTAGCAATCTTTGAAGAGGTAGGACTTCCCCCAAAGATCTTTAGTGCCTGATTTAACAGATCATTCTTGTTCTATCATTGCTTGAGCAGTTGTGTGTTTTGTATATGTGTGCGCGTGTGTGTGTGGGATTCCTATTCCCTGTCCCATGATTCACTCTGTTTCATGGTCTTATTTCTCTCATGCTTTGGGTGGGAAGATTTTGCATCAAACTACAGAATTATTCAGACCCATCTTGGAAAAGATTATTTAATCTCAACTCAAAAAGGCTTTTTCTTTGCAAAAAATTTTTTGTATTGAAATCAGAAGTAGGAGACAGCAAGATGAACATATCTGTCCATCTTTAACTGATCCTTGTATTTCAGTAGCGCTTGATGACCAAGAGACCATGTTTGTTAGGTTGATTGATTGATTTATATATCCACCAATCTAGGTTTTACATGGGTCTATGTAGCTTACAGTAAACACATTATCTTTCATTGTGAGATGTATACAACTTGTCTGCATGAACAGAAACATTTCTTTTAGTGCTGTTGCAGTTTCTGAACCCAGAATTTGTAGAGATATTTTATTCCTGAAACAAAAGACAAATGACATCTGCATACAAGTGGAACCTCCATTTATCGGACCTCAGTGCAACGGGCTTTGCGTATAAATTTATCTGGAAATGTAATATATTTGCATAATGACATCAGCAGGCAAATGATTTAAAATGATGCAAATGACATAATTTGCATCTCCTCAATTGGTGATTAAATTGAATTTTCATTGTATTCCACATGCAGTAGGGGACCGAACTTTGTCTCTAAATTTTGCAAAAGATTCATTCTTTTCATATTAGGGCAGCAAGTGCCTAGTAAAGTTGCATCCTTACCACTACAGTCCGCTTATCCATGTTTGATGCCTGACTTTGCTTACCTGTGGGATTGGTCTGGAAATTTGTTTTAAACCTAGAAAAAAATCCATTATTTTTCCTCTCAGAAAGTGGCAAAAATGAATTATCCTTTCATATCACATATGTTGTAGACTTTTGGAAAAATTGAGTTTGATCCATCAATTACTATATTCATATTTTTAATTTGCAATAATGATGAATATTTATTATGCCTTTTGATCATTTTTTTTCTGAGACAGTTGACAATAGTTCATAAGAGGGAGAGAATAATGAAACACAAAACCTCTGCATCATAAACAACAAAATTATATTCTTTTTTTTAATAAAGTTTTTATTTTTTACAACAAACATACAAACAAGACATAAAAACATAACACCATCTTTCAATTATATACATAGAGTGTGTCAGTTGGTTACAATCTTTTGTGCTATCCTATTTTTTGCCATTACTCACAAGTTGTATAGATTCTCACCTTATCAATCAAACATGTGCTTATGTATTATCAATCATTAATCATTCATTTGATTAAACTATTTTTCCATCATTCTATGCGAGATATTTTAAATTTCATTATAATTTAATCTTATACATTCATCCAAATGTTGTATATTTTATATTGTATTCTATATCAATCTATTAACTTTTTATTGTCAAGCTTCCTAATCTATTTCTTTACCATGTCTTTTTATCTAACCATTGATAAAATAAATCCTATATTGTATAAAATTGTTTGTCCTCTTGTTCTCTGATTTCAAATGTCAATTTACTCATTTCTGTACAGTCCATGATTTTCTTAATAATTTCCTCTTGCATAGGTATTTTTTCATTTTTCTAATTCTTTGCAAATACAACAGAATTATATTCTATGTGCAAGCCATAACACTTTTGATGGAACCTGGAAGGAATAAAAGTATCTGCTTTTCTATAGTTAAAGCCATAGTGGAACAATGGTTAGAATGCAATACTGCAGGCTACTTCTGCTGTCTGCCAGCTGCTAGCAGTGTGGCAGTTCAATCCTTACCAAGGTTGACTCAGCCTTCCATCCTTCCAAGGTGGGTAAAATGAGGACCCAGATTGTTGGAGGCAATATGCTGACTCTGGAAACTACTTAGAGAGGGCTGTAAAGCACTGTGAAGTGGTATATACAACAAACATCATTGAAATAACCAGAGATGGCCCTGAGTTCAAATACAATTATGGCTCTGTGGCCCCAAGATTTTGTAGAGTTGTATGCAAAAATGAGTCCAGCAAACACATATTCATTCATACAATAAATGTCATTGCAAAAACCAATCCCAACCACAAAAAACTTCACTCAAGACCAGACTTATCCAAGTCACACAACCCACAACTCTGCATCCAACCCCACCCCATCCAATCCAATATCGCTCAAACTAGGCACGCACACCCCTAACTACCTCTATTCCAGCCTTAAATGCAAGCTACTCAATGCAAGAAGCTTGTAAATAAAATACCCTCAACTCAGCTTTAACCTTCAACCACAACCCTACCCCAACCAATCTACCATCACCCAAGACTAGGCATGCACACCCCTAACTACCTCAATTCCAACTGCTGCTGGCCTTAAATGCAAGAAGCCTTGTGAATAAAATACCTGAATTTCTCCTCTTACTAAATATGGCTAAATTTGACATTATATTTGTCTATGAAACATGGCTCAATGCATTTCTCCCTTATTCCATTACCACAGTAAGAGACTATCATGTTTACCGATCAGAACATGGAATTCGTAGAGGAGATGGTGTTGCTATCTTCTATAAAAAGTCCTTACATGTAAAAAAACATCCAAGTTACCCAGGAGCTTGCTATTCCTGAGATCATCTGTGAACTGTCCTTAAATATCACATTTCGGTTCTTACTATGTTACAGAGCCCCTGATTGTGATATCGAACATGCAAACAAACTAAATACACTACTAACATGGGCAGCATCCTGCCCACATGCTTTTATCTTTCTTGGTGACTTCAATCTACCTCATATTAACTGGATCCTGAATGAATGTACAACTGAACCCATACATGCAACCTTCTACAATGCTGTTACAAATCTGGGACTAGAATAACTAGTAACCAACAACACTAGACTTAACAACTGCCTCAATCTCATCTTCTGTAATAGTTTGAATTAAATTTACGGAATAAAAATTAAAGAACCCCTTTCCAACAGTGACCACAACATGATTGACTTTTGTGTTAACATACGTCCACACAAAAATCATCACAATGAAGGAATCTTCAATTATAACTTCAAAAAAGGCAACTATGATCTTATAAAGAATTATCTCTCATCCCTTGATTGGCAATATCTATTCATTAGATGCAATACTGTAGAAGACCATTACAACATATTTTTACTTGAAGTCAAAAGAGTCATGAAACTATATGTACCAACAACTCCCCAACCAGAAAAAACAAATTACCCAAAACAATAAGGAAGCTTCAATCACTTTGGCGGAAAAACAAATCTGGTCGCGTTGCCAACTTCAAAAGCTGATACAAAAATTTATGCCACCAGATAAATACTGAATACACCAATTATCACATTAAACAAGAAGAAAACCTTCTACGTACCAATTCCACCTGCACTTTCTACAATTTTGTAAACAACAAACTAAAGACTCAAGGTCCATCCCAGTCCTGAAAGGACCAAGTGGTAAAGACTGCAATGATGACACCATTAAAGCTAACATCTTGAACACATTCTTTGGCTCAGTATTTGTAAACAGCAATGGATCATGCCCAGTATTTCCTAGTAAAACCACAGACAACTACAATTATCTAATACATATCGATTTTACAGAAGACAATGTTGAAAAAGCACTACGCAATCTAAAACCATCTCTATCTATTGGACCGGATGGAATATGTGCCTACTTCTTAAAAAAGCTATCCACTGCCATAGCAGAACCTCTAAGCATAATCTTTGAAAAATCTTTCAGGACCAGCTCCTTGCCAAAACTATGGTCACAAGCCACGGCCATCCCCATCTTCAAAAAGGAAGACCCCAGCCTAGTTGAAAATTACAGACCAATCTCTTTATGCTACATCACCTGTAAAGTCATGGAATCAATTATTAACCAATCCATCATCCTCCACTTAGAAACAAAGAACCTACTCTAATAAAAAATTTGCTTTCAGGAAAAAAACTATCCCTGGGATTGACAGGATGCGCTCTTTACATTCACCGTCTCTTCAGGATGGTTTAGATCCGTTTGGACCGTCCAGGAGCAAAGATATTGGCGGTGATCTCAGATCTTCAAGATTGCATGCCGTACCATTGCGACACCAGTCCACCCTCCATCAACACTCAAGGTTTTTAAGAAGAGATGGGACAACCAATTTTCTGAAATGGTATAGGGTCTCCTGCATGAACAGGGGTTGGACTAGAAGACCTCCAAGGTCCCTTCCAATTTTGTTATTCTGTTCTGTTTTGTTATGCTCTGCCCCCATCTTGCCATGACTCACTGATCAAGAAGGCAGCTCACTCTAATGCATTTAATGACAAGCTGATGAATCTTATCACCTTTTCATTTTTCCATAATATAATCCACTGCTGTGTATTGATGGCTTTATGGAAATTAATGCAACGTCTAGATCCTATTAGCTGGCTCTCTAAGCCACTAACAAGGATAAGTACAGGGAAAATAATAAGTAAAGGTGGTTCCAGAAAAAGGAGGGAGGTCTATTCTTTAGCTTTCTACAGTGACAAAAATAGCAATTGATTAATTGCTTTCTCTTTCCAAAATGATGACTATGTAATTTGGTTGATGATTAGTAATGACTGGCATGAATTCTTCTCATGATTTGAAAAAAAAGAAATAGCAAAATTAGGTGATCCTAAAATTGGGATAAAAATATTTTTGTGGGGATATAAATATTAAAAAATAGGGACAGGCTACATATTGATTTTCATTCTATGCAGTGTAACAAATAAAACATTCTATCTTTCCTTGTTTACAACAGAATCCATGGGTAGTATTAAGCCATTTTGTCATCTGCTTGGTTGTAACTTAGCATATATAATAAATCTGGTTATTTGTGCTTTATTTACTAAAGCCTGGTTAAACTAACTTAGAACAATGAAGTGTTGGAATGACTTCCCTTCAGAAGTTTTGGGTGTACCAACATGGAGATTTTTAAGAAAAGATGGGGCAACCATTTGCCTAAAATGGAATAGAGTTTCCTGCCTGAATAGGGGATTGGGCTAGAAGACCTCTAAGATTCCTTCCAACTCTGTTCTACTGTTACCATGATTAAATGTAAACTGTGTTTCTGGATGTGTATGCGAGAGTAAAATAGGGAACCATTTTGTATGGGAAACATGTGAAACACAGAATTATAGGGTTGGAAAGGAATTTAGAGTCTTCCAGTCTAGCACCCTGCCCAAGGCAGGAGATACCATATCATCCCAGACAAATGGATGTCCAATCTTTTTTTTTTTTAAGCCTCCAGTAATGGAGCACCTACAAGAGGCAAGCTATTCCATTGATTAACTGTTCTCAATAACAGTAAATCTCTGCTTAGTTCCAGGTTGGTTCTCCTTCTGATGAGCTTCCATCCATTCCTTCTTATCCTGCCCTCTGGAGAACAAGTCAATCCTCTCTTTTCTGTGACAACCCCTCAAGTTCTGGAAGACAGATATCATCTCTCCCCTAATCATTCTCTTTGTTAGGCTAAACATACATAATTCCCTTAACCATGACTTTGGCATCAAAAGTCTTTCCCTTCTTTTCCCTTTTATCATCAAGAGCCTTTTATAAGTTTTATTTGGTGCAAGGACTTTAGAGAAACTAAGAATAGCCTTCCATTATCAGTCATCCTCCAGTTGGCATGGAGTTATCTGGGTTGCAATCCCAATGCATCTGGAAGGTGCTAGGTTTTGAGAAGCATGATTTAGGGCAATTATTCCACATTATTCTTCCATGGCAAACCAGAATCCCTGATTCCCCCAAAGCCAAACAAATCGGAAACCATCCCTATTATGTATATTTAATGTGTGCAAGACACCAAAGAACTGGAAGGTTAGACTGTTGGATTTTGCCTTCAGTATGCAACCAGGGTTAATGTGTTCTAAGATGCAGCAATTAAAAAAAAATTGGGGGGATAGGACATTTTTTGTAAAGTAGAAGAAGCACTATAGAACAGCACTCTGAATGAGCAATACCCTGTTAAGTCTGTTTTGAAAATCAAGGGAGCTTATGGTCTTACCAGTGAATGCAATTAAATCATGTATAAAGTAGCTTTTAAGAGTTCTCCTGACTTCTCTAACACTGCTCAAATCCTGTACTCTATCTCTGCTGCATCATGCAGATGATTATCTGGAGGCAAGGAAGGATGTTAAAATTGTCGTAATTATCTCTCTTTACATCTGGACAATTTGTATAAGCTTTGTTTAATTTGTTTAATGACCATTTAGTTTGGAGATGATCTGTTACTACTTATGAACACACATGTATAGATTTGGACAATACAGTTTTATGTTCTCTTTGCAAATATTGAGTGATAGAATCTCTTCCGAAACTGTATAGTACAAGAGTAAGCAATATGGTGTCCATGAACATCAATGTGCTAATGCTAAATGGCTCCCTTGGTATAACTTATCAGCATCTATAATGTTTTTAATTAAAAAAATTGTGGACAGCTACATCCTGCAAAGCAAATTGCTTCCTATATAAACTTTGAATGATTATTTGGAAATATGCCTCTATGCCTCCCTGGCCCATTTGTGTTCTTAGAAAATTAAAGTAATAGGTAGATACAACTGAATGCTTTTTTTTTTTGGAAGGGAGGGAAGGAGAGAGGGAAAGAGGACCATGGGAAGATAAGAAGGAAGGAAGGAAGGAAGGAAGGAAGGAAGGAAGGAAGGAAGGAAGGAAGGAAGGAAGGAAGATGGGTGGGTGGAGGCAAGAGGGATGGAAAAACCTGAAATCTGCACAAGTTAGTGAAGACATACTCATTTTTCTTCGGATTAATGGATGTTTTGCGCAGCCATCTTTTAAAGGGTAAATCCTATCCATAGCAGCTTAAAGTTCATCTGAATAATTTTGAAAATATGGATACACTCATATGGATACAGATACACACTCATAGAAGGGGAAATTATATACATATAAAATTAAGGGTAAGAATTTCATGTCTATATAAAATGTCTGTCCTACATATTGGCAAAAAAATATATATATATCAGAAAATAAAATACAGGCTGAATAGTCAAGACCTCATCTCATCTCTAATGATCTAAGTGCTAGAGCCCACTGTAACATTATAGCATTTAACATTAAATGGTGTTCCTTTCCCCCACCCCCGAGGTTTGTTTGATCAGAGAACGATGAATGGTAACAGATTGTGATTCTATCACTTATTCCACTGAGGATTTTAATAGAGGCAGAAGATTCAGATTTGGCTCTAGCAGGGTTTATGGCAGAGTTCTTTTATAGGCCTATTCATATTTGCCTCCTACTAAAGGCGTCAGTGATAGAAACAGATTTGGTGCATGTAACACATATGCTCTGCTTTTGAGCGAAGCCCCCATCCAGCGGTCTTTCATCTATTAATTTGCTCCTGCATTATATCTTTGCACCAGTCAGATTTTCCCATGCCAAAAGCTGATGTTTTTGTGAATATCAGTTCTGTGGGCTGAAATGATAGGAATGTGTTTGTGCATTTGTCTGCTTTTCTAAAAGGCATTGCTGAAAGCTTTCTGGAATAGGAAACTTTAAAGCTCAAAAGAATTTGTTCCTTTTAGCAGGTGGCTGGCATGTAAGCATAGTATCTTTCTCGGTATTTCAGAATCTTACATTCATCTCCATCTGGTGGTTTTAACTTACCAAAATGAGAGGGAAAGCTGAAGGAGGACTGACCTAATCAGATAATGACTGCAGTTGGACTGGGGAAGTGATTGGCAGTTTAATGCTGCTGCTGCTGCTGCTTTTACTCTATATGAGAGGGGTCCCCAAACTCTGGGCCTCTAACTGGCAAAGGTCCATAGATCACCAGGAACTGGATCAGGCAAGTCAGCAAAGCTTCATCTGCACATGCATGAAACAATGTCCCCTCCCAGGCTGTGGAAAAACTGCCCTCCACAGAACTGGTCCCCAGTACCCAAAAGGTTGGGGCTGCTGCTGTATTATATTCGAATAAAAAACAGGTACATATTCACATGCGTAGGTAGAGACAAGCATACATCCATTTATTTAGAGGGGGTATTTCCTGTTTGTAAATAATTTCTAAAAATCTTTTGGGAGATGCCCAGTTGGGCAGGGAGGAGGAATCAAGTGGGCAGTTAGCCTTGAATCATTGCTCAACCACAAAATATCCAGGACTGACCGCCCACAACTTCTTAAGCTCCATGGGTCATTATCTGTTCCCAAGAGAAGCCAAGCAGTCTAAAGAGATTCCTGTATTATAGATAAATTGCAATAAAGTAGCCAACTTGAACTTTTTATGGGTTGAGCTGTTGATTGTGTCTGACATAATCCTTCTATAATGTGGAACTTTGTTGAATCAAGCCAAAGATCCACATAGACCAGAATCCTGTTTGATTGTGGTGGCCAAACAGTTGCAATTTGCCCAACTGTTAATCATCACTCTCCTCTTCTGGATCTAGAATTCAGAAATCTGAACACCAACTGTAGTGCTAGAAGGTTCACTGCTTCCCCCAAATCCCTCTATTTTTTTTTCTTTTGTTCATTTCTTTTTCATGGCAGCAGTCCCAATGCCCATCATCAAACACTATTTCTGTATACAGTATAGGTTACATACAATATAGGTTACTCCAACCCATAAAACTTCTAGACCTAACACTGCAAAGTCAATTCCACCCTCCTATAAATCTGAAAATATTTTACAAACTGTTAGAATGGAAGACTCTTACATTATGAGCCACAGTGGTGCAGTGGTTAGAGTGCAGTACTGCAGGCTTCTTCTGCTAACTACCAGCTGCCTGCAATTTGGCAATTCGAATCTCACCAGACTCAAGGTTGACTCAGCCTTCCATCCTTCCAAGGTGGGTAAAATGAGGACCCAGATTGTTGGGGGAAAGAGGCTGACTCTGTAAACCTCTTAGAGAGGGCTGTAAAGCACTGTGAAGCGGTATATAAGTCTAAATGCTATTGCTATTTGCATATACAAAGAACTTTTAAAAGCAGAAGGAAGCCTTCTCTTGTGGTTACCAACTGGCATGAAATACAATATTGTAAGTGATATAAAAATTTCATGGAAAAGTTTCATGCAATACTGTAATGTGGTATAAAATAGTCATGTGGTGGATTATTTTTTAATGCAGAAACATTACCCACCAGATGCAATTAACAGTGGGACATTTCTCATTTCTGAATGATATAATAATGATTGCAAAAATGAGAGGTGAATTGAACCATCACCTCAAGCCTCATCAAAGTCTTCCCTGCAGTTAGAAATACTTCACACCCTTTTTACATGGGGTAACAAGCTCTCCAGAGGCTAGTGCTTCAAATCACTAGTAGAGATTTGAGATTTAACTCCACATGAGAAAAGGAATGTCAGCAGAGGGATCTCTTCATTCACTGACATTCCTAAGAGATGTCCTGATTCATAATAGTGGAAATTCTCCATCTCTGCTGTAGGATCTCGGATTTGATGAATGAAGATAAATGTATGTGTTCCAGAATATTGTTGCAGAATCCGAGCTTTCAGACTCATGCTAGAGCCCATCTTCACAGAACTTATCTCTAGCACAGTGTGTGCTTTTTGAGTTGTTCTGTGTCTGGTGTTTATATGGTGCCGATCAACTTCTAAAAAAAGCTGCACATAACAGGCACCATATAAATATCACAACAGAACAGCCCAAAGCACACACTGTGCTAGAAAGAAGTTCCCTGTAGATGGGCTCCAGCATGAATCCAAAAGCTCAGAAGACAAAACTTCTGGTCCTTGTGACCGATCCAGATTAGATCATGTATGACTTTGCTCTTCAGGTCCTCTGACTAATTGTGTTATGAAGAAGGTTTACCAGAAGTTATTTTGTGGGAATTATATGCAAAAGTTAAAACAAAAAAACAAAAAGAGGAGGAAGTAGTTTTTTCTATGGAAATGTAGATGATTTTTAATTGGTGGCAACAAGAGAGAGATAAAGAAAGAAGAAATTGGGAGTCTTAGATAAATAGGCACTACATGTAAACACTTGGACCCACATATTGTTGCTAATGTTGCAGCTGAATGGTTGCTTAGGCCTGAAAATAGACAGGAGTAATGAGGGTCAGCAGGAACAGTGAAGACACACTTGAACACCATGCTTTGACCCTTCTTTGATATAAAGGATGATCTTCATTAACTCCAGCTTTCTCCCTTCCTTTGTGGGAAAATTAAAAACCAATAGCTTCTCGGTGCCTTTTTGTTATTTGCTAGATGGGTGGCAATGTTCATATAAACTTGTGCTTTTTGCCAGGAATCATTAAATGCTGTAAACAATTTTGAAGTGTGGGGGAGGGGGGAGGAGGGGGGGAGAGAAGGAGAAAGAGAGAGAGAGGAGAGAGAGAGAGAGAGAAGGAGAGAGAGGAAGAGGCAGAGAAAGAGGGGGACAGAGAGAAGGATATAACTGGAAGGAGAGAATACATCATCTGCAATTGACACTCCAGAGAGAGAGAAAGCCACTGAGGGAGCCAGAGAAATGTAATAGGATGAAGGTGCTCAATTAGAAATAGTAGGAGATCCAACTTCTACTCTTCCTTGATCAGGAATAAAAAACCTCAGGGTGACTTAGGTCTACTCATTCATCCTATAGATCATTTTACTTGCGTTGGACCTGCACTACGAATTATGTTCCATAACCTTCAGTGAAGCAGCCTCCCTTCATTGATTTGGGCTGATTATATATGGCATATTACAAACTCGGGCACATTACCAAGTCCGTAAAATAGTTTTTGCCTTGCTTTGTTTTGTTGCTCCATAGAAAGCACAAAGAGTCGTCCAGCTAGAGATTCAGATCCTCTTTGGATCTTTGTGCCTGTGTGTGTGTGTGTGTGTGTGTGTGTGTGTGTGTGTGTGTAGGACTAATTGAATCAGATTTGTGATGCAAAGGAAGGGGCATTAACCCTTTTATCTGTGTCAAATTCCCATGCAATAATCCCTCCTCCTCTCTCTCTTCCCCCAAGCTGTGATTTGCATCATTGCAGAAAATCAAAAGCAATTTAGGGGAGGAACTTGGGATCCAACAAACCATTCAGAGGAAAGGTTAATTTTGCTAATTTACAAACCCAGGTAAATTTAATTCAGCTCCATTTCGGCCCGTTGTTTTGAGTTTCCAAAGAGATCACACAAAAAGAGACTGGCTTTACAAACATTTTTCTTTAATAAATAAAAGGGGCTGCTCCTAAGAAGAAAAGAACATCTTTCCCAGGTTATTTATTTTGTTCATTGTATTTCACCCTTTTATACTGTCAGCTACCAAAGTCTTTTGGTGGGTTTACAACTAAAAAATAAAAACCAAGTTCAAGAACATTAAAATAAAGTAATCTATTCAAGAATTAAGAGTTGCTTCAGAGTTAAGATTCACAATCACTTTCAGAAGTGATTTAATTCTGCCAACTCAGTAAAGTAAACATCAATAGAGAAGCACATATCCTGATTTCTTAAGAGACAAACAACTGTGGACAATCTCCTCAAATGCCTTCACTCTATATGATGATGATGATATCCATTCAGTCATGTCTCATTCTTGGCGATTCAATGGGCTAGGTCTCTCCATATCTTCCAATCTTGCACTGCTTCTTTGAGTTGTTTTGTGCTCTGGCTGGGGCCAGCTTTGATGTTATCCAGCCACCATGTTCTTTGATGGCCTAGTTTCCTTTTAGCACTAACTCTTCCAAACATAAGTTGCTTTCTCTAGTGAATTCCACTGTATAACATGGCCAGAGTAAGTGAGATGCAGGTTTGTGATTATGCTTTCCAGTAGCATGTCTGTGTATTCAAGTGTGTGGGCTCAATGTGGACAAAGACAATCTTTCAGGTAACCTGGACAGTAGAGGCTTTTAAAGGTGAAATGGGTTTCCTACTTTTCCAGAAATAAATTGGCAGGTGCCATAATACCTTTGAACAGTGGTAGGATTCAAATAATTTAACAACCAGTTTGCCCAGGGTGGGGTTGGCTGTTGTGAGAGGCATGGACCATCCCCATTCTCCAACTCTACTGCACATGCAGGACAAGCCTCCTGTGATGGCCAATTTGACCCTGGGTGAACTGGTTGTTAAATCCCCCCCGCTATCAAAGTAGATCCTGGGTGCTGTGCTGCAATGGAGGAACGGGTAATGGAGCAGCTGGCATGACGGAAGGAGGAAGAGCAGGGAGAAGAAAGAGGGAAAGTGCCTTTCTCCTTCCCTTGCTTCAGCTACTCTATTGCCTATTTCTCTATTGCAATGCAGCGCCCAGGATCCACTTTGATAGCGGGGAGGGGGCATAATTTAACAACTGTTTCATGTGAACTAGTGTGAACCAACTGAATCCCATCACGTAATCTACTATCATCTCAAAACAGCCAAGTCTGTAGTAACTGAGCTTGCTGGATGCATCACTAAAGTAGCCACATGAGAATTGCCATTTCTGATTGGACTAAAATAGCAGAACCAGATCTACTCCAGATGACTGCCTTCCAAGCTACATGTGAATTGTGTAAAAGTTAATTCATTTAAGATTAACATTACAAGCTAAACTTGAAATGCTATTTTTTTTTTCAAGCATGCCATTTGCTTTATTGCACTCATAGGTAGGTGAGCATAGTAGTGTAAATTGTAATTAAACAGCACCACTGTGTAACTTTATATTGACTTTGCATGTGTCTAATGCTAGTGAGCCTGTGTCAGGTCTGTGCAATTTATGCTAAAACAGGACATTTGTGCTCCATGCACTTTTCCTATTTTATTCTATCAGCTTTCCAGACTCCATGTGGTCTGCATTTTATTAAGAATGGCACATTGCAAACCATTAGGGTTTTATGTTTTGCTTTGCTTTGCTGGTATAAGAATTTTGAATAAATGAATCTAATTAAATAAAAATAACATTTATTCAAGAACAACAGAACATAAATTCAAGATGATAAAGATAACCAGAACATGGGTGCCAAGGACCTTTTGGTTCTGTTTCAGTTAGGTTTAATCCCTATCTGCCTTTTTCTGATATTTTTCTATGCATAATATTCTTCATTCTGTGTTCTTGTTGTTCATCATTAAATTAGTTTGTGACTTGTTATGTAAATATATTTTTTGTGCTGACTTGTTCAAGACCTAGCAAGATTCTACTCAACCAACGAAAACAAGCTCTTCACTTATCTCTCATGAACCATAGAGATAACTTCACACAATTGTGACATCCTCTCCATCCCGCCCTTATGAAAAGAAGAGTCAACAAAAATTCTTAGATTCTCTAAATAGGTAGGTTGGATGGTCCAAAACACCATCTGGTTAATGGCTTTTAAATTTCAAACATCACAGTCATTTGGTTGCTGTTCACATAAGTCAATTCTGCAAGACTCCTCTGGATTACCTGGAAGCTACTCAGAAGTGAGCAAAATGCTTCTAATATTTTGTTCTGATGATACTAAGAGGCAGGTGTTGTCTTGACACTTTTCACTTTAAACAGATTTAGATCAGGAAAGGGATGAGCTGCAGGGCCTCTAGACTACAGATGCCAAAATGATTTGTCAATGTCAGGGAAAACGTGGTTGTCTTGTGTAGTAGATGTGTGGCATGAACCCATTTCCTGAGTTCTTTTCTGTTCTTGGAATGGGCTTCCAATACCTTCCCTTCCCACTTCTCTTACTTACAAAAACCAGAGACTCCTCAAGTTACTTAAGCACTGAGAACTAAATTTGGCTTCTGATTCACATGGGAAGAAATGACACAGAATTAGCTCTGAAGATACTGCATGGGACTGTGAAGCACCAGGCAGGAGGATTAAAATGTGCACATTAAAACAGCTGGCTAGCAGATGATACCAATGGGAACAGTTTGGATACTGATGATAGGATGCTTTTTGGAGATGAGGGACTCTTGGCAGGAGATGAGAACTGGAAAGAATATGTCTGGAAAGTGCCGTGCAAGGCTGATCTGGTGGGCTTTACCCTCAATGTTTTGAGGGAGGAGAGGGAGAGACTGAAAAATAGTGCAATGTCAAGTTCGGGGAACAAGATTTTTAAAAGACGCATGATATGAAAGTGCCAAGTAAACTTGGGAGTAGGTTAGGTTACTTGATCTAAGCATTAGAATGGAAATTGTGTGTAATAACCCAGGAAGTGTACCATCAAGAAATAAATATTTACCAAAAATAAATAAAAGAAGACAAAGTGTTAGAAAAGTTTAAGTACAAAAGGAACTTAAGCTCATAAAGAAGCAAAAGCCATAAAAAGGGCTTTTCTGGCTGTGTCAGCAGCAAATGGAAGAAAAAGGAAGGAATGGGTTTAGGAAAATATGATATGGATAATGTAACGGATAATGAGGAGAAGGAAGAGATTCTCAAGTCCTATGTTGTTTTGGTTTTCTGAATGGGGAAAGGTGTCCAATGGACTTAAGCTGAACAGTTGACAAAAAGTGGAAGTAGATGTCTCTGGAGATTCTCAGTCATCCAGGTCATAGTTGTCTCAAAAGTGCTTTTTCAAAAGGAAACTGGACTGTTTTTTGTTTTTGTTTTTTTGTTTGTTTTTTGAGAGGGAGAAAGATTCATTTCTGTTAAGTACTTGGACATGGATTGGAGTAAATGGAGACAGCCTTTGAATGTGAACTTTCAGCTCTTTATTGCATAGTGACTTCTCAAAACAACAACAGTGAACCCTGCCTTATATAGGCAACCTTTGTGAGAATTGTCCAATAGCGAGCTATGAACGCTAGCTCTTTAAACCAATAATAATCCTCTGTTAAGGGCCAATCGGATTCCTAAGAACTGACCAATCCGATCTGGCCGCCTAACAGCCAATCAGAAGTGCAGGGCCAGAACCCTGCACTTTACTTCAAGCTCACACTTTATTAACTATGGTACATCCACAACAATTTCTCATCCAATAAACTTCATTAGTGTGATGGTGGGTGGGTGGGTGGGATGAAAGGATAGGTACTGACACTTGAGACTGGATGGCGTAGGGATGGAAAAATAGGTTCTGATTGGATGGCAGGGATGGAAGGGTTATACAGTATTTCCTTGCAGTCATCTGATCATCAGCTCCAGGTGACTAGCATTGCTAGCAATAGCAGCTAGAGTTATATACCACTTCATAATGCTTTACAGCCCTCTCTAAGTGGTTTACAGAGTCAGCATATTTCCCACAACAATCTGGGCCCTCATTTTACTGATCTCAGAAGGATGGAAGGCTGAGTCAACCTTGAGCCCTGTGAGATTTGAACTGCCAAATTGCAGGCAGCTGATAGTCAGCAGAAGTAGCCTGCAGTACTGCGCTCTAACCACTGCGCCACCGTGGCTCATCCTTAATATCTAGCATCATTAGTAACTTTGTTAACAGCTTGCATTACTAGCATTGTTAGTGAAGTGGAAATCCTTCAAGGGAATTAGGAAGCACTTGGTTTCATGAACTAGTTCAAGCTTCCAGGACAATTCTAGTTACATCCCACATTCTTAAAGGAGCTTGCAGATGTCATTCAACAGCCTTTTCTCTGAACTTTGGGGAATGATGGAAGATAGGTGTGGTGCTGTAGGATGCTCCTAACTGGCAAATGTCACTTCTATCATCAAAAAAAAAAAAGAGAGAGAGAGAGAGGGAGAAAATCTAGATTATTTCAGATGGATCATAATGACATTAGGCAACAATTGGATCATTGGTTTGCAAACATTTAGAAAAGAAGGCTTTGCTTGGCAGGAGGCAGCATGAGTTTATCATGTATAAATCTTGTCAAATCAGCCTGGTATCCTTTTTAACAAAGTAGCCAGTTTAGTTGATTATGGGAATTCCATGGTATTCCTTGAGCTCAGCAAATCATTCAACAAAATATGGGATTTTAGTAGAGAAGCTTTCAAAATGTGGGCTGGACAATGCCATTAGAGAGCATGTCAATCATAATTCCCACAACAAAATGGAAAGAAGTGCCAAGTGGTGTACTAATGTGATTTATTCTATGCCCTATGTAGTTTGACATATTTATTAATAATTCGAATGAGGGGATCAGAAAATATTATTAAAATTGTAGTTTACTTAGTATAGGAGGATAACTCAGAGGACAACATCAGAAAGGTATTGAATTTTTTGGAGAGACAAATGCAAATTCCTATATTTGAGTAGAAAACGTCAAATGCAGTACATGCATAAAAGATGGGGAAGGTTATTATATTGGGCAGTCACATGTACAGTAAGAAAGATTTTGGTATCTTAGTGGATCACAAGATGAACATAAGTCAGTGCTTTTAATAAAAATCAAAAACAGCCATAGGTTGCATCAACAGAAAGATGCTGTCAAGTTCAAAAAGAGGCCTCATTTCTCTCTATCCTGCATTTGTCAGAGCACACCTAGAATACAGGCAGTCCTCAACTTACAACAGTTCATTTAGTGACCATTCAAAGTTACAATGGCACTTAAAAAGTGACTTATGACCATTTTTCACACTTATGACCATTGCAGCATCCCCCTGCTCATGTGATCAAAATTCAGACACTTGGCAACTGACTCATTTTTATGACGGTTGCAGAGTCCAGGGGTCATGCGATCACCTTTTCTGACCTGACAAACAGAATCAATGGGGAATCCAGATTCATTTAAGAATTGTGTCACTAATGTAACAACTGCAGTGATTCCCTTTATCGCTGTGGCAAGAAAGGTTGTAAAATGGGGAAAATTTGTTTAACAAAGGCCTCTCAGAAATTTTATGCTCAATTGTGGTCATAAGTTGAGGACTACCTATGTATTGTGAATCATTTTAGGTGCTGCATTTTAGGAAAGACACTGGGGAACTAGAACATGCAAAGGGAAGGGCAACAAGGTTGATAAGGGGCTTTGGAAAAGCAACAAAGGGACCTTTAAAGGTATTAGATATGTTTAGCTAAGTTAGATATGTCAAGTAACTGAAAGACAGTTATTGTGCCTTTGTTTCTGTTTGTATTTGTGTTGAAATGGGTAGCTGACAGTTGCAGGAAAAGGACTACATTTTTCAAGGTTAGGTTAGCTAGACAGGAGTCCCTAGCAAAAAAAATAATAAAAAAAAAAAACTTGATATGGACTGGGTCATTTAACAGTTGTGCATTGGCATTGGAGCCATAATATGACTTTGAGAGCTTTTAAATGTGAAACAGCCTACCTCCTGGACTCTTCATTGCTCCAACACTGAAGGTTTTCAAAGAAAGGTTGGGCAGAGCTGTTTGACATGGTCTGAGAATTCCTGTCTTGGAGAGGTCCTTTCCAATCTATGATTCTATGCAGGGGTAGGCTTCAAACATTTCAGCAACTGGTTCTCTGCCCAGTTGCTGGGTGGGCATGGCCTAGTCAGCCTCCTGCACCATGGTGTGTGTGTGGGGTGGTGGTGGGTGTTTTTGCCCTCTCCGGCTCCCAGAGGCTTTTCTCAAGTCTCTGGAGGGCAAAAATGCCACACACACACACACACACCGGCTCTGGAAGATGGAAAGAGCTCCATTTCTGGCCTTCCCAAACTTCCAGGAGGCCTGTTTTTCACCCTCTCCAAGCCTCCACACGGGCCCTGCGCTTACGTGTATCCAAAACGGTCCGTGTGGGGCTCTTGGGAGGGGCAGGGTGGGGTGGGCAGGGCCAGCCAGGAGTGGGATTGGGGGGTTCTCTGAACTGCACAGAATCTTAGCCAGGGGCTCTCCTGAACCCCTGCGAACCCCCAGCAGCCGAGCCCTGATTCTATGACTTAAAATTATGAGGTGTTTTGCTTTGTGTGGTTTCACGTCCTAAGATGTATCCTTTTGTCAGATTCTTTTCAAGGTGTCTTAACAGACTTGACCCCAGTCTTGCATACATTCCATTCCTGAATTCTTTCACAACTCAGGAGACTGATATGTATTTGCCGCAGGTCAAATGGACCTCAACAATTAAGTTCCCGGTTGATGCAGATACTACTTAGTGAACTGCTATTAACTTGGGTGGTTTTGTGGGTCATTTCTTCTTCTGATTGTCATCTGCTGTTTCAACACTCTTGTCCATCTGACTAACTACAAGTTATCTCTGCAAAAAAGTCTCTCTGGCCCCTTAACCCAGCTATAAGCAAGAGATGGATGCACATTTGTGTTATCAGTAAGATACTGATGGAAGCTGATCTTACCTTCCATCAACAAGGTAACAAGACCAACAGAGGACCTGTTTTCATGGATATTTAAGTACCTCTAGGTCCTATAAAAGCTCTTCTGCAACTGAAGTATCCTATTTGTAACCTAAATCTTCTCTACCTTACCCATATTTTTAGTCAAATACCTCACCAACAGTAAAGTGCTTTAGAAAATTGAAACTATACCCTCTTCTTCTCTGTGCATTTCCCCTGGCATCCAGCAAACAAATCATGATGACTCTGGTAGTACCATTTCTAGCTAGCAACTTTTTATTAAAAGGTGTATGCTTTCATTAGCTATAGCTCACTGTTTCAGATACATTGAGTGACTAGAGCCAGGTTGTCAAATTCGATTTCATTGAGGGCCACATCAGAGTTGTGTTTGACCTCGGTGTGTGTGTGTGGCCAGAGAGGGCATGGCCAACTCTATGTCCTGCAGCCTTCTGCCAGCGAAAACAGAGCCTGGGAAGGCCACACATGGTCCCCCCAAGCTCTGTTTTCACAGGCAGAGGCTGGTCATTTGCTGTTTCCAGGGCTGCCCCACGGGCCAGGTCTAAGCACCTTACAGGCTTAATGGGCCTTGAGTTTGACACCCCTGGATTAGAAGGATTCAGGCTTTAAATTAGCTGCAAGGAAAGGGGAGAAGGAAGTGAAGATAGTTTGGTTATACAGATACAGGTTACATGCAAGACAAATTGCAAGCTTCTAAATAATTAATAATGTGTTAAAACCCCGTTGTGTTTGTTGCGAAGTTTTAAGGTTGCTTTAAACCCTTTGATGTATGTGAGTTCAGAAATCTGTCTCTCAATGGTCCTGTTAAAGACTTATTTTTTTTCCAAAATGGTCATTTGTGTCCTGCCAGAGAGTGTTCTGGGAGGTTGAAAGCTTTGATATTACTATGTCCTTGTTTTGAGTCCTGATGTGAAACTTGTGTCCATTAATTCTTTTATACAAAGTTTGTCTTCTCTGTCCTCCATAGAGTCCAGAGGGTTATTGCTTGAAGATGATGGCATATAATACATTAAATAGAAGGAAGAATGTGTGAAGGTGCCTCTAATCTTGTATATGTTGGTATCTTTGATGGGGGCTAAAATTGTGTTGTTGTGGAGACTGGTATGGAATTCTGTTTTCGGATTTGGGATTTGGGATTCTAGTCTGGATAATGAAAAATCTGCAAGAAAATAGCCAAGCTCAGAAAACATCAAGGATCCCTCGCAGTGGTGGATTCAACATTTTTTACTACCAGTTCTGTGGACGTGGCTTAGGGGGCGTGGTGTGTCTTGGTGGGTGTGTCTTGGTGGGCACGGCAGGGGAAGGATATTGCAAAATCCCCATTCCCTCCCCACCCCACTAACCTGCTTTCCAGCTCCATTCTCCTGTGCAGGGCAACCAAAGAAGACCCAGCCAATCAGCTGGGACTCAGGAGGCAGAGGAGAGATGGGGGCAGGGCCAGTCAGCGGTGGGATTTTCCACTTCTCCGAACTACTCAAAATTTCCACTACCGCTTCTCCAGAACTGGTCAGAACCTGCTGAATATACCACCTCTGCCTCAATGCTCTTTATTTTAGGAGGGTTGTCTCTAGTCTGACTGGAAAGGGCTGATGGGTATAACATCTGATCACCATTTTATTGTTTCACTTACATTCATTGATAAATCAATTTAATCACATTTCCATTTCTGCACTTGCAAAACTCTCTTGCTAAAATAGAACATAAACATTTTAAATACATTTGAATGTTTTTTCCATAAAATATAAGTTTATAATTATTTAAAATATAAAATATATGAATTTCCATACACATGTATATAGAAATTGCTGGACCTAAACTATATATGATTAAAAGAATTTGGGGGATAATGTTTAATGGGGAATGACATCATGATGAATTCAGAAAACGGCAACTGTGAGTAATTGGGTACCTTCTGACTGATACATTAGGCTTGGAACCATCAACTGGAACAATTCTAATAAGACTTTCCAAGATTAGATTTCTTCAATATCCATAAGAACCGCTTACACTGCTTAAAATGCCATGTAAATTGATTATGAAAAGTGGATAAATATATCGCTATTACTGATAATGTTATTAAACCATAGCAATATTATTCTATTAGGTTGTTTGCTTTTAGAATGACATGGAGATATATTATTTAAGACAAGGGCCTGCCTGAGGTCCTTCAACTCATTTTCATATGCCCTCAGTCTAATTAGGAAGTCCTTTTTAGGCATGTTATTCAAACACAAAACACCTATCTTTTTTCTGGCAAGCCTTTTTTATAAGATGGGCAAAAGAGAGCAATCTGGGGGATCAGAAAGGAAGTTTATTAAAAAGCTGTCAGCAAAATAAAAAGAAGAAATGTAAAAAGGGAGGGACAAGAGATTAGACTTGTGTAGTTTTAGTTTTAATGCTGCTACCATTGGTAGACACTGCCCCTCCCTCTGTAATTATTATGGCAGCTCTGCAACCATGAAAGGCAGCAGCAACGCTCACAACCACATTGTTCTCCCCAGTCTAATTTAAGGTACCACTCTCGTTTTATCCAAACTGAGACAAAAGAGTGATTGAAATGCAGCCCAAGCACGCAGTCGATTGCATGTCCAGATCCAATAAGAAATGGATCTCCCGAGGCAAGGAGATCTAGGAAGAGTTTGGCAAGAGGAAACAAAACAAGGATCTAAGCTCTAAGTAACAATCATGAGCCAAAGACAGATTGGAGCTGCCCATGCTCTTTGGCTTCTCCCAGTCGGTGACTTTCTTTCTTTCTTTCTTTCTTTCTTTCTTTCTTTCTTTCTTTCTTTCTTTCTTTCTTTCTTTCTTTCTTTCTTTCTTTCTTTCTTTCTTTCTTTCTTTCTTTCTTTCTTTCTTTCTTTCTTTCTTTCTTTCTTTCTTTCTTCCCTATTGTCCCTCCCTGGAAATCACATGCCTAGGCACCTGCCAGAGCAAGTTCATGCCAAATTGTTTTAGAAAGCTTGACCCTTGGAGGAATCAATCATTCTCTATTCTGGAATCTTGCCTCCCGACTGATGTATCTGAATTACAGGTTAACTGGCAGCAGTGGCACAGTAGAATTCATTTAAATGAATAGCTCTCTAATTTATTAAAGAGGTTATATTGGCTGCATGTATCAGCAGTATATCAAATTCGTGGAGTAGCAGCTGATTCCTTCTCTGATCTTCAGAGCACCTTAGCCCTTACTCCTTTGTACCTTTCGGTTCTTTTCAGATTATTTAGGGTGGGGTGACAGAAGCTGGGAGAATATTTGGGAAGGCATCTAAGCACCTGGGGAGGATGCCAGAAAGGTAGAGAGCTCAGTGTCCATTCTCAGTTTAACAATTAGCTCCGTGACAAAGTTTAGTTTCTAGACCCGCCTCTAGGAGATACCAGTAATATTTTTTTTTCCCTTTGAGCTGACAGGAAAAAGACAAAGGCAGAGCCAGCCGTGAGGAGACCCCTCCTCTTGGTGGAGCTGGAGGCCAGTTCTCCAAATCTTCCCAGCTCCCTTACAAATCAATTTCCATTTATCTTACCATTTGCACTTTAGTAATTTCATCCCATAAACATAACAGCAGCTCCTGAGAGTGAATGTATATGTTTATGCAGAATGTAAATGTACGGTAGATATGTATGTATGTATAAGAATTGCAAGGACATTCTAATTCAGTGATGGCGAACCTTTTTGGCACCGGGTGCCCAACATGCATGCGTACATATCCAAAATGCAACCTGTGTTTGCCCCTCCATGCATGTGCCCCATCCCTGTGCTTGTACCCCACCCCCTGTGCATGTTCCCCGACCCCATGCATGTGCAGCAGAGACCCGTAGATCAGCTGGCCAGTGCAAGGTGAATGTGGCATGTGCAGGCATGGCAAAGCCAAGCTGGGACAATGGCATGCGTGCCCACAGAGAGGACTCTGCGTGCCACCTTCGGCCCGTGTGCCATAGGTTCACCATCATGGTTCTAATTAAAACTGTCCAGTATTAAGAGGAACACAGCAAAGTATTGACATGGTGAAGATGTCTTTTGGTATGTATTGTAAGCATCTGTATAAAGGTGCTAGAAGCTTCATTCACACATTGCTTTAAACATGGTCAACATCAGTCAACTTAAGAATCCCACCAGACTTTCTGCCACAAGTTGAAAGCCAGGTTCCTAATCTGAATGAATGAAGCTCTCTTTGAAAGGACTCTCTTTCAGGTGTTTAAAGAAATGAAATGAGCCCCTTAAGAGAAACAACATGGACATCATTTAGATGCTATATTAGACAAACTTAGTTCCGAGTCCAGCATCAGCCATTAAAAACTCTGAGATTTTATGCCAGTTATTGACAGGCCAACTTACCTTCCAGGACTTCATAATAAAATGGAGGTATGCTAATCTGGATAAAGTGGAAGATAAAGCTAATCAAAGATAAGAATATTTGCAAGAGCTCTTGCATTTTGGCTCTTCAGCTCCCCTATCACTCAAAAGTGGAAAAAAGCTCTCAAGTGTTTGATCTACTCTGTTCAGAAGAACATAAAAGGGCTAATTCTGAACTACATTTTTGGTACCTCTCTTTTCAGTCATTGTTTTTGAATAAACCAGTGTTGGCTGAGTTTGTATGACATACAGTGCCAGCTTTGATATAGGGGGTTCAGAGGTGAGGTAGAAATATCCCTCCTTTTTGGAAGCAAATCACCTACTTTAAAAATATTTGGTCAAGGAAATGTGGTTCATTTATACAGAACTGTGCAAGATTGACAGATGGGCTTATTTTGTCTGCCTATAAAATTATTGTAATAGTGCACATTTAAGTATACAAACAATAATTTAACTGTATTTGCTTAAGAACTGACAAACCTCCCATCTTGCATCAGGTTTTCTCTTTGAAATAAATTAGGCATATGAAGGTGTGAAAAGATAATATTTCTCCCAAATTATACTAAAAGTTAGCTTTTAGTGGGAGTCTATTGGAAATATTCTGAGAAAATTGACCTTTTTAACAGAGGACAAGCAGGAGGGCAAACTGCTTTTAAATTGTAATTTTCAAACCCTACAAATTTTCTGGACAGTATGATCCCTAAGTATTTCAATGTAAAAATACGCAGACACATTTTTTTGATGTGTGACTTTTCTTCTGTAACGTTAATGGAAGAATAAAAAATGGTGGATTAAAAATAACAGGAGGGCTTCCTAAAGATGGATGAACTTCAGGGTGTTGTTGCAAATCAACAAACTTCCATGGAGAAAGATGCTCCATTTGGGCTCTACAGTTTTCCAGTTACCACTGGGAAAATGGCAAAAGTGTGTGCTTTGCATATCTCTTCTCCAAAGGAGAGTGTGCCACTGTCAACATTAAATGATGAGACTTCAAGATAGCCTTGTCAGGTTAATGGATCTTGAGTCATTGCCTTGCCTGTCACAGATGTCTGTCTTCTCATCCACAATCCATCACACTGACAAGCTGTCAACAGTATGGGACTGGGCTCCGTTTTTCCTTCATTCAATAACATTATGAAATTGATACCGACACTTCCATTGGCACTAATTTCTGTAAGCAGTGAGTCAGAGAACAGGTGATTTACTTCTGTAGCAGTCACAAGTTCCCAGTAGCTTGAGAAGCGAAAAGTAGCATTTTGGTAGCCCAGCAGAGCAGGAGGATCGAGACAGGTTCAGTTTCAGTTTGGGGAAAAATGGTCCTTGGAGTAAGACAGTATTCTAGCTCAATGGGAGAGACAGTAATGTTCTTCCCCATCTTTAGTCCACCAAAGTTCTATTGGTCTTGAATAGTCTTAATTTGATGAAGTTTGGAATTGGCTTGGAAATGACATGCTTTCTTTGAGAATTTTTGAAGAAGTTCTGTCTGATCATTTTCTTCTGGTTTGTAATTATGGTGATTATGTCATAAGGATCTGCATCTTGCACACACTCATAGAAACGTATATTTCTATGATATTTCTATTATGGATTCCACAAACTTGCTCTTTTCTCAACAATATAGCATTTCTATCTCTCTCTCTCTCTCCCTCCCTCCCTCCCTCCCTCCCTCTCTTTCTCTCTCTCTCTCTCTCTCTCTCTCTCTATCATATACATTTATACATATACATATATATATATGGATCTTTGGTTATTCGGGTTTTCTCCCACGTAAAATTGGAAGTATCTGGGCGACGTTTCAATGAAATCTCATTTATCATCTTCAGGCTTGTGTCTTCGGCTTTGTGCTTCTCGGAGTAATGTGAGCTTGCATCTGCTTCTTTTAACTGCAAGTGGGGTGTGTGATTTGATTGGGTGGGGGCTTGGCTGTGTTCTGATTGGGTGGGGGTGTGTTTTCATTGGTTGGGGGTTTGGCTGTGTTCTGATTGGCTGGGGATGTGTTCTGTTCAGGTGAGGGCTTGGTTGTGCTCAGGTTAGTCAATCAGAACACAGCCAACACATGTATGGTATTCAGCTGTGTTTGGGTATTTTCTCACGTCATTGTAGTTTTGCTTTTAAAGTTGTAGCAACGTTTCAGCAGAATCCCATCTGCCATCATCAGGCCTTTGTATTGTCAAGCCTCACAGACGAACACAATACAGAGGCCTGATGATGGCAGATGGGATTCTGCCAAAACATTGCTACAACTTTAAAAGCACAACTACAATGACGTGGGAAAATACCGGAACAAAGCTGAATACTATATAAACCCAAACTATGGTTAAGGTACATCGATGACACATTTGTGATTTGGCCCCATGGAAAAGAAAACCTAAACAATTTCCAAACACACCTAAACAACACACACCCCAAAATCAAGTTCACCATGGAGACGGAAACAAACAAACAACTACCATTCCTAGATGTACTAATCTACAAAAAAACAGTTGGCACACTAGGACACACCGTATACCAGAAGAAAACACACACTAACTGCTACCTCAATGCCCAATCCCACCACCACCCAGCACAGATAAACTCCGTGGCTAAAACACTAATTACTAGAACCAAACGCCTGGCAGACAAGACACACATTAAGACTGAACTATGCACCCTGACCAAAGTACTGACAGCCAACGGCTTCCACAGAAGCAAAATCACCAGCTTGATCCACAAAAACACACTGAAACATAATAGAGACCCAGAAGATGAATAAACCTATGGAACAGCTGTCCTGCCCTACATAAGAGGTACTACAGACAAAATAAGTAAGGTACTACACAGACATCACATCAAGACTGCCTTCAAAACAGACAGAAAAATAGCAGCCATCCTTAGAAACTCCAAAGATAAAATTGACCTGGAAAACCAAGGCATATACGAAGTCCCCTGTGCATCATGCCCAGCCACATACATTGGACAGACCAATAGAAGAATAAGTACCCGCCTGGATGAACACAAAAATGCAGTCAAAAAGCTGGAACACACTTCCTCACTTGTCCAACACATGGAAGCCACAGGTCATAGCATCAACTTCAATGGCACCAAAACCCTAGCCACTATAGAAAATCCCAGCCACAGAATCATCAGAGAAGCCATAGAGATTGAAAAAAGACGAGAAAGCATGAACAGAAGAGATGATTCCACCAGGCTGTCAATCATTTGGAAGCCCGCACTCACAAACAAAAAAATCTCCACACCACAAGCCAGGCAAACACCTGGGCACAAACAGATCCTCCTTAATACTTCCAGCTCAAACACACCCCAACCAGGCACCCAGATGAAACCCAGCTTCCTAACTAATGATAGCTGTCCATTTACCTGAAGCCAAGCTGCACTAAAGGCCTTCAATAAAGTAACACAATGCTGCCAGCCAATCAAGATACAAAAAGAGCCAAAAAAAAAAAAAAAAGACAGAAGATATCAGAAAAACCAATCAAGCAGAACACAGCAAACTCCAAGACCAATAAACACAGACCAAGACTCCCAACCAATCAGGAGGAAGAAAAAACCATTCTGACACAGCAATAGGCTGCCCCAAATTTAAATCTGAAACCACTGTAAAAGTCTGACTCACAGATGAACATTATACAGAAGCCTGATGATGGCAGATGAGATTCTGCTAAAACGTTGCTACAACTTTAAAAGCACAACTATTATGACGTGGGAAAATACCCGAACTAAGCTAAATGCCATACATGTAATTACCCGCGAAAACTTAAGAAAACATATATATATATATGTATGTATGTATATGTATGTATGTATATGTATATGTATATGTATATGTATATGTATATGTATATGTATATGTATATGTATATGTATATGTATATGTATATGTATATGTATATGTATATGTGTTGTGACTGGAAGGATCGATCCTGCTGGGAGTTTTGACTCTGATGACTCTGAAGATGTAAGGTTGGAGCCTGCTGTGAATGTGGAGTCTGAATTATCAGAGGACACAGATGTGAGCCAGGAGGATGAGAGATTGTCAGAGAGACAATCCTCCCCAGAACCTTCAACTTCGCTCATGCCAGCAACTGATCCACAAAATGAGTCAGAGGCTTCTAGTGGGGAAACTGACAGATCTTGGCTTGACGCTAGAACTAGGAGACGATTGAAACGTCAATCTTAAGGGAGGCGTCAAGCCAGACATTGATTAGAGAGACTGACACACCCATCCAGGTGATTTAAGGAGGCGTGCTGACTCTCAAACTTTGCTTGAAATCAAAGTGTTTGATGAGTCGAAAGGATACGTGTGGAGCTGCCTTTGTGATTTATGGACAATCCTGAATTATCAGACAGATTCCGGGAAGTCTGCCAAGGACTGGAAAATAGTATTGTTAACCCTTTTTAGTCTTGTTTTGTTCTTGTTTGAATATTTTGAACGCTGGAATTCTGTATTCTCACTTGTGAATATAGGTGAGACATAACATATATATATATGTATATGCATATGCATACGCATTTGTATATGTAGGTCTAGGGGTGTTCGGGTCTTTTCCCATGTAAGATTAAGAGTATCTTGGAGATGTTTCGGTGAGGTCCCACTCGCCATCCTCAGGCTGGTGCTTTCAGCTTCGTGCCAGTGCAAGCACAAAGCCAAAAGCACCAGCCTGAGGATGGCGAGTGGGACCTCACCGAAACGTCTCCAAGATACTCTTAATCTTACATGGGAAAAGACCCGAACACACCGAGACCTACATATCTGTACCCATGAAAATCTATGAAAACATATATATAATATGTATGTATGTATGCATGTATGTATGTATGTATGTATGTATGTATGTATGTATGTATGTTATTCAGCTTTGTTCAGGTATTTTCCCACGTCATTATAGTTGTGCTTTTAAAGTTGTAGCAACGTTTCGGCAAAATCTCATCTGCCATCATCAGGCTTCATCTGCCATGAAACGGCTGTGAAAGTCTAACTCACAGATGAACACAATACAGAAGCCTGAGGAAGCCTTTTGCTTGCACTGGCACAAAGCCGAAAGCACCAGCCTGAGGGTGGGACTTCACCAAAACATTACCAAGATACTCTTAATCTTACATGGGAAAAGACCCAAACACACCTATATCTACATACCGGTACCCATGAAAATCTACAAAACTGCCCACTTAGGTAGCAACACTGACTGACAGTCAATTTCACATGCTGTTGTGCAAATGGAATAGACAACAGGTGGAAAGCAGAGGCAGTTAGCAAGACATCCCCAATAAAGGAGTGGTTCTGCAGATGGTGACCACAGACCACTTCTCAGTTCCTATGCTTTCTGGCTGATTAAATTAAATATTCTCATTAAATACTTTGTTCATTGCATAGTTGAATGTGCTGACAACAAAATCACACAAAAATTATCAATGGAAATCAAATTTAGCAACCCATAGAGGTCTGGATTTGGAGTTACACTCAAAATTAAAGTGGAAAACACACTACAGGCTGATCCAACTTTGATGTAATGTCCTTAAAACAAGTCAAAATGAGACTCAGTCATGTGTGTGGCCTCCACAAGCCTGTATGACCTCCCTACAATGCCTGGGCATGCTCCTGATGAGGTGGTGGATGGTCTCCTGAGGGGTCTCTTCCCACACCTGGACTAAAGCATTCCCCAACTCCTGGACAGTCATGGTTCAATGTGGCGTTGGTGGATGGAGCAAGACATGATGTCCCAGATGTGCTCAATTGGATTCAGGTCTGGGGAACGGGAGGGCCAGTCCATAGCATCAATGCCTTCGTCTTGCTGACACACTCCAGCCACATGAGGTCTAGCATTATTATGCATTAGGAGGAACTCAGGGCCAACCGCACCAGCATATGGTCTCACAAGGGGTCTGAGGATCTCACCTTGGTACCTAATGGCACTCAGGCTACCTCTGGTGAGAACATGGAGGGCTGTGTGGCCCCCTAAAGAAATGCCACCACACACCATTACTGACCCACTGCCAAACTGGTCATGCTGGAGGATGTTATAGGCAGCAGTACGTTCTCCACGGCGTCTCCAGATCCTGTCACGTTTGTCACATGTGCTCAGTGTTTACCTGCTTTCATCTGTGAAGAGCACAGGTGGTGAATTTGCCAATCTTGGTGTTCTCTGGCAAATGCCAAACATCCTGCACGGTGTTGGGCTGTAAGCATAACCCCCACCTGTGGATGTTGGGCCCTCATACCACCCTCATGGAGTCTGTTTCCGACTGTTTGAGCAGCCATATGCACATTTGTGGCCCGCTGGAGGTCATTTTGCAGGCCTCTGGCAGTGTTCCTCCTGTCCCTCCTTGCACAAAGGTGGAGGTAGCGGTCCTGATGCTGGGTTGTTGCCCTCCTACGGCCTCCTCCATGTCTCCTGATGTATTGACCTATCTCCTGGTAGCGCTTCCATGCTCTGGACACTATGCTGACAGACACAGCAAATCTTCTTGCCACAGGTCGCATTGATGTGCCATCCTGGATGAGCTGCACTACCTGTGGCACTTGTGTGGGTTGTAGATTCCGTCTCATGCTACCACTAGAGTGAAAGCACCACCAGCATTCAAAAGTGACCAAACCATCAGTCAGAAAGCATGGGAACTGAGAAGTGGTCTGTGGTCACCACCTGCAGAACCACTCCTTTATTGGGGATGTCTTAATTACTGCCTATGCTTTCCACCTGTTGTCTATATATATAATATCTATTAATATAATTCGTGGTGGGCTTGACTTGGGTATGTTTTGGGAATGTAAGAACTCTAAACTGATGGTTTATTTAACCCCACCCTCAGGCTCCATGTGTTCATGTCCTACAGTTTTGAATACTAAAAAAATCATGTTTTAATGTATATTTTAATGTATATTTAATGTATAGATATGAAAGACCAGGTCCACATTGTTAAGATTTAATTAAGCTGTTCATTGCTAAAAGTCTATGCACAGGAATTCTCTTAACTAATAATTGGCATCTGATTATACAGTAGTTAGACGATGGTCAATGGCACAAAAGGGGAGTTAGATTTACTTTGTTTGTGACTATGTAGTGATTCTAGGCTGATCTCTCTTTTTATTTAGCCCCCAGATTCTGCCATGCCTTTTCCAACATCATGGCCCCCCAAGCCCATAGTTGTTCTGAGATAGATAGATAGATAGATAGATAGATAGATAGATAGATAGATAGATAGATAGATAGATAGATAATAGATGGAGATAGATAGATTTAGATAGATAGATGATAGAAAGATACATAGATAGATGATAGAGAGAAAGATAGAGATAGATAGATGATAGATAGATAGACAGATAGATAGATAGATAGATAGATAGATAGATAGATAGATAGATAGATCCATGCATTACAATTATTTATTTATTTATTTATTTGATTTTTATTCTGCCTTTATTACTTTATAAGTAACTCAAGGCAATGAACATACATAATACTTCTTCCTCTTCTTACTTTCTCCACAACAACCCAAATGCCAGTAAAATGTTATGAAAGCTCATTTTAGAAGCCCTGGGCATTAGACACTGGCTTCTTTTTGACACTTCACAAAAAAAAAAAAAAAAAAAAGGCCACAGGGACACAGATCCTGAATTTACCACTTTGCATGTCCTAGTAACCAAGAATGTAATTTTAATCCTTCTTATAAATTGGAGCCATAGGTGACAAGCAATGACACTAAAATAAATTTCAGTTTTTTTAAATGAATATATGTGAAATCTGATCAAACGAAAGTAGACAAACATGGACACTGCTAAGAATTGCTTTTGTGTCAAGATGCAACAAAACCTGGATCAGCTTAGTAGGATTAACAAGCCAGAGAATCTTATTTTATTGCTATGGATTTGCTCAGCTATTAGCCAACCTTCTGCTGCAATTCTGTTATATTCTTTGCCAGATGAAAAGAGGAGAGGAAAATAGGCATTTAACAATAATAGTCTCTTTGAAAAGGCTTACTCAGGTCAGTTAAAAACTTAGCAGCTGTACCTGCATAAAATGTTAAGCTTGGTCAGAATTAACCTTGGTTATTTCAAACGTATGCTTGTGTGGCTTAGAATGCTATGCAAAATCAGTCTGTTTGGTAAGCCGCAGTTCAATGCATGGTGTAAACTAGACAATGGGTTAATTCAGTAACTGAGATAAGTCTGCTGTGTGCATGCAACCAGGATAGGGGACAAAGAAGTCAATGTACTGCCACACCAACATGAGGCTGTATGAACCAAACAGATATATGCCTGATGTACAAAAAGGAATGAATGCTGCAGTATATAAAACATACCTTATGACCTGAAGAGATTAGAAAGCTGATATGATGTTATTCCAATTGATTTTGCTGTGTATTTATACTTGAAGGTAAAGAACAGACATACTGGAAATCAATCAGGCCCTGTGCTGTATCTTCACTCCCTCCACAGTACCGTTTGAATGAAACACTTATATCATTTTTATGGCATGTCTCTGATAGAGATGAGATATCCAAGAGATTAATGGCTACCACTAAGACCTTTACACAGCAACCTCCTGGCTCTGCCATCATAAAGCACATTGTGGTTCTGGAATTCAAGGTGCCCTCTAGGGAAGCTTGGCTGCAAGCAAACTAAGAGCTAAATTCATGATGGCAGGAAAACAGAAGATGGAAAGCAAGCCAACAGGTTGGTCCTTGATCACTTCAAGTTATTGGGAGAGAAAAGAAAATGAAGGCCAAGAGGTAATGGAGTTCTTCCAATTTTGAACAATCTAATAGGGTTTATTTGCGGACAAAGTGAGAAGCACTACAATTGAAATCCTTATCTTATATTTCTTTTGGGAGCACAAGGTAGCACACTTGAGATTGCTCTTCATGTATTCATCACAATATATCTCCTGCAAGTTAAGTCACTGAGAAATAGTGACTGGTTCAAATATATCCAGGGAGCTACTTGGGTGATGAGAGATTTGAGCTTGAGTTCCATCAGTGTCATGCCCCTGTTGGAATCTGATTTCGAGGGGGAGGCTGAGCAGCTGATAGGGAGTGGGATGTGGCTCCATTGGCTATGGAAGAAACTGGGGAAGGGCACAGTCCTCCACTGAGCAGAGCAGGGAAGAGGTAGAGCAAGGCAGAGGGAATTCAGAGGAAGATCCAGGCCCATCCCCTCTTCATCCTTGGGCATGCAGGGAGGAACAGAGAAGGGAGTTGTGTGGCTTACAGGGGAGGAAAGGGCCCTGATTCCCTTCATTAGCTGCAGCTGGGAACACAGTGTTTAAAAAGGGAGTTTGCGCACAGCAACTTGTTGGAAACAAATCGTGTATTATCTTGTTTTGTCGAGGCTTATCTGGGTTCCTGGCGTCTTCCCAACTGTGTATGTTTTGTTGGCCTTTGAAGTCTGCAATTCCTTATCCTGCCCTGTCGAGTTAATCACTGCAGCGTAGTTTGTGTGAATTTTATTTTGTTTATATGTACTTTGTTTTCGGACTGAATTCCCTCCACTTAAAAACTGTTCTTGGGAGAGTTTTTTTTCTCTAGCCAAAAGTAACTGGACATTGGGGGCAAAATTGGAAGTATTAAAGGGACTTTTCTTACTTATGTGACTGTGTTGCCTTTGTGCCACACCCTGGGTCATTGCAATCAGTTCCAGTCCAACACTTTAAATCATGATACTACATTGCTTCTTCTTGCACTTGGAGTATAGATCTGGAAGTTCTAATCTTAGAGAAAATCTGTTTAAAGTCCCATGTCAAAACTGAAAAATAGAGGGGGAAAAAAATCAGTTAACTGATTGCTAGTATCTGTGTGCTGCAATAAAATTTGGAGCTTGTTTCAATTTTTGACATGCCACAATGATGCAAAGTTTATGCTACATTGATTGCTACACACAAGTCAACTAAAGCCCTTCAAACCAAAAGACTCAGCAGCCCCAGAAGAAAAAGCAGGAGTCATTTACAACATATACTGTAATGACTGCAATTATTGGACTAATAGATAGAAGGCTGGCAGAATGCGTTCATGAACAAACACCAAGTAGTAGTCAGAAGACTTGATGAAAACTCTTTAATTTCATGCAGTATGGACAGCTTAACTATATTTCAATTTGGGAAACTTTGACATCCTAGACCAAGCCAAGTCTCAAAAAAGTAGAGTTTCTAAAAGCTTGGCCCTCTGACAAATTAGCCATCAATAGACACATAGACATAAACAGTATTTGTATACTGTGCAGAATAGACAACAAGCCAAAAAGGGAATAAAAAGACACCTCCCCACTAGCAATCAACACCCAGTTGAGTATAGATTAACTCTAAGATTAACATCTGATCAACAATCAAATAAACCATAGTCCAATCAAGAACTGCCAAAGAAGCCAACAGTAAACAACCTAACCAAAGAACCTCTAAGACCGCCCCTACGAACACTGACAAGCCATTGGAATATAAATTGAGAGCAAACCTTACTAACACTGATGATGTTACCTAGTCTGGATAATAAAATGTCTGCAAGCTCAGAGGACCCGTCATTTCAACCCTACACTACAAATATTCTCCTTTAAATGAAGTAAAGGGTGGAAGCTTATCAAAGAGAGATCCAACCTAAGAACTAAGAGGAAATTACCAGACAGTCAGAGCTGCTTCCTCTGGAAGTTTTGGGGTTTTTCTAGGAGACTATAAGGCCATTTGTCTGGAATTGTATAGGATTTCCCAAATGGGCAGGGGATAGGTCTAGAAGAGCTACATGTTTGCCTTCCAACTCTGTTATTCCATGTTCTATGTGAGACTTGTGATCTCCTTCTTATGAATGTGGTGAGAATGTGGAGAGGACAGACTAAGGAGCCATGGTGACACAGTGGTTAGAATGCAGTACTGCAGGCTACCTCTGCTGCCTGCTGTCTGCCTGCAATTTGGCAGTTTGAATTTCACCAGTCTCAAGGTTGATTCAGCCTTCCATCCTTCCGAGGTCAGTAAAACGAGGACCCAGATTGTTGGGGGCCAAATGCTGATTCTATAAACTGCTTAGAGAGGGCTGTAAAGCACTGTGAAGTGGCAAATCTATTGCTAAGAACACAAAGAAAAATCCCCCAAAAGCAAATGCTTGAGTGGCTTTCCCAGGAAGACACATCAGAGAATGTGCCAAAGCAACCTCTTTCAGCAGAGGGTGGGATTCAGTTAGGGTCCTTTTGTCTTGAGACAGAGGAATACAAAAGCCACTGGGATGAGTATTTCCCACTCCAGTCACCCGCGTTCAGATAAGCAGGTGCAAGCTTGGCTGGTGGCCCAAATCTGCCAATAAAAATTAAGAAATTGATTTCCTTTTGTTTGCCTGACAGGATGAAGGCTCTTTTTATGAGACAGTAAATGTAATCCATCTCCGGGCACAGCCAGATTTTTAATTGTATTTGTTGTGCTTTCACTTACTCTGTTTTATGAGTTGCAGTCTGTATTCTTCTTGGCTCAGAAAGCTTACCCTGAGGAATGAATGAGTGCTGGATGCTGGATTCTGTAAAAGGTTGGGGATTTTAAACAAGGACAGTTGGTGGAGCCAAGGTGGTGGTTATTATTTAATTGATAAGATTTGCTTTGAAACCAGCTCACACACAAGCTAGTTAATTTCATGAAGATGATCTAAGAGACCTCCTTTAAAAAAAAAAAGGAAAAAAAACCCCAAGCTAATGTGGATTTCTTACTATGAATGCTGTGGGATTACACTGAAGATTTATGTCTTATTTTTATATTTAAGTCCAAACCTTTCACTGGGAATGCAGATGTGATCTTCACCCCGAGACATAAGTTGGACTACTTATGATACTATCTGATATTATACTATCTTCTATGTCCCAGGCAGCAAAATATTCAAGGTTCACTGATTCCAGCCCAGCAGCTTTCACCCAGGGGTTTGCGGCAATCTTTTGGCAATTAGGAATAGAGGTGGTATTCAGCCAGTTCTGACCAGTTCTGCAGAACCAGTAGCAGAAATTTTGAGTAGTTTGTAGAACTGGCAAATACCACCTCTGACTGGCCCTGTCCCCATCAATTCTCTGCCTCCCAAGTCCCAGCTGATCGGCTGGGTTTTCTTTTGTTGCCCTGCACAGGAGAAGGGAGCTGGAAAGCAGGTTTGTGGGGTGGGGAGGGAAGGGGGATTTTGCAGTAACCTTCCCCTGCCATGCCCATCATTCTACACCATGCCCACCAAGCCATGCCCACAGAACCAGTAGTAATTTTTTTTTAATTCCACCATTGATTAGGAAGTCATATTTACCTTCTTTTATTTTCCAGGGGTTGAGAATTGCAGTTTGCAATATGGTAATGCAATGATATCAAGCAATGGGGAACAGAGCCAGTGTTTTGCATTTTAATGTTTTATAGAAGACATACAGAGAATTAAAACATTTTGTAGATTTGTTAAATTGGCTTGATAGCTTACACAGACTTTAGTGCTGTTTCTGGCTCTGATCTAACAGTTAAATTATGACTGTTTGGTGATCTGCTACCAAATGTTGGTGATAGCACTTCTGCAGGCTGCAAAAACTGCATATCAATTTTTTATATATAAAAAAATCAGATTATAGATATTTAGTGGGCTGCAAGCCATGATCCAGTTAAGGATCATGGCTTAATAGAGACAGTCTCTTAATAGAGACTGAAGCAGGAAGAGTATCAGAATGCTGAGGGGTAGATATGTGTGTGCATTTTACTTTTTATATAAAAATATTTTATAGTTTGGAATTTTTTTTTTGCACGTAAAAAGAGTAAAACTGAGGCTTTCAGAGACCTCTGTTCCCCAGAGGTTTCCATTGGTATGAATCACCTGAATTCATCATTGGAAGCTGTCAGAAATTGACACTGATATTTCCCACTTAGGAAGAAATCTGTTTTACTGCCTGTAGACTCTCAAGCAATAAAAAAAGCCAACAAAACTCCATTGATCTCTGTTCATTTCTACTTTCCAGCAGCTTTTTTTCAAGTAATTTCTATAAAAATTACAAATAGAAGAAATAAAAGCTAACCCAAACTACAAAAAATATAAGAATGCAAAAGGAAAAAAAAATATAAACAAGGAGAACAATGTAAGGGGGAAAAGAGGGTGGCAGTCCCCCATCACTCCAGCAAGTAAAAGCATTTTAAATATTTTATAGCCATCTCATCATATATCATGTGCTCTCTTCACCTCATAACTCATCTCTGAACTAAAGAAAAACAAAATCCCAAAGTCTCATAATTTGTTCTTTATCAGAAAAGATCCAGTAAGGGAAAGCAGCTATAGTTATTTTTTTATTATTATTTTTTTTAACCCTTGGTCAAATAAGCCAACCCTGTATTCCATCCCTGAACTTTAAAAAAAAAAAAATCTTAATTTTTAACTATCAAATATAGTCCCAGATCTGAGAGTGCTGTTCTTTGTGTCAGAAACATATGCAGGAGCATAATCACACATTCAGTTTTCAAGAGGGTGAGGTTGTTGTCCGTGATATAACTAAAGGAGGGCGCCTACTAAAAGAACCCTGGTTTTCCAATAGCAATTCTATCAATGGGAATATCAAACTACCACCAGCCTATCAAGTACTGAGACACCAGGAATATCCTGGAGGAGAAGCAGAGACCACTTCCCATCAGGGAGCAGGGACTGATGGCACACACACACACACAAACCCAATCCCTGGGCATGTGGATTTATCCTATGAAGGCACAGCCAGGCCTATCCAAATACAGAGGAGCCCAGCAGAGCTGCTTCAAGCAATAACAGACAGGAATAATGAAGAACGAGCCAGGCCAACCACAAGGTCATGAGCAAAGCAACAAATTGCAATATCCAGCAAGTTAACATCACCTCTTAAAGATAAGCATTCCAGGCTAGGTCTGACAAGGAAGGAAGCAACAACAAAATATTAACCTCCTTTCACCAACATGACTGAAGCAAAACCAACAGGGCTAATTACAAGTGGGAGGCACTTGGAAGGGCCTATTATGCATGCAAGGGCTAAATTGATTAATGATATATAAAGGCATAGATCTCTGTAATGGTAGTTTAATACTCTGACGATGTCAGCAGAGGCTGACAAAAGCTTAGTAAATAACTATAATTTTAGTTCTTGAGATCGCAAGATGTGTGTTTCTCATTTTCGAGATAGCTGGGTCAATGTGAATTCTTCCTTAAGTACTCATTCTATTCACTTCACTCTATTTAAATTTTGCACCAATCCAACAGATGACTTCTTCTTCTTCTTCTTCTTCTTCTTCTTCTTCTTCTTCTTCTTCTTCTTCTTCTTCTTCTTCTTCTTCTTCTTCTTCTTCTTCTTCTTCTTCTCCTTCTCCTCCTCCTCCTCCTCCTCCTCCTCCTCCTCCTCCTCCTCCTCCTCCTCCTCCTCCTCCTTCTTCTTCCTCTTCCTCTTCCTCCTTCTCTTCTTCTTCCCCCTCCTCCTTCTCTTCCTCCTCCCTCCCTCTCTCTCTCTCTCTGTATGTATGCGCGTGCATGCGCACTCACATTTAAGGGAGAATCTTCCTCTCTCTCTTACTATGAGGTCCTTCCTGAAAAACATTTGGATATTCAGATGTTCAAGCTCTCTACACAGAACTACTGAAACCCATTTTAGCTTAGTCTAGTGTGTTGTAGAAAAAAAAAATCTAATTGTTTTTGGATTTATGTCAATGCCTACAAAATAGCATGTACCAATATTCTGCTATTCTCCATACTTCTGATCCCCAGAAAGAAGGTGATAACCTATAGAACATGTCCCCTTTGTAATGAAAATCTAAGCAGTGGAAAATTTTGGGAATGCCATTATGGTTCCCTCATGTTGAGACAAATATTATAAAACACAGAGGATCCTATCTATTTTATAAGGTCAATAATACCTCTATTTACTTGTAGTACTCTCATGCCGAATGACCATCACCTTGCTAGTATTTAATGAAATCTTGTTTGGTTTTCAAACCACCTGCTTCCCTTTTGCTTGCTGAGAAAACAGAAATCTTGTAAGTCTCATAAAGTTTATTGGCTCAGCATCCATACCATGGGTAGCCACTTCCTGTGCAGTATCCTCTATCACTCACATTGACAACAGCAATTGTAGTCAAAAGGACAAAAAAGAGAAAGAAATACAAATTCGTCAAATTCAGTTTACAATAAAAGTTGGAGTTAGGGAGCGGGAAAAAATGTGGAGACAGTAATGACTTTCTTCTGAATGTAATATATATTATGGCTGCCAGAAATCAGACTGATTATATCATGATTTTACTAGGTTCCATTTCTTTGCACTATATGTGCAAACTATATTGTGCACATCTCACTATATTGTGGGGTGTGTGGTTTTGCATTTTGCCCACCACTTCGCCCGATCTGCAGTGCATCTTAAGTGTTCTTTTGGGTTTGATGCATAATGATGTGACATTGAAATCTTGACTGACATTGCAGAGTTTGACACCTTCCTTCCCTTTACTTTTCTCATGTGGGCTTGGGACCGGCAATGGCAGTTACTGAGAGTGATGGTAGAGTTAATGTGGTGAGGATGTAGAGAAGACAGACTAATGAGTTGTAGCGGTGCAGTGGTTAGAATGCAGTACTGCAGGCTACTTCTGCTGACTGAAATTTGGCAGTTCAAATGTCACCAGGCTCAAGGTCACAATCAGTCTTCCATCCTTCTGAGGTTGGTAAAATGAGGACCCAGATGGTTGGGGGCAAGATGCTGACTCTGTAAACCACTTAGAGAGGGCTGCAAAGCAGTATATAAGTCTAAGTGCTATTACACTATTACAACTGCAGGCTAACTCTGCCCACTGTCAGCAGTTCAATTCTCACTGATTCATGGTTGACTCAGCCTTCCATCCTTCTGAGATTGCTATTCACATCCCATTCCCAAGTTTTTTAAAAAAACCCTTTTTCAACAATAAACTTTGCAGCTTACCTTTTGTTGCTGACTCATGTTCCATAAAAATTGTGCAATTTGGAATAGATCAGGTGACATAAAAAAGAAATCTCTGTTGCCCACTCACCCCATACATCCAGAAGAAAGACACAGAAAATGAAATGGATTGACTCTTCCTCCTCTCAGTGAGAGTCTCAAGACAGCAGAAGACAAATCACTCTAGGCATCATTTTTCTCTCTCCTCTGATTTAACAAATTGTGGTTCTTTGATTAAAATGCCAAGGAGGCTGTTGATCTCTGTCCCTTTACTCTTCTCCTCCTACTAGGAATCTGGGGCTTCCTTGCAAATAGACAGCAAAGGGTTTTGCAGATCTCTGTGAAACCTTGGAGTTGAGGAATGTCTTGATTTCCAAGTGCCAATGAAATCCTAAGTATCATGAGGACATGAGTATACATGGATTTTTGGGTGTGTGTGTGTATCTTACAACAGTCTTTCTGTCCTGTCTGAAGACAACAGGGGATATTACTGATGTCTGGGACATCACTGGAATAGACCATTTTTATGGTGGGAGAGGGGGTTTTGCCATAGGGGGTAATGCAAGGGAAAGAGTGCCTGCTGAGAATTCATCCTTTCACTCTTACATACCTCCTCCAGGGATAATTTAGCCTACTTTCAGGGAAAAGAGCCCAAAGGCCAAATTTCATTTCAGAAATAGCAGTCCCATCCTTTTTACTGCATTGCCTATGTGGATTTGGGACACACGTGTGGATCTGGAATCTTATTTTCCAAAGCACCAGAAGGCAAGACAAGAAATAATAGATGGAAATTAATCAAGGAGAGAAGCAGCCTGATTTTCTGACAGTGAGAGCAGCCAACCAGTAGAACAGCTTGCCTTCAGAAGCTGTCCATCACTGGACGTTTTCAAGAAGAGACTGGCAGCCATTTGTCCAGAAGGGTATAGGGTCTGCTGCTTGAACAGGATCTGAACTAGAAGATCTCCAAGGTCGTATCCATTTTTGTTATTTTGTAATCTGTCTTTTTTCTCTATGGTGTAAAGGAAATTTCAGGAAAGCCACCATATTTGAGGCAGGCGTAGATATTTGGAGGCAACTATTCTGCATTTAAAGATACAATGGCAACAAATGCAATAGAAGAAGAGCCTTATGGTGTCCAGAAATCAAAGAACTCTAGCAGCATATTTTCTAGACTAACAAGTTATATTAAAGTATGAAGTTACATGCATCTGATAAAGTGAGCTGTAACTCCCAAAAGCCTTTTAATAAAATTTGTTTCTCTGAGAAGATGTTACCCAACTTCTTCTGATTTGTGACTACACATAATCTCCCTCTCTCCTTCCCTCTCTCTCTCTCTCTCTCTCTGTGTGTGTTTGTTTGTGTGTGTTTGTGTGATGCATGTGGTCCCACAAAGAAGTTCATCAGATCAATTTTTCTAAAGCTGAGTTGAGGTTTTCACTCCTCTGACACCCGTTAAGCATGGTGAAAGATATGGATTGATGGAATAATGTAGAAATCTGCCAAAGATAGGTAAAAACTGGGTGAAAATTGATTTAGGCTAAATAACAATGATGGATGGGAAGGAAAGGAATATAGGAGGATCCATAAGTGGAATCTTAGAACTGGAGAAATCCAATCTGTTTGTTCATCTATGGAATTAATATTGGGGCAGAGTTGAGACTGTTTGTCTGTTTTTAAGCAGTTTGTATGCTGCCCATTCCTGGAGGCTTTAAACATATTGTCATTGCTGGAGCAGGGGCCTCATACTCTGGTCACAATAATAGGAAATTTGCTTTGCAGGTAATAGTTATTATGTTTCTGTGGATCAAGGCCTGAAAAGCCTATAGAACATAAGTGTTTCTTGCAAGAAACTTGGAGTTGTGTATCAAGTTGGGGGAAATTCATTAACTGAATGCAGTGTTCATAAAGAATGTAACATCTGATTTGATCCCAAAACATTAACATATTTATACAAATAGTTGACTATGGAATGAGAGTTCTTGTTGACCAGTAACCTTTTTTTTTTCATTGCTACAAGGAAAGAATTACACTTTGCATACAAAAATGACAGGTTTTATCAGAGACCTCGGATAGACACTCTTCATCAGTGCTGACAAGCTATTTTCTGTATTGTTATGTAGCTCTTTGTTTGGCAAAGATGCCAAGGAACAAGAAAGGCAGGCCTGGAAAATGTCCACTTAGCCCCAGGTGCTGCATTTGATCACACAAGAAGGTGGTTATTGATCTGCAAAGTGGACCCTGCACTTGCAGGAAAAATGCTTGGAGATGATTGATGGTGATGATGATAATGACATATCTCTTTGTTTTTAGGTCCTGTGGCTGTAATCAGTGGAGAAGAGGATTCTGCCAGCCCTCTTCATCACATCAATCATGGCATCACCACACCTTCATCACTGGACACTGGCCCAGACACGGTGGTGATCGGTATGACCCGGATTCCTGTCATTGAAAACCCACAATACTTCCGACAAGGCCACAACTGCCATAAACCAGACACATGTAAGTAATCTTACTTTCTTTTTATATGATAATATGGAGATAGGAAAATAAAGAAAACCAAGAGAAGTAAGAGATCTTACTAGAGAGAAAAGATCATAGCCTTTGTATGGTGCAGAAACCAGAAGAATATTTTGTTTTTTGTCCTAGAATTATAACATTTGTGGATTTGTTATACAAGGTAAAATGATTGATTCACCGTCCAGTAATCAATGCATCATTATCCTTGTAGAAGCTCATCCCCACCCCCCCAAAAACACATTACAAGGAAGGCTTCCACAATAACCTTTGATACAATCCTGAGTAAGGAGAATGCAAGGCAAATTTAGTACGTGAAGCAGGGAGTGACCTCAAGATTTATTGTATGAAATAAATAAATCATGCCAGGAAGCAAGAAATCTTTCTGTCTTCAACATCCCCATGTTTATAGTACCAGATACGTCCTGTTAAACAGTTTTAAACCATTCAGTGGTCATGACAAATCTTTTTCCTCTGCTATATCTTTACAAAATATGAGAAGATGAACCACTAGGCCTACTGAAATCAGAGTTGATTGTAAAGGCCACCAATGTATAATTTGAAATCCTTCAGGGAAATTTGGATTTTGAAATAGAGTCTGCAATAAGCAAATATTCTGTTCTTTAAAAAATAGATCTGAATGAGCAAGGATTCAGTGTCTATATTTCCAAAAAATGGCCTTCTTCTATTCTGAGCACCATATTTGATTTTGCAGCATTTTATTTCTCTTTAAATGGAACTAAATCAGGTTCACAAAGTGTTTTCTTATGAAGCCAGCTGACTCCCATTACTGATTTTTTTAAGCTCTAGTGGTTCAGTTCTCGCTCCTGCCCTTGATTCTTGTAGGGCAAACTGCTTTTTATCGACAGTGGATCTCTTTATGTAAACTAAAGAACATCATGAGTATTAACTCATCCTTACAAGTTAATCAGGACTCCTCATTCCGATAATGATTTAAAACATCACAGCCCATGTAATCACCTTGCAGGTTTCCCAAAGGCGCTCCAAACCAAACCATTGTAAACCAAACCACATGAAAAAAAAAGGTCCATCTCCTCTTTTCAAACCATCTCATGTGCTTCATATCCATGTGCTTCCTGTTGTCTGTGTTTCCTGTTACTAATCATGATTCTGGCTAAAGCAATTGTAATGTGGGCCTTTTGGGTGGGATATGGGGAATTTTATGGGAGTCTCCAAGATTGAGAAATTCAAAGTTTGGTGCTTGCCTCTCTGTAAGATATGGAAGACTGTCTTGGAAAGCTGCTTTTATTTTTGCAAATTCTGCTGGCCGCTGCCAGAGTTTCTAAAGTAAGGCTGAACATTTTATGCTCCTCTACTTAGAAGTAAATCAAATGGAAGGTCATGGGATTTGCTGCCAGGTAAGTGCATAGAGGATTCCATACTGGGTTGATTTAATTGGCAGGCCAGAATTATAATCAGCATTGTGCTAAAGACTGATCCATTAGATTTTAAAATGTAAATTAGCAATTATAAAGTGATGATCCATTGCTTCAGATGTGCATGTGTTCAATTTTCATCCTTTCCCCCAAGATGATGATTTTTTGAATGCCCCCCCTTTTTTTTCTGAATTAACCTCATGAATCTTCCACCAACTGACAATCCCTTTGTGAAGGGAGAGATTTCACAAAGTTTATGGGGCTAATGAAATGTGGCTGTAGGGTAACACCCCTGAAGATCGGTTTGTGAGCAATTTAAACAAGAGGGAAAGTTTTGAACAAAAAGACGTTGAAAAGTTGTGAACAGGGATTTAAGCTGGCGCTGTTTAAACCACTAATGGATAATCAGCTGCCATTCGGGTTCAGGTCTGGTTATAAAAGAGGGGTCGGTTTGGGGATTTAAGTTCTGAAGTTACTTGGAGTTGACAATAGAAGAGGGAGAAGAAAAATGTAACAGGTTAATCTAATACAAATGTATCATACCGGGGTGAGAACAAAGGGCTTCAGACAATTAATTGTACCGATCTTCAACTTTTATTATGGCATATTTGTGTTCAGTGTGTCTGCACGCCAGTGGTGGGATTCAAATTTTTTTACTACTGGTTCTGTGGGCGTGGCTTGGTGGGCGTGTAGCAGGGGAAGGATACTGTAAAATCTCCAGTCAGAGGTGGTATTTGCTGGTTCTCCGAACTACTCAAAATTTCTGCTACCAGTTCTCCAGAACTGGTCAGAACCTGCTGAATTCACCACCTCTGGTTAGAACGCGGTATTGCAGACTAATTCCATCAGTTGCTTTTGAGTGAGAAAATGACCTGTTGTTGCTGCTTTCCCATCTCCTCAGCTTCCTTTGACAAGCTAGATGATCAAGGACAGCACTTGATTACATTGAGAATCATCACAAAGGACGCATTAATGCATAGCAAATGAAACATACAACCACATCATAATACAGTTGGCCCTGGAAGCCTTGGACTTCTTCCAAGGAGGCATATGAAATGATGAAATTTGAAAATGTACATGCATACATTTGATCTGATGTTGTGATTGCCAAACAGCTTTATTACCAAGGTCACTAACCTGAAATAAATTCACTTTATATATAGAGAGAGAACTGTAACAGTGTCTTCTATGTGACAAAAACTCAGCGCTAAGCAAAATTAACTATGATGACTTGGAAAGAAATCTCATTGAGTTCAAGGACACTTAGTGCTGAGTTACATACACTTCAGATTGCTGCCAAGCTGGGTGACTGCTGCTTAGGCAGCCTTGCAGGCGAGGTTGCTGTGTTTCTTAGTTAGCTAACTATGCTTGTTATTCAAGCAAAATATCTAGAACAGAAGAATAGGGTTCTTGTTTTTTCCTCCTCTGTCTCTAGGAATGTAATTTCCCTGGTACTTAGCTTAGGTGGGTGAGTTTTGCTTGCACATCTGAATCATGTATATGGAGTATAGCACATAATATGAATCGGTTTCTAACAATATCCAGCACACCCCAAATTTATCTAGCTATATTTCGATAGATTATAGCTGCCAACCATGTTTTGGTGGTACTCCTTCCAGGCTTTCTACCTGATAATGCATATTAAGGAGAAGATGCAAGGAACAAATTTTGGACATTCTGCATGCAAGATCTAGCCTTAGTTTCTAAATTAAATTAAAGGCTCCCTCACTTAAGGTTCTTTCAGAGTTGAGGTAATGAAAATATGTACAAGAACCCCCAAAGAAGGCTGAGTTCCATAAGATATTTGATGCCAGCTCCTTTTCCCACAGCATGTCACAATGACAGCTACAGTATTTACAGATTAAATCTTTGTATATCTATTCAAACATACATCCAACTATTTTAAAAGAGAATTATCACCCCACCCAAGAATTGCAGTTTAATTATTAACCAGTTAGATTAATTTATATATCTATTATTTATTGAATTTGCTGCACAGTTTTCTTTTTATATATAGATACTTTATTCAAAGATATTTAATTACATGTGTGCCTGTGTGTATTTTGGACTGCAGATCATTGTTGTTAAAATCTACAAAATATGTTTTATTCAGGGAGAAGTTGTTTGCTGCAAAAATAAACAATAAAGGCTAGCTCGGTTATTTATCTGTTCATTCACAGCAGATATCTACCATTTAAATATGTTAAAATTATCCATATTTAGCTTAATCATTTTATTGACAAAGATTCAACTATCCAGATTGTGTTTTGTCAGCAGCTATTCAAAACAAATACCAGATAATAGCGAAGGGCAAAGTTATCTTTTTAAAATTTATTTATTTAGGCTGATCGAAGCGAAGAAGAGAGAGGGAACCCCTACTCCAAGTTGAGTTCAACATCAGACATTTGTCTATTTTATTATATTTTCTTGGCAACGGTAGAGTAGTTTTCCACTTCTTCTGGGAGGAATTTTTGATCAACTTTCCAATCTAGCTTTCACATTTCTTGGCAGCCTTTCATCCATGTATGAATCTAGTTCAGTTCTTCTTTTTGAAGGCAAGGTTAGCTAGGAAGATAAATGATTTTTTTCTTAGTTTCTCTCTCCTTTCATTTTTTTTCTTTGTGTCTATTGCCAAGCAGTATTGAAGTTTGGAATTGCTGCAACCTTGCATACAGGGTGCCCAGGCGTTAGCAGGCAGGCACATAAATTCTCAAGCAAATAAATCTATTTAACTAGTTAACAGGCAATCTTTCATCAGGTGAAGGACATGCCAGTACAGGTAACTAAGCTAAAAAGAGAAGTAGTGAGAACTTTATATCCTTAATGCACTATTAATAGCACATTGGTGTGATATAGATTTTTGCCACTTCCTATACTAACAAACATCACTTATTGCATACTGTAGATCTTTATATGGAATTGCTTACTTCAGTTGATGGCAATAGCTGAATACAACGTAGAAAATAACTTTTGGCTGCCCCCCATGGATCGGCCATCTTATACGCTAATGAACATGCCTTTTTTTTTTTTTTTTAAATCCTGAAAGGAATAATCTGAGATCCAATCTGGGTCAGTCACCGGGACCAGAGTTTTATTCTCCCAAGCTTTTGGATTCCTGCTGGAGCCCATCCTCAAGGAACTTCTCTCTACCAGAATGTGTGCTTTGGGCTATTCTGTGTGTAGTATTAAGGGGATGCTCAGTGGCTTAGTGGCTAAGATGCTGAGCTTGTTGACCAGAAAGGCTGGCAGTTCAGCGGTTTGAATCCCTAGCACCGGGTAATGGAGTGAGCTCCTGTGACTTGTCCCAGCTTCTGCCAACCTAGCACTTTGAAGGCATGTAAAAAATGCAAGTAGAAAAATAAGGACCACCTTGGTGTGAAAGGAACAGCATTCCATGTGCCCTTCAGCATCTAGTTATGACCACAGAGATGTCTTCGGACAGCGCTGGCTTTTCGGCTTTGTAATGGAGATGAGCACTGCTCCCTAGAACTTGAAATGACTAGCACGTATGTGCAAGGGGAACCTTTACCTTTTTGCATAGTATTTATGCAATGCAGGTTGTGTATGGCTTTTTATTTGTTTGATTAGGATATTGATGGCCAGCTATTAAGTTGGTGGCTGTTGTTTCCTTGTGCTGCCAAGTCCTCACCATCTAAGTACCTCATATGCTAGTGATAAATCAGGGACCCATTTCCCAGCTTGAGAATCTAATCCCTTCTTCAAGGTAGTGCCAGTTTTTGGGTTGGGTTGATGACCTGATTCTGACACACACACCCCTCCCAAAATAATGTTGAATTTACTGCAGGAGGGTTCTGGGTTATGTTTAGCTGTGTTTTGGGGGACTGTCAAGAAAGGATGCAAGAGGATGTTTGAGGTGCATGTTGGATTGGTTGGATAAAGTCAGTTCAAGAGGTTCAGTTATGACTCTTCAAAGTCATATACAGGTAGGCTTACAACAATTTGTTTAGTGATCATTCAAAGTTACAATGGCACTGAAAAAAGTGACTTATGACCATTTTTCAGTTACTTTCAAGCAACCCCATGATCAAAATTCAGATACTTGGCAACTGGTTCATATTTATGACTATTGCTGTATCCCAAGATTATGTGATCCCCTTTTGTGACCCTCTGACTAACAAAGTCAACAGGGAAGCCAGATTCACTTAACAACTGGGTTACTAACATATGGCTTGCAGTGTTTCACTTAACAACTGAGGCAAGAAAGATCATAAAATGGAGCAAAATTAACTTAACAAATGTGTCACTTAAGAACAGAAGTTTTGGGCTCAATTATGGTCATAAGACTATCTGTATACACACAAATTCAAATCCAATCTATATGGATTGCATGGACCTATTTATTTGGTATCAGTCCACTGACTGGAACACCTATTCGACTCTTAAAAATAATCAGCAAAATGATTGAAGTTCCTAGCTCCCAAATGTTTGCCCCCCCCTCCCCTATTTATTCATCATGGCAGGGCAACTATCAGTGTTTTTTTTCAACTCCATACAGTGATCACTGGAAAGACTGCAGGGCAGTTGCAAATATTTTTGTGTGTGGCTCTGTGTTTGATTTACCTATTTATTTTCTGGTGACAGAGATTGAGCCTGCTCGAAGGAGGGCAGAATGGGCTAATAGGAATCTGTCTCAGAGCCTCTGATTTTTTTTTCTAATATGTGCTGCATACCAAATAGAATTTGCATTGCTGGCTTCTCTCAAGGACAAATGGAAATGCAGGATGAATGCGGGACCTTATCTAAAGCAGCCCAAAACAACAAACATTGCTCCCAAACTTCACAGAACTTTGCTCACAAAACACAGGAACATCCATCACCTCAGAAAAGGAAGATTACAGTTTTTGAAACATGAATTATGTATGTGCTTTGATTCATGGAAGAAAAAATAAATGAAATGATGTATCAGGACCCAAGGAAGTACACCACTGGACTTAAAAACCAATCCAAGAATCCCCTTTTTATGCAATTTCATAAAAACTCCAAAAAAAGCAAAGCATACTTCTTAAAGAGAGTTTAGATGGTTCATCTGCTTAATCAATGTTATCTGTACAGAATAGAATAGAATAGAATAGAATAGAATAGAATAGAATAGAATAGAATAGAATAGAATAGCTTTATTTGACCAAGTGTGGTTCGATACACACTGAATTTGTCTGTTACAGACACAAATCTACTCCTTGTGGCCTGCCTGGACCCTATTGAAGGCAGCAGTACAGTCCAAGGGCAAAATAAAAATTAATGTGAAAAAAAGTTCTGCTAGATCAGCTTAAGGGTTTATCTCTCAATTATGAAATCCCGTTGAGTCTCAGCATTATCACTGATGAAATTCAACAGCAAAATGGCTACATTTCATTAGTATGATTTTGTGTCCTTTTCAATAACGATCATTAACTGTCTATGGAGATTCTTAGGCATCCAGGCCATGGCTGTCCCAAAGGTGCTTTTTCAAAAGGCAGCTGGCCTTTCTTGATTTTGCTGGAAAATGCTTAGCTTCTCATCCAAGAAGCTTGTTCTGAAAAGCAACTGGACTTTCTTAGTTTCATTGGAAGATATTTTGCTTCTCAACCAAGAAGCTTCCTCACTTCTGAAGAAACTTCTTGGATAAGAAGCAAAATGTCTTCCAACAAAACCAAGGAAGTCCAGTTGCTTTTTGAAAAAAACACTTTTGGGACAATGGTGATTGTTAAGTTTGAGCATGGGCGAGAAAGAATGGAGACAAGTTTCTGAACGGTGAACTTCAGCTCTTTATTTACATCGTGACTTGCTCATTTAACATCAGTAAAACCCACCTTATATAGGCAAACCTTGTAACGTTTAACCAATAACAAGCTAGGAATGCTAGCTTTTATAACCAATAAGAACTCTCTGTTAAGGGCCAATCGGATTCTCCGGAATAGGCCAATCCGGTCCGGCCACTTAACAGCCAATCAGAAGTGCAGGGCCAGAACCCTGCACTTACTCCAAGCTCACACTTTATTAATTATATTGCATACACAACACCCCTTCCCCCTGGTTCCTTAGTTCAGGGCGCAGTTACATAGTCCCTTAAATAGGACGGTTGTCTTTTTAGTCTCTTTGATTTTCGTTGTATCGGTTGGTTGCAATCCCGCTGAGGTAGATCGTTGTCTGGCAGTGGGGCTGTCTCTGGTTCAGAGTTCACTTCTATGTCGTTGCCCACATTTTCCGCGATTCCCTGAGGTGCAAACGTTTCTCCCTCTGGCTCCGCTTCCTGAGTTTCTATTAAATCGTCGTTTCCTTCGAACGGGTTTCCTAGGGCTTCATCTTCTTCCGTACCTCCCCCCCTCAGTTTGGTCATAGGGGAGTTGTGAACTGGCCGCTGCAAGCCGCGACCATAATTGGTCGATATGCCGTTTCCAAAGTTTATCGTCAAGGCATTGCACGAGGTAGGATCTAGGGCCGGTTACACGTACTACTGTCGCTTCCACCCACAACGGGTCGCCCGATAGGTTTTTTGCATAAACCAGGTCTCCTACCTGGAAGGTGCGACAGCGGCCACTGGATCCTAGTGGTTTCTCTGGTTCATACGCAGGGTGCAACCGGTCAAGGTGGGAGCGGAGCTTTCATCCCATTAGCAGTTCAGCGGGAGTTTTGTTGGTGATGCTATGTGGGGTGATGTGTTGCAAGAAGAGGATTTGGTTGACCTTGTCGTCAATGTTGTCGTAGTCTACCTTTTGCAAGGTTTTCTTCACAAATTGAACCATGAGTTCTGCTCGGCCATTGGTCGCAGGGTGCGCAGGTGAGGTGAGCGCATGGCGGATGCCGCGGTCAGCGAGGTACTGCTCGAACGCTAGTGCAGTAAATTGTGGGCCGTTATCGGATACCAGGACGTCTGATAATCCGTGGGTTGCAAAGAGTCTGTTTAGAATCTTGATGACCGCCTCGGAGGTCGTAGTCATCATGCGATGAATTTCGAGCCAATTGGAGTAAGCATCAACGGTAAGCAGGAAGGTGTGGCCCTTGGTTGGCCCCGCGAAGTCCAGGTGAATTCGGGACCAGGGTCCACGTGGTGTCTCCCATTCAGTAGGCATGGCTTTTGGAGGGGCGTTGCTGACTTCTTGGCATTTGGGACAAGCTTTAACCCACTGTTCGATTTGCTTGTCAATGCCCGGCCATCATGCGTAGCTTCGTGCAAGGGCTTTCATTCGCACGATGCCGGGGTGGCCATCGTGCAAAGTTCTCAGCAGCGCTTTTCGGAGTCGTTCTGGAATAATGACTCTATCGCCCCAGATGACACAGCCTTTCTGGGAGAAGAGTTCGGTCTGTCGAGTTTTGAATGGTGTGAAGTCATCTGATAACTGGTCCAATGGCCATCCGTGTTCTACCCAGCTTAGGACTTGTGCTAGGATGTGGTCGCGTTTGGTTTCTCTCGCAATATCTTGGGCGGTCAGTGGCGGTGAGTTGAGCACTTTGATTTGCAACGTGGTTACCGTTGGTGCCGGATCGTCGAGAGTCTCTGGAAGCGGTACTTGGCTCAATGAGTCAGCATGGGGAATGGCCTTCCCGGGCGGTATTGCAGCCGATAGTTATAAGCAGCTAAGAATTCTGACTATCGGGTCATCCTAGGGGATAATATGTAAGGAGTTGGCTTATCTCCGGCTATTATCCCCAATAAAGGCTTGTGGTCAGTCACAATAGTAAAAACCCTACCATACATGAATTCGTGAAATCTTTTCACAGCTGAGACAATTGCGAGGGCTTCTTTATCGATTTGTCCACAGTTCCGCTCCATTTTTGACAGAGTCTTCGAAAAATATGCAACAGGGGCTTCGTTCCCATTAGGCAGTACATGGCTCAAAATGGCGCCCACCCCAAAAGGCGATGCATCACAGGTTATAACTAACAGCAAAGTCTCATTATACTGCATGAGTACAGAGTCAGAAGTGACCAGTTTTTTAACATTTTGGAACCCCTGTTCTTCACGGTAACCCCATAACCAAATTGCTTTTTTATCTAACAATCGGTATAACGGTTCAGCGACAGTTGCGGTAAAAATACATTATAAAAATTGATGAGGCCTAGGAATGCCTGGAGATCAGCCTTGTTTCTTGGCCTGGGAGCATTTTTGATCGCTTTTAATTTACTTTCGATAGGGTGAATGCCCTGGCTATCAATCAGGTACCCTAAAAACTCAACACTGTCAGTACATAATTTACATTTGTTTTTTTTTAACCTTAAGACCGGCCTCTTGGAATTTTTTTAGGACTAATTTTAACTGGTCCTGTAAGATTTTTTTTTGTAGGGGCTGCAATTAATACATCATCAAAATAGGGGACCACACCCTTAATCCCTTGCAATAACCTTTCCATAAGGCTCTGAAAAATCCCCGGGGCTACACTTACTCTGAATTGCAGCTGGGTACATTTAAAGGTACCTCGGTGCGTCACAATAGTTTGGGCCTGTGCCGTTTTTTTCATCTACTGGTAATTGCTGATATGCCTGAGCTAAATCCAATTTAGCGAAAACTTTCCCGCACCCCAGGGAATGGAGGAGGTGCTGCACCACCGGAACTGGATATGCGTTCTGCTGCAGGGCGTGGTTCAAAGTGGCCCGGTAGTCCCCACAAATTTGGATTGACCCGTCTGGCTTAATGGGTGTTACAATAGGGGTTTCCCACGGGGAGTGATCGATGGGCTCCAACACCCCCTGAGCTATCAGTTTGTCGAGTTGTTCGTCAATTTTCGATTTTAAGGCAAATGGAACTCGACGGGGCTTTAGGCGAATGGGAGCTATTTTTGGATCTAAGCTGAATGAGATCGGGGTCCCCTTGTACTTGCCTAAGCTGTCTGCGAAGACGTCCCTGAACTCAGAGATAAGGTCTTCCTCCCAGTCACAGCCACCGACTCGGTTTATGCCGGCCACTTCAATGCCGAGTGGCGTGAACCATTGGAGGCCCAGTAGGCTAGGCTTATCTCTATCGATGACCGTTAAAGGTAAGTATGCTGTGTGCTTCTTGAAAAAGACTCGGACTCGGCAGGACCCGATGACGGGGATTCGATTCCCCTGGTAGTCCTTGAGGATGAGGCATTGGAAACAGAGATCTTGGCGTTGAATTGTGGAGATGAGTTGCTTGAGTGTCTTCCATGACACCATTGAGAGGGATGATCCCGAGTTGATCTCCATGTGGCAAGGCTGGTTCTCGATGGCTACCATGTCTCGGATTTTCTTAGTGTCCAAGACTGAGGTGTGACCGATAGTGATAGTATGGTGAGCCTCTTCTCTTTGCAAAGCTCGATTTCTGTATGAATGGTTTACTGGCTCTCGCCTTACAGGACGGTTTCCTGTCGATTGGCGATAGTTAGCCCCTTTTGAGGCCTGGCTGGGTCCTGGCAACTGCGGCAGACCCGTCCGATGTGGCCTCGTTTCCTGCACTCATGGCAGAGTGCGTCGTAGAATCTGCATTCGGATCTGGCATGGTTGGCTCCACAGCCAGCGCAAGGGCGTAAGGGCTTCGGCCGAGGGTCCCGGTCGGACTGCAGTCGATGGACCCCTTCTTCGTCGCTGTCTGACGACGAAGAGAGGTCCTCGTGGTGCGTTGTCGCGAGCTGCCCTTCTGAATTAGATGAGATTTCGCTGGCCGGTGGTGGTACCGGAGTGCAGTTTCGGCGTAGTTGTGCAGCTGACTTCTTGGTTGCTTCCGCTGCAGTAGCATCGGCAATGGCGTCGGCAAGGCTGATATTGCCTTTCGCCATCAGCATGCTTTGGATGCCTGGTACATCTAATCCCAGAACTATGCGATCTCTTAGTGCTTCTTCTAGATCAGTGAATCCGCAGAGGCTTCCCAAATTTCGGAGGTCTGCTGTGAAGTCGGCTACGCTCTCTCCCTTTCGCTGGCTTCTTTGATAAAACTCGTGGCATCTCACAAGCGTAGGCATGGTCGGGGCATAGTAGTCTCACAGGATAGGTTCGAGGTCGTCCCAATCCATGGCCTTCACTTCTCAGGGTTTGGCTAGTGCCTTAGCCATCTTAAATACGGTTGGACCGCAATACGTCAGGAGCACCGCCCATTTCTTCCCGGCTGTGGCATCCTTTAAGTTCTCTAGGAACATTTGGAAACGATCCATGTAAGACTCCCAGTCTTCTTGTGATGGATCGAACGGAGCGGGTGGTACGATGCCACCGGACATGGTTCCGTTGTTGGCGTCATCTGTCATGTGCTCAGTGTTCTTCGAAGTTTCGTTGGTCCAGATGTCTCCACATCCCACCCTCGTCGCCAGTGTTAAGTCTGAGCATGGGCGAGAAAGAATGGAGACAAGTTTCTGAACGGTGAACTTCAGCTCTTTATTTACATCGTGACTTGCTCATTTAACATCAGTAAAACCCGCCTTATATAGGCAAACCTTGTAACGTTTAACCAATAACAAGCTAGGAATGCTAGCTTTTATAACCAATAAGAACTCTCTGTTAAGGGCCAGTCAGATTCCCCGGAACGGGCCAATCCGGTCCGGCCACTTAACAGCCAATCAGAAGTGCAGGGCCAGAACCCTGCACTTACTCCAAGCTCATACTTTATTAATTATATTGCATACACAACAGTGATTAAGGGTCAAAATGGGAGCGCTTTGTTTCTTAAAGCCCAATTCCTCCTAGACTCCACCTTTAGTCTCCAAAGCTACAAGATACATCGAAGCATTTGGTCCATTTCAGGGTCAAATGATGGTCTTCAGGATCTCCAACCTCAACCAATAAGAACCTATTCAATCCTGATCTACTTCTTTATGATCGCCATTTTCACCACAATCCTGTATGGCAACATTTGGAGTAGGCATGGCTAAGGACCTGCATCCACACAAATCAGTGAGAGCTTTTTTTATAACAGTGGGGAGCCTATTGTTTAATATCAGCTACTGCATCCTTGTTGAAGAATGAGGTTAAAATTCTTAGCTTGTATGTGTTTCTGAGTGTCAGTGACTCACAGAGCATGGTGTGTGGCTGCCTCTTTTGTTGTCATTCAACCCTTAGCAACAATGCAAGGTTCACGATATGGGTGGAGCAGACATCCACCCAAACAGCCATTTTCATTATCTCATTTATTCCATGTTGCCCTGATGTAATTGCATCTTCCATTTTAGTAATTATACATATTCACACTAATTGAGTAATTAAATATAATTATAGAAAACTGTAAATACAGGCTAATCCACTCCCCCTTTAAAGTACTTCAGAGGAAAAGAAAATCTCCACCAAATAATTTGTTGGAAAATGCATTGATGGATGATTTGGGATGGACAAATTAATTTATTCCCTTCCTGTGTTTTGTTCCTTCAGTCTTTTCCTAAATCCATTTTATCAGGTTTCTTCACTGTTCTTCCTATTTAAAAAATTAAGCCTGAATCATTTTGTACTGAAATCTCCCTATTGTACCCGTTTCTGCGAACAACTTTTTTTGTTAACATAAACAGTTTGATTGGGACACAGTGTTTGAGTGGGGGGGGGGGGACTGCATTACAACTTTAACAAAATATTCAATGAAAAAGGTGGTTATTTTTTAATATGTGTATTTCTCAGGACTTGTGGATTAGACTTGTTGACTTCAAGCTTATGATCAAATGAAATTTTCTCCCATTTGCATTATGTATCAGAGTTGCATTAGAATTTTTAGTCTTCTTTTTAATTCCTGAAATCAAGTCTACTTATAAACCTAATTTATGTATGGGTGATGACTTTTTGTTCTCTGGAATTATCCACTTTCAGTGGCCAGGCTGACTGGCAAGTGCGATGAAGAAGGCCTTAATTTTGATATATTAACAAACCAATCTTTCTCTCCCAAACATTGATGGACTAGCATTGGAGAAAGTTCAGCAGATAAACATTTCTCTGTAGGATCAAAGAAACACTATAAATAGAAATAGCACTTAGACTTATATACTATTGCACAGAATTTTACAGCCCTTACTAAGCGGTTTACAGAGGTAGCACAATACCTCCAACAATCTGGGTCCTCATTTTCTCCATCTCGGAAGGATGGAAGGCTGAGTCAACCTTGAGCCTGGTGAGAATCGAATTGCTGGCAATTGGCAAAATTAGCCTGCAACACTGCATTCTAAGCACTGTGTCACCACAGCTCAAGATGTGCTCACCTGTGATAATACTAGTGTTGTTGGTCAACCTCAGAAGTTCTAACACAATTGGCTGGAGTTTCAGTACTGCTAACATGTGGCTTTAAAATTAGTGCTTTGAACATCCATGGATGATTTTTAATCTCATTTCCCATTATGATTGTGACATAGGATCACTCGAGGGTATTCTGGGGAAATTAAAGAGCAGCTGTCTTGCAGTTTTTATGCAGTTTTAACCCACATGACTAGTAGAGGCTCTTGGGTGCATATTGGTAATAAGAAAAGGGTAACTAAGGGAAAATTTTCCTGGAGGAGACAGTATAACCACCAATGTAGGGTTAATTTTGATCATAGTTTGTGTGCCACCGAGAATAAGTCTCTACTCACATTGTTACTGCTCACATACTTATATTCTGGACGGGCTCCAGGGCAGGAATGTATTGGATCTGTCATAAATTCAGTCAAAGGTATTATTGAAGACATGTTATGTTAGACCTCGTAATATTGATGGGCACTGTGGAAAAACAAGGTAGCATCATCAGAAAAGTAGTAAAAAGGAAGATATCGAAATCATTATGCAGCTGCATTGTAAGTTTCCTATGCTGTGTGTCTGTGGTAGTGGTGGGAGATTTATACCTTTGTCCTTTGTATATACACCAGCATTTACAGTAAATCCATACTGTATGTATATAGGGATATGTGTGTGTGTAGACATCCATACAGGCATGTAGTGTAGCAAAAGTAATAGCAATAGCAATAGCAATAGTAGTAGCATAGCCTACCATGTATATAGCTAGGTTGTTTTCAATACATGTATTATGACCACAATTGAGCCTTGAATTATGACCACAATTGAGCCCAAAGTTAATGTTGCTAAGCAAAACACTTGTTAAGCGAGTTGTGCCCCATTTTATGATGTTTCTTGCCACAGTGAATCACTGAGCAATTGTAAAGTTAGTCATGTGGTTGTTAAGTGAATCTGGCTTCCCCCATTAACTTTGCTTGTCTGAAGCTCGCAAAAGGTGATCACATGACCCTGGGATATGAGACAGTTGCCAAGCATCCAAATTTTGAACACATGACCATGGGGATGCTGCAATGGTCACAAGTGTGAAAAATGGCCAATAAGTCACTTTCTTCAGTGTTGTTGCAACTTAGAACAGTCACTAAATAAATTGTTGTAAGTTGAGGACTACCTGTAATAGTTCCCCATCTGGTTATACTGGTTTATTATCCTAATAAAGTTTGATTTGATTTGAGGATACTTTGTCTTGCAATGGATATTTTTAATGTGCATTTTCATATGACTATTATTCCCTTCTTTTCCCTTCCTTTCCCTTCCCTTCCCTTTGAAAAATTATTTCATGGAATACCAAGATGTGTATGGTCCAAAAGATAAATGTTTTATGATTGTCTTACCTAGATTATCTGAGAGATCAAGATCAAGATGAATCATTTCACACTTAGGACCAATTAATCCTCTTTTTTTTTTTGTCTTTGTTAGAATTACACCTACATTATTTTGTCTTTGTTTATTGGTGAATCATTGGTGAATTTGTTTAGGGAAGCTGCAATTCTAAGAAGGAATTTTATAAACAACAGTTTAGCACCTCTGCTGTGTTTGGGGAATAAAGATGGAAGAAGTGATGGTAAATACTGGATTAGTATTAATAAACATTTCTAAGATAGGCAGGAGCCAATTATATTTCTGGGCTATGCAAGTTTAGAACTTCTGCCTCTTCCTCTCTGTTTCTTCTGCTATTTCTTTTTTATTTTGCTCTTTCCCTCATAATGTTTTTTTTTTAATAAAAATTATAGTCAGGCATGCTAACTTGAAGATTCTGTTCTGTAAGTCCCAGTTTCCTACTCAAGGGCAGTTGCTCCAGATTCCCAGAACAGAAAGATTGGTGTGAAAATGTTTTTCAGAAGGCACTAATAGGTGTCAGAGTCAGGCCGTAAAAGCTGTTTGAGTTTGGTTGATAGGTAAATATTATGGAAGATTACTTTATCCAAGGTCTTCCTGCTTGATAAGTGAAGGAAAACGTGGAGGTGGAGGTTGGGGGGGGGGGGGGAGACACAGATAAAAATCCTCCTATGCAAGATTAATAAAGAAATTACTACATATCCTACATTATGAATTGGATGAATTTTTAATAGTGAAGAATGAGGTTGATTTATAATGTACCAGTCCTTGCCTCCAGAAACCATTGCAAATTAATAAATAAATGACAGGCTCCTTGTATTAAAAGTATCAGTCATCCTACATCACTGCCATGTAATTTATGGAAGATTGTGAAGAGCTGGATGGGACATCCCTGCAGAGAGCAGAACTGTCACCTGACTGAGGGGAAAACAAAAGGAATATAATTTTACCAATAAAGGGGAATATTTGTAGCTCGGGGTTGAAATGAGAGGTCCTTGGTGTTCTCTGAGTTTGTTTTCTTGCAGATGTTTCATGACCCAAACAAAGTGACATCATCAGCAGTGGTGGGATTCAAAAAATGTTACTACCTGTTCCGTGGTAGTAACCCCCATTCCCTCCCCACTCCTGGGAGAAGGATACTGTAAAATCTCCATTCCCTCCCCACCCCACTAACCTACTTTCCAGCTCCGTTCTCCTGTGCAGGGCTACCAAAGAAGACCCTGCCAATCAGCTGGGACTCAATGGGAGGCAGAGAAGAGATGGGGGAGGGGCCAATCAGAGGTGGTATTTACCAGTTCTCCTAATTACTCAAAATTTCCATTACCAGTTCTCCAGAACTGGTCAGAACCTGTTGAATACCACCTCTGAGTATCAGGGCTGGTCTGGTCAGAATATAATTTTGTGTGTTGGTCAGAATATAAGTTTTATTTATTTATACACACACACACACACACATCTTAAGGCCAGATGAAGGCTGAAATTTAAAGGCTGACATGAAAGATCCTTCAAAGAAGGTAATATGCTACCGTATGAATAATTGTAAAGTATGGCTACCTCAACTGTAGCCTTATCCAATTTAGGGAAACTCCAGGCATAAGGACCTCAACTCCTAGGATTCTCAGGAAAAACTATGCTAATTGAAGAATTTTGAGAGCTGAATACCATATATTTAGAAACCTTTCTTCAATGGATGGAGCAAAAGCTCCTTAGATAATTATTTGTGTCTTACTCCCTTTTTATTTCCTTGAGTGGATGAACAACTGTGACTCAAGTTGAGACCATCAAGTTTATGGACATGGTAGATATTGTGGATTTCACATTTTATCTAAGTTTATGGCAATCATTAATTTCTGGCATCCATATTTTTATGAATAATATTTTCAATAGATTTGGGTCTTTTGAATAACACAGAGACTTATATCTCAGTAACAACAATACGTCTCTAACACGTTGATCTCCAGTGTCAAGGACTAATAATGATCCTCTCTAGCTATATTTCTGCTGAGGGCAAATATAAACCCCAGCAATGGAATAACTTGTTACTTGTGGAGATATGGATGCATCAGGGGGAGAGAGAGCACATTAATGTGCTAGTCAATCATTTTGTGCTTTCAGAAGTATCATTGGCAAAAAAAATATTCACACTTTGATCGTGTTTTTTCCTCCTGCCTTCACTTGGTCATTGAAAATTGTGCACAATTCCAAGCAACCATGTGTGTAGTGTTACACCTGAGATGTTAATTTGATTGAGTAATTTATTAATTAAAGCTGTCAAAAGTATTGTCAGTTGTTTCTTTATAATCTGCTACTGTATGAGTCGCAGTGGCATTTGATAACTTTGGAATTGAGGATAAAAATTTTGGAAAACATTTTCCCCTCCCTCAGAAAGGATTGTCTAAATGCCCAAAATGGTTTCATTAATATTTTGTTCAAATAATCATTGTTCTATGGTACATAATTGTTTTTCTTAGTGATGGCTAGTTTCTCATTCCTAAACATCTCATGAAGCTTCTCACCATCAAATTTCTGGACCAAATGAACATTATTAAACAGATTATTGATTCAGATTGCATTTCTGAATAAAATGATTCCATTTATTCCATAGCCTTTGGCACCTTGCAAAGAATCAATTAAAAAACTTTTTTTTTTTAAATTCAGTGATGCACTTCAAGCTGATTTGATGATCTGAATCAACAAGGAAAATAATATACAACTGGATCTTCACAGCACAGGAAAATTTTAATGACCCTGAACATGCTTTCTTGTTGAATCTTTCAGAGAACAAAAAGACACACAGAATACTGTAGAGTAGAACAGAGCAGAGCAGAGCAGAGCAGAGCAGAGTAATAACTTTATTGTCATTCTGAATTGTCATATATTAAAATGATATTGTGTTGCATACAGCTCTCAAAGGATCCTCACCTCCAATATACACTACATAAACATGACAAAACAAACAAACAAACAAATAAATAAATAAATACCCATATATATTATATGGCACACATCCCATTCTGAACATTTCTGGTAGTCCAACTTAATCTTTGTCCCACTCACCTTGTTTAGAATTGTATTCTAAGACTGTAAATTGATTTGCCACTAAATAGACACCTATAAGATAATGCTGTTGTTGCCCCAACTCTTTCTGACATACTCTTGTCTCTTTGTCAGCTAGAAAAGATGGTTTCAGATGGTTTCAAGAGCACCCATTTGACAGTTTTAAAAGGAGAGGTTGGCCCTGCTGTTCATTCAGTTGTCCTGATCTTAAGTACATAGAATAATAGGGTTGGAATGGACTCCTTGCTCAAGCAGATCTATACTGTCTCATCTGTTTTTGAAAACCTCCAGTGATGGCATGCCAGAACCATAGTTAGCACTTGTTTCCTATTGCATTCAACTCCTTTTGACAAAAAAAATAAAGGATTTCAATATGGCATTGCATTACATTGCAATGTCAGCACAGTTTATTGCATTTACATACATAGATAGAGCAGGGATTTCTTTTCTTTTTTTCATTTAAAATTAAGAGATGGAGACAGGCTTGTCCAAATCCTGTATAATCTCTTCCTAGTCTCTAATGAATCCATGAAACTGAGTGTGACAAGATTGCACATTATTATTTATTTTTACAGCGTTTACGCAGTGTGCCCTGTTGCAACTGTGTGGAAGGTGTCACGGAAAAGAAAAGAAACCACAAAGTTGTAAGCCACCCAGAGTCATTGACTGAGATGGGTGGCTATAGAAATAAATTATATGAAAATACCCAAACAAAGCTGAAGATAGATAGATAGATAGATAGATAGATAGATAGATAGATAGATAGATAGATAGATAGATAGATAGATAGATGGGGCGGGAGGCAGGCAGGCAGGCTTCAAACCTAGATGGCAGATGTTTCTCCTAGGGCACAAAGAAAAAATATCTGCTGTAAACTCCACATGGCATCAGAAAGGGCACCTGGACAGTAAACACTCAACTCCATCCAGTTGTCCCAACTCTACTCCAAATTAAGGGATTACAGGGTCATAGAAATGGTGATGATGATTGATAGATAGATGATAGATAGATAGATGATAGATAGATATAGACAGACAGAGGGTCAATGTTTCAGATAATACATAAATAAGCACTACAAAAATGGCAACATACAAAGAGGCCTTTTTTCTAGACCAGGCTTATAATCTTTATCCTGCCAAGCAGGAGATTTGGCCCAAGTCTGTCCTGACAGCCTTGATTTTTGCATATTCCTATACTGTAAACTGAGCCTAGGAAAAATTGTTCCCCTCCAAATGTAGTTAGATAGTTTAGTTGGTTTGGCTTGGCTCTGTGTGAGATATTAGCCTACCTGTTACGATTTGGGGTCAAATAATTTTATTACGCTTTAGAAAGCATACACATAAAAAACAACAACATAAACCAACAATCAAGAGAAACAGTAAAGAATAAAAAAGCAAAAGTGCGAGAAGGTATGAAGAAAAAGAAAGAAAAAACACATATCTATATAAAAAAGAGACTTTAAACTTCCTCTTCCAAGGATATAAAGAATGTTAACATTGAATTCCTAGTTTAAGATTATTATTAAATGCCCATTTCCCGCCCCCCCAAAAAGAAAATTTTTTAAAAAAATCTCCCTCGTTTTAAATTTTAACAGTCATCAAATCCATATGTCAAAAGTTGATTTTTTTTTCCTTCTTCATTTCCTGTAAACTGTCCACAAAGGGCTTCCACTTATAAAGAATTTCCTCAGTGATTTTATCTCTCATGAGAGCCATCAATTTGGCCACTGTTGCCAGTTCTGTCCTCTTTATTAACTATTCCTTTATTGTGGGCATCGTAGAATCTTTCTGATGCTGAGTAGTACTGTTATCATGTACTGTAACACCTATTACGGTTTGTAACGTAACCCACTGCCTAAAGCTAGGCAATTTTGGGTGATCCAGAAAACTATGATGAGTGAAATTGTGCTCCCCACAGTGTGCCTATTTTGCTTAGGAAGCAACAGCTTACTTATCTGCATGCATTCAGGCTATTTACCTGCTAAGCCAAAGTGCTTGGGACTATTAGTGCTTTCAGATCTTCAAAACACTACTTCTTTTTTATGGTTCTTCAAGCAAAAGCATCACTCTGAAGACCCCTGTAATATTAGTAACATGGTTGTTAAAGGAATATGACTTCCCCACTGACTTTCCTTGTCACAAGGTTGCAAAAGGGGATCATGTGTGACCCCAGGACAATGCAACCATCATAAATACAAGTCAATTGCCAAGTATCTGAATTTTGATCACATTACCATACTTATTCCCACTTATGACCCTTTATGACTGTTATTTCCACTTATGACTATTGCTGCATTAATAGAGAACATTAATTTTAAGTATTATGATAATTCATAATTCTTATAGAATAGAATAGAATTCTTTATTGGCCAAGTGTGATTGGACACACAAGGAATTTGTCTTGGTGCAAATACTCCCAGTATACATAAAAGAAAAGATACATTCATCAAGAGTCAAGAATCATAAGGTAGGACACTTAATGATAGTCATAGGGTACAATAAGCAATCAAATTATACTAGGAAACAGTCAATATAAATTATAAGGATACAAGCAACAAAGTTACAGTCCTACAATCACAAGTGGGAGGGGAGGGGTGATAAAGAGTGATGAGAATATTAACAGTAATAGTTGTACAGACTTTGTGAATAGTTGGACAGTGTTGAGGGAATTATTTGTTTAGCAGAGTGATGGCTTTCAGGAAAAAAACTGTCCTTGTGTCTAGTTGTTCTGATATGCAGTGCTTTATAGCATCGTTTTGAGGGTAGGAGTTGAAACAATTTATGTCCAGGATGTGAGGGGATCTGTAAATATTTTATTGACTGAGAATTCATAAGTCTCATAATAACCTATTCCCATAAGTGGGAATAATTCATATGCTGGGTAGTCGTGCTACTGTTATCATGTACTGTATAACAATAAAACACCTATTACGATTTGTAACTTTAGTGCATTGTGTAAAGCTAGGCAATTTTGGGCCATCCAGAAAACTACGATGAGCTAAATTGTGCTTCCCACAGTGTGTGCCTATTTTGCCTAAGAAGCAACAGCTCACTCATCTGCATGACTAGTAATGCTGCATGCTGCATGACCAGCATGACCAGTAATGGTCATAAGTGGGAATAACAGTCATAAATCACTTTTTCAGTGCCATTGTAACTCTGTATGGTCATTAAACACACTGTTGTAAGTAGAGGACTACCTGTAGTTAGAAATGTGCCACTTCTGTGTTCAAAGTACTGGAGTTTTTGAAACCCTGTTATTGATTTTCTTCTCTTACATCTAATTGCTGCCTTTAAACAATCCTCTTCGTTTCTCTTTTTCAAAGTACATATACTGTACATGGTATGTCCACCATGGGGTTTAATGGCTTAATCAATTACCGAGGGTCATGTTTCATGTACTGCTATCTGATTTTCTTGTCAATCAATGCAAACTTATTTAAAGAGAATAGAGAAGAAGTAAACCAAGAAGCAAGTTGTGGGAAATTTAAGGTCCCAGGGAAGATTAAGCTATGTAACAATATGCTTTGCCATCTGAAAACCAGATAAACTGCTTCTAGGAAAATTAAGGTCAGATTATATTGTGATAATAATTAGGAGGTTTTATTTCAAAAACATAGTTATCTGTTTAGAAAATATATTTGGCTGCCCATTTTAAACATTTTTTTCTGGCTGGCTAACAAATAATGCATACAAAATCCTGTTATGTTGAGATGTTGAGACTCTAGAAAAAATACAGAGAAAAGCAACCAGGATGATTAGGAGACTGGAGATTAAAACATATGATGAATGGTTACAGGAACTGGTCTTGGCTAGTCTAGTGAAGAGAAGGACCAGGGGAGACAGGATAGTATCTTCCAATATTTGAGGGGCTGCCCCAGAGAGAAAGGGGTCAAGCTATTTTCTAAAGCACCCAAAGGACAGACAAGGAATAATGGATGGAAACTGAACAAGGAGAGATTTAACCTGGAAATAAGGAAAAATTTTCTGATAGTGAGAACAATCAACTAATGGAACAGCTTGCCCTCGGAAGTTGTGGGAGTGCCATCACTGGAGGCTTTCAAGAAGAGATTGGACTCCCATCTGTCAGAAATGGTGTAGGGACTCCTGCTTGGGCAGGGGGTTGGACTAGATGACCTACAAGGTCCCTTCCAACTCTGATTATCTGTTATGTTTTATGTTAATGCAAATCAATATAAAATGGTAGCGGAATACAATATGAATTATCATAATAGCAATATCACTTAGATTTATATACCACTTTATAGCCCTCTCTAAATGGTTTACAGAGTCAGCATATTGCCTCCAACAATTTGGGTCCTCATTTTACCTACCTCGGAAGGATGGAAAGCTGAGTCAACCTTGAGCCTGATGGGAGTTGAACTGCCAAATTGTAGACAGCTGGCTGCAGAAGTAGCTGGCAGTACTGCACTCTAACCACTGCACCACAGAGGCTCCCATAATACTATAATCAATATCTTCCATTAATAGCTTGGTGGAAACAGCCAGATGATCATGAGTTTATAGAATTCTAATCTGGTTGTCCACGTGTAAGGTTGGAGCCTTCTATATGAACAAGCATTATACCATTTGGATATATTGTATTATTTATAAATGAAACCTTTCTAGATCTTAATTCAGCTTTGATTCCTTCCTTCCTTCCTATTACAGTCCCTTTTCTCCTAATGAAATGTCACACAATAAGGGAATCTCCAGGCCAAAGAACCAGATGGATGATTCCTATGAATGAAGCCAAGTCCTCCAGCCTGTAGGAGGAATTTTACTCCCAGTTTGTCCTCAGGGTGACCGGGGGGGGGAGGGGGTTCTTGAAAGGTCAATAACTTTTTTTCTAATTTATAAAAAAATGAAAATAATTTGCTGATCAATGTATCTTTGTAACTATGTTATAAAGTTATTAACTTTCACTTGATAGCTATTGAATATAAGGTTCTATATGCTGTGGAAGACAATGTAACTGAAACCTAGACTATACACTGTCTATCCAGATGAATTAGTATTTGTCAGATTTGCTTCCTCCTGTATTTATTTTTGCTGTTGTTATAGTTGGTTTCAAACACTTTTTATTTTTGTTTGCAAAGAGATTATTATTATTTTACTTATTTGTATCCCACCTTTATTGTTTTTATGAATAACTCAAGGGGGTGAACATATCCTCCTCTTATTTTCTCCAACAGCAACAAACCAGTAAGGTGAGTTGGACTAAGAGAGCGACCCAGATCACTCAGCTGGGTTTCATTGCTAAGGCAGGACTAGAACTCACAGTCTCCTGGTGACTGGCCCAAGGTTATCCAGCTGGCTTTCATGGCTGAGGCTCTTATTACCATAATTAAGGTTTTAGATAAATAATCATCATAAACATTAGATAAACAAAAGAATCAGATCAACTTAGCCATGTTTGCTATTGTAGACAACAAAACAAGCACATATTTTGGTTTTCATTGGAGTTCTTTGTTGCTTATTAGTGAGACACCCTGGTTTGGGCACCTGGTAGCAAGTCACAACCGCATAGACAGGGGCAAAGTTGAATGCATCTGAACACAATTGTAATCGTTCACATTGCACATCTGAACACAATTGTAATTGTTCACATTGCACATCTCCTATTTAAAAACATACACTGTTCCTCTCTCATGCTCATGCTTCAAGGCACTTTGAAGAATCTTCTTGATTCTAATTTTGTTTATCCCATTTCCATACTTCCTTCCCATCAAATACACTCAAGGAAAGAATGTGAAATAAAGGTCAAAATCAAGTTGTGATTGCAAGAATAAAAAAAAAAAAAAATAACAGCAAATAAAGTTGGCAACAGGAAACAGCTTCAAGCCAGTAACATTTTGGTGGAAAAGTTGAGAATGCAATGCTGTCAATATGGCATGAAAATGGAATGTCTTCACTTGACAATTAGAAACATCAAGACAATACAGTGTAACCAGTGAATAAATTATGTTCCCCAATATCAATCACCTTTTTGAAAGATGGATCATAGAGTGTAAATCTGTTGAAGCTGATATAAATTTGTGGCAAGTCTTTTTTACCTTCCTACAAATGTCTTGTGATACTTGTAGTGATGATTAGTTAGTCCTATACTGAAGCTTCCAAAATTCCTGAACATCAAGAAGCTGAAGCTCATGACCACTTCAAGGAAGAGAAGCATTGATAGTGAAGACAGAAGCATTAACAGAATATGTGGAAAAATTCACTTTCTTAAGATCACAGAAAGCTCAAAATGGTGAATGCAGCACAGAAATAAAATGTTAGATTGTACTGGGTTGCACAACAATGATGAACCTGAGCAGAACATGGAAAAGCAAGGACATTAGCCTGGCAACCAGATGTAGGTTAGTTCACTTTAACCTACAACTTATAGTAATGGAATTTGGACCCTAAAAAAGCAAGACAGGAAGAAAATTGACTCGTTTGAGCTGTGGTGCAGGGGAAGGCTCTTGTGTATTCCTTGGATAGCAATGGTGACTAGCAAGCAAGTATTGGAGTGCATAGAAGCAGACATTAGAAGGCAAAATCATGAAACTGCTTCTCACTTACTTTGACCATGTCACGAGGGAAATTCATTGGAAAAAGCAATTATGTTTGGAAGAATTAGTGGTAAAAGGAAACTAGGCCGTCAAAGAATAAGGTGGCTGGACACGATCAAAGCTGACACCAGCCAGAGCATAGAAAAACTCAAATAAATAGTGCACGATAAGAAGATGTGGACTGGCTCATAGAATCGTCAAGGAGTCAGACACAACTGAATGGATAATATCATTATCATCATACATGAGGTTATAGCTAATGGTACTAGATTTATTTTCTGTGCTCTTTTGATCTATTTTCATTTTTCTGATATTCCTGCTCCCTCCCTCTCTTTCTCAATTTTGCTTCCCTCTCTCTCAGCCTCTTCTATAACTATAATCTAGAAATATCATACAGCCATCACTGAAACAAAAAACGTTTGCTCTTGTTACTGTTCCATCAATGTAGCAGAGGTTGAATACATCAGAAGCTATTATATGTACCCATGGGGAACCAGCCATAGTCAGATTACACTTATATACTGCTTCATAGTGCTTTACACATTCTCTAAGTGGTTTACAGAGTCAGCATATTGTCTCCAAACAATCTGGGTCCTCATTTTAGCCACCTTGACCCAGTCAGGATCGAACTCCTGGTAATGGGCAGAATTAATCTTCAATGCCGTGTTCTAACCAGAGGTGGTATTCAGCAGGTTCTGATCAGTTCTGGAGAACTGGTAGCGGAAATTTTGAGTAGTTCAGAGAACCAGCAAATACCACCTCTGACTGGAGATTTTACAGTATCCTTCCCCTGCCACGCCCACCAAGCCACGCCCACAGAACCAGTAGTAAAAAAAGTTGAATCCCACCACTGGTTCTAACCATTGAGCCACGATGACTCCTAATTAGCATTTCCTGGCACTTGCCAAGTATTTAAACTGATTGCTTTTAAATTAGTCCAAAAGTTATATTTGACTCAAGGATTACAAGCAATCTTCTCAGCTAAGTAGTTTGGCAGGTACAAAAGAAAGAAGAAGATTGTAGCTGCTCATTTATTACTTTGTAGAGTAGCACATAGAATCATACTATGAACTGTACTTGAGATCCATAAGGACCAATTGTGCTAGAATATTCTTTGATATGGTGATTGTTAAATCTCCTACTGAATGGTGAAGCTCCCTTAGATGTTCGCTACTCAAATTCATCTACTTCACAGGCTTGTGGACAGTTACAAATGCTACTCTAAGGAAGCAAACTGCAAAATGAATATTTTCACAGCTAAAGCAAATGGTAATATTTTACTTGCAAAATTTCCTGAAAAACATCTAAAGCTATATTTTACAGCATCTGATTATTTTTCCATCTATTATTATTCTGGATACTTCTCCTGTGTTCTGAACAACAACAATTTCCCAGCATTTCAACAACAATAGGTGACAATAAAGTGGAGAATTTAGCATTGAGTATTAAAGTTAAGATAGTAACCACTCTAATATGTATCAAATAATTTAATGAGTTTTGCAGTTAATGCTAAACTGAGCTCTAGATATAAAATGTAAGCAATTTGTCAACATCACAATTTTAGAAAATATTATAAATATAGACATTTTTCTTTTCTTTATTTGTTCTCTTTAAATGTTTGTTCTCTTGATCATCAGAGTCTGGTCAATACTGTATAAATACCACTGCACCCAAATAATATAATATACTACCTGTGTTTTATAATAATGCAATAAAACTGTATCAAAGAAGATTTCTTCAGCCAGTGAGCTATTTACCCACAGCAGTTGGTTAGTTGTAGGCATGTGAAAAGCTTACTATTTCTAGAACAGTAGGCTTTCTGCATATCTGCTATATTTATTGTTTTAGGATTTCTTGTTGTTCCTGTTACTCTCTATCCTGTTGGGAAATGGTTCTTGAACTGAACAACATCTGAGTATGGATAATCATTTCAGGAGGAATAATTATCTTTTAGTAAATAATCCATATGGCAGCTAGCTAAGTGCAATGATCAATGTACGCACCGTTGAATGTTTCCTAAAGAAACATTACATCCCTTCTCATTTATTTGATGATCTCAATGGCAAATTGATGAAAGAAACAGAGGCTACCACTTGCACAGGGTCCAAACTTGTGGCTTTCTATTAGAGATTTTCTGCCTGAAAATAATGAAACTGATGATTGACAAACAACACTACTATTGATTTTGCTTTATTATTATTATTTTCAAAGCACCAAGCTCTTTCTTGATGAGGAGACTGTATTTAACATCTAACTTGTTAGTGTCTTGTTGTCCAACAACCTCCACATAGCTCATCCCATCCAGTGCCCTGCTTCTTCATCCATTTTTCTCTTGAAGTTTGCATCAGGCATCATCCCTTGGCCAAGAGTTAGGTCAACATTTTGATTTAATTTGGGAAGAGAGTATCAAAGAGAGTTGGCAAAGGGGAAGATGCCCGGAGAAAGGATCTCTCCATTTTTCTGCTGAAGTCAGGCTGCACATACTATCATTTTTAACCAAACAAAAATAGAAACATTGTATGCATATTTGCTTTATATAATTCTTTACTAACCAAGGCATTTTCTCTTACCTAGCTCATCTTAAAGGATAATATTTGTAGCTTGGAGTTAAAATGAGGGCTCCTTGGTGCTCTCTCAGCTTGGTTGTTTTCTTCCAGATGTTTCATTACCAAACTAGGTAACATCAGCAGTGCTGGAAGGGACTGAGGTTTGTTCTTTGTTATATATGGGAGCTAGGACTCCTCTCTGGCACGGATGATGTCACCTTGTTACAGTATTGAAATGTCTACAAGAAAACAGCCAGGCACAGAGAACACCAAGGATTCCTATCTCATCTTGCATATCTTTGTTTCCATTTTACCTGTGCTGTTCCCTCTTCTGCTTCGTATATGGCATCTGTGACTGGTTTGTTCACAAGTGGTTTGTTCAACCCCAGTTTATTTTGAAGCAAAATGCCATAGCAACTCATACCTTGGTTGCTAATTTCTATGCCATCAACTGGTACACAGTTATGTAAACTTCTGTGCCAGATGTATTGCTTTCTCTAGCTTAGTGTTTGTGAGACAACATGCAGTGTTGCCCACTAAAGCCTTCTACACGCTCATCTAACTTCATCAGGGCCACTGTTCCAAAAACTAAAGTGACCAAGTAATTAGCAGAACGTAGCTGGCAAAGAGAGGACTGTTTGATGAATAAAATTACAATGTGGACAGTAAAACTTGTGTTGAGAATATTTTATTCCATAGCTCCCCTTGTTATAGTGGCAGCTGTTGTATTCTTAAGGGGAATTGAGTGCAAAGACACTTCCTGACACAAGTATGCTTTTTCATAAAAATCTTCTAATATTCTGAGTTTCAGAACATATCACAGAGTCGTTGTAGATTCTCAGTCATCCAGGCAAAGGTATTTGAAGGTTGAATCATGGCAACTGGACCAATTTTTGTTAGCTTGAGATGTTTTACTACTCCCCTGAGGGCAACTCACTGCCTAACTGACTTGTGCTGATGGATGCTGCTGCTTCATTGAGTAGTGAAACGTCTCAAGCTCACAAAGCATTAGTCCGGTTGCCATGATTCAACACTTTTGCCTGGGTGACTGAGAGTCTTCATTGACATTTTGGAACACGTTTTGGGGAGGAAAGCCCTGAATCAGTATGGCAAGCTGGTACATTCCAACAACTCACTGCCTTAACTGACTTGCTCTGATTGATGAAGCTGCTTGGATGAGCAGCAAAATGACTCAAGCTAACAAAAAAATGAACCCATTAATTGCTGTGATTCATCCTTCACAGAGTCAGAATGGCAGTGATTGTATTGCTTTTGGCAGATCTTCCAGTTTGAAGGTAGGGACTCCTATGGCACAGACATATTTGCAAAATGTAGGAATTCTGTTATGTATCACATCTCCAACTGCCAGAGCTTCACTAAACAACAGGTGCCTCCTTCTGCAGGTGTGGCTGTTTCACCTGTTTGCTGCCCAAAGTTTAACACTATCCCAAAATCTGTTCTGCAGTTTTCCTTTAGTATTTCCCAAAATCTGTTCTGCAGTATCCTTTAGTATTTCTGCAGTTTAGTATTTCTGTCTTATACTCAGAATACCTGCACATTTCTTCAATGGCATTTTTTAGCTCTCACTTTATTGTGGTGAGATTCCAGCAAACCCTGCAAATCTTTTTGATGATGTGACTCTCCATCAATCCATTGTGCCAAATGCCCCAAGTTTCTTGATTTAAAATGAGAACTTCCTCCCCTAATAATTACTTTTAGTACTGAATGAAACTGCACTGGGAGTCAATGAGATGCTGACCATTGGACAGATGATCATGCAGTGAAAAATAGGATGCTCTTATATTCTCACTTAAGGACAACTCTTTTATAATAAAGAAAAGGGCAGCCTGACCTTATGATAAAATATTCTTTGAAAAACAAGAAAGCAATTGCTTTTCCATCCAGTTACCTGAGAATGAAATGCAAAATAACATTTAAGCAGAGCAGTGATGCTGCCCTATATGGTATTTCCCTAATGTGAGTGGAGAAATTCAAAGAACTACCTAGTAATGTTGGCAGTGACTTTTATCACTTTGTGAGTTTGCATCATTTCGGGGCATCCATCCCAGAAGGAGAAGCTCTAATTCTGCCACTTAAGCATCATTTTCCTGACATGGTTTCCTTTCTTGTTACCTGATGGTTACCTATTGTAAAGAAAAAAAAAGTAAGTAGACACAAATGAATCGACATATAATATTAACAAATGAATTGGGGACTCTCTAGACCAGGGATGTCAAATCCAAGATCCTTGGGCTGGATCTGGCCCATGGGGTGCTTAAATCGGGTCCATGGGACCGGCTTGGAAATAGCAAAGAACCAGCCCTTGGTCCTTCTGCCGGCCAAAACAGAGAACGGGAGGGCTACTTGTCACCCCCTCACACTTCATTTTGGACTCCAGGGTGCTGCAGGAGGCATCTGTCCTGTCTCCCCCACCTCAGCCAGCCTGTAGAGGAGAACTACAATGCTGAGCCAGCCCTTGAAGAAATCCAATTTGACATCCCTGCTCTAGACCAAATTGTTAGATTATTCATGGCCCATTTCCCAGAAGATGCATGGATTGACCCTTATGGGACACCTCAAACCTGGCTATCCCAAAGGAGCTTTTTCCAAAAGGCAATGGGCTTTTCTTGGGGGGGGGGGGGGTGTTTCTTTGAAAACATTTTGCTTCTCATCCAAGAAGCTACTTCAGTTCTGACTGAATGGTGGGGAATGGAAGGATTTACATTCTTGCAGTTATCTGTCACTAGCACTTTGAAAGTTGGTTCTTAACTTTCTGAAAATCATTGAGGCCACTTGGAGATTTATCTGTAGTCTCAGGGTCACCTGAATCTGAGTTCAAATGGCTGTGGAATCTTCCTGGGACTGCTGGAAGTTTTCAAATTAAGAAAAAACCAAGAAAGTCTAGTTGCCATTGGAAAAAAAAAACTTTCAGACAGCTATAGAATAGAGTAGAATAGAATACTTTATTGGCCAAGTGTGATTGGATACACAAGGAATTTGTCTTGGTGTAAATACTGTCAGTATACATAAAAGAAAAGATACATTCATTAAGAATCAAGAATCATAGCGTACAACACTTAATGATAGTCATAGGGTACAATAGCAATCAAATCATACGAGGAAACAGTCAATATAAATCATAAGGATACAAGCAACAAAGTTACAGTCCTACAGTCACAAGTGGGAGGGGATGGGTAATAAGGAGTAATGAGAAGATTAACAGTAATAGTAGTGCAGACTTTGTAATAGTTGAACAGTGTTGAGGGAATTATTTGTTTAGCAGAGTGATGGCTTTTGGGGGAAAAAACTGTCCTTGTGTCTTTGTTGTTCTGGTGTGCAATGCTCTATAGCATCAGTTTGAGGGAAGGAGTTGAAATAGTTTATGTCCGGGATGTGAGGGGTCTGTAAATATTTTCACAGCCCTCTTTTTGACTCATGCAGTATACAGGTCCTCGATTGAAGGCAGGTGGGTAGTAATTGTTTTTTCTGCAGTCCTAATTACTCTCTGAAGTCTGTATTGGTCCTGTTGGATTGCAGAACCAAACCAGACAGTTATAGAGGTGCAGATGATAGACTCAATAATTTCTCTGTAGAACTGGATCAGCAGCTCCTTGGGCATTTACAGCTTTCTGAGTTGGCGCAGAAAGAACATTCTTTGTTGTGCTTTTTTGATGGCGTTTTTGATATTAGGTGTCCATTTTAGGTCATGTGATATAGTAGAACCTAGAAATTTGACAGTCTCTATTGTTGATACTGTGTTCTCTAGTATTGTAAGAGGTGGTAGTATGGGACTGGAGGACTGAAAATCTCTATAGACACTCAAGCCTGACTGTTTCTCCTGTTATAGAAGTACTTCAAATTTCTTCCAGCTTCTTTTGACCCCATTTCCTTCTTACTCTCTATATGATGGTAGAAGATTGGATAATTCCCCAATATTGGGAGCTGAACAGGAATTGTTGTATTCCTTCTAATTCCTTTTTTCCCATCTACTACCTGCCTTGAATGCTGATCATTAGCAGACCATCTGCCTGTGAAAGGGACACACTTCCAAGATCCAGGATTTGATTGTCCCAAACACATATTGGAGAACAGGGCATCCCACAGGAACTGAAGCTTTTATCAAAACATCTCACCACTGCTCCTTACACCATCCCAATGTGTGTAGAAAATGGGTAGACTTGCATTGTGAAGTTGCAGTGATGCTTTCAACATTTTGTACTCTATTAACACCCATGGATCCCTCTATTAGGGACTATCTGAAGGGGTGGGATTCAACCGGAGTTACTACCGGTTCGGTGACTATGTTTTGTTCACACATGTAAAAAAAACCTTAAGCTGAGCTGTCCGGACAGCTGAAAAGCGCTGCACGCAGGTACACAGCGTTTGAAAAGCTTCTTTTTTCCTGCTTTTTCAACCGCAGCTGTGCCACGCAAAGCAGCTGAGGTTGAAAAAGCAGTAAATAAAGGACAGGTAAGAGGTTGAGGGCAGCTGAGGTTGAAAAAGCAGGAAATAAAGGACAGGTAAGAGCCCGAGAGGGTGGGTAGGCCAAACAGCAGCAGACACAGAACCAGTTTGGTGTCTGCTGCTCTTCAGAGCTACTGGTTCTATAGAGCCAGGCAGAACTGGTAGCATCCCACCCTTGACTATCAGCTATTCAATCTCCATGGGACGTCCAATCTCTTTTTCCTTTGGTTATGTATTAATTTGCTGCAGGATTGTTGTGAATTTAATTCACAAGGTAAGCCTTTTGCCCATCTTGCTCATCATTCCCTTCCAGTGCTGAGAAAAAGTTACATTTGCACAGATTTAATCAAGTTAATTTAAAAACTAATAACCTGGATGGTCAACATGCTGAGATTTCTCACTGTTTACCGTAGTTTCGATTTTGTAGTTTGGTCTGTTGTGAAAATCAAATCTGCTCGGTTACGCTATGATCCAATGTCCTATATAACTTGAGAAAGTTTTAACTCATTAACCAGAGCCAGTATATCATGGGAGTGCAGTCTATAAATAAACAAGACTGCTGCTTCTATTTATTTCTCTTTGTGAATGACTAAATACAACTTTTGACTGCAAGAGTCAAGGAGAGTGAACACTGAGAGTTGTTCACTGAAGCTTAGAGTCAGGAAAACACTGTTTTTTATAAATAATAATGCCAACTGTAATTAAAACAAACAAACAAACAATAGATTGTTGCAGAAGAGAAAAATGATTAGGCAGCAGCTCTCTGCTGGGTTTTACAATATTGGTGCTTATCTTAAAAAGAAGGAGCGAGAAATGAATCTCATCAGTTTATATGCAAAGAAAGAAGGCTGTTACTGCCAGATACATGTGAAAATTCATCCTGGCTTAGATGGGAACAAATAAGACCACTGCTGGTGTTTTGGCCAGATTTAAAAAAACAAAAAACAAATGGGGGAAAAATTCAATAAGAAGAATGTTAGCGATAGGCAAGATTGCAAGAATTCCTGTAGCCCTGGATAATCAGAACTGCTTCTATAGTGGGAGCCTAGGCTAGGAACAAATGCTTCCCTTTTAGTTGGTAGGTGTTTTTTTTTTTTATTATTCCTTTGAAAATTTGAAAAGTGAAGGGCACAGTAACTGCCAAGATGCATATTTCCTGTGGAACCCCCCCACAGACTGTAAAATAATAAAAGCAGAGGTTGGAAAGGAACACTAGAGATAAGAGAAAAGGTGTAGCAGTGATGATGAACAGCCAAGCACCTGCGGGGAGTTAGCTATGTTGAAATTATACACAGACAATCGTTGTCGACTTAAGACTATGGATGATCTTTGAATAGCATTTTAGAAATCACTCAAATGCTTGGAGCCCAAGGAGAAAGATAGGCAAGAGCAACACAAACAAGCAAAAATCCAGTATCATGAATATGATTGCAGACCAATATTTTCCTCCCTTCCTGTACATTAAAAATTACAGTTCAGTGGCAATTTTGGGAGAGATTTTGAAGAATCATACCCAGTTTTGGAGGAGACTCATAATGTCTTAAGCCTCTGGGTTGTATTGCAGGGAATCCTTGATGTATGACCAGAACTGAGCTCAAACTTTCTCTTGCTGAGTGAGACAGTCATTAAGTGAGTTTTGTCCCATTTTGCAACTTTTCTTGCCACAATTGTTAAGTGAATTGCTGCTTACTGTCAGAATTTTGATCATGTGACCATGGAGATGCTGCAATGGTCACAAGTGTGAAAAACAGTCATAAATTACTTTTTTCAGTGCCATTGTAACTTCAAACAATGAGCTGTTCTAAGTCAAGGACTATCTGTACCCTGTTTAACAAAGTTGACTGCTTTAGGTGAGATATTTTCTCAAAATGAAAGTAAAATATGCCATTCCTGCTACTGGGATATTCTTCCATCTATGGTAGATGAGTATAAATTATAAGTAATGTGCAAAACTGGTTGCACATGCATATTTTTGTAATTTTTTAAATCTTCAGTGGATATTAATATTTTTGCCCAAATTGATAGCACTTCAGATATGGAGTTGACATTGTACATGTGCTTAGTTTTGGATCATTTGAATGTATTTCCCAAAGACCAGATTAAAATGAAGATGGGAGCTAAATAAGGCAATTGTGGTAGGAGATGGCCAGGCTGAGCCCAAGGGAGAGGACAAACATGTTATAAGTCTCGAGTCCCTTCATGCCCACAATAGAGCTAAATCCAGCTCTTCTTGAATTCTGTTGACTCTTATCTACTGCCAATTTGCCTTGAACATTAATAGTTCAGATTCTTGTAGCAAGCTAGCTACAAGATAAACTTGTATTCCTTTTGAATAACTCTGGTTCCTGCTTTCTTGATCCTGATACTTGCAAATACAGGTACATATCTTACAAGAGACCTATTTACTCAGTGGAGATTACTTAGAGGTTAGCAAGTACAAACTGCTACAAAAGTCTCCATAATCCATGAATTATATTAAACATTGGCCCTTCTTGTATAGATTATTAGTTATTGATAAATTTTACAGCCCATATTTTCATCCCTTTTTAGACATCTCAAAAGTATAGAAGGTAGATGACCAATCTAATTGCTCAATTTAAAAACACAAAGAAAAATATGTGTTAAGTACTAGGACAGAATATATAAAATCACTTTAGAAAGACAGTCAACAAGGAATAAAAGAAGCAAAACTAACAAAGAGCTAGTCAATTGTTAAATAATGTGTGGGAGTACAATGTGAAAAACATATGACAAAGTTACAAATGTGGCAACAAATAGTTATGGTCAAACCATAACGGTATCTTGGTAACTGTATTGGTATCTGATGTTCTTTGATTAAACATTTGGATAAAAAAGATGGTATTTTGGGTGACACACATTTAAAAAGCATATATTTGCAGCAATGCATTCTTAAAATGGAATGTGAAGGATGGATTTAGAAGCAGGCACTTTAGGGAAGAAAAACACACACATTTTCCATATTTGATAAAAATTACAAAGAACAATGGACGTACATTTTCCAATTTTACAACAGGCTGGAGTCATGCAACACTTCTACTATTCTCAAGTATGCATTTGATGTATGTATCTTAATGGAACCAGGGGACTTCATATTTTAATTCATGTTTTGTAAATATGGAGTTTCAAATGATCTAAGCATGTAATTTCCAGTATGTGGATCCTTTAAGATCTCACAGTGAATGTCCAACCTTTGGCCATGAACAATACAATTTTACCTTCTGTATTTCTTTAATATTAGCACACAACTATTCTTTGGGGTGTTATTTCATACTAAGGTCAGTATGTTAGACAGGAGCAAGATACGCCTGTATTCTCTCTGGCCAAATATACTATATAATATAATATAATAAATATATACTGTATATAATAGTGTAGTGAAAAAGAACCAGGGGTGACATGATAGCAGTGTTCCAATATTTTAGGGGCTGTCACAGGGAGCAAGGGAAGGCAAATCTATTTATCAAAGCACCAGAAGGCAGGACAAGAAGCAATGGATAGAAGCTTGTTAAAGAGAGAGAACAATGAACCAGTGAAATGGGTTGCCTTTAAAAGTTGTGGTGTTCAATCACTGGAAGTTTTTAAGAAGAAAGTGGACAGCCAAAACTGAAATAGTGTAGGGTCTTCTGGTTGAACAGGGTAATCAGTGGTGGGTTTCAAATTGTTTTACTACTGGTTCAGTGGGCTGGCTTGGTGGGTATGGTTTGGGGGCATGTTTTGCCTAACGTCGGCATGCAGCTTTCCCCATACCAGCTGAGACCTGCAGTGCCAATCAGCTGAGAGGATAAAGAAGAGAAAAGCACAGGAGAAGGTAGAAGGGCTGATCCTGCACTTTTCTCTTCTTTTTCCTCTCAGCTGATTGTGGAGGATTTTTTTTACTCCTCTCAGCTGATCGTGGGAGGCTTTTTTACTACCAGTTCGTGTGAACCAGTCTGAATTGGTAGCATACCACCACTGAGGATGCTGGACTTGAAGACTCCCAAGGTCCCTAACAACTCTATTGTTCTGTTGTACTCTTGCTTATGTCTTGGGATGTGTAGTCTTTGACTTTGATATTCACTCACACAGCACTGCCTTAGACTCTCACACATCACTGCCATAGTTACAACTGGAAACAGTCTTAGATTGATCTAACAGACTTGGCTATGCTTCCTCAGCCTCTGAGGTGGTCTCTGTGCATTATGAGAAATAAATGTTCCTCATGTCCTCTTAGGAGAGCATCTTGGGGTCATAATGGCCACCAGAGAACTTCTGCTGGCTTGTCACAGCTATAGTTTGGCTTAATACAGCTCTTTATTCATTCCTCTCCTGAGATTATCTTCCTTCAACTTTGCTTAAATGATCCCCCTCCCTGCTCCACTTCCTATTTGCTCTGGGTGCATAGAGTAAGGGAAGGGGAAGCATTCCAAAGAGTTTGGATCTGTGCCCTTTTCAGTTTATCAGACTTAAGTGTTTTGTAATTTGGAATGGCTCCATACCTATAAGAGGTCCAGAAAAAACAAAATGTGCAATTCTGGAAAAATACATCAGGACAATAGCAGGAATTAATGTAGGAAAGATAGCCTCTTAGTGGACATTGCATAATTTCAACCTGAACTTTAAAGGCTGAAGGATCTTTGCTGTAGAAATGTCAGGGAATGGACTTTTGTGTGCCTCTTCTCCTTCCTTTTCCGGTTTACACTCCAAAAGGTGCTTTTCCAAACGGCAACTGGACTTTCTTGTTTTTTTTCCTTGAAAATGTTTTGCTTCGCATCTCCAAGAAACTGAAGAAGCTTCTTGGATAAGAAGCAAAACATTTTCAAGGGGAAAAAAACCCAAGGAAATCCAAGTTGCATGGTTGGACAACCATGACCTGGATGACTGAGAATCTTGATAGATATTTTTCCAGTTTCCAGTTCTTTTTAACATAAACAAGCATCAGTACTGGTCAGTCAGGGCTTTTGAGACATGCTTCAAACACACATCCTGAGCTGACTTACAGAATGTGTTGAGTTATATGTGCAAATGGAATGTTTTAGACCAGCGGTGTCAAACTCGGGTCATCATGGCAGTGTCATGTGACACATTGGGACTTTTTCCCCCCTTCACTAAACTGGGTGGGGGAGGGGCCAGCACATGACACATCCAGTCCACAGTCTGCGGGTTTGACACTCCTGCTTTAGACTGAATTTCAGATGTTTTCTCAACAGAGCCATTTCTCGTATTGAGAACTCATCTGCCTAACCATAGGGCACAGATACTCTGGGAAATTAATTATAATAGGACATGTCCTCAGAACACTGCCTTCTTCTCATCTGTTGGCAAAAGCTGAAGAACCTTAAAATTCTTTTTGTTTTAAAAAAAGTGTTCTCTTTCTTAACACATTTTTTGGGATGGACATGATTTAGAATTGTTCACTGACAATATGGTGGATGATCTGTGCTCAGCTCCCTTTGGTTACTTTAGGCCAGGGGTCTTCAAACTTGACAGCTTTAACACTTGTGGACTTCAACTCCCAGAATTCCTCCTCCAGTCATGTTAGCTCAGGAATTCTGGGAGTTGAAGTCCACAAATCTTAAACTTGCCAAGTTTTAAGAGCCTTGCTTTAGGCAATTTCAGGCATGCTTTATCCCCTCTTCTCCAGTTCCAATTTGCAGTTATTTACCTTTTAGAAGCTGAAGAAAGCTGTAATTTCAGCAAAGGTCCTCTTTTATATCTGTCAGGTGGTTAAGCCAATCCCTAATTCACATAGCAATGGCATTTAAGGTTATATACTGCCTCATAGCACTCTCTGGGCAATTTACAATGTAAGCATTATTTGCATATTATCCCCAGCAAAGAGAGAGAAGTAAAAGCTGTAAACAAGTTAGGTGTGGCCAAAACATTATAATAGCAATAGCTCTCAGACTTATATATTGCCCCATAGTGCTTTACAACATTCTCTGGGCAGTTTACAGAGTTGGCAAATCGCCCCCAACAATCTGGATCCTCATTTTACTAACCTCCAAGGGATGGAAGGCTGAGTCAACTTTGAGGCGGTCAGGATTGAACTCCTAGTTATGGGAGCTACAGAACTCTTTCTGTTTTGTTGCCTCTCACTTCTGTTATTGCCTCTCACTTTTTCTGAGCAATTCTGAAAAAGTACTAAACCTATATTAAATAATATCTGTTTTTTTAACATGATTACACTGATATGAGAAGGGGCTGGAGATGAATTGCATTGGGTAGGAGCTCTCCTGATGAACTTTAGTTGTTGGTAGGGCTACTGTTACACTTGAATTTACCACCTTTTAACTTGGGATTTTGAATTTGTGACTTTGGACATGCATAAATGCCTCTCAAATCAGGTCACCTTCAAATCGAATTAACTTGAAAGTGTCCAGAACAATTGAGAAAATCCAATGAAAGGTAATTTACTTGGAGCTGAATATTCAAATGCAGTAAATAGACAAGCCAAGCATTTCCCTTCAGGCAAACAAATACAAAACAGCCCCTTTAGACAAACTGTTTGGGATTTTTAGTGTGGTTAATGTGTTTAATTTTCTATCATTTTAATGTGGTTTTTATGCTGGTTTAATTTTGATTGGGAGTCACCCAGAATTGATTTATAAGGTGGGTAGTTGTTTAAAGAAGCATACATATATAAAGATAAATATTGCCCCTGTCCAGTTGTGTATGAATCTAAGACATGATGCTCATCTCCATTTCTTGGCCAAGGGAGCCAGTATTGTCCAAAGACATTTCTGTGGTCATGTGGCCAGCATGACTATACACCAAGGCACATGGAACACTTTTACCTTCCCACCGAAGTGGTACCTATTTATCTACTCATTTGAAAACATTTTCATGTTTTCAAACTGCTAGGTGGGCAGGAGCTAGAGCAAGTGATGGGAGCTCACCCCATCACACAGTGCTCTGGTCTCAAAATTTCCAGCTGACAAGCTTAGCCTGTTTAACTGCTGAGCCATCGTGGCCCACTCCCCGAAAACATATGTAGCCTACATAGTGTTTACATGGGAAGTCATGTAAAAATGAGACCCTTTGATTTGCAAACTATTCTATACATATAGAATTTGATCATGGTTTCTCACCAGGATCTGTCACATTTTGGTTCATTAGGTTTCATTCTTTCAAAAGTTTTGTGGTAGCTCACCTTGACAGTACCAATAGTACCAGGCTAATTTTATTCCTGTAAAGTGGCACAGATTCCAACATTTTACATGGAAGAGGTACGACTATCAAGATGATTTTGCAATAGTTTCTTACAATGCCCTCTCAAGGATAAGCCATTGAACATACTTCAGAAAGATATTATATATTGTCCTCTAAGAACATCCTTCCTCCACCCATAGAAATTATTCCAGTGGCTTTTTGTCTGAAGGGGAATGGGAAGGGGATAAGGGGGGAATGGCCACAGGTGACTAATAATTTTCACCTTATAAGCCATACACAAGAACAGAAAACAGATCTTGGCTGCATATTTCAAACTGAATACTCCTTGGAGCACGATTTAATATGTTAAACAGAACTCTAATGAGCACTTTAAGGAAGGGATACTCTGTTTTGTGAACCCTATTCTAGAAGCAACTGTAAACCTGACAATCCCAATGATTTGTTTGTTTGTTTGTTTATTTACCTGCTTGTCCTTTGACAGTTCAAGGTGGTTCACATAGAGATATCCCCTAATTTCATTCCCCTGGGCCATGAGAAGACAATCGCCTACTAAGATTTGTGACTAAACTGGGATTTGATCTGCCCACTCTTAGTCCAAAGCTACTCTCTTCTATATAATTTCAGATCTTCTTTAGCTATATATAAGAACAAACAAAACTGCTTCTTTCTTGGTCAGACCCCTGATGTTACTTTTACTAACTGCTAGAGGTCTCCAGGTTTTGGGATCTAAACATTTCCCTATCTGGAAACTGAATCTGGGCTCTTTGGAGTGAGAAGCAGATATATGGTTCTACCCTCATTAGAGGGCTTCTTTTAGAATGATTTTAAATAACCTCAGACTTGGGCCAGTGTGTACATGTTGGCTATAGTACATAAAGAGAGCAAGAAGAAGGTAAAGCTATGTATTTCTGATTCTGTGGTTGCTACTAGTTCATCTATGTCTGCTCTCATGGCCCAATAGGAACATTTGAACCTTCTACTTGTGCAGTTCCTCTATCTTATCATCAAATTCTTCAGGGGTGCTTGACTTCTGAATGCTGTTGAATTACATCTCCCAGTATCTTACCTGTGGGTCATGATGACCAAAGCTTCTTGGAATTGTAGCTGATAAAGGTTGGGAGAGCTGCATGCCCCAAATATTTTATATATCCAAATCATAGTGGATCAGCTGCAGCAGCAATGATAGTCATAGATGGCAACAGCAGTCACTCCCAATTGTGAGAACAATTTTCTGACAAAGCCATTTCCTATTAGTGAGACCACTTAACCCATAGAACAGCTTGCCTCTTAGGAGTTGTGATGCTCCATTGCTGGAGGCTTTCCGGGAAAAAAAATGGGTGCATGAGCCATGGTGGCACAGTGGTTAGAGTGCAGTACTGCAGGCTATTTCTGCTGACTGCTAGCTGCCTGCAATTTGGCAGTTCAAATCTCACCAGGGTCCAGGTTGACTCAGCCTTCCATCTTTCTGAAGTGGGTCAAATGAGGATTCAGATTGTTGGGGGAAAGAGGCTGATTCTATAAACTGCTTAGAGAGCACTGTGAAGCGGCATATAAGTCTAAGTGCTATTGCTATTTGGATAGTATAAGAACTGTTGCCTTGGGCAAGGGCTTGGATTAGAAGATCTCTACAGTCTCTTCCAGCCCTATGATTCTAGGATTGAGATATCATATGTATCAGTTAAGTATACTTTGTTTGGTAGATGACAAGGGATCATGAAAACCATTGGAAAACTGTGTGCATAGGTGTGTCTTTGTGTTTTTGTGTTTGTGTGTGTCTGTGTGTTGTGTTGTATGAAGGTGGCAGAGGAGAAATGTAGTATTGGTGGTGAAAAGACAAGGGGGACAGTGAACAAAGGCCTTTCTGTACCAAGCAGCATCATTTCACTTTCCAGCTTCCCTTTCCAGCCACTGGCTTCTCATCATAGGAGGTTTCTATCATGACCTGCAGACCAGTTGTAATTCACTCCAAGCCCTTTGTCTTCATCTGCAAATATCAAAGCCTCCCCATGCTCATGCTTTATTCCATGATTGCCAGGAATGTCATCACTCACCAATGGATGAAAGAAACAAATGCCTTGTCTAACATCTTTCCCCCACTTTCTACGTTGAAATTTTCATGATGAATGGTTTGGATAGCTTTGGGCTCCATCACTTTCTAATAGCCTAGAATATACCAGGGTAGGGTATTCTTTCTCCTGTCCTCAGTTTCCAAAACGATTTCCGGCATAAACCATGATTCCAAAATGACTGCATTTTTGCACCTTACACATACCATTGATCTTTGAGAATCCCCTTGTTAGATTAGATTAAAAGTTATATGAGGCTGTCACAGGAATGGATTCTGAACAGGAAAACAGCAGCTATTCTTTTAAAACTAAAACCACATGTTGGATTGCAAAACAAAGAGTTCTGATCGTGCCCTTTTGAATTTAGATTGAATAGGTCCTATTTTGAATTTATATTTTAAAACTCCAGCTGTATAGAGAGTCCTCGACTTACTTCCATTTGTTTAGTGACTGTTCAGGTGCATTACAAACATCATGAATTCTTTATGATGAGCCTTGTAGCACAGTGGTTAGAGAGCAGTACTGCAGACTATACTACTGCTGACTGTGGGCTAACTGCAATTTGGCAGATCAAATCTCACCAGGCTCAAGGTTGACTCAGCCTTCCATCCTTGGGTAAAATGAGGACCTAGATTGTTGGGGGCAATATTCTGACTCTGTAAACCACTTAGAGAGAGCTGTAAAAGCACTGTGAAGGTGTATATAAGTCTAAGTGCTATTGCTATTATAACACCTAGGGTCATAGGATTGCCAGGATTTGCAACTTTCCTAGCCAACTTCCAACAAGCAAAGTCAATAGGGAAAGCCATATTTGTTTAACAACCTCATGATTCGATTAACAATTGCAGTGATGCAATTACAAGCATGACAAGGAAGGTAGTAAAATTGGGCACAGCTCATTGAACAACTGCCTTGCTTCCCAACAGAAACTCTGGGCCCCATTGTGGTTGTAAGTCGAGGACTACCTGTAATAGTAGTAGTAAATACCTGGTAGTAAAGAGGCAATATTCATCCAGATGCAATTCATATTCCAAAGCCTTTTGAGATTTACTAATACCATATTCCAGGTTTCTCCTGACATTGTTTATGTCACTTAAATATATAGGTAGACATAGACCAATACATATATATATATATATATATATATATATATATATATATATATATGAAATACCTCCAAGCAAACACCATCCTGGTTTCTGATCCATATGAGATAAACTTGGGGTTTAGGATAAGCAGCAAATATATAGGAAAATATTCAAGAGCATTTTCACAAGTGTCATTCAAATAGTCTTTGAATACCTTAATCCAGGCATACATTTGAAAATTATTTCTAGATCTAAAAGCAAAATGGAGAGACTGAATCATTAATATCTTCCATATAATTCAGCCTTCTGTTTCCAAAATGGAATAACTGGAAAATGTAATATGTAGAATATCAAGGAAAGTTTTGATTATTTTGTTAGATATGACATTTAAAGATATATTTTACACCTGAAGATTTTATTTAGCTAACCTTGGGAGAAATGCAGACTTACACAATTGCTGAGAATTCTGAGTGTTAAAATGCATGCATCTTGAGGTCATTCAGGTTGACTCTAGTCAGTGTGATTAATTACTAGTGTCAATTTCAGGCTAGAGGTATTCTAGTGATTGCTCAATCCACTGTTTTTCAGGTAACTTTTTCCAATATTGTCAACATTCATTTCTGCTCAGTACAAATTTTGGGAGTTGTAAACCAATTTATCCAGAGCAAAGAAGTTTGGAGGAAGCCGACTCATTTCCATATTGACCTTCAGCATTTTAGAATGCCCCAAATCACACGTTAATAGTTAAAACAAGGACTTTTGTAATATTTTAGTTTGTTGGAGGTGAGTAAATAATGTCATTGTTACAGGAGAGCAACATTATGAAGGAATAATTATAACTCTAGTGTCGCTTCCATAAAGAATGAATCAGGTCAGTGTGCATATATATCTGCAGCCTCCTTTTGAATTTGCAAGCTGTTCTTTATGCCTTCTGCATCTATTAATGATGCAAAAGAGAAAGAGAGACTGAAGACTTGTGAAAATGCTCTATAAATAGATTCTGCAGCTTCCAGTGACAAAGGGCAGGTGGCCCCTTGAGTTGAAGGATTGTTGACAAATGTTTCCCTGAGACTTTAATGAGACTGATTGTGACACGGAGGTGTCTACCAACTTCACTCTTAGCTAGAGTTACCCTATGGTAAGAAGTGTGGCCAATAAATTTTATAAATAATCATTTTAGGAGGAATTATAATTCACTCTTTTCAAAGATTGGTACAGTCTATTGCCATATAAAACCTTTACCCTACATTTTCCCCCAGTTCTTGCTGAGATTGGTGAGAAAATATTGGCTTCTGTTATTTAAAATGATGAGAAGATGATAACTAAGAAATTCTTAAGACTGGTGTTTTTTCATGACTTTTTCAGCTGCATTTGAGCCCATACTATTCTTGTTTGAACAAGAGCTATATATATTATTATTTTTTCAGAGATCTCTGTCATTTGCCTTGTTTCTCATGCTTCTGTTAAATTCCAAGGGAAAATACTGGCAAGGATCTCTTCCTAATATTCACCAGCTGAAAAGAGTTTTATACGATGAAGAATATTACAACAATATTGTATTACAATATAATATAGGAAACATACTTTCATTTAGGTAACCAATTCAAGTGCTTTGAACCTGTACATATTTCATGGCCATTTTATGTTTCTTCCTAAGTGCTGAAACATCCAGATTTCCAAAATTCAGTACAGGTCAAAAAATAGTCAGTTCCCAAAGAAACAGCAGATAAACCGTTATAGTACATAAATGCTACTCAGAATGAGTTACAAATTGGATATATCCCAAAAGATCTTAAATAATCTTTAGGAAGTAGGCACTTTTTCAATTTAGACAGAACAAGAACACGCAAGATTGAAGAAGACAAATCAGATTGATATCAGTTTGGTAGAATGTTGAAAGCTGATGTGGTTAAAAATATGAGCTATAAGCTGCAAGTACCTGACAAAAAATCCCTACCTTGAGCCTCTTCTGAATAAATGTTAGTCTCCAAATTCACAGTTGTGGCCTTCCATCGGTTTTCTAGAAGTCTAATGCAAGCAATAATTTTCTGCTTCAGACAACTTAGAAATGTAGGCTAGCACTAAGCAGGAGATTGAAAATAAAACTCTTCATGAAAACAGAAAAGTAGCAAGCAATGTCTTGTGTCCAGTCCTGCAAACCAAGAACTGAAAAATAATCTCTATTAAAACTCTGGTAGGCTTAAATTGCTGTTTTCTACTCTGCCTTCTGTACAGAACAGACAAGGCTATAAATAGTCAGCTATCTCTTGCAAAATTGATACTTGTGCACACAATTTATTCTTGGGAATTAGAAATAATTAGAAATATCCTATATAATGTTACCAAAGTGGAGGACATTTCTACTTCCCTTAGAACATCACAGGGAATATTGCAGTTGAATAGTTTTTTTACAATTAAGCAGTATTTTGCAGGGTTTTTTAAAATCCTGCCTAAAAAATAAACTAAATAAGGTTGTTTCCTTCTTTTCTCTTCTCTTGTGTGGTTCAATAAAGCAGAGCATCTGTGTAATGTGAAACCAAGATGTTTATTGAGCACTGTCTCTGAAATTCTGGTTCCTCCTAATTTGCCACTTGTTGCAGAGAGTCTAAATTCTCTGCATTCTCCACATTTCCTAAATTTTGGTGAGAGAGAAGTTCCTTGAGAATGGGTTCTAGCACGAGTCCAAAAGCTTGAAAGACTAAATCTCTTTTCCCTGTAACCAACCCAGATTGGATCCTGCAACATTATCCTGGGACATGTATATTTGCCTTCATTCATGAGAGTCTAAATTTTTATGGTCTCAAAGAGAGCCAGACCAATAGCAATAACACTTAGACTTATATACCACTTTACAGTGCTTTACAGCCTCTCTAAGTGGTTTACAGAGTCAGCCTGTTGCCCCCAACAATTTGGGTCCTCATTTTATCCACCTCGGAAGGATGGAAGGCTGAGTTAAATTTGAGCTTGGTGGAATTTGAACTGTCAAATTGCAGAGAGCCTACAGTCAGTTAACCACTGCACCCCCAAGGCTCATAATTACCAATGCTGATAATTGTACCTCCAATTCTGTTTGCTGCTTGTCTACTGTCTCTGTTTCTTTTTTTTCTGGAAACAATCTGGGGGGGTGAAGAGAAGGCAAGGAATGAAATCCATCAAGGGCTTGCTTCCTATAGTTGATTCATTCCCATCTGAATGAACTATTTTCCAAAGTGAGGGAAAGTCATCCTAGCCATATCCACCACTCTTGCTGTTACTGAGGCCAATAAACAAATTCCATCTTGTTCTGAGCTCATGCTACTAAAAAGCAGTGGAGCGTATCAATGTCTTGGTAGATTTTTCTCAAGAGAAAGTTCCATAAATTTATTTGTTACCACTGCCTCACTTGAGTCTTCACTGGAGAAGTCAAACCAAACTAAGTGAAATCATAGTAGAGATGAAATTCAAACCCAATTCTCTTCATCTTGCAACTTATTTGTCACTATATTATGTGAGCTTTCACTAAACCAGAAGAGAAGTGAACAATGAAGGAAGGAAATTGCTTTAATTCTTTAATATTGTAGGCCCTCCAGAGTTACCTTATTGTAAGATGGGCAGCCAATTAATTTTACAAATAAATAAGTGAAAAAAAATTAATTCTATGCAAGTGAAGTTTCCTTTAAGAACAGCAACAACAGAAATTCCATAACACTTTCAGAGAGCATCAGATCTTGAACAGGTTGGATTTTATATCTAAAATTATATTTAATTTGATATCTTTGATTTATGTCTAAAACAAAAATATACCAGCTTATACATTGAATGAATATAACCCTTCTGCAGACAGTCTGATGGTTTATTCTGCTTTACTTTGTTTTCCAGATAATTATATGTATGTCGCTACTTCTCTATTCCTTCCTAGTCTGAATATTTGTTTTGTGATAAGAAGATTATTTTTTTCCTTCCTCCCACTCTTTATTATCTCTTCTGCTTTTTTTTGTTCTCTTTTGTTTTGTTTCCTTCCTCCCCCAAAACCCCCATCCCCCCCCCCGCCTTTTAGGTTTCAGAGAAATTATGTTGAATCCAATAGCCCTTCCTGGACATTCTAATCCTCTTAACCATCATGGCATTTATGTTGAAGATGTCAGTGTTTATTTCAGCAAAGGACGTCATGGCTTTTAAAAAGAGCAAAAAACAAAAAACTCACACACAATCAACCATGCAAAAACAAAAAAGGTGAAAGACAAAAAAAAAGTGAAATCAAAAAGAAAAAAAGAAAACCACCTCCTCAAAAGATTCCTTGTTTCAATGTCAAGTTTGTTGGTTGTGCCCTTTGAGAGATTTGGGACACTTCACAAAAGCATGGTCTGTACACAGATCAAAGCCACCACTGGGTGGGATTGGACCTCAGTCTGCATCCTGCTGAAAACAACAACAACAACAACAACAACAACAACAAAGGGGTGCACTTTGTTTTTTTTCCCTCCTGCCACCAGATCAAAGGAATGTTGTCCTCTTCTGTTGGTCCTTGTGTTCTTTTTTCCCTCCAACGGTCGCCATGTTGCTACAAGGCATAACAGGAGAAAATTATATTTTGTTGTTGTTTTTGTTTAAGGGGGGAGGAGAGATACAGATGTTCTCAAAGGATGCGTCACACAACAGTTGCACTTTGCTTTATATTTTATTTTTTTCTTTACATATAAATAAACAAGACCCAAGCAACTGATGCGAGTCCAGCAATTTTAGTGGTGCTCTTTTCTGCCTTGGAATCCTTGCGACATCGCAACCTTCAGTTAAGACCACCCATTTTCTCTCACTTGCAAGTAGTCTAAGGTTATGGGAGAATACTCCAAAGCAAGAAGAGACGAGGCTTTCAGAAGATATTTTAACTGAGTGAAGACCCTTGGTAAGAAAAAAATAAAATGAAAGCAGCCTCTAACACTCTCAATTCTTTACCCCTGTCCTTATATCCCATCTAGTCATAAAACTATTGTACCAGAACCTACATGGAAAGCAATCAAGGGAAAAAAAACCTGGGCTGCTATGCTTACTCTCAAAAAAAAAAAAAAAAGATGATATTGGTGGCTTTGTTTTGAATACAAAAAAAAAAAGTTTTTTTGTAGAAGGATCTTCTGTTTGTGTGTGTGCGTGTGAGTGTATGTGCCTTTCATGCATTCGACCTGCTCTTCGGCTATCTCAGTGTTCCGTTTTTGTACACCAGCCCCTTCCCTCCTGCTTGTATAATGGCTTTATCTCTGGGGATGGGAGTTGTGTGTGTGTGTGTGTGTGTGCAAGTGTGGGCACGGGTGTGTGCGTGTGTTTGTGAGATGGTGGGGAGGTAAATTGCTCCTGGACTTCACACCTTGGATGGATGAGGAGCGGTGTTGCAGATCTCAATAAGTGTAGGGACAAAAAAATGTAGAAGAAATCCACAAGTTTTTTTTTTTAAAAAGTATTTTATTTATCTCCGATCTGCAAACCAACCATTTTTTTTCCTGCCTTCCTGGCTCATTTTTCCTCCTCTTCCATCACTTTTCATTAATTTCTCACCAAGTTAAAGATGTATTATAATTCTGTCATGCACCCTGAATGTATGGTTGGCTCAAGGCATACAAACTAAGCAAAAGGAGATTGGAATAAGAGTCTTGTCTCTGGCGTTGATACAAATATTGATTCTAGACTCAGATCTCTCTCTCTCTCTCCCCACCCCCTTCTCTCTCTCTCTCTCTCTCTCTCTCTTTCTGTCTTCTCCAATGGGAGCAGGAAGAATGTTGGCCCTTGAGAGAAATATCTGTTGGGGATTTTTTTTCCCCATTTTTTGATGGAAAAAAAATGGAATGATCAATATTAGATAACCTTCTTTAGAGTCTTAGTCAAATGTAGTAATAAAATGTGGAACATAAAATCATAGGGCTAGAAGGGATCTCAGAGGTATTCTAGTCCAACCCCTTGCTCAAGGCAGGAGGCCTTATATCATCCTAGTCAAATGGTGATCCAGTCTATTTTTGAAAACCTCCAGAGACGGAGCATTCACAATTCCAGGAGGCAAGGTGTTCTACTGATTAATTGTTCTCACTGTCAGAAAATGTGTCCTTCTGGATCTCTCCTTAATAAGCTTCCACCCACTATATAGGAATATACCTATAAATGCAAAACATGGAATAGCAAATATGTTTCCTATGGACACTAATGCATTCTAAGGCAACTCTCTTGGTGGTCCTGACTCCCTTACCTCACACTATTTATATCACTATTTTCATTATTATTTCATTGAAAATAAAGGTGAATCTAGTACAGGTAGTCCTTGATTTATAACAGTTCATCTAGTGGCTCTTCAAAGCTGCAATGACACTGAAAAAGTGACTTATGATCATTTTCACACTTATAATCTTTGCAGCATCCCCATGGCCACATGACTGAAATTTGGATGGTTGGCAACTGGTTCATACTTTATGACGGTTGCTATGTCCCAGGGTTATGTGATCTCCTTTTGTGATCTTCTGACAAGCAAAGTCAATGGGGAAGCCAGATTCACTTAATGCCCATGTTACTAACTTAACGACTGCAGTGATTCACTTAAGAACTGTGGCAAGAAAGGTTGTAAAATGGGGCAAAGTTTCCTTAACATCTGTCTTGTTTAACAGCAGACATTTTGGGCTCAATTGTGGTCATAAGTTGAGGACTACCTGTATGCTGTAAAATTAAGCATTAAGACTCCAGCAAAATGTTTATCTGCTTCCAGATCCTCTGAGCTTAATAACCATCTTAGAAGTAAAAATGGTTTATTGTCGAAGCTAAATTTTATTTGGAAAAAAATACCTATCTCCGAGGAAGGAATAGGGAACAGCTTGGGGTAAAGATTAAGGACTGTGATTGGAAGCAACCGTACAACTTTGTCTTTTGGTGAATTGATGTTGAGTGACTGCCATGCTCATAATTTAGGAATAAGAAAGTTCCCAGGGACAGCCATTTTTTAAAATATCCCACGGCATCCTCTCCAAATTACAAATATTCCCACTCCGAAAACTGTGTGAAACTGTTATTAAGGACAAGTGGTTAGACAGGCTGGACCAAAAATATTTGTTTAGATTTTTAGTTTGTTGCAGAGAATTATTTGAGCTATCAAATTTGCCAAATGTTTCTGCAGCACTATAGAGCTTCCAAAATTGCTTATCTTGATCAATTATTCTCTTGGGGTAAGATGAATGAAGACTGAAGCACTGAAAATCTTTCAGAGTTAGGCGTACTGCAGAGGCGTTTTGTTTTTACAGGGTTTTATTTCACAAAAATTCCTAAAAATGGCTGAAATGTCTTTTTCTGCAAATTGCAGAAGAGGTTTATTTATAAAACGTATCACTTTATTTATTTTCTTGCTGGTTTTCTCAAATAATCAAGGCAAGTGCAAAAACCACGGATAGCTTTAACAATGTGGAAAAAGCCACATGAATTCACCCGATCCTTAAGCTTGAAACAGCAAATCATTTAAATAAGAACTGAAAACCAAAATTGTAATATCACTATAGGTTTGCTTTTGTCAAAGCAGGGTAGGTTGGAAATTAACATAAGTTAATTTCCAAACTTTTAACAGATATGTCCTACTTTTTCTTCTGAATAAAAACTGGAAGCACACTTTGCTCCTACATTTCAAAAAGGTTTGTTTTATTGTGTGTCATGTTAAGTTCAACCCACCTCCAAAGTAGCCCATTCACACAATTGTATCTTGTTTTCTTTTATGTATAGCCCGCTATTGTGTGTATTTAAATCATTTTCTTAGGGCAAAGTATTGGGGAGAAGGAGCCTGGAAAACTGAGGAGCAGGTGTTAATTCCTTTATTTGAAGGAATTAATATATTTTAAAAAGGGGTGAAATGAATGAAGAATACAAGCCTTGGGCCATCAAAATTGGAGACTTTAAGTTGTGAGCCTTAAGAAAAGAGAGAGAGAGAGAGAGAGAGAGAGAGAGATGGTTTTCAAATTTAATTATTGTAATCATTACCTCATTATTGAATAAGAACCCCTCATTCCAAATCATTTCTCCCTTCTCTCCATGTTCATCATCTTGTGCTATGAAAATGGGAATTTCCCCTTTCACAGAGACTCTAGAGGTCTTTATGTCTAGTTTCTTAATAAACACTTTATTTTCTAATTAAACTGCTGCACTGACTCTTTTCTTGGGAAGACAAAAGGATCAATAAATTTCCCAGCAATGTATCATGTATTTATTTTGGTGGCACTGTTTGGTAATCCAAAGGTTTGCATTTTAGCAAGAAGGACATTCCTTGAGCTAAAGCATCCCTCTGCCATTTGCCTGGATCAAACATGCATCTATATTTCCTTCTACAGCTGGAAGTTAGGTGTGTGAGTGGATTTTATCGAAAACCCTTTCCTTTGAGTTGTACGAGTGAAGCACGGCTGTAATCAACCACTAAAGTAATGAGCAATTTGTGAAAATAGAAAAAGCTAATTAATTATCAAGTGTATGAAGATTCTAAGCAGTGTTAGTTGGAGGCTGTCCTTCTTGGGTAGGAGAAGGGAGTTCCTGGTAGGGCATTCTTGAATCTCACAGGGTAATGGGAGAATGCACTAAGTATATTTTATTCAATAATAGTTGGAATATGGGATCATGTGGATTCTCAGACTTGTTAAAGCAACATCAAACATATTTTAGTTTGGTGGGCAAAGTTCTTAGTGCTCTCTGAGTTTGGTTGTTTTCTGGCAGATATTTCATTACCCAAACTAGGTAACATCATCAGTGCTAGTCCTTACATTTTCGTGCTTTCTGAAGCATATGATGCCTATATGTGGTACTGGTAAGCTGAAGTTACCTTGTTTGGGTAATGAAACATCTGAAGAAAACAACAAATCAGAGAAAACCACAGTTCTCCTCCTCCTCCTCCTCCTCCTCCTCCTCCTCCTCCTCCTCCTTCTCCTCCTCCTCCTGTGCTAATGATATTACTTAGTTGGATCATGAAATGTCTGCAAGAAAACAATCAAGCTCAGAGAGTACCAAGGAACCCCATTTCAACACTGACCTACAAATATTCTCCTTTATCTATAGTTTGGCATTGTAGAGGTGAATTTTCAAAAGGTAACTGGATTTCCTGTTTTTTTTTTTTTTGAAGACATATCACTTCTCATCCAAGAAGCTTCTTCAGCTCAGAAAGTCCAGTTGCCTCTTGAAAAAGTGCCTTTGGGACAACCATGAGCTGGATGATGGAGAATCTCCATAGACATATTGTTTGGTGTGCATTCTCCCTAACTAGGAAAGGTCACTATCTATTGAGTTATATCTTTAATTAAAAAAACAAACAAGGCAGCCAATATTTTCAAACAGAAAGACCTTCTCTTAGATTAGACAGGCTGTGATTAAACTATTTTTAAAAGTCATGATAAGGAAGGTATATGGGCCAGCTCTGTGAAGATTAGAATGACTTAAGTAATTTCCTTACATGATGGAGACCTTATTCTGCTCCCTTTTGGACCCCACAGAGCCTCTGAAAAGACTCTTACACCAATGCCTCAAACGTGATCCAGACATTCTGACAAGCAGAGTGTTAATGTGTCAATTATGAAATAATTCTCTTCTGGAGAATTCTCTTGCTGCTGAACACATATGCCCTTCATCAAAATACTGTTTTAACGGTGACATATTTGAGGCACCATGGAGTGTTTACTTTGGTAGACTGGATCAATTTAGGGAAATCAGGACTGAATAGATTAAGTGAAATAGAATGTATGGCTGTAGAAGTCAGAAGAAGCAGAACGCCTGCAATTTAATGGACAACATAGCTCTTAGCTTGAAATTTGTGGATGCAGAGAATCGCAAAAATGACAAGAATGTGAGATTTCAGTTTTAGAAAAATGATGGGTCCCATCATTCAGCTATCTTCTGAAGCAGCCAGAGGAGTAAGACATTGTCATGCAGAAAATCTAGTATGTAGTAAATAGTGATGGAAGGAATCAGAATTGACAATGAAGGCAGCTCAGTACAATATTCATCAGCCCATACAGTATATCAACAGAGGTATAGAATTCCGAGGTGTTAAACCAACTTGTATTGAAGGATACCTACTGCTGCTTTTAGCCTACTAAGTGCCTGTTCAGTTGGGATCAATGCAGCTATGCAAATGTGTCTTGATTTTTTCCCTAGCATTCTGATCACAAATGTGGCTTTTATTAATGCATCCTATTCACTGATTACAACATTTTGTGGAGGAAACTGATTGTTATGTCCCATATCTAATTACTCCGCCCGTGTTCAGCCTGACTTGTTCCCCTTCTGCTTTAAACTTTAGCATCCCAATTTGCCTCTCATTATTATATATCAAAGAGAAGAGAGCTTTTGTAATCTAATTCAGATAGGCATGGATTACCATTAGGGAACTTCCAAGTTCATTTCTCAATACTATATATAAATGACCCCTGTTACAGTATGGAAGTAATAATAATGGTTAACTTTATAAGGTAGTTGAAATTATAATGTCTGTGTAATACTTTGAGTATGCCAGAAATCACCTAGTAAATGCTAAGTATCATAATCAATAATAAGGATGTGAGTTTCACTAGGTATCTGGTCAAATTGAATTGTTGACATGATACTTGTAAGGTATGAGTAAGTAAAGACATCACACTTGGAAAGAGAGTTTGTTGTTTCATCTCCATAGATAACTTTTCAACTATATATGTTATTAACATTTGATATAATTCTTTGGGTATGCCTAATAATTATGTTGATGGTAATAAGTAGCCGAATAATTTTATCCTTACTGTTGGAGCAAGCTGCAAATGAATTTGAATACTTTGCATTTGCAAAAAATCATTTTTTTAAATCCAGGCTAATAGATGATTCCCACTTGGAAGGAATCCATATTTTGTTACTTCTGATTTAAAACCAATGAAATTCACCTTCCTTCTCAACCTTGCATTGGTTTCATTTATTTTAAGGCAAAATTGTGTTATTTTTCATCTTTTGACAACGAAGCTGCCCATGGAGGCTTAGAACATGTTAAAATGTCAGAGCAACAGATTGCATGCTACCTTTATCTTTTAGAAACCAGGAAACAGGAAAGGTGAAAATTCCAAGGAACTTTGGAAGCCCTAGGTTACCATAGCCTTTCAAAGTTTTAACTATATCAACAGAATATTTTTGCATTTTGAGAAGCATCGTTACTCCCATCTTCAATTTTCAGTTTAAACTCAGGTTAGGGATAAGGATGCCAACTCCAGTAGTACGACCTTAAATATATATTTGAAGAGGAGGGGGTCAAACATATAATTGGAAATAATGAAGAGAAGTTTCCCTTTTGTTGTGTGTTCGTTTAATAGACCATTTCCAGCAATGGCGAGTAATCTATGCTGATGCTTTTCTTAGTCTGACATTTACTGATGTTCCAAGGAAGTGATTATTTGATTTAAAGATTTAATGAACCATAGAAACAATTACTACCAGATTTTGAAGAGGAAATACACTTTCTGGGATCAGCTTATACAAAGAAACAATGGAAAGAATTTCTGACTTTGTGGAGTAATAGAGATTAACAAGGCTGTTACTGTAAATGTTCTTTCTTCGTAATTTTCATTTTGTTCTCCAACACACTGAAAACATGCATCTCTTTTGCCCAGTGTCCAGATGATTAAGAAATGTCGTGTTTGTGAATTCCTCTGTGAAGTGACCGGATCTGCACCCCTCAGAATAATGTACAAATTGGAATATCATTTTTCATTTGGCTTATACTTCCTGACTGCCCAGGTTTAAAAAAAAATCAAAATAAGTTTAATCAATATATGTTTTGAGATAAAATAATGCATTCATTTCCATGCATGATTAAATGCAAATTTAATCGGGGAGTGTGGATTGAAATATTTCTGAATGTTTGAATAGAAACAGAAATATAAATAAGCCAAGATCATGAACAATAGAATGTAAAAGGAACTAAAGGATCACCAAAAAATGTACATATTAAAGACCTATGGGAAGATAAAGATCAGAAGTATTTCCTTGCAAATTCTAGAAGCCTCCCAGCCAAAATTAAGGAGCTGTAATGTTTGGTTTTATGGAGTTGTGAAAATAATGGAAACTTGTTGGGAACAAGTTGGATATCATAGAACCAGTAGTGTATTGTTATTTCTGGATGCAGTTTCTCGAGGAATAATACACACAAAAACTTATTGGAAGAGATATTATTCTGTATGTCAAAGGAAGTGTAGTTTCTGAGAAACTAGAAATCCTCAGAAGCAAAATACAGTATGTCCCTAAAAATATTTATGGTTATATTAATATGTTCCTGGCCTAATTGTCCTGAGTTAAATGGAGTCAGGAATAGGAAAATGAAACAAGTGTGACGCCAACTGAAGGCCAGTTTGGTATAGTGATTAAGACTCCGGGCTAGAAATTAGGAGACAATGAATTCTAGTTCCATTTAGGCATTCGGGTGATTTGAACCAATCACTCAGTCTTGGTCCAACTTACCTCACAGTATTGTGGGGAAAATATGAGAAGGAAAGGAGTATCAGGTATGTTCACTGCTTTGAGTTATTTAAATAATAATAATAATAACATGATTTTTTAAAAAAATATTTTAAAAATTCATGAACTGGATATATGCATGTTCTAATCATGGCATAGTTTAGACCTGCCAAATGATTGGAATTGGAGAATTTATATGGCCATTCATCTCATGAAAAGTGACTACTGTATTTAAAAATATTAAATCAGAAGCATGATTCCAGAATTTAAAAACCAATTAAAATGCATGGAGGTTTTTAGAAAAGTGAGTGTGTTAATTTTTTTTTATGGCAGAAGGTATAGAGTGGGTACCTATCAGTGCCCAGATTGCTGTTTTCAAGAACAAGATTTGAGAAAATGCAGGAAATAACAGCAGCAGGTTGTTAATTGACAGGCCAGCCTACAACGAACTGCCATTTCCAAAGATTTTCTGAGAATTGTAAAAGAACTGTCATGAAATTGCAAATTTTCTAACCATAACTCTCTAATATATACCCAAGAGTACACACTGTATCAGAAGAGTAGAAAGTAAGCAACAAAATACCACTTTTAGAAAAGTGATCCAGATGGCTTATTACTGGTTTTATATATAATGGTGAAAAGAAGTATATAAGCAAAATTATCAGGACAAAGAAGGATAAGTTTTGCGGAAGAGGAATCAACATGAATTCTGAAAAGGTAAGTCCTTTGATACAAATCTCTAGTAAAGCAATCTGTATCTCTTGGCAATAGCTGAGGAATATGTGTTGGAAAGTTCTCCCATGTTTATGTCCAGTTTGTGAAAGTCCTACCTGCCTCTGATTAGTCACTGAAAGGGGAAAAAATGCAGGATGAGCTAGGATTTGACTGAAGTTGACTTCTTATGCTAATGGTTGTTTCCATGTGCTATGTGCTAATCAAAGAGAGAAGTAACCTCGAACTAAGAAGAAATTTCTTAACAGTGAGTACAATTAACCAGTGGAATGACTTGTTTTCAGAAGTTGAAGGTGCTCCATCTCTGGAAACTTTTAAGAAGAGAGTAGATAACCACTTGTCTGGAATGCTATAGGGTCTCCTGCTTGAGCAGGGGGTTAGACTAGAAGATCCCTAAGGTCCCTTCCAACTCTGTAATTCTATTATCCTGCTACTCTATGTATCATACTGTTTGGCCCCTCTGAGTAGAAATGATGAGAATAGCATTCCGAGTCCTCTTGATGGCTTTGGATCATGAAAAACTAATACAGATCTGATAATCTCTAATGGATTGCACAACGATTGATGAGGGGTTTGAAAGTACCCAGTCTGCTTTGCAGTTCTGTTTCCTCTTTCCATTTCTACAAACGTTGCCCATCCATGTGAACCATAGATGGTGAGCTTTTTCATGGAGATTCCCCTTGAATGATTGCCAAGGAACAAATCTCATTGGTGGTCTCTCTGTATGCTCTTCAGACAGGATCACCTGGAATCAACATAAAAACAATAAATAAAAACAAGGCAACATTAACATGTCCCAGAATATGAAATGTTTGTATGTTATGACTTTTAAAGTTTTCCTTGTGAATATTACCTAGCAACTCTAGAACTTTTTACAAATTCTACCATATCTAATTGTAACAAGCCGGCAGTTCTGTCCTATATTTTTTTAATTGATGAAAAATAAACAAAAAAAAGTATGGTTTCTCTGTTCAACGCTGTATAAATAATTTAAATTTTCTCTATGTCCCAAAATTTACCACTTATCCAAAATCCCTGTTTTCGATGTTCTGTTGTCACCAATCTTACCAGTCTTGATATATGAATCACCATCTCTTTAGATTTTCCTTCCAGCTTAATGAATATTCCTCCCAAAACTAATTGGAGGTTTATTTTGATTTACTGATAGATTATTTTATGCATTTCTTATAAATAGTAAGTCCTAGTTATTTTTAATTCTTGGGCATATCCATCACAGATGAAAATATGCATATTTCTCATTACTTATTCCAGCAGAGTTTCAATTTATTTTTACATGCAATTTCACCAAAGACATGTATTATTTCAATAGAATTTCCTGGACTTTGGGTAGAAATATAGCCTTAGAACCCGGAAACTTATTCCAATCCTTTTTCTAAATGGTAATTTATAGGTCATTTTCCAAAGCTGACAAGATCTTGTCCTCAAATAAAATAACATATAATTTAGTCATTAACCCTTATGCTTGTTTGCAGATAAATTGAACCTTGAACTTATTAAGCTGCCTACTAATAGCTTTAGCCAGAGAAAAAGCAATCCATTTGGAGCAAATTAAACCAGGAGGATTGATATCTGAACATGTTCATTATTTTTCACCTCATTTAATGATGTGTTTGTGTGTGTGTGTGTGTGTATCATTACTATTGTAGTGGTTGTTAAAGGTATTTCTGCTATCTACCTCTGGGGGAGGACTTTAAATATTAACAAACTGTACTGGAATAATTTGTTTTGCAAGATGTTGTGTTTGCAATTATATTTTTATATTTTTGAACCACAAAGTTATCTAAGTAGCTTTAAAAAAGATAAAATTCATAATGACAGCTTTGTAAAAAAAAAAAAGACAATATAAGTAAAAAAAAAATCTATACAGTAAAAGGAGTGGGGGAAAATGAAAAATTTACAAAGCCATTCATCCGGTGTTCCCATAGTAAAGGTCTATGAAGACAAGAAGTTTAGAAATAGTATCTAAAAGATTGAAAGAGAAAGCTCTTGGATAGAGTAGAGATGAGAATGGTGCCACTACAAACAAGCCCAAAATTTCTGCTGCTAAACAAGACAGTTCGTAGTGAATTTTGCCTCATTTTACAATCTTTTTTGGCACAGTTCTTAAAAAAAATAGTGCAGTTGTTATGTTAATAACACAGTTGTTAAGTGAATCTGGCTTCCCCATTGACTTTGCTTGTCAAAAGGTCGCAAAAGGGGATCATATGACCCAGGGACACTTCAACCGTCATAAATATATGCCAGTTTCCAAGTGTCTGAATTTTGCTCACATAACCATGGGGATCCTGCAATGGTTATAAATGTGAAAGATGGTCATAATTCATTTTTTTTCAGTGCCATTGTAACTTCAAATGAATGGCTATAAGTCAAGGACTTCCTGTAAATAGACTCCACAAATGACCACAAGATAACAGTCCACAATTTATAATACTGCTGTGATTATTTCATCAATCAATTATAGTTGTAATGGTGAAGAAAGTCCACCCCGAATCCTAATCAAGTGCATTTCTAAATAAATAAGATGGAGAAGGATCCACTTTGGAGAGATTGGAATCTGATGGAGAAAAATAAGTCTCCCACTACAGGGCATGTGCTTACAACCCAATGGTTTTGAAATAACAATTTGGATCCTTGTAAAACTGGGGTGAACACTAAAACCGATTAATTTAGCATAGAAATAGTTTACTGGAAGAGTGAACAGGGTTGCAATGAACAGACTTAGGTTCAGCTTTCAGAAACATGTAGCTTTAAAAGAGACTTTCAGATTTTAAAACCAAAGTAAACTTCTCAAGAACCTGGAGAACTTCAGGGAAATCAAATGCAATAGAATAGCAGTTTCCAAATTTGGCTATTTTGTGGGCTTTAAGATCCAGAAATCCCCAGCCAGTATGGCTGCCTGAGAAATTCTGCAAGTTGAAGTCCACAAGTCTTAAAAGTTGCCAAATTTGGAGACCTTTGCAATAGAAGATTGTGTCTTATGAGGTACCTGTTTGAGGTATGCTAAAGCCAATGTGTTGTACAAATTTAAGGAGACAAACTTTTAGCAAATAGCTTCAAGTACCAGTTTAATTCTCCTTCACAGAAAACTCTTCCAACAACTTAAATGGAAACATCTTTATATATTTAGAGAGACCAATAGACTTCTTCAAGAGTTAAAATGAGCTGTTAATTAGGAATGGGGTATTAATATAAGACACAAAAGACCTTTTGATTTCTAACCCCAGTCTGATTTATAACCGCTTTCCTGATTTATTCTTTTTTCCCTTCATATACAAACCAAAACTATCATTATTCGTAGTGGCACTTCTCTAAATTTTGAGATGCAGTTCCCCAGCCACAAATTACAGAGCAATCTGAATATATTAGGAGAAAGTACACACAACAAGCACATATTAGTGAAAATGATGTTTGAAAATGTGTTACATTAGGGAAAAACTACTTGCAAAAATGCATACTTGAGGAATGATATGTTCAAAAATGTTTGTGTTGGGAGAAATATGCATAATTGTATTCCTCACTTGCCAAGAGAGAAAAAGTAATATAGCCAGATAAGTTTCCAACATAATGAATAGTAATGGATAGAGGATCACAATGGCATATAAGTTGTTTCGATAGAAGATTATATTTGTACCTTAGAGTTAAACTGTGGGGTCCTTGATGCTGTGTGAGATTGGTTGTTTTCTCACAAGTGTTGCATTACCAAACTAGATGTCTATGGAGATTCTCAGTCATCCAGGTCATGGTTGTCCCAAAGGTGTTTTTTTATAGAGGCAACTGGACTTTCTAGTTTTTCTTTTGAAGATGAAACACATCAGGACTAGATTCAGCAGTCCACCTGTATTTAAAAGACATTTTGAAGATAACAACATCCATATTTTGGACAGATAGGATCACTGGTTTGAAAGAGGGGTTAAAGAGGCCATCTATGTCAAAACTGAACAGCCCTCTCTCAACAGAGGGAGAGATACAACATCTCGGTGGTGCAATAGTTAGAGCGTAGTACTGCAAGCTACTTCTGCTGCCTGCCAGCTGCCTGCAATTTAACTGTTCAAATCTCGCCAGGCTCAAGGTTGACTCATCCTTCCATCCTTCTGAGGTGGGTAAAATGAGGACCCAAATTGTTGGGAGCAAATAGGCTGAGTCTGTAAACCACTTAAAGAGGGCTGTAAAGTACTATAAAGTGATACAAAAGTCAAAGTGCTACTGCTGTTACTATCTATCTCCAATCTACAACACAGTCCTTTCAATAGTTCCAAGAAGGCTCCACACCAATTTGCACCACTCAGGTGATCCTGATGACACAGATAAACCTCCAGGTGACCTCAATGACTCTCTAAAAGAATGCAAATGTCCAGCTGTCTGCAAGGAGTATAAATCCTTCCATTCCCCACCATCCAGTCAGACTTGAAGAAGCTTCTTGGATGAGAAGCAAAATATCTTCAAAGAAAAAACAAAAAGTCCAATTGCTTCTTGAAAAAAAGCATCTTTGGAATTACCAGACTAGGTTATATCAACAGTACTAAAAGGTTGGCACACACTAACACTGATGATGTTACCTAGTTGCGTAATGAAATGTCCACAAAAATATAACCAAGCTCTGAGAGCACCAAAGACCCCATATTCTATATATTATACTCTAATGCTTATTCACCCTTCAAGGAGAAAGAACTCCTGACTTTTGACATTTATTTATTTATTTATTTATTTATTTATTTATTTATTTATTTATTTATATATGTTTTGGTTTGTCAATCGCTTACAAGATAATAGGTATAAGTATATACATACTCTGTTTCTCCAACAGTACGGCCTCCCCCAATAGGAAGTCCCAGCATGTTTTATAGGCATGAAATGAAATTAAGCCCCTCCCCCCAAATTAAGGCCTATATTAAAACATGCAAAATGGGGAGGAATGGTGGGGAGGGGGGCTTGCTGTTAGGAAGTACTTTTGTTGCACAACCAGATATGGTGCTGCCTGCATTGACCCCGATACGAAGTGCCCCACCAATGCTGAGGTCAAAATCCAAGCCGTCGCTGCCCGCCCACCCAAAGATGCAAGGGGGGGGGGAATTAAGTCACCCCTGAAAAGACAGCCTAGCCATTTTTGGGGGGCTCAAAAAAAATAAGACCCGACCTTATTATATGAGAAATACGGTAGTTATGAATACATGAAATGGGTACATATAAGAAAAATAAAATAAACAATAGGACAGGAACAGTAGCCACGTTGGTGCACTTATGCATGCCCCCATATTTGGGCATTTTCCTTCCATGCTGAATATTTGGGGTTACTTGCAGGTGGCTTCTCTCATTGCCTAAAATATTTGCTTACTGTCAGAAGGAAAAGTAGTAACATGGCTTTCATGAAAAAATTGAATTGGTCTGGTATTGTGCAGAAAAAGTAGTTCTGTACCATTTTTCATTTGGTTTATTTACTTTACAGATCTTCTTTCAAAGAAAAAAATAATAATCTGGATAAAATTCTAGCAGGTAGAGTGGAGCTTTCTTACACTTATTTATTGAGATGGTCAAGGTGTGTGTGTATGTGTGTGTTTAGGAATATCCTTTCATTGTGTAAATACCTCTCCAACCTTCTGCAGCGTCCCAGTTTTTCCACACTTCCATACAGGAAGAATCTCAAGTCATGGGCTCTCATGCCCTTGTTGGAGTCTGACTCTGAGGGGGAGATTAAGGAGCTGACAGGGAGTGGAAGTGTGGCTCCAGTGGCTGTGGAAGAAACAGGGGAAGAGCACAGTCTGGCTGGGCATTCAGAGGAAGACTCAGGGCCATCCCCTCTTCATCCTAGGGCACGCAGGGAGAAACAGAGAAGGGAGCAATATGTCTTATAGGAGAGGAAAAGGCCCTGATCCCTTTCATTAGTTGCAGCTGGGAGAACAGGATATAAATGAGGCATTTTAAATAGCTCTTTGCTGGAAGCAAAGCGTGCTTTATCTTGGTTGAGGCTTATCTGGGTTTTGGCGTCTTCCTAACTGTAGTTGCTCTGTTATCTTGTGGAAGTCTGCAATTTATCATCCTGGCCTGCCGTGTTAATGACTCCAGTGTGGTTTGTGTTGGTTTTTTTAAATTTCTAATTATTTTTACTTTTGGTTCAGAGTGCATTTACTCTCTTCGTAGACTGTTTTTGAAACAGTTTGATATCAAGCCGAGGATAATTGGATGTTGGGGCCCAAGTTGGAGGCATTAAAGAGAATTTATTCTACTTTTGTGACTGTGTTATTTTTGTATTACATCCTGGGTCATCACATGGGCCTTCAAACAGACTGGGAGATTTCAGAGCAATGGAAATACTGTTACCTTCAAAAAGTAAACAAGCTCACAAAAGATTCACTGAAATAGAAACAACCTATTCACTCTCCCTGAGAATAAGGTAGAAACAAACAAAAACAAAAGCTCCTTTGCAAAGGAAGGAAACAACTTGGAAACTGCAAGGCACCCCTTTAAATTTTTGTGGACTTTCAATCCATTTTGGAGAGAGTCTTCCCAGCTAGGTGGAACCCTGCTGACATTTTGAGCAGCCTCCTAACTTCTGTGTGGATAAACTGCTGTATAGGCAGTCCTTGACTTATAACAGTTCTCTGTTCGAAGTTACAACAGCACTGGGGGTGGAAATGTGCTTATGATCTTTTTTCAAACTTACGACCATTGCGGCATCCCCATAATCACACGATCAAAATTCAGACACTTGGCAACAGTCCCATATTTATGACAGTTGCAGTAGTCACTTTTTGCAACCTTCTGTCAATCAAAGCCAATGAGGAAGACAGATTCACTTAACAACCATGTAAGTTAACAACTGCAATGATTCACCTGACAATTGTGGCAGCAAAGGTCGAAATGGGGCAGAATTCACTTAACTGTCTCGCTTAACGGCAGAAATTTTGGGACCCACTGAGGTTGTAAGTCAAGGAGTACATTTATTTCTCCTTGACTATTTACATGAATGATATCTAGAAAGTCAGGGGAGACCTACAGTTCCAAATCTACAGGCACCTTATTTTAGAGAAATCTATTCACATCCTTCAGCTTTTTGCAAACCAAAACTGCCATCTATGGTATGGTCGTGTGCAATAACACTCACAAACTAAGATGGTAAATAAGATTGGTGGGTTTATTTTTCTTTCTTTTCATCCTGTTGTGTTCCAAAACACTGAGTCAAATCTAAACGTATATGAAATAAAATGTTGTTAAATCACTTTAGTTACCCAGAGCCAGCCTTTAGTCTTGTATATCCATTATTTGTGAGCTGTATTTTTGTGTGTGTATAATAATTCATGCTTTTTCCAAATGTTTATTTTAATATTTAACTAACTTGTTAGCAAACCTTATGGTTGTCAAATCAGCATTGCTTAAATATTGAAATAATAGATGGCAAAATAGGTTTTATTACATCTGCCTGTGACAACTGGTGAACACTAAATATGCAGCATTAGGAAACAGAAACTCAGCTGAGAAATTCTAAGATTGATTTTTGCATCCTCTGTGAATTCATAAGTACAAAGGTTTTTTTTTGTTTTTGTTTTTATTATTCATTTTGGATTAATACAGGTAATAGCCACAAGCCAGACAGGCTCTGGTTTCAAATTGTATATTTTTCAAGCTTGAGAATAATGGAGAACTGAATTTCACCTCATCAGTATGGATTGCTGAAAGCCCATTTATATCAATAGGCCTAGATTTATGTCAGATTGTTTTTTAAAATGAGTTGGACCTACCCTTGCTTGGGTTTGATGATTTGGTAGTTGCAGGAGGGTACATTACTGGTGGAATATCTATTTTGCAATATAGAGGATTGCTGGTCAGTCCTTGGTAGGTCCAGGTAAAGCTGGAAAATATTCTGCCCTAAAATTTGGGAGATTGGCTGCCAATCAGTGTCAATGATCTTAAGCTAGATGGATTAAGTACATGTGATTCATTGTAAGGCATTCATTATTTTCTGCTATTGTAGAGAAGGGACATTGCTAGTGATAGATCATTCTCTTCTGTTTGCAAAAAATCTCAGTTGCAGTCCTTGGCATGTCCAAGGACTCTTCAGAGGTCAGTCAGAAGATGTGCACCCCCAAAAATGATGAGGCCAAGACAAAAAGGACCTCTCTTCATTTCAATTAAAATAAATGAGTCAAATGCAGTTAGCATGATTGCTTCCCATCTATTTTAGAATTTTCTCCTTCATTGTGTTAAAGAATCACAATATGGTACTGCAGTTATTTTTGGAGAAACTCAAGTTTTGTAGGAGAAAACACATGCCATCTTGTGGTCTCAATTTAAGTGTTCTTTTGTTTAGCAATAGCAATAGCACTTAGACTTCACAGTGCTTTCTACAGAGTCAGCACATTGCCCCCAATGATCTGGCTTCTCCTTTGACCAATCTTGGAAGGATGGAAGGCTGAGTCAACCTTGAGCTGGTCAGGATTGAATTCCTGACAGTGAACAGTGAGTTAGCTTGCAATAATGCATTCTAACCACTGCACAATCATGGCTCTTGTGCAATATGTGATCCTAATAATACTTTATAATATCTGGAGCAAATAAAACATACAATTCAGTAATTGCTGAGAAAATATCTTCCTTCAACCTTTTTTTCCCCCTAGCCATTCTAATAGCTTAGATGAGCTGCTGCACTCTTTTGCTGTTTTAACCACTACTTTAGTTGTGTACTGGGAATATGCTATCCAGGTCAAAAGATGCAGAGCTGACTGGAGCTCTGTGTACATACTTGACACTGGTGATGAATAATGAATGTTTTTATCCCCAAACTGCATTTGCTTACTACAACTATCAATCAATTCATCAACCAAGAGGCCGAAAACTGGACCTCTTGCTTGACATTTATCCATCCAAAATTAATCTGGAATATAGGGTAATTTTGAAGTGATATCTCATAAACAGAGGAAGGATATGGATGATTATCAAATTCAGAATGATGGTACCAATCTTCTGAAGACAGAAGAAGAATGTTTTCTGAAGAACGAAAACATTGGAAACTGCTAATCTGTTTGATAAATCTGTAAGAAATATGCTGTTATTATGCAAAGCAGTAATTTTGGTTTGTGAGTTTCAGAAGTCCTGGTGTTTTCGGGGTTGGGGTGGAAAGGAGCTTATCAGATATTTTCCCTGGGTACAAGCCAGATTGTCTTAAAATCCAGGATGATAATTTTCTTTTTGTTGTGCAGCATATTTGAATGTCTTAAATATCCTGAATATGCTAACATTTTATTTACTTTATTTAAATTTATTAAATTTATAAATTGCCCAGACTTGCTCGAAAGTGAGATGGGAGGACATATACATTTAATTAATTAATAAATGGATAAATAAAGTGTTGTCATGGTTTAAGATATTATGCCAGTTTGTTGGAATCATAATGTTTAACAATGCTGACCTCTTCAATGCTTGCACCCTTTCCTGGAGCCCTTCTATTGTTAGGACAAGAAGGATTTTGCAAATTATACAGTATGTGAAATGTTTGAAGGAACTGTCATACCACACAATTTGAAGAGCTAGGATTTTTTAAATTAGAGAAACAACTCATCTTGGAAGTGGAGTAGAGGTTTCTTCTTCTTTCATGGGATCTGTTCTGTTAGAAAAATCTGCCCTTTGGAAAACGGACTTCCAGCTTGTCCTAATTACTGCTCACCTTTATGGAAAAGGTGTAAGTTCAACTAAATCCAAGCAGAACATAGGACATATAATAACAAGATTGGAAAAGGACCTTGGAGGTCTTCTAGTCCAACCCCCTGCTCAAGCAGGAGGCCTGTACCATTCCAGACAAATGGCTTTCTAGTCTCTTCTTCAAAGCCTCCAGGGATGGAGGTAAGCTGTGCCACATAAAGGTAAGCCATGCCACTGATTAATAAGTAAAAGACTCTCACAAAGACAACTTCTGAGTAAAGATTTACTCAAAGATATATGAAGGCTCTACTCACACTATTCAATGGCTTGAAGTTAAATTTTGAATGGGATTCTTAGAGGTCAGATTTAAAAGAAGCTCTGTGCTCTGGACTCCTAATTGCTAGAACATCTGTTTACCCATCTTCTATGTAGTGCCTTTGTCCAGCAAGCAACCAATTTCTTTGGAGTTCCTTTCAGTGCTTGGATCTTCCTTTCTATTGAATGAGGGTGAGCTTTGTGTGAAGGAAGGCAGCAATCTGATCTTGAATCATGCCTGCTTGATGGAAGCGAGTGGCAGGCCTAGTCAGAAAGGGCAATTTCACTTTTGTGGCTGATATGGGATAAGAGAATGGTTAAGATGGACAGCTGGCCGAGTTTGTTTTCCCAGACATCCCAGGAGAGCTGAAGGTTTGGAAAGCCCACTTCTATGTCTTTGATTTCAAAGAAGGCAACTCTGCTTGACAAATAGACTGAAATGTCAAAAATAAATGTTAAATAAAAATAAAAATAAATGTTAAGAGTCAGGTGGGTGGGTATTCCCACAAGACCTGTCTGGCCTCAGCAGAAGGAGATGCTGGGCAGCAAGAATCACTCAGCAGGCACCTGCTATTCTTCTTACTTGTACATTCTGGCTTAGTTTTAGGTGGGTTTTCTGTTATGAACGCTTAAATAAAGTTTTATCAAACCTTTAGAAAAAGCAGAGTTCTAATCCTGCACTTCTGATGGGCCGATAATAGCGATATCGGATTGGTCCGTTCAGGAGAATCTGATTGGCTGTTAATGAGCCACTCTCATTGGTTAAAGGGATTAACACTCCACGTTTCTCATTGGTTACTAGATCAGCAGCCTACCTTTAAAAGGGCTGCTGCTGCCCTAGGTTTTTGCTCTGTTCAGAATGGTTAATAAAGAGTTGAAGTTCACTGTTCACTGTCTCGTCTCCGTTCCTTGCGCCGAAGCACAGAACTTAACACTGGCGACGAGGGTGGGATGCGGATACGTCAGAGCTGACTGAACACTACAGAGCACCAAACAGAGCACGTGGCTGAAGGCACATCAACAGCGGAAACCATGTCCGGTGGTGCCATACCACCCGCTCTATTTGACTCGGCACAAGAAGACTGGGACTCGTACATGGACCAGTTCCAGATGTTTCTGGAGACCAACAACTTGAAGGATGCCACTACGGGGAAAAAGCGAGTGGTATTCCTGACCCACTGAGGACCTGCCGTTTTTAAGATGGCTAAGGCACTGGCGAAACCGGCTGAGGTGAAATTCATGGACTGGGATGTCCACGAGCCCCTCCTACGGGCCCACTATGCACCTACCATACCAACGCTTGTCTGAAGACATGAATTTTACCAGAGGGACCAGCGGAAAGGAGAGAGCGTTGCAGATTTCATCGCGGATCTCCGGAACCTGGGAGGCCTCTGTGGGTTCACCAACCTCGAAGAAGCTCTGAGAGACCGAATAGTTCTGGGACTAGATGCACCACAAGTGCAAAGTAAGCTGATGGCAAAAGGTGACATCAGCCTTGCAGATACCATCGCTGATGCTACTGCAGCAGAAGCAACCAGGAAGTCGGCTGCCTGAATGCGCCTCACCAACGCCCTGCTCCACCAACTTGCCAGCGAAACCTCACCTCGCCTAGAGGGACACACAATGGCAACCCACCACGAGGACCTCGAATCGTCATCAGAAAGTGATGAGGAAGAGGTCAACTGGCTCCGGTCTGAACAAGACCAACGCCACCAACGTAATCAGAGACTGCAGCATCAATGCGCAGGTTGTGGGGCAAACCACCCGCGATCAGACTGAAAATTCCTTGACGCGCTCTGCCATGTTTGTGGGAAAAGAGGCCACATTGGAAAGGTCTGTAGAAGCAAGCAAGGATCCAGCCCACTTTAGAGGGAGACCAACTACCGCCAAACCACAGAAAATTGTCCTGTGAGTCGGGAACATTTGAACCACCAATGGAACAACCACTCCTACAGAAATAAACCACTGGCCAATTCAACAAAATGAGAAGAGGCATACCAAACCATTACAATCAGTCACGCCTCATCATTAGATGCAAAGAAGATCCGAGTGAAGGTCACCATAGAAAACCAGCCCTGGAAGTCGATTCAGGATCGTCCCTCTCAATGGTTTCCTGGAAGACCCTTAAACAATTAATCCCTGCCGTCCGGCGGCAAGACCTCAGAACCCAAAGAATTATACTCAAGGATTATCAGGGAAACTGAATTCCGGTTGTTGTATCCAGCCTAGTCTAGGTCTCATTCAAAAATCATACTGCATCTTTACCATTGACCGTCGTCGACTGTAATTGACCTAGCTTCTTAGGCCTTCAATGGTTCACCCCACTCGGGATCGAGGTAGCCGGCATTCACCAAACCAGAAGCGACGACTGGGAGGAGGCCCTCATCCAGGAATTCCAGGACGTCTTTGCAGACAAACTAGGTGAGTACAAGGGGACCCCGATATCACTTAACCTTAACCCTGGAGTAGCCCCCATCCGCCTTAAGCCTCATCGAGTCCCTTTTGCCCTAAAACCAAAGATTGACAAGCAGTTTGATTAATTTATAACCCAGGGTGTTTTAGAACCAACAGACCACGCTCCTTGGGAAACCCCAATCGTAACACCCATCAAACCGGATGGATCGTTCAGGATTTGTGGGGACTACCGAGCCAACCTGAATCACACCCTTCAACAGAACGCTTACCCGGTGCCGGTGGTACAACACCTTTTCCATTCCCTGAGGGGCGGAAAAGTCTTCGCTAAATTGGATTCAGCACAGGCATACCAACAACTGCCTGTAGATAAAAAAACAGCAGAGGCACAAATGATCGTTATGCACCAAGGTGCCTTTAAGTGCAATGACTCCAATTCGGAGTTAGCGTAGCCCCAGGGATTTTTCAAAGTTTGATGGAGAGACTCTTGCAGGGGATCAAAGGGGTCGTACCATACTTTGATGACGTTTTAATTGCTGCCCCGAATAGAGAAATACTAGAAGAGCGTCTTAAATTGGTTCTCCAGAAATTTAAAGACTCTGGCCTTAAAGTTAAAAAAAATAAATGTCAACTGTGTACAGATAAAGTAGAGTTCCTGGGGTACCTAATCGATAAACAAGGCATTCACCCCACCAATAGCAAACTAAAAGCAATCAAGAACACCCCAAGACCCAGAAATAAGATTGATCTCCAAGCTTTTCTGGGGCTCTTTAATTTTTACAACATCTTCCTGCCCCACAAAGCGACCGTAGCTGAGCCCCTACATAGACTTCTCGACAAAAAAGCAACCTGAGTCTGGGGGCACCGAGAGGAGCACGCGTTCTGACAAGTGAAAAACTTATTAACCTCAGATGCTGTTTTAATGCAGTATAAAGAGACTTTGCCTTTAACAATTACATGTGATGCATCACCGTTTGGAGTAGGAGCCATTTTGAGCCATGTGTTACCAAACGGTAGTGAGGCCCCTATTGCCTATTTTTCAAGAACCCTATCAAAGGCTGAACGTAACGAGAATCAAATCGATAACGAGGCTCTTGCTGTTGTATCTGCTGTGAAACGGTTTCATGAATATGCATATGGACAAGTTTTTACTATTGTTACTGACCACAAACCTTTGCTAGGGATTATAGCAGGAGACAAGCCAACCCCCTATATATTATCACCTAGAATGACTCGCTGGTCAGAGTTTTTGGCTACGTACAATTATAAGCTGCAACACCGCCCGGGGAAAGCCATTCCCCACGCTGACGCACTGAGCCATGCACCACTTCTGGAAACCGTCGACGACCCAGCTCCAACCCTTACAACCCTCCAGATTGAAATGCTACATTCACCGCCACTAACAGCTAGAGAAATTGCAATTGAAACAAAACGCGATCCTATCTTAGCACGAGTTCTTAGCTGGGTCGAATGGGGATGGCCAGCAGAACAAACCCCTGACGACTTCACTCCCTTCAAGAACTGGCAAACAGAACTTTTTTCACAAAAAGGCTGCATCCTATGGGGGGATAGAGTCGTCATCCCAGAGCGGTTACAACGAGCAGTATTAAAAACACTGCATGAGAGTCACCCCGGCATCGTGCGTATGAAAGCGCACACACAAAGCTACGCATGGTGGCCGGGCATCGACAAACAGATCAAAGCCTGGGTAAAGACTTGTTTAAAGTGCCAAGAAGTTAGCAGTGCCCCACCTAAAGCAACTCCAACAGAATGGGAAACACCCCGGGGACCGCGGTCCTGCATCCACATTGACTTTGCGGGACCTACTAAGGGACATACATTCCTACTAACAGTGGATGCCTATTCCAACTGGCTCAAGATCCACGAAATGAAGAGTGCTACAATGGAGTCCATCATCTGGAAGTTGAACAGGCTATTCGCGACGCATGGACTGTGGACTCCAGTTTACCACTCTACCCTTTGAACAATACTTAGCGGACCGGGGTATTCGCCATGCACTAACTTCACCAGTGCACCCTGCGGCTAACGGAAGAGCCAAGCGTATGGTACAATTTGTTAAAAAAAACCCTCTACAAAATGGACTATGGAGAAATTGAAGATAAAATAAACAGAATACTCCTTCTCCAACACATCACTCCGCACAGCGTCACCAACAAGACTCCAGCTGAACTATTGATGGGACACAAACTCTGTTCCCACCTCGACCGGCTTCACCCGTCTTACGAGCCAGAGAAACCCTGTGGATCTAGCGGAAAATGCTGCGAGTTCAAGATAGACGACTTAGTTTTCACCAGAAACCTTTCCGGCGAACCGTTGTGGGTCGAGGCAACCGTAATTCAAGCCACTGGACCCAGGTCGTACCGTGTGAAAACCTGCGATGGAAAAATATGGAAACGCCATATAGATCACCTTCGCTCAAGGCTACAACCTTGTTTCCGCGACTCCGGTTACTCCCAAACTGAGTTGGGAGGGGATGTCGAAGAAACCGAATTCGAGATGGTGGAAAGCAGGAGCGAAAGAAGTCAGCAATCGGGCGTGAAGAATGAAGAAGAATCATGGAGGGGAGTGTCCTCGCCACAGAAGAACACCTCAACAGAAGCAAGCCCGCAAAGATCGGAGGACAACAATGAGAACATTAGCGGCACCGAGTCACCCAATGAGGATGCAGAACCACCGGTACCTGACTTGCCCAAAAACGTCCCGCCGAAACCGGGTTACAGACAGGAACCGGTGGGACAGCGTAAATCCAATAGACAGTCAAAACAACCTTCATACCTCAGGGATTACGTCACCGCACCCCTTAAACAGAACCCAGGGGGAAGGGGTGTTATGAACTAATAAAACGCTAAAATAAAGTTTTGTCAAACCTTTAGAAAAAGCAGGATTCTAATCCTGCACTTCTAATTGGCCGATAATAGCGATATCGGATTGGTCCGTACAGGAGAATCTGATTGGCTGTTTACGAGCCACTTTCATTGGTTAAAGGGTTTAACACTCCATGTTTCTCAATGGTTACTAGATCAGCAGCCTGCCCTATAAAAGGGCTGCTGCTGCCCTAGGTTTTTGCTCTATTCAGAATGGTTAATAAAGAGTTGAAGTTCACTGTTCACTGTCTCGTCTCCATTCCTTGCGCCCATGCGCAGAACTTAACATTTTCTTTATTTTTTTTTTGTCTAAAGAAAGATTTTTCTGTTAAAAAAATAAATAAATAAAAAAGAGGAGGCTATGAATCATTAATAGCCTAGAAGATGAAACTTGACATCGAAACGGGGAAAAAAGCTAAGGGACCAAAGTTGGCTGCATTTCATTATTTAAACTGCTGGAATTGAACTGAAAAAAAAAACACTACTCACTACTCTCCATTTCTTTCCTCCCATACCCTTAACCTTCTCTCCCTCTCCCTCTCCCTCTCCCTCTCCCTCTCCCTCTCCCTCTCCCTCTCCCTCTCCCTCTCCCTCTTCCTCTCCCTCTCCCTCTCCCTCTCTCCCTCTCTCTCTCTCTGTGTGTGTGTGTGTGTGTCTTTGTGTCTCTGTGTGTGCGTCTCTCTCTCTCTCTCTCTGTATGTATGTGTATGTCTGTATGTCTGTATGTTTGTATGTATGTCTCTGTCTCTGTCTTTCTCTCCCTCCGTCCCTTTCTTTCTCTTCCTTCTCAGAGATAATGTGCTGTGATGTACCATCCATTTCCTGCAGATAATTTTAATTTCTCCCTCCCTCCCTCTCTCCCTCTTTTTTTTTAAGTTAATCAACATCTCTCTACTGCTGATCATTTATTCCCTGGAACAATCATAGCCAATCATATTATTTTATACTAACTTTTTGTGCAATGCCTGGCCTAAAATATGACAACTTGGCCAAGAAAGTATTCTATTCTATTCTATTCTATTCTATTCTATTCTATTCTATTCTATTCTATTCTATTCTATTCTAAACATATAAAGAGGTTTTCTCTCTTTAAAAATGAATCTATAATAGTCTAATGATAGGAGAAAATTGGCCTTTTCTGTGTGGGATGTGTGTCATTTTGCAAGAATTAGTTTTCTGAACTCTGCCATTATTGTGCCTCCTAGATGGCTCCAGATGTGCATGCATTCTCTCTCTTTCTCTTTCCCCATATACATCAATTTATGTACTCCGCAACATATGTCAACATCAGTTTAATATCCCGGAGAACACTTTGTTGACACAGAAATATTCCACACAAACTTTATAAGACAGTTAAACATGAATCTGATTATGAAGACCCAAAAGGAATCTTCTATAGTATCATATTTATTAAGCTCTGACTACTTCTCTTGTTTGATTAGGTAATTATAACATTTTTTATCTGTGTGCATGTGAAAAGTAGAGATGGAATAATGTTACCCCATACAATGAAGCTGTCAGGATTCTAGCAATCACCCTAATTAAATCATGAATCTTGAGCCAAACTTAAAAAAACTTCAAAGGATTTATTAGAGGCAACATACCGGCATGGCTCTTATGAAGCCAACTCTGGCATACATAATTTAGAGTCACCTGTGACACTGTTTCCCCCCTCCCCCCTGAGTGTCTCATAAACCAGATTCTCCAATTGAGCACATTCATGGGCTGGGTGTCATCAATCATATTCTCCAATTAAATATATTCGAATGCAAAAGCTCTGGTAGCTTAGTTACAATCTTTTAAATATAAGAGTTGGAATGTACTTTCACTTTCAAACTGCTGCACTACTCTTCCAGATTTCCTCCCCCCACTTTTTTATGGCAACCACTAAAACAGGCATAGGATTGTTTTATGAGTTGACAGAAGCTTTATAACATCCTTTGTCCTTTATCCCACAACCCTTAAATATTTAAACTGAATTTTCAGAAGATGCAATAGAGATTCCATACCAGCCTAGGTTCTAGTTCCTCTGTCTGTCTCTGTCTCTGTCTTTCTCTCTCTTACTTTTTCTCTCTTTCTCCCTCTTTCTGAACGTTCTTCATTGTGAAAAAATTACAACAAAAGGAGGAATCAGTTTGGGAAAATAGCATGGGCTGGGGAGCGGCAGGAAAAAGGTTGAGCATCTGTTTTGAATGAAAAAAACTTTTCCCCGCTCTATTAAATCTCCAACACCCAAGGTCAGATATAGAAAGTGTCCATTCTGAATCTCTGAAAGTCTTTCATAATTCACCATAGACATGGAACTTCAAGTAGTTGAGAACTCTACCCTTATGGCTTACAATCCATAATTTATGGATCACTGTACTGTTTCAGAAACAAGCTATCTGTGCTTCATTTAGCAGACCATGATTAAGCAAATCACAGCTTTAAGGAGGTGCATGAGCCCCATGAATATTGGTTGGTTTTCCATGTTCCACTGATGTGTTAAAAAAACAATAATCTCTAGAGCTTTTTCGTTTTACATTCTGCATTCCAGAGCAATGAGATGCCCCAAGACCAGAGAGTGTAACAGAGTGAAATTCTTTGAGAAATCAAGAATACAGAGTGGAGCTGTCTAGAATTTTGAGGAAGAGCTGCCCTCTTTAAAAGCTTTTGAAAGTAGGGGTGGAGATACATAAAGTGTCATAAATCTATACATAAGCCTCACACGCAGTATTTTTCAAGCTCTAATTTGTAAATACACACTTTAAATCTTCATCAGGAGGCAGATTGCTGAAGGATTTCCTCTTTTTTTTTTTTTTTTTTTAAAAGTACCATTATCCCCATCCACACCTACCCCAGAAAACAGCAAACCCAAAATTTATGACTCTATTAATCACCTTCTCAGGGGCAAACTCTGTCTCAGTCCCTCCTACACTGGCCAAGCTGAGTGGGCCAAATTCTTCATAATCACCATGCATCAATGTTCATTTGGGCAAACATCTATCTATCCATGTTCATTAAAGAAGCATTTTTAAACTATTGGAATAAACATGCCACAGGAAACAAGTCATTTTCTTGCCACTGTAGCTGTATTCTTCTCTGGTGTAGGAAAAAAAACCTGAAGGTACTCTGTACAAAAGACATTCATTCTCAGCAATAAATAAATGTCAGCCTTTATGATAAAGGCTCTTTACTCACTCTTTAAAGGAATGTAAAATGAGATGCTAGAAGGCTGGAATCTCTTCCTAATTTACAGTGCGTAGTTGACACTGAGGGCAGAACAGCTCTATTAAAATGCTATCCACCCATTCTTGAACTAGCTGTAAATGAGGCTGGTGCAAAATTGGCTATCCTGACCATCGAGTCCTATTGCAGTAGCAATATCACTTAAGATGTATATACCGCTTTACAACCTGAATCAACCTTGAACCAGTCAGGATCAAACTCCTGGCAGCAGACAGAGTTAATCTGCAATAGCAATAGTACTTAGACCACTTCACGGTGCTTTCCAGCCCTCTCTAAGCAGTTTACAGAATCAGCCTCTTGCCCCCAACAATTTTGGGTCCTCATTTTACCCATCTCAGAAGGATGGAAGGCTGAGTCAACTGCCGAGTTGCAGTCAGTTGGCAGTCAGCAGAAGTAGCCTGCAGTACTGCATTCTAACCACTGTGACACTGTGGCAATGTAGCCATGATTGGTGCTAAATGCACCACTTTAATGTAAACTAAGTTGCTAAGGAAGGAGATTGGTGGATTGTTCCTGTTTCCTTTTTCCTCACTCCCATAATTGCTTTGCTGGTGGAAAAAGCAATCTCCATTCACTCCCCCTAATAGATGCATGGGGAGGGACAGAAAAAGGAATGATTGGCAAGTATAGGTTGGATTGGTGTTTTTAGCCCAACCAGCTGCACTTTTGAAAGAGTACTAAACTGACCTGAAATAGCCAGTCTGACAAGTTGCATGCTCTAAAACCAATACAAGTACTTGACTTAGAACCACAACTGAGCCCCAAATTTATGCTGCTAAGCAAGATAGTAGTTAAATGAGTTTTGTCCCATTTTATGACCTTTCTTGCCATAGTTGTTAAGTAAATCATTGCTTTCCTTTTGTCCATCAAACAGCCCTGTGAGCCATCTTGGACATGGGATATCTTGAGATCCCAGAGGAAAAGGGATAAAATAAATAGATAATGATATAAATACACATAATCCTCCAAAAATGATCACAATGGAGTCCAACACTTCTGTTGCTAAATGGGACAGTGGTTAGATGAATTTTGCACCACTTTATGACTTTGCTTGTCATAGCCATTAAGTAAATTACTGCAGTTATAAATTAGTAATATGATTGCTCAATGAATCTGGCTTTCCACATTGATGTTGCTCATCAGAAGGTTGCAAAAGGGGTCACATGTCCCCGTTGCCAAGTATAACTGGCTCTAGTGCATTTCATTACTCAGTTAGTTAACACCATCAACATGAGAGAGAGTGGGGTTTGATGGCTGATTATATATAGTAGCTTGTCCTGCCAATCTTACCCCACCCATAGATAGCCAGATAATGAACTATTTGGAAGACAACAGTTCCAACTCAGGAAACACCAAGAAGCCAACAGTTCAAGCTTGGGCTATTTATATTCTTTTTTATTGGAACATCCTTAAGAACATCTTGATGAATCAATTATGCAACCCTATTTTAAAATCCCTTTCTTCCTAATCACATTATCCCTTCATCATGAAAGCATTCATCCAACTCCTACATCTCTCTGAAAGGAAAATAATATTGAATTTAAGATTATATTCCCACCCACTATCTGAAACAGCCTTCTTCAGCCTTGTCTTTCTTTTAGGTGGATACAATATAGAAATGGAAACTCCCTGATCCATTTATCATGCCCTGAATAATAAGATGCTATTACATTCTGTATAATTCTGTATTGGCCTACAGCAAGTACCAATATATACCTTGATTTTTAACAGAATAATAGAGTTGGAAGGGACTTTGGAGGTCTTCTAGTCAAACCCCTTGCTCAGCAAGAAACCCTATATCCTTTCAGACAAATGGTTGTCCCATCTCTTCTTAAAAATCTCCGGTGTTGGAGCACCCATAATTTCTGATGGGAAGTCGTTCCACTGGTTAATTGTTCTCACTATCAGAAAATTTAACCTTAGGTCTTTTTGATTGGTTCTCTCCTTGATTAATTTCCATCCATTGCTTCTTGTCCTGCTTTCAGGAGCTTTGGCATAATAATTAGCACACCAGGCAGAAAGGTTGAGAATATCCCATTCTTCTTACAAGCAGAGAGAACAACTATATACAAAAATCCTCAAGGAGGATGCTACCTCCAGTTCTTTGTCCAAAGGGTAGGAAAGCGATGCCTTCACTTCTCTAACACCAAATCACTGTCAGCATTGCAAGTAATACAGTCATAGAAAGCAAAATATTGAGGCAGGCAAGGTCTTCAAAGAACAGTTTATTGACTACATCATATTGGCACAACTGGTGAAAGCCCACTCTGAGTTTTCCTGCGGCTTTCACTTGATTAAAAATAAAAGTTTTTCCTTCCTCCCCGCTCCTCCCCAAGTCATTGGTCACACTGTCCAATCCAAGTGCTGGCTGGTTGCTTGGTTATTGGCTCCTCCTCTGGCCAGCCACCTGTCAGGATGTCCTTGGTTCCCACAGGAAAACTTTATTGTTTTGTCTACAAAACCTCTTTCCTATTTTCCCCCTCCCACTGTGGTGTGGCAACCCTGGGGCTTTCAAGATGGCTTCGGCTAGGCTCATGTCAGGGTAGACAATCATATTTTCATGCATGTTTTAAACTTTATGAGCTACTGGATAAGTTACGTTCTAACCGAGATGTGAGCTCATAAGAAACAGCCCATGTCATTCTCAGTAAGCATTCACAAAGCTGAGTTTTTCTAGCATTCCTAAGTCTAGCTAATATTCCTTATGTGAGAAGGCGTGTAGAGGGGTGTTCCTTAAGATTATCTTTTGCTGAAGTGGCCTGTTCCAAATTCTAGAAATACTAGCAAGTTTTTTTAAAACCAGGTCCCAGTGACTTTCTGCCTTATGCACTGGGTGAAACATCTGAACTAATCCAGAAACATGAAATGTGGAGAACATCAGGCTCTTTGTCCTCTGATTCCAAATCATACAAGTGCCCATCAAACACTTAATTTAATAGGGAGCAGCTGCTAACTTGGTTTATAGCTCATATCCTTGTAATTTTGCTCCCCCATTACAAGCACTTTCCATTCTTTCCTGGCCCAATTTTTATTCTCATAACTATTGCCAAAGCAGGTAAGCCACAGTAATCTTAGATGCTGGGGTTGAAGAATGGCAAGAGGTTTCACACAAGCACGCATTACTCATCCTTTGGGGTCTCCCTTCAATCTAAAATGTTGGAGGGATGAAAAGGAAGAGGGTGTGCAACAGATGATGTGAGGGTGGAATGGGGTGAACCAAGAAAAGCAGAGAGAGAATGGAGTAGAGAGACCAGTTGGGACTTCAGAAAAGCAGAAGACTGAAATAGCGTTTTGTCAAACCACAAGGTAAGAGAGAGAACTTCTAGTTGTAAATTACACCAGAATGCAAGACAGGCTGAAACAAGGTGAAGTGGAGAGAGAAGTGGAAGCTAGAAATGAGTTAAGTGTGGCCAAAATATTATAATAGCAATAGCACTTAGACATATATAGCAATAGCACTTAGACTTACATTCCACTTCACAGTGCATTACTGGCCTCTCTAAGCAGAATACTTTCCCCAACAATCTGGGTCCCCATTTTACTGAGTCAGCCTCAAGCCTGGTGTGATTCGAACTGCCAAACTGCTGGCAGTCAGCAGAAGTAGCCTGCAGTACTGCACTCTAACCACTGCACTACCATGGCTCATATACCAGCCCATGGTGCTTTACAACACTCCCTGGGCAGTTTACAATGTCAGCCTCTTGCCCCCAACAATCTGGGTCCTCATTTTACTGACCTCAGAAGGATGGAAGGCTGAGCCAACCTTGAACCACATCAGGATTGAACTGAGCAGAGTTTGCTTGCAATACTGCATTTAACCACTGTGCTACCAGGGCTCTTAATGGAATTATAACAAACACTGAGAAGGCTTTTTCAACACTTCCTGTAAACACACCATATGGGTTGATTTCTGGTACTTTCTGCCATCAAGGTGGGCTTTTCGATGGTGACAAGATTTAGCAGTTCCATAGTCCCTGGGGGTGCAAAAGAAATTTTGGGGACAAAGAAGCAGGTAATATTGGCAAAACAAACTGCCCTGAGACAGAATTTCATCATTAGTGATTATGAATACACTTGTTGTTCTCATCCCCACCCAAAATTGCAAGTGATCAACATTTCCTTTTAACATTTTTGGTACTTCTATGCCTGAGGAAAACTAGAACTTGTGGAGAAAGGTTTGACAATATTAATGTCCAAGCCTGGTGGCCCAGTGGTTAAACTGCAAGATTGTAGGCAAACTATGCCCACAGTCTGGAGTTCGATCCTGATGGGGCTCAAGGTTGATTCACCTTCCATCTTTCCAAGGTTGGTAAAATAAGGACCAAGTTTGGGGGAAAATATACTGACATTGTAAACTGCTTAGTCAATGCTGTGAAGCACTACAAAGTGGTATATAAGTCTAAATGCTATTGCTATTAGTTAAACCAAACTTTAAAAAAATTTACGTGATTTAAAGTTCTTCCCCTGAAAATGTCACTATAATGTCAGGGAGGTGAATGGCCATGTTTAATTTTAACCACTATAATTTTTTTCCACCTTTATATAGCTACCAATGTCTATTTAAATAAATGTGTTTGCATGTGTCTATATGAATATCCATGTCCATGACTTCTGGTTCAACAGGGCTTGTTCTTCTCTTTCATGGCATAATTCTTTTGTTCTTCCATAACTGATATTTTAAAAATTATTTAAATTACTCAATTATTCTACGCATATAAAGCGGAACTATGATTTAATATAATGGAGTAGTAAATTTAAAGCCTTGCTAATCAAACAGCAGCACCCCTGATTAATCACATAATAGTGAATAGGGAATCAGGCATAATCCGATCTGAATACTGATTAGAGTCGGATTGGATTTGCAACTGATATTTCAATCTGATTTGATTTAGAGTTCTGTAAGTAAATCAGTTCACTTCAAATATTCAAATCACATAGTTCGTATGGAGAGAGATTCTGCATATGGACAGAAGGAACTGAGGTAGTCCAAATCATTTGGAGTCCAAATCATTTAATCAAACAGTTACTTCAACTCTTTAAGGAACCAACTGAAATATATTTGTCTCTAAAAGCTAGAAATATGTCATTGAACAATTGATTTTTTTAAAATCTTTGCTTGAAGAAAAGGGAAGATTTTGGCTCATTTCTTGATGATGAGGAATTACAACCACAAAATCTAGACTATAAACATCCAGATGAGTACTAGATAACAGAAAACAGGTGCAGAAAACTCTCTATTCAAGTGATGCTCTAAATTGAAGCTCTCAGCTTTCAAAATAGTCTATGTACTTAGCATACCTCCATTTTCCTCTGGATTCTTTTTAAAAAATAAGGAAGACAGACCATAGCATATATTGTCTCCTATCAAAATACCCATATTGTTCACATAACCTCCACTTTACATTTTTGGGGCCTTCTCCCTTCTCTCAAAGAAACATATAGGTGATATTCCAAATATCTAAAGTATATTGGGAAGAAGCAGAAATCTTTTGTGCCCTGATTGTCTGTTAAATAATTTGTCAGTAGGCATATATTCTGTATGTAACATGCATAAATTAACCAACCCATTCATAATGATATATACAAATATGAATAAAATAATAAATAAACATGCATATATTTATATATAGCATCCAGTTTTGATCATCACATTACAAAAAAGATGTTGAGATTTTGGGGAAAATGCTAAGAAGTGCAACTAAGATTATTAAGGGCTTGGAGACAAAAATATATGAAGAACGGTTGCAGGAACTGGGATATGGCCAATCTAGAGAAAAGGAGTAGGAGTGACATGATAGCAGGGTTCCAATATTTGATGGATTGCCACAAAGAAGAGGGGGTCAACTTATTTTCCAAAGCACCAGAAAGCAAGGCAAGAAACAATGGATGGAAACTAATCAAAGAGAAAAGCAACTGGGAATTAAGGAGAAACTTCCTAACAGTGAGAACAATTAACCAGTGGAACAACTTGCCTTCAGAAGTTATGGGTGCTTCATCACTGGGAGCTTTTAAGAAGACACTAGACAATCACTTGTCTGAAATAGGTGTCCTGCTTGAGCAGGGAGTTGGACAAGAAGACCTCCAAAGTCCCTTTTAGGACTATTCTGATTGATTGATTGATTGATTTTAAATAGAGCTCTTTATCTGCAGCCACATTTTGCAAAGGTTTAGAGACCTGCATCTTACATAACCCCATTGATGGCATTCTCAGTTTCTGAAGGAGAATCCTTAACCTTTCTGAGCTGAGATCCTGCTCTTAAAAGCTCTCAAACCTTTCAGCACTGAGCTTGATTGAGAATATCCATCTGCAATAGGATGCCAGAAGGCATCTGATTACTCCATTGTTAAAGCAGCATAGCTTGAAATCTGAGTACCCCATGGGGGTCCCAGTGGGGAATCTTTCCCCCATTGTATCCATCCAGTCCACTCCTTTCTGATTCTGAAAATAGAAGAGGAGAAAAAAGAAGGGGGGAGATAAAGAGAGTAAGGGGGAATTGGTCGAACTCAACATTTTCCATTTAAAAAAAAAAAATCACTGAGGACAGGCTGGAAGCAGTTGGGTTTGGGGGTGTGGGATTTGAAAATGGCTGGTGGGAGGTGGAGGATCAAATCACAGCCAGCAGATTTTGCTATGAAGAGCAACCATATCTTTTTTTGACATCTTCCTTTCTTGGAGATAGTGGATGGCATGTCAATTGCAGATGATTTTAAAACAAACTAATCTATTCTCTCCTTCCAGAGGGAGCAATCTCTCCCTCCATCCCTCTTTCTCTCTCACTCAATTTCTCTCTGTCTCTTTCTCTCTCTCTCTTAATCCCCCCTCTCTCTGTGTGTGTCTCTTTTTCAATCGTTCTCAGTCTCTCTCTTTCTCTCTGTTTCTGTCAATCTCTCTCTCAGTCTTTCTCTCTCAAGCTCTGACTCTGGCTCTCTCTCCCTCCCTTTCTTTCTCTTTCTCTTCTCTATATCTGTCATTCAATTTCTCTCTCTCAGTCTCTCTCAATCCCCCATCTCTGTGTCTTTCTATCTCAGTCTCTCTCAATCTCTCTCTCTTTCTCTCTTTCATCTCTCACTCTCTCTTCCCTAGCTCCCACCATTAGCCACCATTGCTGCTGTTTCCGCAAGGCATGCAAAACTGGAGGGAGCAACCAGGTTCCCAAAGGTGCTTTCCTCTGCTCGGATAAATTTGCTTCCAAATAATGTATAATTAAATGTGTGGTATCGAATTAATGTTGCAGCTGAAGTGCTTTGGCAGCATAGATTAAGGCAAGAGGCAGGGAAGGGCGGGTGGTGGGTAGAAAAATCGCTGCTCAATATAAAGTTTTATTTTCCCTCTCTTGCTCTCTTCTGCTCTTATTCCTACCAAGCAGAGGTGGTATTCATCTGGTTCGCAATGGTTCTGGTGACCCAGTAGTAAGAATTTGGTGTGGGTTGTGGAACTGGTAGCAACTTCTGGCTGGCCATGACCCTGAACCGAGTCCCCGGTCACTCACTTGCTCCACCCACCTGATGCTCGCTCATGCAGCTCACTTGCCTGCCGCTTGCTCCGCCAGTCACTCCTTCCTTCCTATGTGGCACGCTGGGCCCTTTGTGGCTTGCCTAACCTGACTTCCCCACATGGTGCCTGCACCCCAACTGAGCAGCCCTGATCTGCCTGCCCTGCTCACAGGTAAGCCTGCGTCACGCTAGGCCCTCACTCACCACCCAGGGCCTTTCCGGCTTTCCCTCACTGCACGGGAGGAGGCCAAGGTGGGGCGTCTTTTTCGGGCCGGTCCAGAGGGAGGAGGGGACAGCAGTGGCTGCAGCGCAGCGATGGGAAGCAGCCCCAGGATCCCCGGCCTCCCTTTCGGGACAATCCCACCTGCCCCTCTCAGCCCCATCCCCATCCCCAGCTCAGCAGAGAATGCAAACAGAAAACCTTTCCCTTTCCTTTCTACCTGCCTTTCGGGGTACCCCCGCCCATTGCTCCCACCACCGCCAGCCATGTGCTTTGAAAGGAAGGGTGGATGGAAGTTCTGGGGCTGCTGCTTTCTTCATTGTCCTTCTGCTCACTGCTCTGGAGTTTGCCCAATGAGTTCTTCTGAGAAAAGGTGTGTGTGTGTGTGAGTCAAGGAAGGAAAGGAAGAAAGGGAGGGAGGGAGGAAGAGCAAGAAGGAAAGAGCAAGAAAGGAAGAAAGAGAAAGGAAGAAAGAGGAAGGGAGAGAAAAAAGAAAGAGGAAAAAAGAAAGAGAAAGAAAGAAAAAGAGGAAGAAAGAAAGAGGAAGGGAAAGAAAGAGAGAAAGAAAGAGGAAGGGAGAGAAAGAGAAAGAAAAAAGGAAGAAGGAAGAGGGGGAGAGAGAAAACTCAGTGCTATTATTTTTAATTGTTCCATTATTTATCATATATTAATATTTTTCACTATCCCTACACCTAGAGTGATTTTATTGCCTTTCTTTTGCCCAGGTATTTTTCAGGGTTTACATGTCTATAGTCCAGAGCATAAATACATGTGTGTTTAACAGAGTTGAAAGGGACCTTGGAGGTCTTCTAGTCCAATCCCCTGCTCAGGCAAGAAAAGTGAGGGTGCCAGACTCTGAGTAGAGGTCCTGGGAAAGCTGTCAGAATAACAGAATAACACATAGAAGAGACCTTGGGGGGAACTCTATGCCATTTCAGAGAAATGGCTGTCCAGTCTTTTGTTAAAAACTTCCAGTGTTGGAGCACCCAAAATATCTGCTGCCTATCACCCTCTTGGGCAAAGCATGTGAGCTATTTCCTCCTTTCAGTGATCCATGAAAGTACAAAGCCAGGCGAGGCGCCTCTTGACATGAGTGACATTGAGTTGGCAAAACGCACCCAGTCACATGGCCACCAAGCCACACCCTCCCAGTCATGTGAACCTAAGCCATGCCCACCAAATAAGCCATGCCCACAGAATTGGTAGTGAAAAATTTTGAATCCCACCACTGCTGCAAAGCCTCCAGTTCTCTTTAGGCTTTCTTTTCCACTAGGATCTGGGATATGCTCATGGAGCACCCATTTCATATCTGCCATAAGGTTCCATAGCAGTGCTTTTCATCACTTGAAAACCAAACTGTGAGGAATTTGTATAATCCAGCCAAAGCGAACTCCTTTAACTTCTAGTTCTCAATTCTCAGAAAAAAGGGAAGCCCCTTTGGGTGGGGAAACAGAATTTTCAAACTTATATCAACGGACTTCTCTTTAAAAAAAAAAGGGGTCCAGCCTAGAGTTTGACTCATTTTGGTCCGTTCCCAGCATACAAAACACTTCAGTTCCATTGCCCTGGTTAACCTGATTGTTGTAAAGACAGCTAAACCTCAAGATTTCCCGTGGCTGTGTTTGTTGGCAATTCATTGAAAGCAAGGCTGCTTCTGATAGTTGAAATAGATGAGTTTCCAGCAGATCTGTTTATAATGAGGTTAACACAGCATGTAATTTCCTTTCCCTCCTTGTAATATTTGACTCATGTTCTAGGTTTCAAAGCAAACATGGCCATGTCTTTGAAAGTACCCAAATATAGACCATAATAAAAGTAATCCTCATCTTATACCTATTAATTTAGTGACCATCTGAAGCTACGACCACGTTGAAAAAAAGTGATTTACAACTTTAAACTTCTTGTGGCATCCCCACAATCACTGTCATAAATCATAGCTTATGAACCACATTTTCTGGATCCATAAACCATATTAAAACCAGAACTGAACAATGTGTATTATTACAAAGTGTGTGTGTGTGTGTGTTAACATAGTACCCAGAGACCTCTTGATTATGTGCTGCCACTGGATGGTGCCCAGGGACTGTCAAAACCAAATGTACATTTTTAGAAATTAAAAATGGTGAGCATCTCCTAATGTTTGGCAGCTTCAAAGGAAGATTTAGCCCCTCAGTCCATTAGATTGTCAATAATATTGTCACATTAGCCATGGGCCTTCTACCTTATAATGGATTCCAAGTGCAGCACGGCATCCTGAACAAATTATGTACAAGCATGCTTCATGAATACCGCCATTCTGGAAGCATTTGAAGAAATGGCCACATTAGGAACTTAATCAGATTTTAATTGGAACACCCAATCTTGCAATCAGCTTTAGTTGAAAGTAATCATCAGGGAATTGCAACCTTTACGATTTCCTCATCCTGGGTTTTATAAGTGGCCCATGGATTTAATGCCTGCACAGGCTTTCTAATTGTGTGTCCATGCGATCCCTCTACGTTTTTTCAACTGACATATTTCATCTCACTGTGAGAGTGGTTGGATGGCTGACATCTGAATTGCTAATAATGTGAAATCGTCTGTATGATTCTGATATACGTTTGGTGGCAATTAGTTATATATCTTAATTACACCAGTGGCTGTGCATATTTGTAGAAGTTACATTTGATGTTCGTAATTCCTGCAGGGGTGGGTGGGTGTTGCACTTCACATTAGATTTATTGTTACAATTATTTAACCAAGAGACCCGTGTGTAATTTTAAGAATAAACAAATAATGCTATTCCTTCCACTTTGTTTTAAAAATGGTTTTAAGAAAAATACAAGAACTAAAGATGAAATAGAAACATAGACCAGATCCAAGTCACAGAAAAAAAACCATGATATTATTCTGGACCACCATACTTGAATGTAACTCCAGGTAAAAACAGCAGCTGTCAGAGAGAATGATAGAGAGAAGCTATACTGATCCAACAATACAGTGTAGCATGCAGGAGACGAGCCGTTACCTCATCCATCGCAAACAAGAAATCATTGGTGGTATGTCATAGGGGATGCCATCCAGTGTGTACATTTGGCTGAGACGCAGAGATAGATTGCAAATGATTGTGGTTGATTTTAAGAAGTAAAAGCATGTAATAGGACACTAAGCATGGTGGGATCCAATTTTTTTTTTTTACTACTGGTTTTGTGGGTGTGACTTGGTGAGCATTGTGTGGCTTGGTGGGTGTGGCAGGGGAGGGATTTTGTAAAATCTCCACTCCAGGGGAAGGATACTGCAAAATCCCCATTCCCTCCCTACCCCACTAACCTGCTTTCCAGCTCCGTTCTCCTGTGCAGGGCAACAAAAGAAGACCCAGCTGAACAGCTGGGAGGCAGAGAAGAGATGGGACGGGAGCCAGTCAGATAGGGGACACCATCCAATATGTACACTTTGCTGGGACACAGGGATAGATTGCAAACTACTGTGGTCGATTTTAAGAAGTAAAAGCATGTAATGGGACACTATTAGGATGCTTGATGTTGTATGAGTTGCCCACATAAGAAATTAAGAAGCATGGAGATCCAGTGATGTCCTTCCTGGGCATAATGTATCTTAACAAGGATCCCCCAGGGATGCATTTTTGACCTGTTATTCTCTCAAGAGTAGAGAAGAAATCTTCATTTTTCAAATAATCCCAGTTCATTCCAGAGACAGACTGAAATTATGGAATGGAAATGCCCATTTAGGTCAATAAATCCAACCCTTGGTCTAACATAGGCATACAACTCAAAATTGTGTAGCCTTCACCTAAAGCAACCTAGCCCATCTTCAACAATTAACTCTAAAATTAAACTTCTTTTTTACTGTTAGAAAGATGTCTTCTTTCCCCAAACAATATACGGATTGTATTGCCATTCCAATTGTGTAACTACTGTGTTACCTCTACAGTTATATTTTTCCCCCTTTCTCTGACTGTGGTTTGTTACTATTGTCCAGAATTATTTCAGAGGTAGGCTTGTTGGCCGTTGTCAGTGTTCATTTCTGATCTGTAGAGGAATTGCGGATTTCAGAAGGTGCAGGCAGAGATGGCAGTTGGCAGATACCTTGTTAGAAAGGCCAAATGTGATCTGATGGAGCCAAACAAAAATTGGCACAGGATACCTGAAATCATTTTGGAATAGCAACCAGATGCTATTTATCAGGGGCTTTTCTGCACGTACCAAAAGGCTGTAGCAGATCAGCCTCTCTAGTGACCTTACAACTTAGCCTCTTTAGTGGCAGACTTATTATTCACAACCGGAGGAAAAGGACTTGTAGCAAAATCACGCAAGTTAGAATAATGACATTTGATTTTCATCTCTGATTCCCCTCTCCCTATTGGGGGTGGCCGAGGGCTTAGATGCCTGTTCATTTGACATGCAGAATGATTCTTTGAATATTTCTCCATCTATAATTTCGGGAGTTTTAAAACTCTGTTGATATTTGTATGACCAGTGTTTGTTGGCATAAAGTGAACAATTTAGTCGAAATACTTGCTCTTCTTTTGCTGCCTCAATTGCATATTTTAATTTTTTTAAAGAACTATAGAATTAGAGAGCTGAAGGGGGAGGGGTTGTATAGTGTTTCAGGCACCAGGCTAGAAATGGTGAGGCCATGAGTTCTAATCCAACCTTGGACACAAAGCCAGCTGGATGACCTTTGGGACACCATTGGACAATCATTTTTTCTCAGCCCTAGGACAAATTGAAAATCCTGCCAAGAAAACAGCAGGGACAAATTCAGTCAATTACCAGGAGTCAACACTGACTTGAGGGCATAAATATATTAAAAAATTAAAAAGAATTAATTTAGCAAAGTTACTGCTGCTCTGGGCAATTATATATGTGGAATATGACACCCTCAAATGTTATGCTTCTTCATTTGATCTCCATTGTAGAAAAAGAATTCTCGCTTACTGACCATATTTTCATGACATAGTGCAGAACAAGGCAATCAAGTTTTAGCCTAACATGTTTTGCTAACTCAGAAAATTAAGGCAATGTGTGGTTTAGTTAATCATGGAAAAGCATGAGCAAAAATAGCCAACCTAAAAACTACAAACCCTGATCAGTGCAACAGTAAACAGATTATAGATGTGTGAAAACATCTGGGCAATTTGTTAAATATCCTGCTCCAAAATCAGCAATGAAACACAGGTTCTCTAAGAAGATTTCAAACAGGCTTAATGCCACCTAACTGCTAAATATTATTAATAATGTTGTTATTAGGGGCCTTTCATTATGAATGAAAAGGTCAGTGGGAATTCTCTGAAGGAGGCTTTCTTCTGAGAACCATTTTTTATGCAAACTGGGAACATCACTCTTCCCAAACAAGGCAAAGATGTCTAGACTTGGTAGCTTTTATGCCAGCCCATAATCTTCTAATTAGCAGGCTTAATTGTTTAAGAGCCATTTAAATGTTTTGTGTTTCCAATGCTTTGAGATAGATGGATGGATAGATAAATAGATCACCTTGTATTTGTATATATGCAATTTTTTTTTCCTCAAGTGAAAAGCTTTATTCGTTTTCATTCAATTAGTATTTTGTTTTTATTTTCTGAATATTGTTTTTCTGGGCATCTCTAGGAAGCTGACCTTTTTTTGTTCTGTTTTGTTTTCTTTACCTTAATTACAAGCTATTTGTCATAGCTTGTAATTAAGACAAAATCAGCCCATTTCTCAAATAGGAAGCAACCATGCCTGAATAATCCATATGTGTGTGATATGCATGGATGTGTTTATGTGTGTGTGTGTTTTCTTTAACTAAAACTGCACAGGAAGGTTGTTTCTCAGTCATCTGATAGGTCTTTCCCAACAATGCCATATCACCATCATTGTCAGCCATTCAGTTGTGTCCAACTTTTGGCCACTCTATGAATCAGCACTATCTCTATGCCCCTCTGTCTCACAGCTTCCTTCAGAACAGCCGTAATTATCCTGCTGTCATCCTTTGCAGCTGAGCCCAGATTTAGGCTGCTAAATGATACATTTATTAAGTAAGTTTTGTCCCATTTTATGACTTGTCTTGCCATGTTTCTTAAGTGAATCTCTGCAGTTGTTAAATTAGTAACATGATATTAGGTGAATCTGACTTTCCCACGGACTTTGTTTGCCAGAAGGTCACACAGACAGAAGGTCGCACACAGAAAATATGGATGAACCTTGGACACCGCAGCTGCCATAAATATGAAGCATTTGTCGAGTATTCAAGTGTAAATCACATGACCATGGGGATGCTGCAGTGGTCATAAGTGTGAAAAATCGCAATAGCAACAGCACTTAGACTTAAATACCACTTTACAGTGCTTTATAGCCCTCTCTAAGTGATTTACAGAATCAGAATAGTTACCCCCAACAATCTGGATCCTCATTTTACCCACCTTGGAAGGATGGAAGGCTGAGTCAATCTTGAGCCTGGTGATATTTGAACTGCCAAATTGCAGGCAGCTGGCAATCAGCGGAAGTAGCCTGCAGTACTACATGGCGCCACCATGGCTCATGAAAAATGGTTATAAAACTTACCTCCTTTTTCTTGCTGATTGACTTTTCAAGTGAGTCAGTTTGTGACCAAAGTAGGACAGCCTCTGTTTGGCAATCTTGACTTCAAGTGATATTTTTTTGGTGATATGTTTCCATGTGGAGTAGATGATTGCAAATCAGTGCTACATTTCACTTCTGGACTTTTGCCATCATCCTCAATTGCATTCTAGGAAAAGAATTAAATCCTTGATTTAAGACATTTCTGAAGTGTGCTGTAGGCATAAACCTGATGCTTCCAAGCATCTTCAGATCTGAAGCTTTGCACAATCTTCATATGTGCTTGTTTAAGCAATAGCTATAAGGTATATAGTGTTGTATAAATAACATACAGCTGCTGATATTAATAAACACTTGATAGATTGAGGGACACACGAATAACATAATAACCTTGATGCACCAAGGACTTTGCCTGCAGATATATTTTGAAGGAATTTAATGAGAGTGAGCACCTAGTGATAAATTTACCATTACCAATTCTCCTTTTTTTTGTCTTCCATGGATTCTTATTGGGAATCCAATAATCTATCTGATAAAATGAACTGCACTTCGTAACTGCTTTTGTTGGAGTAAATCTGATAGTCATTAAGGTTTGGCTAGTTGTTAAAAAATTGATCATGTTTAGCCTTCTCAAATGATGCCTTTGATTGATCAACTTTTTAAAAATAGTCCCTTTTCTATAGCAGCTTATAAAAATGTAAAATGTTTAGTCTCATCTTACAAGGTATACCTTCCAAGCAGAATGACTCTCTTCCAAAGTGATTTTGACATGATAATCACTTAAACATCAAAGTATCTCTTTTTTAAAAGAAAAAATAGAATTATGTTTTGTGGGCAAAATTTCTTAAAATTATTAGTCTAGCAAACTGTATAGAATAAGGAAACTTGCTATATCAAAGAGCTAAATCTTCAGGGGAGTTTACTTAAAGAGGGCATGTACAGGATTGCAATGTCACTCAGTTAAGGCTTTAGCCTTATATCAATTTAACCTGAAAGTTTTTCAAATGAAGTGGCATCTATTTAGTAAATGTGTGTTTTATTACCTAGTGAGAGGGAAATGCGAGAAGTGATGTTAATTAGATTGGCTACAACAATTATTTGTATCAATGCCGAAAATGACTGAAAAACAGGGTATATAATGTGATATGCAATTCATACATAAAAGCATGTTGGGAAGACTTCTTTATTGAGTCTTTTGTTATCTGTTACCCCAATTTTTTTTAACAAAACGACTGAATCTAAACTGATTCCCAGACCAATTTTAACCCTCTCAGTGTTAAATGGATTTATTAACTTAATTTGGGGGGGGGGGGAACACCTTAAATAAACACAGCTTATCAGGTACTTAGGAGCCAAGGACCTGGTGGCATGAGAAAACAACAACTAATGACAATTGCTATCCATCAATACACCAATCAACAACTAAAAAGCCACACACAACCAGGCACCATATAATATCATACAGAAAATAGCTCAAAGCACACATTCTGGTAGAGAGAAATTCTCTGAAGATGGGCTCCAGCATGAATCTGAAAGCTCAGAAGACTAAATCTTTGGTCCTGGAGACTGACCAAGATTGGATCTTGCAACATTATCCTGGAACATGTATATTTGCTTTCATTTGTTAAAAAAGAAAGAAAGAACACCCACTCTTTCAAATTGCTTCCATTCCAGATATTTTCCTTTCGTTGTACTTTCATAAGAGTGCACGGTGGATGTATGTCTCTTAGCCAGTAATAGGTATATTCGTGTTTGGAAATTATATTCAGTAGATTTAGCTATATCCTCATATCGGAATGGAAATAGTTTGAAAATAGTTTCCATTCCGACAAGCTCATTTCCAAAACATAGACAGACTCCATTGCATGGTCAAGGAAATGTTGGGGAGATAGTGAGATTGTAACACCTCCCCACTATGAAATTGTGTTTCACAGTCTGCCAGCTTTTCTCCATCTGCTTTCATGGTGGTGGCAATTGTAATAGGGAAATTGTATCTGAATTGCTAGTGTTTCTTTACCCCTGGAATGCTAATTCCTGCATGATGGAACTATTGTAAACCCAGAAAATGTTGTGTTGCCATTGTCCTTGGAATATATTTTTGACCTAAAATGCAACCCCACCTCTCCCCCACCAAAAAATACTGATTTGTTTCTGGAAGAAATAGATAGCATTGATTTCAGTGCATACATGTTTTTTTAATGGAACAATAATGTTCAAAAGGCAACTGAACTGAAGAAGCTTCTTGGATGAGAAGTGAAATGTCTTCAAGGAAAAATAAAGTCCAGTTGTCTTTGGGAAGAAGCAACTTTGGGTCAACCCTTACCTGGGTGACTGAGAATCTCCATAAACTCACATTTGACAAGCTAGGAACCTGTTCTAGGGTGAATAAGAAGAACAAACTGCCAACTGTTGTTTGTGTTAATATTAATTCATGCTTTCCTCCTCTCCTGCCCCTTGTCCTTTTGCAGATGTCCAGCATATTAAGAGAAGAGACATCATCCTTAAAAGAGAACTGGGTGAAGGTGCTTTTGGGAAGGTGTTCCTGGCTGAATGCTACAACCTCAGTCCCACCAAGGACAAGATGCTAGTAGCTGTGAAGGTAAAATATGAAGGCAAACATCTACACTTAGCTGACAAATACAGCAGCTTTTCTATATTCTTGCTCTGATTACCTTTGAAGTTAAACTAGCAGCATCATAATCATCAGATAAACTGCAGAATGTTTTCTGACAAGGGTACACCACTTAGTGGTGCTAGGCCGAGGAACTCTGTATTTATTCCTAGCAATTCTCATTCAAGTTGATAAAAGGAATTTGCTTTTCAAAAACAAGAGGATTTCAGGGAAATGAATAGAATGTTAATGACCTGATGGGTACCTGGATCTTGCATTTCACTTTATATATTATTTTTCTCATTTGTTTGGTAGCTTCTTAACTTCAAATATTCCATTAAATGAAAACATAAAAAGGAAATTGTTCCTTGGGTTTTTCAGGGGTAATGCTACTGTTACTACTGGGGAAAAGTACTTCTCTCGATAAGCGGTTGGAGAATTACTCTTTCCCTTGGAGCGGGGATAAAATGGGAGAAATCACCTATCCAATTTCTTTGCCAACAAAGTCAACAGAAGTTTCCCAATGGCCTTTGGTACCCAGCTCTGCTTTATCTTATTGCATGTCATCCATCACTCATCAGTTTTGATGGCATTGAATAAAACAGTAAGGTTCAGCCCAGTCCTTCAGCCAAATCAACTTGTTTAATTCATTGGGGAGAATGAATTACCCAAGACACTGGGAACTTTTTGGATCTCACAATTGCTACATCCCTACATCAATCTTAAGCCATGCTTTGATTTAATAATGGGTTGTCAAGCAAGTCATAATAGCCTGGGACATCATACCTTGATCCAGTGTAATCACTGATTTTGCAAATCGGATGAATTTTAAAAACACAGTCTTCCAACTTAGCAAGGGTATGGCCATGATATAATGAAGTAATTAGATATGGTAGGATAGAAAACTCTCTTAAACCCATATTGAGGTCTTAAGCCCAATGCAAGGTTAACACTTTTATTTCAACCCTCATTCAAATAATTACTGATTTATCACTGCGTGTCAGAGGCATGAATATGAACAGTTTATATGGCTCCAGAAATGTGAATGAGAGTCATGTCTTCAATGATGTCACACCAAATCAAAATCAAATAAACTATTTTATAGCTTAGTACATGTGTGAAACCAACCACTATGACTCTGACTTAAAACGAAAGGGCTCATGAATGCTGGCTAACTGTTCTGCTTGAAGGAAGAAATAAATACAGGTTAGCTGGATATCAGATGAAAAACCTTTGGGTAGCTTTCTAAAGTCCAACATTTGAAAATATAGATCAGACATTGTGCCAAATCACCCACAAAGGGTTCATGAAATGATCTCCTGACCACACCTCAGCCTTTCTCCATGTCAAGCTAAGTACAGGTAGTCCTCAACTTACAACTTTAATTGAGCCAAGAATTTATGTTGCTAACCAAGATGGGTGTTGTGAATTTTGCCCCATTTTACAACCCTTCTTGCCACAGTTGTTAAGTAAATTGCTGCAGTTGTTACATTAGTAACATGGTTGTTAAGTGAATCTGGCTTCCCCATTGACTTTGCTTGTCAGAAGATTGCAAAAGGGGATCACATGACCCCAGGATACCACAATCGTCATAAGTATGAACCACCTGTCAAGCATTTGAATTTTGATCACAAGGTTGTGATCAACCTTGTGATCAAATGCTACAACGGGATGCTACAACGGTCACAGGTTGTAAGTCACTTTTCCTCAGTACCATTATAACTTTGAACAGTCACTAAATGAACTGTTGCTAAGTCAAGGACTACCTGCAGAGAAGTCTATCTTATCACAATGTTGAGTTAGAGCCAATGAATTGAATAACAATTCCACATCAGCATGATTTCAACAAAGCAAATATTTTCAACAAACGACTTGGGAGGTTTTGTTCTCCCAAGAACAAAGAAGAACAACTAAGATGATTAAGAGCCTGGAGGCAAAAATCACATGAAGAATGGTTGCAGGAATTGGTTAGTCTAGGGAAAAGAAGGACTGGGGTGACATGATATCAGTATTCCAGTATTTGAGGAGCTGCCACAAAGAGGAAGGAGTCAACTTATTTACCAAAGACAGGACAAGAAACAATGGATAGAAACTAATCAAGGAGAGAAGCAACCTGGAATTGAGGAGAAACTTCCTAACAGTGAGAACAATTAACCACTGGAACAGCTTGTCTTCTGAAATTCTCGGGGCTTCATCACTTTTTAAAGAAAAGACTGGACAGATATCTATCTGAAATGTTGCAGAGTCTTCTGTTTGAGCAGGGGGTTGGACTGGAAGACTCCAAGATTCCTTCCAACTCTATTCTGATTGACTGAGAGTAAGCTTTTTTTTCTTAAAGCAAATGGTTTTAATCTAACTCTAGTAGTAGAAAATATATCTATTTGTCTGGATGGGTTGAAAATAAAGTAGATTGGCAAAATAATAGAGTTCTGTTGCTCTCAGGGCTTCATGTTAACATCAAAAAGATAGTAGAGAGCTAAAAATAATCAAGAGCCTAGAATGAAGACAGATGGTTTTTTTTTGGTCTCTACAGCATACATTCATCTATCTAAATATTTTTGGTCAGCTTCTACACTGATAGAAGGAAAAAAATTGAAATGAAATGAAGAGATGGTGGTAAAATGTAAGATATGAAATCTGTTTTTTTTTTCCTGTTTTGGAAGAAAGAAAAACAAGTTTTAACAGCAGTTTCTTAGCATGATAAATTTTGGGAAAGGATGACACTTAGATGTAAATGAATTTTCTTTTGGATCCCTCCACAATGGATCAAGATTTTTAAGAAACTATAAATAAATTGACTGAACTGGAAAAATCCTCCAGCTCAAACTTAAAAACACTTTGTGAAGCTCCCTCCAAGTTGTATTCCTATAGCAAATATCTGTAGAGTTTTTTTTTAAAAAAAATGAATGAAAGAGGCCATTTCTTCTCTTAATTGGTCACTCTAATATTGATATCAAATATTATTGCTATTATTACTAGCTCTTGGTTTACTTCTTTGTTTTTTCAGCCCAAAATGAATCCCTGTGGCAGATTATATTTTGACAAATATGCAACTGAACCTCTTTTAAAGCAATGGAAACATATTTTGATGGAGTTAAAAAAGATAGTCAAACCAACACTAACTAAGGTCCTGAAAAATATGACCTTAAATATTTAAAATGTTTATAGATCCTACAGAACAAAAACATCAAAATGATTGCAATCTAGATACCAACATGATATATTTAAAGTGGATGATCCACATTTTTAGCTCAACTCAGCAATAAACCACTCAGAGAAAATGCTCAGACTTGCATTATAATCCGTGCTCTTGGTTATGAAATAAATATGCTCTTGGTTATGAAATAAATATGCTTTTATGGGTTTCCAAAAGCCAGGAGAAGCAAAAAACATGATGAGCTTTCTTGAGCACAGATTTTTATCACAAAGAAAAAGACTAGGGGTAACATGATAGCAGTCTTCCAGTACTTGACATGCTATCACAGAGAAGAATGGGTCAACCTATTCTCCAATACATCTGAGGGTTTTGGACCAGAAGCAATGGATGGAAGATCATTAAAGAGAGATCCAACTTGGAGAAATTTCCTGACAGTGAGAACAATTAATCAGTAGAACAACTTCCCTCTGTGAAAGTTGTGTGTGTGCTTCATCATTGGAGGTTTTCAAGAAGGGACTGGACAGCCATTTGTTGGGGCTAGAAAACCTTCCACTCTATTATTCTACATTCTACATAGGGGGGGAAGTACCCCCTTTTCCATATTTTAAAAAGAAGTAAAAATTCTATTTCAATGAATTCATTTGGAATCGTTGCAATATGTCAATGGTTGCCCTGATGGGCAGGAAACAATCCCAAAGCAACCATTTATTGGAAAGCCAATTCCTGAGATTTCTCCCTGCAAAATACATTTTCGGTATACTCCTAGAGCAGGGGTCTCCAACCTTGGCCCCTGGAAGCCTGGTGGACTTCAACTCCCAGAATTCCACAGCCAGCTTTGCTGGCTGTGGAACTCTGGGAGTTGAAGTCCGCCAGGCTTCCAGGAGCCAAGGTTGGAGACCCCTGTCCTAGAGGATTCTCTACAGCAACAATTGCCATTAGCAGTGTTCCAATATCAAAGAAGAGAGGGTCAACCTATTCTCCAAAGCACCCAAAAGATGGGCAAGAAGCAATAGAAGGAAACTAATGAAGGAGGGAAGCAACCTAGAACTAAGGAGAATTTTCTTGACAGTTAGGACAATTAATCGGTGGAATGACTTACCTCCAGAAGTTGTGGGTGATCCATCACTGGAGGCTTTTAAGAAGAGATTGGACAACCATTTGTCTGAAAAGGTATACGGTCTCCTGCTTGAGCAGGGGGTTGGATTAGAAGGCCTCCTAGGTCCCATCCAACTCTTATTCTGTTATTACTGAGCAAATAGATACACATTGATATTAAGCAGTGATCTTCAGTCCATTGACCATAAGGTCAATGGGGGACTCAGAGTAAGTCTTGTCAACCACAAAACTTGAACCTGGTGCTTTTGTTGGTGGAATCAAACTGACTTTTTTAAAATAAAAAATAAAGAGGAGATGGAAACCAAGCAGGTAGCTTTTAAGGAGCTCATAGATTCCTTGGTATAAACATACCTCTCATTCCCTGCCCATGAGCCAAGCCACAGGAATCTGAAGGTATCCAATTTGTGTTGAGCTCTGTTGGATTCCTTTAGCTTATCAGAGGAGTTGTGATGGAACAGGTATTCTTTTAAGCTCCCTGACTCTGTGACATTGATGATTCAAAAGGTTTGAATCAGTTGGAGACATACCATTTGAAATTGCAGATGAAAACTCAACTGAGTGAATTTTTCCATATTTAAACAAGAGCATGCCAGACACAGAAATACAGGAAATCAAGGACAATTTGTTTTGCCCCTCATCCTCTCTTAAACTGTTCAGATGATATTTTGTTATAAAACAACAACAACGTGCCTTTGATTTAATATTCAGTAGCTCCAATTCTGGTTCAATGACTGACATCTGTTATGCATATTCTATGGAGAATAAAAATGCTAAATAAATATAATTATCTACTCCCAGTTTATTGGGTAGAGGTGATAAAATCTGAAAAGCCTTGCCTGTGGATCACAAAATAGGTCTGGAGTCTCAATTTTGACTTTAGCATTCATAACTAATTTTGAGAACAAATTGTTTCATCTTCAGTTCAAAACCCCCATGTGGAAATACAGAGAATTCAGGTACACCAGCCCCATAAACAATTCTATACATGCACTAGACAAAATTACCTAATCATAGCAAACCAGAATTTGGTTGAGAAGCCACTTTCAATACAAATGGGAGATTGATTCTCCCAGGAAATTATTATGAAGCACAAAGAATGGAAACAAGGTTTTGGAAATTATGAAGGGTGGAATGCCTTGCTTTTATTAGTGCAGTTTTTTCAAATATCCACAGTTTCCTCCCACCCATACAAAAAACCTTTATGGTGAGCACATCCATCTTCAGAATAAAGGCAGTTTCTTCAAAATAAAAGGATATAGTAGTACAGAACAACCATAATAATGAGATATGGAGTCTTTGCCTTTAAGGTCATATTTAAGGTTATTTCTGGGCGAGAAATAAGTGGAAGCTATTACCTTTGAGGTTATTTACTCTACTGTTCTCTCCCTCTCCCTCCCTGCCTCCCTCCCTCCCTCTCTCTTTCTCTCCCCCAGTTGCAAAACAGACAAACAAACAAAAGTCAAGGAAAATTTCAAGTGTGATGAGTTAAGAGATGGTATCCAGAGAAACTTCCATAATTGCTGGCATTATTTGCGTTTCTATAAAGCATGAATCCCAGAACCCTCTATTTTTCCTCAACCTCTCCTCAACTTAGGCACTAGTTTTATTAGACAAATTGTCTAAGATGCCATTAGCACTCTGATTCTACTCTACATATGAAAAATAGAAGAGAATATGTGTAGCTCAGGGTTGAATTGTGGGGTGGTTGGTGGTGTCTCACCTCGGTTGTTTTTTTGCAGGTGTTTCATCAGTGCACTGATGATGTTAGCTAGTTGGGTAATAAAGCATCTACAAGAAAGCAACCAAGCTCATAAGTCACCAACAATCCCATCAATGTGAAAAAGCTAACCAGATAAATTCCATTGTTTTTCCATAGTAGATTTCCTAGTAGATATCATAAAAGATGACTCAAAGATGGATCGTAGAGAGTTCCTCCTTAACACTTGCTCCAGGTTATTGATTTTTTTAAAGGGAAAAAAAAACCTGATCCCAATCTTGAGAGATACAAGAATCAATCTAATTGAAAAACATCATTCTCTGATCACGTTATCTTGCGTTCCCTCACAATTTCTTGAGTACATTGCCTGAGAATACATGTGTCCCAAATGTCATGGAAATTTCATGTCACCCATGCGAAGAAATCATGCACCACTTAAAAAAGGCAAGGCAACATTCCCTTGCTTAAGGCAGGGATGGAGTAACTGCATCTTGCTTATGGCATGTTGCACATGATGCTACATCTCGTTTTTGGTCTCTCCCTTGCTGCTAAACTTAAGCAGCAAAATGATGCAGTTTTGGCTGCCCAATTGCAAACTCTTTTGGGGGAAACGATTAAAGTTGGGGATGGAAGTGACTTGCCTCCTAGAGGTATTCTAGAATGATTCTTAGTGCAAGATGGATTCACGTTACATTATTTCTCAAAGACAAAAGCCCACAACAGCCTAAGGATTGTTGAAATCTGTGGGATCTTTCAATTCTCATTTTCCTAAGCAAATTTCCCTCGCTTCTTTGATCTCTTATCTGGACTGGTGGAGGAGAAACTTGATGCTGGGATATTTTATATCCTGATATCATATTGGGTTCAGGATCTCTGGGAACTGTAATTTCCTAGGACTCCTTAATTGAACTCCTCAAAGGTATTCTGTCATTGGTGTCTTTTCTGAGCAAATAGCTGTCTATATTAATTCAACCCAACATGCTTCTAAAGTAATAAAGAACTTGGGATGTGAAATCATTGTCCTTGACACTTAGCAAAGCAAAGCAAAGCAGAAGAACAATTTGTCTAAAACAAAGCAGTGAAGGCTCTGGTGACATATTAGAGACACATGCATTCTTTATCCAGTGATCTTTTATCATGTATAATTCCTTGCCTCATGTGTTTGGTTTATAATTTCAAGGTATTTTGTTGCTTTTACCTTAGCTAACTATAAAATAGCCAAGGAATCACCTGTGACAGCCAGAATCACATTGTAATTGGGCACAAGATTTTCATGCAAAAGTTGCCAACTTATTTCTTTTATACTATCAGAGGAAACTTAGCACAGTGACAAAGCCCATATCTTGAATGGAATGGAAAAGATATCAAGTTCAATCTTAGACATTTCCACATAGCATTGAATATCTGTTGGAAGAATCTGCCAGTCAATCTCAGCCAGTGATGTGACTGAGTAGAAGCCAGCTTTCCATATCCCAAAGTATTCATCTGTATTTGAACAACGGTTAGCTTTGTATGACCCAAGATCTGGTTCGCAAAGCAGAATAGGAAAGAACATCCTTGTGTTCACATAACTTATTATGCAAATAAAATATACACAATGATTTGTTTCATATACCATGCTAAAACATTGGTTGGGTTCCAACAATGTATTGACTCATTGGACAGAATCTTCTCCAAACTCACCAACTACTGACTTCATGAACACATCCATGCAGATTTCTTGGCAGCAATGTTGAAGTAGTTTGCCATTATATGAAGAGTGAGGGTGTCAAAAAAAACCCTTTAACTTATGTCCTTAGCATTTCCTAATGCCAAGTACTAAAAAGGGCTGACCCTGCATAACTTTCACTCTAAAAAAATATTCAGAACTCACATTTTAATCTAATGTAGCACATTGTGTAAACAAATTCTAATTATTTTTTTAATCTATCTTTGTCTAGAATGATATGGGGAGAATTATAGACAATAAGTTGAGAAGAAGTTGTAAGCAAAGTATTTTTCATGACTTTCATCATCTTCACCATCCATCCATCCTTCTGGTTTCTTTCTTTTTAGGCTCTGAAGGACCCAACTTTGGCTGCTCGAAAGGACTTCCAGAGGGAGGCAGAGCTGCTCACCAACCTGCAGCATGACCATATTGTGAAATTTTATGGTGTCTGTGGTGATGGAGATCCACTCATCATGGTCTTCGAATATATGAAGCACGGAGACTTGAATAAGTTTCTGAGGTAAAGGTTAAATATACAATGAGTTGTAGAAAGGGAAGAATGGAAATTGATATGAGGGATAGGGCATGACTGCAAATATCTTGACTTCATCAAACTGCATATGACTATTCTAAAGAAAAGAAGGAGTAGGGGTGACATGATAGCAATATTTCACTATTTGAGGGCTGCCACAAAGAAGAGGGGGGTCAAATTATTCTCCAAAGCACCAGAAAGCAAGACAAGAAACAATGGATGGAAAGTAAAAGGAGAGAAGCGACCTGGAATTAAGGAGAAACTTCTTAACAGTGAGAACAATTAACTAGTGGAACAGCTTGCCTTCAGAAGTTGTGGGTGCTCCATCACTGGAGATTTTTTAAGAAAAGACTGAACAGCTACTTGTCTCAAATATTATAGGGTCTTCTGCTTGAGGTTGGACTAGAAGACCTCCAAGGTCCCTTCCAGCTCTATTTTGATTGATTGGTTCCCATTATCCAACCACAGTGAAACTGCTTTTCTTCTCCTTGAACCATCCATGGTACTGTGGCTATTAGGCAAATATGGGACTAACCTAACACAAATAGTCATGTCCTTCACCTTTACAGACATGAGAAGAAAGTCTGTGGTATTGTCACACTAAGCCAATGGCAGCTGTATGTGACTAATTAGAAATTAGAACTTAAGCCAGGGAAACAGACCAGAAGGTTCAAACTAAGGACCAAAACCATGGAGAGCTCAACTGTCATTCAGGGAGCATTTCAGACAAAGAAATTCATAAAGCTTTTACTGCCAAAAGATCTCATGACAAACTAGATAGGTGGGGCTACTTCAAATAATACACTATCAAGAAATTTATCCTAGCTGTATTTTTGGCAGCATCAATTTATGGCAGCTCTTCACTAAATCTGAGATTCTCAGTACTAGCACTGATCTTTCCTTCTAGCTTTATCCTCCTGCTTCCTGGAGATATATGGATCTGCATAAGGATTTTAGCATGCACTGGCTTGATACTTTCTTATACTCTGGCCTTAGTTGGCAATTAATTTGCCAAGAAGATCCAGCTGCTACAGGACTTGACAATTTTCCTTTTCCAATTCTAAAATAAAAATAATAATAATACTTACTTACTTAATGGGTTCTGCTCGCATAATCCAACCGATATATCACGCAGTCCTAAACACTTGGGAAGTGTTCGATTAGTGATTTGTGATATGAAACCCAGCATAGTTATCTCATTTGCTGTGTATACTGTCATTTTTGTATATAACAACAACAACAACAACAACAACAACAACAACAATAATAATAATAATAATAATAATAATAATAATAATAATAATAATAATAATAATAATAATAATTCTAGCCACTCTATCATACCAGCATTTTGTTCCTTCTTGAATATTTCATCAACATGGAACAGCCAATAGCCGAACACAAAAAATGGACAGAAAGGCTGTTCTTCCATAATGTTGAAATTAAGGGTTAATGTTCCAGAATTCATGCAACGGTACTCTCATTTTTTCCAGTAATGATTATTTGTTATTTCCTAGTATTTAGGTAATTGGACTTTTGCGATACAGGCACATCTGTTTCTTCTCCTGCTACATTGGTTAAACAAGATTGTAAAGTAATTGTGTCAATAATTTAGATAGCAGCTCCACTTCTAGGTTTGTGGTTTTGCCAAGGCAATTATTCTGTTGTCAAAGCTGACACATGACTGGAGTGGAGTGGGGGGGAAGCAAACTTCTCTCCTCTAGATTTCATTTATTTTAGCTGGCATCCAGAGGACAAGAAATATAGGGATGCTTCCAAAGACACAGCCTTGCCCTCTTAAAAGGAATAGAGGAACTGCAAAATCTGAAAACTGCAGACTACTCTTGCAGGATGACTGGAAGAGAGTTGTCATTCTTGATGTATCTTTTCTGTTTCCATTTCCCCTATAGTCCTATTGTCTAAATGTGGGCAACTCAGAGAGATTAAATGCGTTTTCCAAGTCAAGTGACAAACTAGCAAAAAGCCAACAGCTTTGTTCCAGTAGATTTAACAAAGGAATATTGACATATTCCCCCATGCAAGCAAGGTCAGCCAGGCCATTTGTTCCAGGAGCAGGATTTCTTCCCCACTTCATGTGAGAATTGAAAAAGACACTGAGTGAGATCACAATGGGGGCAAATGTTTAAAGCCCCTCCAATCCCTTCCACCATTATATATGAAATCCCAGCTTGGGACATCAATATTCACTATTTTATCTGAAGGGGAGGCTAACTGGGTTTTCTTTCCTGGCAAAAATGTTGATGACTCTTTAGTGCATTTATAGCACAGTGTGGGGTGGATTATCCATTTGATAAGGTAGTTACATCTTAAAAGAGCCAAAGTAGCATCATCCATCTAGCCTAGGCACTGTCGTAAAAAGCTTGTTCAAATAAATGGTTTTTCAGTGTTCCCATAAGATTCTGGGTAAATGGTTAGTTTCTAGGAAATATGAAGGATAGTGCTTTCTCTATGCTATTTTGCAAACATTCAGGCACAGGTAAGGATTGATCATCCTCTCTAGTCTATTTCTAGTTTATTTTTGTTTCTTTCAATGAATCAAGTGAATGATTCATTGAAGGAAATGGATATAGACTAGACAGATCAGAGATGTCTATGGAGGCTACCCATCACCTTTTTTTTCTTTGAAAACATTTCACTTCTCATCCTAGAAGCTTCTTTGGTTCTTACTAACTGATGGGGAATGATTGCTGAGAATTGATTCCCCAGCAGTCAATTAGAACTGAAGAAGCTTCTTGGATAAAGTTTTTAAAGAAAAAGAAATCTCAAGATAATCCAGTTGCCTTTTGGAAAAAGAACCTTTGGGACTAAAGAAAGCATCTGAGTCCTGGCTAGGAAAAGACAGAAGTGTAAAAATCTCTTTCAAATAAAACTGAAAACCCAGTAAGAAAAGGAAACGTTAAGTTTTCTAATAGAAAAGTGTCAACTGCAATACATAAACTGGGAAAAAACCTCTCTCACTCATATGATTATTCTTTGTTTTCTTTCAAGAGTGAATCTTTCCCGTGACTTTCAGAACATATCTTTGAATTATGAAGACAACCAATGTCTCAGGTGGCATCATTTTTAATTTATGCCCTCTGCAAGACATGGGATTGTACCTGTTTTAAGGAGGAGCTATGTAAAAGTACAACGTTTTCACTAGAAATCCAATATTTTCCTCCCTTTGATTCTTACCCCCCCCCCCCCCACACCCCCGGAAGATAGACTACCTATTTCTGTGGTTGCCTTCCAGAAGTTGCCTAACATAAAATTCCTCCAGAGGAGAAATGGAAGCTAAGAGGATATCCCCCAAATGTGTTTCTGTTCGCTTTTTCACTGTTGCTCCCTTCTGTTTTTACCTTTTGGCATTTTAATTTATTACTATGGTATGATTTTATTATTGTTAGCTGTTGGGAACCTCAGATGTATTCAGTGGAATACAAACCAAATCATATATCATTCCTATTGTATCTCATCAACCCCGGGAAGGTTGGAAATCAAGACTCTGTGCAAGCCAGAAGGAAGCTTAGGTCTCCAAAGAGAAAGAATCTAGAAGATTGAAATTTTCAATTTTTGTTGGCTAGGCTGCTGCTGCTGCTATTGAGAAAGGTAAAAATGCCAGCAGCTGTTTTAAAGAAAATGAGCCACAAAAGAGACATTCCTGCATGTTAGCAGAAAATCACAGCCACACTGTTCTTATACCACATATTAATGATCTCTGGGGCACTATTTCTGGCTGGTCGAATGCTGCTATGGATGATAAGCTGAATAATTGATCAAATGACAAAGGTGTAATTCCAGGGCTGGATAGGAAGACCTCCTTCATGTGTTCAGGTCCAATTCATGAGGAACAAATGGCCTCAGCATGCAATTAGCTCATAGCCTTGATGCCGTTATAAGGCCTTTTGGTGACACCTGCCTGCATTTTGAAAGGATAATGAAAATAGGACAGTATTCACCAATACAGTTGTGAACTGAATCGGTTTCTTAATACAATTTTGACAACCGAGACAAACTCGCTGTGACTTTATTTAAAATAAAGCTGTGACTTTATTTTCATCAATCAGGCTATCCATCATTCTCAGACATTGGAAGATATGCCCACTCTTTCTACCTGATCTTGCAAATCATCTTAGTTTAGAATTCATACGTTATTTCTCAGGGTCTTTTTTTAAGTTATCTTTTTTTCCCTGAGAGACCTTTGCATTTATACTGCATGCATGTTTTTCCTAAGTACCGTGTTTGCTTAAAATATGAGACAACATTGCCAGCTTCGGATTGGACCCCAATTAAATATTAGCTGATATTTCTCAAGAGGCATTTGAGACACTGTTTGTATATCTTTCTTCTTCTCCCCCCTCCCCCCACTCTCCCTTTCTCTCTCTCTCACACACACATGGTTCCCAAACAAGCCACTTTTAGATGTAAGATTTTTGATCTTGACACATCACAAGGCTACAGATTGGCAGCCCCGAGGCCAGAGATGTCTCACCTATATTGACAAAGGCTACTAAGAGAGGCTGCCAGTAATTCTCTACTGCAGATTGGGAGAGATTGCTTTAAAGCCTCACGAACAGAAAATTCACAATTAAAAAGAAAAACAAACAAGCTCTCTGGGCTATTGCTGGCCAGATTGAATTTTAACTATTTTTTTTTTTTTTTGAATACAAGCAGCCTCAGCTGTCTTTACCAAGAGAAGATGGTGATACATCTTATTAGGGCACATACTGGATGCTTCCAACAAACTTGAACACATCTGCTGTAAAAAGAAATGATTTTCCCACAATGGAGGAATAGTTTGAAAAGATGATGCATCTGACAGAGATGGCAAAGCTGACTGAGTGAATTAGGGACAAGAATGTAAATGATTTTGTGGTGATTTAGAAACCATTTCTTGACTTTCTGCATGAAAGAGACAAAACTGAAACATTGACTTTGGGTTTTGACAATTAAGTGGGTTATTGTTATAGAAATGACTAGTATTTATTTATTTTTCGTTTATCAGTATTTTTATTATTTGAGCCATGGTGGTGCAGTGGTTAGAGTCAGTATTGCAGGCTACTTCTGCTGACTGCTGGCTGCCAGAAGTTTGGCAGTTCAACTCTCACTAGGCTCAAGGTTGACTCAGCTTCCCATCCTTCTGAGGTGGGTAAAATGAGGACCCAGATCACTGAGGGCAATAGGCTATCTTTGTAAACCACTTAGAGAGCATTTTAAAGCCCTGTGAAGTGGTATATAAGTCTAAGTGCTATTGACAGTGCTATTGCTATTTTTATAGCCACCCATTTCAGCAAAAGATTCTGGGTAGCTCACATGTCAATTATTTACCATAACTAAAAAGTTGATATTATTAGTTAGTTAGTTTAATTTGTTTACTTTATTGTCATTGCATCTCGTACAACGAATCAGACACCATCTTCAGTGCACATCATGACCATGAAAATAAACAAAACACACATCCTTCGCACTCCATACATTGAACCGAAAACCTGCAACACCATACCATCACTGCACTATACAGTAGAATTCAAAAGAGCGACTGCCCTGGGATAGAAGCTGTTTTTCAGCCTATTTGTCCTTGTTTTTATTATTCTGTACCATCTGCCAGGTGGTAATAGTTAAAAAAAAAGGGGGTGCACAGGATGAGATGGATCTTCAAGAATGTTTTGAACTTTCTTAAGGCAGCCGGAGCTATAAAGCTCTTCCAAAGAGGGGAGAGGGCAACCCATGATCTTCTGGGCAATGAAGTTAACCCTCTGGAGTGCTGTCCTATCTGCCACTGTGCAATTGGCAAACCCTAAAGAGGTGCATTATTATAACTTTTTTATGTATCTTATTGCACCCAAAAAGTCGTAAGTCTCTGGTTTGGGGTTCTTTTTTTATTTCTTTTTCTCCCTTCCCTCACTTTATTACTCTATTCCTTTCCCATTTTCCCATTGTCTTTATTTCTATTTGTATTTTATAAAAGGGGAAAAACCCTTTAAGATCAATTTATTTTAAGATAAATAAAATAAAAAAAGATATGCATTTTAAGAGAAATAAAATAAAAGGATATACATTTATTTTAAGAAAAATACAAACAGATATATTTATTTTAAGAAATAAAATACAATAAAAAAATGGTATCTGTTGTCCTGTAATTTACTTGGCTGGGCTTGACCCTGTCTTCTCTTCTCCAGGGCACACGGGCCAGATGCAACAATCCTCGTGGATGGGCATCCTCGGCAAGTCAAAGGGGAAATGGGACTTTCTCAAATGCTGCACATTGCGAGCCAGATCGCCTCGGGAATGGTCTATCTGGCCTCCCAGCACTTTGTACACAGAGACCTGGCCACAAGGAACTGCTTGGTTGGAGTTAATCTGCTGGTGAAGATTGGAGACTTTGGAATGTCCAGAGATGTCTACAGCACTGATTATTACAGGGTAAGGCATATGTGAGGGGATCAGTTGGAGTGAGGGGCACAAACAGAGTTTGGAGAAAAGAAACCAAGTCTGTCCTGACTCTCACTCAGGATCCATGCAGTCTGTATGAGCGATAGTTCTATCCCACAGCAATCAACCAATGGAATGCCCAAATTCTGATACCTTGGCATTTAAACTATTGGGTCCAAACAGCAGAAGAAGGGTAATACCTTCAAGTATAAAGTCAGATAAATAAGAGAGATGTCCACTGTCCAATTCTGGCCTAGATGGTCCAGTCTAGGAAAAAAAAGAGACACATTAACGTTCAAATTCTTCTGAAAGAATTAAATGTTAGATATTGGCTCCCGGTTACTGGACCATTCCCAGAACAGAGTTCCTACAAAACCCTACAGTTCCTAGTTTATATAATTTAGATGTTAACAAATTGAAGATCAAATATGGGATTTCTCTCCCCCACTCCCAATTATTGCATCAAAAACTTTCACCAGGGATTCCTGCATGTCTGCATCTTGCCCGTAACAGCAGAATAAAAGCCTCCTTAAATTTTGAGAGAACTATATCAGGCAGAAAGGTTTCAGAATCAGAATCAACCCTTTGGCATGCTGCTGTTCTCCTTTTGTTCATGGACATTTTAATTGTGCAGCACTGGAACATGGTGGGCTAAATAAAAATGCACATTCATTCATGAGCAGCAAATTGGAAAGGACATCTTGGCAAATTTTGAGATGAGATGGCATGTGTCTGATAACTGCTTAATCCTCCCAGTGCCTAGATGCTATGTGATTCTGGGGGCAGAGCAGGGTGTCACTGTGTTGAAATGATCCCAAGGAAAGAAAAAAGAGAACCATTCTTAATGAGGTGATGACATACTTCTGCCAATTATTTTAGCAGATGCACCTGAATGAAGTTGGCTGAGCCCAACAAGGGACATAATTCCACAAATGTGATTCAGTGCAAATAAACTTGATTTTATCTACAGTAATAATGAAGCACGGCCAATCAAGCTGGACTTCAAAATACAGAATCTACTATAAGAAACCAAAGCTAAGAAGCAAAAGACCTTAGTTTGATGTGCTTCCTAGTCGGCACGTAGTCGAACAGCATTTGAAATTTAAAGGACAATTGAACTACTAGCTGCTGTTTCTTCTTCTTCTTCTCCCCCCCACCCGCCTTCTCCTCCTCTTCTATTGTAACTATTTAATGTCAACTGAAACCCATCTTAAATATCAGGAGCCATTTTTCATCCAGAATCTATTCCTTGTTTTTTCCCTCATATCTGTGAACTAACAATTCAACCATGTAATGCCATTTCATTCCACTCTATACTTAAATTGCTCTATAGTTGTAAAAGATTTCCATAATGATGTAAACCAGGGGTGTCCAACCTTGGCAACTTTAAGACTTGTGGACTTCAACTCTGAGAGTTGAAGTCCAGAAGTCTTAAAGTTGCCAAGGTTGGACACCCCTGATGTAAACCATAAGCATAAGCCTTTATTATTATTATTTTCATGATGCTCCAAGAACATCTAGGTTTGGGAGAACTGGTGGCTCAGAAATTAGTACTAAGGACTGATTCTCAGGCCAGTTCTTTTATGCACAATACTTGAGGGAAGACTTATTCATGATAATGCCACCTTGGCAAAAAGTATTGGACTTACTGCAGCCACTACAATATTGATAAGCATTCCCCGTTTAAAATGGACCCTGTAGAACCTCTAGGTAACCTCATTAGAAATGGAACTTCAAATTTTAGGTTAAGGTTTCCACATATGCACATTATTCACTGCATAAATTATGCCTGAAGACATTGGCTTGTGGTGCTCCATCACTGGAATTTTTTAAGAGGAAATTTGACAGCCATTTGTCTGAAATGGTATAGGGCAGTGGTGGCTAACCTTTTTGGGTTCCTGTGCCAAAAATTGTGTGTGCTCTTGCACGCTCACATGCCATCACCCAGAAGGCAATGCGCCCGCCATGTTCCCTACACACGCATGTACAATCCCCACCCACCCCCGCCGCACTCTTACCTGGACTGTGCCTCACTGATGATTTTCAGCCACTTTTTTGGCCTCCCAGGGACTTGAGGAAGGCTTCTGCAGGCTTTGAAGGCCGAAAACTAGCCCCGTTTTATCACTTCTGGTATTTTCGGAAAAACAGGAAGTGAAGAAGCAGGGCTAGTTTTTGGCCTGCAAAGCCTACAGAAGCCTGAAGAAACCTTCCTTAAACTTTTGGGAGGCCGAAAAAGGTCTCAAACCCACTGAAAATCAGCTGTGAGGCATGCGCATGCTCAGTGAGGTAAGTTTGCCTGCAGCTTGCATGCCGGCACAAATGGCTCTGCATGCCACCTGCAGCATGCGTGCCATAGGTTCTCCATCATGGGTATAAGGTCTCTTACCTGATAGGGGGTTGGACTAGAACACCTCCAAGTTCCCTTCCAATTCTGCTATTCTGTTATTCTGCTATTTTTTTGGTTCTACAGAAGCCTGCCTTCTATGGCTATCATAAAAAGGTGTTGGTCACATGGGGAGAATGCTTTCAAACACATGTAAAGATACATAAATGACCCATAAAAAGCATTCCTTATAAGACAGGCAAACATAAATGATTTATTTAATTAAGGTATGTGTCAACCATCTCACTACTGAGAACTCTCGATAGAAGCTGTCCAAATTTCCTAGAAAAATCATTCAGTTATTTCTCTTTTTCTTTACTGTTCCATCTGCATTCGCCACGTTCCCATTTATCCACATTCCACCCCCAGTCATTCTTTCTTCATCCCTGCCACATGTTTTCAACAGCCCCCCTCTCTCTCTCACCCAGAAACAAGCATACTTTTGGAACAAGCACTCCTTGCACTTTCGCTAGGTCTTTCATTAAAGAGAATCCAGTGGAGGGCAACATAGATGATTAAAGGATTGGAGGCCATGACCTGTGGAAGGAGATTACGGCAAACTTAATACAGGGGGCTTATGGAAAAAAGCAACAGGAAGGATAACTGATAACTGTGTGTAAATTATGAGAATAGAAATAATAGGCAATTTAGGCTCATTCGAGGTGCTCTCTAGCTGGTGCAGACACAGTTTAGACAAGCAGATAATTTGTTGGGGTAAAGGATTGGATGATTAGGTGAAGAATGGTTGCAGGAATTGGGTATGTCTAGTCTAGTGAAAAGAACGACTAGGGGTAACATGATAGCAGTCTTCCGATATTTGAGGGGCTGCCATAAAGAAGATGGGGTTAACCTATTTCCCAAAGCACCAGAAGGCAAGACAAGATACAATGGTTGGAAACTAAACAAGGACAGAAGCTACTTAGAACTAAGGAGAAATTTCATAACAGAGAGAGCGATTAACCAAAGGAACAGCTTGCCTTCAGAAATTATTATAAAATACCCATTTGTTTTGAGTTTTTAATATCTTTTTTGAGACATACAATACAAGAAAAGTCACCAGTCCCTAAATCCCATCTAGAACATCTTGTAAAAAATTTATCTGAGAGGTCAAGTCAACTTGGCCAAGAATCAAATTGAACAGGGGGAAGCATAGGAGAATATTACCCCTCTCCATGTTTTCCCTGCACTTCCTAAGCCTGAATACAAAATCAACTTGGGTTTTGATAGAAATAAATTGAAAATGTAGTGGAGCTTTGGAAACCACATACATTTTTTAAAGGTCCTCACTCCTGCTTGCGACCATGTACTCTGTGAGTGGTCTCCCTGCTTCAGAGAAAGCTTATTTTTGGTAATACATTCAGACTTTCACATTCTGGGTCGAAAACTCACGCCAAATTTTCATTTGAGCTGATTTTAGCTAAATGTTATTGTAAATTCTCCTACCAATTTCCCCTGGAGATTGCAGCATTTTATCATTCTCTGGAGAGAAAGCTGTGTAAGATTTCATCAGAAGGTTAATATTGATACGACAGGTCCAAAACTCTCTGCAGGCTAACAACTTCATTAAAATGTATCAAAGCTCCCTATTGCGGTGTGTGTATGTGTGTGTTTGTGTGTGTGTGCAGGTGCATACATTGTGGTATTTTGAGTATCTTTTCAATTCAGGATTCACTTCTGGGTTTTGTTCCTCTTTTCTGCATCTTCTTAATCAAAGGGAGAAAGAGAAAAGCACCATCTTTGCAGAGCCCAAAATAAGATACAAAGCAATTGCGAAAAAGCGAAACTGCTAAAATTCCCCAATACATGTTTCACAAGCAGATCCTTAGGTAACAAAAAGCACTGCAGCACTCGGCCCCTCCTAAGCCTCTCCCCGTGTTCTGCTTTTAAGACAGATGTGTCTTTTCCAATGCAGATTGCCTGGGAATGCACTCAGCTGTTTATCCAGCTTTGACATGATAGAAGGGTTTTGTTTTATGGGTGTGGAAGATTATTTAAAAAAAAAAAATACAAAGACATCGGAGATAAATTGGCAGATGGGAGGGAAAAGTCAAAAGGAAGCTATCTCTCCTTCCCCATTTATTCATGTTTTGTTTTGTTTTTTAATTTTGCAACCTTCACATTTCAAAGGCAGAAGTATCATGTCAGTTTGTCTCTGATATGTTTTTCTGAGAGGCAGGGATCTGTAAAACTTAGTGATGTCTTTGCGTACTGCACACACAAACACATATCCACTGTCTTATTCTCCAGATAAGTGGTGGCTAACCTTTTTGGGCTCCTGTACTGAAAATTGCAACACCCCCCCCCAAAAAAAAACCCCTCTTACCTGCACTGTGCATACACACAACTCCCAGCTAATTTTCGGCCCGTTTAAGGCCTTTTTCGGCATCCCAGAGGCTTGAGGGAAGCCTCTGCAGACTTTGGAGGCTGAAAAACAGACCCATTTCGTCACTTGCCAAAACTTCACCATCACGGCTCTAGATTGTATGTCACCTGCAAGTGTCCTCCTTTTGGAATCACTTATTTTATTTTTCTATATGATTATATTTCTGCCAGGTGTTCCTGTATCCCGTCAGTAGATTACACTACACTAAAAAAATCGATTCTTCACCTGCCCTTCAGGAGTGTTCTCTCATTCTACTGTTTGATGGATGCTAATTAAATCAGCTCCTAGCCCTTTTCCCCTTGATTAAAACAGGAGAAATAATGGCCTGTGAAATGCTGGCCATTTGCAGCTAAATAGAGTTGGTTGGAGAACTGCATATGATTGCAACAGTCTCATTAGAAGCACCTGGCAGTGGCCTACTGGGAAGAGAAATATTAGGGGGAGTTTAAGACCTGGCACACTGTACAGAGGTTGAGGGACTGAGGTTGTAAAGGTCCATTGTGCAGGTCCAGACTCTGCTCTAGGGGTGGTATTCAGCAGGTTCTGACCAGTTCTGGAGAACTGGTAGCGAAAATGTTGAGTAGTTCGGAGAACCAGCAAATACCACCTCTGACTGGATATTTTACAGTATCCTTCCCCTGCCACACCCACCAAGCCATGCCCACAGAACCAGTAGTAAAAAAAAATTGAATCCCACCTCTTACTGGCCCCACCACCATCTATTCTCTGCCTCCTGGGTCCCAGCTGATCAGCTGGGTCTTCTTTTGTTGCCCTGCACAGGAGAACGGAGCTGGAAAACAGGTTAATGGGGTGGGGAGGGAATGGGATTTTGCAGTAACTTTCCCCCAGGAGTGGGGAGGGAATGGTGATTATACAGTATCCTTCCCCTACCATGCCTACCAAGCCACACCACGCTTACCAAGCCATGCCCACAGAACCAGTAGTAAAAAAAATTGAATCCCACCACTGCTCTGTTTTGATAATCATCACCAAAAAACGATGGTGCCATCTCCTATTTATTATGAGTGTGTGAAAAGTATGGTGACTGAGAGGCGGCCAATGACAACACAACCCCAGAGACCTCATTTCACAAGGGCTGCAGATTAGGTACTCGCTTCCCATGTTGGAGAAGAAATGTCTAATGATAGTTGTGTGATGAGGATGATGGCATACAAAACGTCATGTGTTTTGCTTCACCACAATCCTGGCGATAAACACATGTAAACTTGGCAGGTGAAAGAAACAGCAGAGTTATTATTATGGTTGGTTGCACAGTCAACAGATGTTTAGACTGGATTCGGCTTTTTCTTTTTAACCTGTTCACTCCTTCCCAAGGATTTGGGATTGACATATGTATGTCTTAAGGGTGTTGGATGTAAGCTGTTTCAAGTAAACCTGCCTTTTGCAATTGACCAATGGTGGTTTTGTTAATGCCAGAGGTGTTCCGGTGAGATTGAAGAAGTTTTGGGATTGTACCCAAGGTGCCTATTGCTATTGCTGTTGCTATTATCTTTGCTTTCTTTTGCCCCAGTCGTTCCACTTCTATTTGCAGGCTCTTGTGTTTTGTGATGTTCCACAGTGATTTCTCTTCTGCTGTCTCCAGTTACTGCCATGTCCATTGTCCAGAATTTTTGTGTTTCTTATTGACAGTAGTAAAGTCTGGAGTGTAATGTGGCAGGTGCTTGTCAATTTGAATTCTAAAATCCTAAATCACTTTATTTTCTTTTACATTGTCTATTTTATGGTTTGCACCAGTTCTTATTGTTGTTGCTATTTTGTCATGCTGTTTGTTGTCATTCTGGGAAATTTTGCAATAGCTAACCAGCAGCACTTGCTGTATATTGCTATATTCTCAATTTTGACATTGTATGTGTTTGTTCCTAAGGTTTGGTCTTGTGCATCCAGAATTAACCCTTTTGTCTCTTCCTTCCATTTTTACTGCTCTTAGTCATTGCTAGGTCTTTTTATCATGTGCTTTGCTTACTAGATTTTTTTCTGTTCTAGTCGTGTAATTTATTTGCCTTCCCCTGTTCCTTTTTTATTCTTCATTTGATCTTTCTTGTAGGCTAGGCTCTCTGGTATTCAAGAAGCTTTCGTGATGTGCTAGCTTCATTCTCCTTATTATCCTCATCTTACCTAGAATAACCCTTGTTAAGTTCTGCGCATGGGCGCAAGGAACGGAGACGAGACGGTGAACAGTGAATTTCAACTCTTTATTAATCATTCTGAACAGAGCAAAAACCTAGGGCAGCAGCAGCCTTTTTATAGGCAAGCTGCTGATCTAGTAACCAATGAGAAACGTGGAATGTTAACCCCTTTAACCAATGAAAGTGGCTCGTTAACAGCCAATCAGATTCTCCTGAATGGACCAATCCGACATCACTATTATCGGCCAATCAGAAGTGCAGGATTAGAACCCTGCTATTTCTAAAGGTTTGATAAAACTTCATTTAAGCGTTTTATTAGTTCATAACAACCCTCAACTGTAGAAAAATTCATTAAATGTTTGTCCACCTCCCATGTACATCTCATGTTTTGCTTTAGCTTTCAAGGGAGCTAATAGACAACAGTGTTTTTAAAGCAAACCTATTGGTCAATATTTGCTCTGCTGGTCCCATGAGGAATCTCAATCCAGTAATGGAAATGTCCAAGAAATCCACAGCAACTGATTTCTGCTAGAACAAATATGTTAGTTCCACTATGACAGATTTTTAATGGTTGCAGAAACTAGGACGAAAAATATGAATACAATTTGCAGCTATCTAGATTTAATTTAATAAAATTGAACAGAATTATTTGTTGGCAAAGTGTGGTTGGACACACAAGGAATTTATCTCCAGTGCATCAGCTCTCAGTATACATGCAAACAACAAAGTGATAGGTCATAGTTCATAAGTATCTACAGACCCTCACATCCTGGACATAAACTGTTCTAACTCCTCCCCTCAGGATACTGCTATAGGGCACTGTATGCCAAAATAACTAGACAGAAAGATATATATTTTCCCCCATGCCATCACTTTGCTGAATACCTAATTCCCACAACGCTATCTTATGCCTAAAGATATTCACCCATGTATTGCTATTATCCTTCTCATCTTTCCTATTTCTCATCTTCTCATCTTCTCATCTTTCTCATCTTTCTCACTTTCTCATCTTTCCTACTACCTTCTCCTATTTATATTTTATGATTTATCACTTGTTGTTTATATCTTATGATTAATGATTTATTTAAATATGATTTAAGATCTATGACCTATCAAACTTTGTTGTTTTCATGTATAAACTTCCCAATGGTAAGATATGTAGAATATTGGAAGTGGGATGGACTCTGCCTATTATAAGTTCTCCAGGGAGATTTTTAAGAAGCTGGATAGCCAAATTTGAGAGTTGGTTTAATTGGTTACACATTATGTAAAGGCAAACTAGATGCTGCTTGTAGCCCTGTCCAATTCTACAATTCTAAGACTCTCTATGTGACAGAAATAAGTTATTTCCTCAAATATCCATGTGAAGCAACTTGTTTTGTCATGAATCATTTCTGAAAGTTACATAGGGAACAATTTTATTTTTCTTTTTTTTAGAAAAGGCAGTCAGGAAATTTATGAACATAGAAACTGACATAAAGGAAAACAAACAAAGTTAATCTGCATTAAGAATGACATATCCAAAGATGTCTTTCCCACAGAAATTCTTTTTGCTTAGCAAAATTGTAAATGCCAAGAGGATGCAAATTGTTTTTCGGATCTCTTTAAAATCTCATTGGAAGATGATACTACATTCTTTACAAGGCTGTGGTATTAGAGTGAAGTTCTATTGATCCAGACATCCCAAAATGATAATAACGTGATGATTGAGGACCATTCTGTATGTTTGAAATGGCACCAGGACTGTCTTAAATATCCAATACCAGTCTTTTCAACAGAAACCACTGCACGTTTTCAGCCTCTCTTTTTCTCTCTCATCTGTTCCAAAGTAGGGAGGGGAGAAGCTATTAACAATTCATCCCCTCTCTTCCACTCTGAATCATGAAGAGCCCTTCATAGCAAAAGTATTGTGAGCACAGAGGAATTAATCAGGGCAATTAGGCTGTGTTAAATTGCATGGCATTATCTCAGGGATGGTAATTATCCTAATTTCACCGAATTCACCAACCTGAAGCACCTGATCCACAGACTTCCCTTCTCCACTTTCCCACCAGGTTCCATCTGGATGAATGAGACTCTCTGGATGTTTTTTTTTATTATTAATTTCATCTCTAGTCATGACAATGAGGTTAGCAGAGAAAAGGCTGACTAGGGTGGGAACCTGGGTGAAGACCAAGCAGTCTGCTAGAGTATTTAATGGGTACAATATGATCCTTTCTTAATGTAAATCAATAAGAGGGTCTAATTTTGAAGAGAGGAAAGATACAGGTATAAATGAAGTGTGTCCAATATATAGAGTCACTGTATATATATATATATATATATATATATATATATATATATATATATATATATATATATATACTCAGTATATTGTGATACTTTATATATAGTGACTATATACAAGTATATTGTAATTATAAAAGGTAAGGGTAAAGTTTTCTCTGTTCAGTCATATCCGATTCTAGGACACCGTGTTCATCTCCATTTCTTGGCAAGGGAGCCAGCATTCTCCAAAGATAATTTATGTGGTCATGTATAGAATGCATAGAATGACTATATGCCAAAGGCACACAGAATGCTGTTGCCTTCCCCACAAAGTGGTATCTATTAATCTGTTTTCATTTGCATGCTTTTGAACATGAGCTGACAAACCCAGCATTTCTAACTGCTGAACCACTGCACCCCACTGTGACTCTTTCTAAATAGATGATGATGATAGATAGATAGATGAAAGAAGATAGATAGATAGATAGATAGATAGATAGATAGATAGATAGATAGATAGATACCCTGTCTCCCCAAAAATACAACCTACCCTGAAAGTAAATCCTAGTTTGATTTTTACATGTGCACTCAATATAAGACCTACCCCCAAAATAAGCCCTAATTAAGATCCTTCCCATTAGAATGCATGGGCAAAAATTAAGCTAGGGTGGGGATGGGGGAGTGGAGCTGCCCTACTACTTACCTTTGGACAATTGTAGCCAGGCCTCGCATACCCCAACATCTGCCTTGCCAGCCCATTTCTTCTGCAGCCAGCAAGACTGGCAAGGCTTTCCTGGAGGCCTCTGTAGCTGATAACAAAGCTTTGGATCAATCCTGAAGGTCTTGTGACAGTGAAAAGGAGGCTGGGGGTGAAAAAATATATAAGACAGGGTCTTATTTTCTGGAAAACATGGTAGATATAGATAGATAGATGATAGATAGATGATAGATAGATACATAGATAGATACACAGATAGATACATATATGATAGAGAGCGAGAGGAAGGAAGGAAGGAAGGAAGGAAGGAAGGAAGGAAGGAAGGAAGGAAGGAAGGAAGGAAGGAAGGAAGAAAATGGTCTAGTGGTTAAGACACCAGGCTAGAAACAAGAGACCATGTATCCAAATCCGCCTCAGTCATGAATGCCAGGGTGATTGTTGTTGGGAAAATAGGAGGAGGAGGATGGTGTGTTGGAAATGATCACTATCTTGAGTTGTTTGTAAAAATAACTCACTTTTATATAGCTAACATGTACAATGTGGAGCAAAGTATTTTCATCTTTAGCAGAAGCCTTTTGGCAATTCTTGTTTTCCTGCATATCATTTGTCATTGATAAGTTTTTGCACTTCTCTATGTTCTGATGGCACTAATTTTACCACAGTCCTGGTGGGTGGGGAATAAGGTTGTAGGCCTTTCTATGTTAAATCATTGCCCCCCCCAAAAAAAAAAAAATCCTGGAAGGTTTGCGATAGCACCAATTCTCACCTCCCCACCCCTTTTGATTGTGGTTGGCCCTTGTGATCTAAGTCTGCTCTTGTAAGGGATAATGACCAAGATATGTTCCTTTCCACATGCAAAGTATCTGAATGTGTCCCTATGTAAGATGCATAAAGATTGCTTGACTCTCATTCATACCTGTAAGACTTCAAAAAGACGTTGCTATTGGACTGCATGGCTGATATTTGACAGTGGTGGGTTTGTTTGTTTTTTTTATCAACCCACCATTATGATTAGAAGTGCGCTCAAGGTATAATTGGCAAGCAGTGATCCACAAAATTGCACATGCATAGAAAATAGGAATTGTGACATGGTGACTCTACTTTCTCTCCTTCCAGTTTTCAAAGAAATAAAATGTACCCATCACCTCAGCTGGAACATTTTTTTTTTTCAATGTGCTGTGCAAGCCAGTTCATCATCTGGCTTGTGAAACAGTCCAAGTTTGCTGAGGTGACACACCATTTCTCTCCCCCCCCCATCACTGCTATGGTCCCATTTACGCCCATGACAAACTTGAACCGGGAACCTCAGCAGAAATTTAGATTAGGAAGCGTCCTGATCAGCATCACCTCAGAATATGCTCCAGGAATGAAAGATAAAACAAAGTGTGCAAACTGTAAATTTACTGACAGAATGAACCTCTTGGATAAAGGATGTATAGGCATAATAAGCAAAGATCCTGATTTTCTTCTCTGTCTTGGTGGCCTGCCTCACACGTTGAGTCCCACAGAGCCACACCTATATAGCAATAGCACTTAGACTTATATACCACTTCACAGTGCTTTCCAGCCCTCTCTAAGCGGTTTACAGAGTCAGCCTCTTGCCCCCAACCATCTGGGTTCTCATTTTACCAAACTCAGAAGGATGGAAGGCTGAGTCAACCTTGAGCCTGATGAGATTCGAACTGTCATATTGCAGACAGCAGAAATAGCCTGCAATACTGCCTTCTAACCATTGTGCCACCTCAGCTCTTTTCAAAAACAGCTATATTCAGGTATGATGTACAGTATAGTGCATCCTCAATTGATGACCACAATTGAGCCCAAAATTTCCATCGCTAAGTGAGACATTTATTAAGTGAGCTTTGCTCCTTTTTATGGCCTTTTGGAGACAAGCCAAGGAGACTGCAGGCTCACAGAGGGAGGATTCCACAATGAAAAGCAAGACTCTCACACTTTTGGCTACTGGGTAATTAAGTAGTCGCAAGAATGATAATTCCTTTGTAGTTTTCTTCTCTTTAGAATGAAATTAGAAAGCAAGATCTCTTTCCTTTAAAGCTGATATTATAAATCTAACTTACCAGTTTTTGCATAACGACCAGTTCAGCCACAAAGTTTGTAACATCGTGCCAATTGCACACTCTTGAAATTAAATCTACTGCACAAACTTGTTAAAAAGCTAGAAGGGAGAGGAAACAGCTTGACATACATACATACATACATGCAAAACCTGACTTTCCCTAGCAATTTTTGCAGCTGAGATAATTGAAAGGCTGAAGTACCTAATCTCCCTCCTAATTTTACTGCTGTTGCCACCACAACTTCACACTATAAAATGGGCTAATGTGTCCCGTGTGTATTTTTACATAAGTCATATTAGCTGTCTAGCATTCTTCTCCCTTATTGTGGACTTGGAAATCTGAAGAACAGAGGTGGTATCCAGCAGGTTCTGACCAGTTCTGGAGAACTGGTAGTTGAGCAGTTCGGAGAACCAGCAAATCCCACCTCTGACTGGCCCTGCCCCCATCTATTCTCTGCCTCCCGAGTCCCAGCTGATAGGCTGGGTCTTCTTTGGTTTCCCTGCACAGGAGAACGGAGCTGGAAAACAGGATAGTGGGTTGGGAAGGGAAAGGAGATTTTACAGTATCCTTCCCCATATGCCCACCAAGCCACACCACACCCACCAAGTCACACCTACAGAACCGGTAGTAAAAAATTTGAATCCTACTACTGTTTGCATGCCATAAACAATAAACATTTAAAAAATCATGGTCTCTGTGCTGAGGTTAAGGGAACAATGACTGACCTAAACACATTATTTCCCCTGCTCTCTAATCCTTTCCAATTGATCCAACATTGCAAAGCCTTAAACTTTGGATTGATTTGTTAAACCCCACAGAACAATGTTTTGCCCTCTACAGGATGAAGAGTGCAAAAAACAAACAAACCAATCACCTCTCCCCCTGCTTCTACATTTCGTCGCCTACCTGTTCAAGGAAAATGTATGAGATCCGTGGCTTTTTCATTTCGTCAAAAACTATCCTTGTTTCTTCCTATTTATTCAAAGTGAGTTATAAATCAAACCCTGGATTGCCATCTCCCTGAGCTATTTGCCTGGGAATGAAGTGAGTGCCAGGGGAGAAATCACTCTTTCATCTCAACGTGTTAAATTAGATTAGCATTATTCTTTATTATATTGGTGTTCTTTCTACCTTGGCTTTCAAGTTGGTGATTGCTTTTCTTGCTTGGGAATTTGTTTGTACATAATGCCCTATTACCGGTTGCAAGATTTTTCATATCAGACAATCTGTAACTAGAATACAAGGAAATACATTTGAAAAGTAGAGCAATCATTTTTTTCTAAAGTTAAAACACCAGCTGGCACTGACATGCCATTCTCAGAATCAATATTCCTACATGAGGTTCCAACATTGGGGAGGATTTTTTTTTTTAAAAAAAGGTCATAGGTAATCCCCAATTTACAATCATTCACTTAGCAACCATTTGAAGTTATGACAGCAATGGCAAAAGCAACTCACAACCAGTTGCACTTTTGAGCAAGTACAGTGATTAGAATGCAGTGGTTGGAATGAAATATAGCCAGATAATTCTTCCCACTGCCAGGGATTCGATTCTGACTGGCTCAAGGTTGATTCAGCCTTCCATCTTTCCAAGGTGGGTAAATGAGGCCTCAGATTGTTGGGGGCAATAGGCTGGCTCTGTAAACTGCTTAGGGAAGGCTGCAAAGCACTATGAGTCTAAGTGCTGTTGCTATTATGACTGTTGCAGCCTCCCCAAGCACCCCAAATTTGGGTGCTTGACAATTGGTATGTATTTATGATGGTTGCAGTGTCTTGGAGTCATGTGATTGCCATTTGCAACTGTTTCAGGAGCCTTCTGACAAGCAAAGTCAATGGGAGAATATAGATTTGTTTAACAATTGTGTTATTAATTTAACAACTGCAAGACGTTTGCTTAGCAACTATGGCAAAAAAAGGTGGTAAAATTGGGTGTGACTCACTTAACAACTGCCTGGCTTTACAATGGAAATTCTGGTCTCAATTGTCCTTGTAAATTGAGGACTACCTGTTTTGTCTTTGGACAGAATCTTGTAGCATCTCCAAATAATCCCAAGTAATAACCCTAAATCAAAATCAAGTCAACCCCCCCCAGAAAACACCAAATTTTTCTTTGCATTTTCTTTCTCTTCTATGGGATCCTTTTACAAATTCACTACAACAGCTGTGGTTGGTAGTGATGTTAAAGAAATCCAACACAGCTTTCAATGGGAGAAAATTTATGATAATCACCCAAAACAAACTTTCCGGCTTTAGCTAAGGTTGCCCTAAACAAACTTTTCTAAGCATCCTTTATGTCTGAGAGATGGGTTTTGGAAAAAAGCAGGTTATTGACATCTGCATCCAGAAAGGGGTAGTTTCATTGTAAAGACGCTGAGAACATTTCTATGACAAAGGATGGCAAGCAGTGAAAGTTACCTTTCAAAAACTTTCTCAGGGTATTTCCATTAACAATACTGAGGCAAAGCTTGTATGCATCTCCTCCTTTTGTTTGGGAAAGCTTTCAGTAAACATTGGGTAAAGAACGGGAAATTGTCACTTTTTAGATTGCACAGTTCTGAGATAACTTGATTTTCTTCCACATGGGACCAGTTGTTACAATTCCCCTATTTCATTTTTGTCATTTCCAGATTTAGTACCTGGCTTCCTTTTGTATCTTTCCTGAGTGTTACTGGTGAGAGCATTGTTACAATAGTGTCAACAAAGCAATCTCAATGTGACCATAGATAGTGTCACTTAAAAGTCTTGTGTGGGTGGGTTTTTTTTTTTTTTTTTTTTACTGATGTGGAAACATGCATTAGAGAAAATGTGGTGTGATCTTTGGGAGGAAAAGTTTTATCAAGGATTCACAAAGAAAAGATGCAAAGAAATTGAAATGTTGGAAGGGATGGCCTGTGCACATGTTTAATTGTGCATAAGATAAATGTTCCCTTCGCACATATGTGCTAGTCATTTCCGGTTCTAAGGGGCGGTGCTCATCTCCGTCACAAAGCCAAAGAGCCAACACTGTCTGAAGACATCTCCATGGTCATATGATCGGCATGACTAAACGCAGAAGGCACACAGAACGCTGTTATCTTCCCACCAAAGTGATCCCTATTGTTCCACTTGCATTTTTACATGCTTTCGAACTGCTTGGTTGGCAGAAGCTGGGACAAGTAACAGGAGCTCACTCCGTTATGCGGTGCTAGGGATTCGAACCACCAAACTGCCGACCTTTCTGATCAACAAGCTCAGCATCTTAGCCACTGAGCCACCGCATCTCTTTTGATTGTGCATAAAAAGCCTTTTTGGTGTAATGGTTAAAGCATCAGGCTAGAAACCAGGAGACCATGAGTCTCAGGACTGCCCTTCTGCCAGGCTACACGTTGCCTGCTGCACACATTGCCTACACATATGCAACTGAGGAGGGAGATCGGCAGGGTGGGATAAGGGGAGGGTTAGCATGAGGAATCGATACTATGCATTGTGCTGTCCCATGAAATTGCATCTGTTCCAAGGTCATGCTAAGGAATGGAGAACCATCCAGCCCTCAAAGACACGGACTGCTACCCAAACAAGGGAACAAGGGAAAGTTATTCATATGCTTTGGGTGGAAAAACCTCAAATCCAGCTTTGCTTCTTCTGAAATCACTTGACTTTAGTAAAACATACTGTTGGCTAACCATGGGCCGAGAGTCTTCCTTTTCTAACTGACCAAGTTGGGATGGTTGACAGTGAGTTCAAGTTTTGCCTTTGCCATGAAAGCTAGCTGTGTGCTCTTGGGCCAGTCCCCCCTTTTCCACCTAACCCATCTCACTGGGGTCTTTATTTTAAGGACAATAGGAGGAAGCAGCTGTGTTGAATAAATTAGTAGCCTTGAGTTATTTGTAAAGGTAATGAAGAAGAATTACAAAAACATTTAAAAAAAAATAAATAAATAAACTTGTATTTTAGAATTTTAGAAATTCCTCTAGTTCAATTAGAATTCATGCAATAATAAAGAACAATGGGGAAATTGTGCATATAAAGTATGAACCAGTATTGTGATAGTATGAAGCCTTTATTTTTAGAGAGGGGGGAAAATGGCAATGTTTTCAGATGGCTTTTTTTGGTAGGACACTTGGTGAAGAACACTATCTCAGTAGGAAACCTGATGAGCATGGATCCTGACCACAAATAATATCACACTAGTCAATACACTCACAAAATGTGTATCATTGACCTAATAGCTTGTGCTTGTAGGTTCAATGACCTAGGACAGGGGTGTCAAACTCAAGGCCCATGGGCTGGATCCAGCCTGTGGGGTGCTTAGATCTGGCCTGCAGGGCCACCCTGGAAACAGCAAAGGACCGGCCCACAGTGCTTCTGTGGGTGGCCCTCCCGAGTTCCATTTTCACTGGCAGAGGGTTGCAGGAGGCTGTTGCAGCTGAAAACATAACTCACAGCCCGTTTTCACTGGCAGAGCTCTTGCCGCCCCAGACACCCCAGGCATGAGTGATGTTGAGCTGGCCACACACACCCTGGTCACCCCCCCCCCGAGGTCAAACACACCTCTGATGTGGCTCTCAATGCAATCAAGTTTGACCCCCCTGACCTAGAAAGAAGGGGCAAAAGATACCTAGTCTAGTGAAAAGAAGGGCCAGTGGTGACATGATAGCAATCTTCCAATACTTGAAGGGCTGCCACAAGGAAGAGAGGGGCAACTTATTCACCAAAGCACCCGTAGTCAGGACAGGAAACTAACCAAGGGGAGAAGCAACCTTGAACTAAGAAGAACATTCCTAACAGTGAGGACAAATAACCAGTGGAACAAATTGGCTTTGGAAGTTGTGAATGCCCCATCACTGGAGACCTTTCAGAAGAGCCTGAACAGGTATTCATCAGAAATAATATAGGTCTCCTGCAAGAGCAGGGGGTTGGACTAGATGACTTCCAAGGTCTGTTCCAACTCTGCTACTGTTACTGTTTTGTAAAGGTTTCCCTACAGGTTGGTCACCTGGAGGAAAAAAAATCATACTCACCATAAGTGACTATATACAAACCTGAAAACAAAATGCATTAAGGTGTTAGAATGTTGCAGCCAGACAAACGATGGAGTTAAAGACATACCCTTTCCCTTCTTGTCCCCTGCTTCATCCCTTCACACCGCCCCCCCTCATCTTCCCTCCCTGCTTTTCTTTTCTGTTTATTTCCCTCCCCAATTTCTCCTTGTCTTCACCCATTCACTGCCAGGAAGTGACGCATCCGAAGGGCTATTACAGCAGAACGTGGCAGCAGCAGAGAATAACAGCCATGGCAGCTACAACAGTGAGTGGATTTTCACTCGGGGATGGGAATGGGTGGGATGGGGAGAATAGACTATTTGATGAGAATAAAGTGACTGGGAATTGGGATGGATTAACAATGAAGCTCAGCATGCTCCAAGTTAGGTCCTTGGATACACTGGGAATCCAACAGACTGCATTTATTTAGAAATGCTGCTGGGATCAGTCTACACACCTCCACTTCCTTTATAGAGAATGATGCTACCATCTCTGAAACATTATCCATGTCATTTTGCTCAATCTAAAGGACTTCATTCAGGAAAAAAAAAATGACTATATGCACTTCGGGACTCTATGTAGCCTCTCTCTCTCTCTCCCCCTCTGCCCTCCCTCCCTCCCTCTCTCTTTCACACACACACACACACACACACACACACACACACACACACAGTCTTTTTCTCTTCATGGGCTGCTCCATTCTAATTCTATTATGCCAAGGGTCTTCAAACTTGACAAGATTAAGACTTGTGGACTTCAACTCCCAGAATTCCTGAGCTAATATAACTGGAGGAGGAATTCTGGGAGTTGAAGTCCACAAGTCTTAAAGCAGTCAAGTCTGAAGACCCCCGTTTTATGACTTTTCATTTTCATATTTTGTGACATTGACCAAGCCACACCAAGCCAATGGTTTAGTTGTTGAAAATGAAAGTACAAAATCAAGTTAAACATACAAAGGTCAAGGTTTCCTCTGTTCAGTCATATCTGATGTGGGGGGGGGGGGTGTCATTAGGTTTCCGAGCCAAGGGAGTCAGCATTATCCAAAGACCCTTTCTGTGCTCATGTGACCAGCATGACTATGCTGAGTCTCATAAAACTCTGTTACTTTCCCACCAAAGTGGTACCTATTTGTCTACTTGCATTTGCATGTTTTCCAAGTGCTAGGTGGGCAGGAGCTGGGCAATTAAAGGGAATTTACCCTGTTGGGCAATGCTCGGGTCTCGAACCCAAACTGCCAGCTTTCCAGATGATAAGCTTAGTGTCTTTAACCACTGGACCATTGTGCCTCCTTTAAACAGATAAATCTGGCAGGAATTGGGAAGACAGACCTATGCTTGGGACCCATACCAGTCAAAATAAATCAGTCTTATGGCAAGGTTCTTTTATTCTTAGCCAAACTCTTAACTGTTCTGTGGTTCTTAGGTCAGTCCTTCTCAGTTTGACCTTGACTAAATGAATATCTTGTTTCAAGACTTTGCTTGTTTAAGGCCTTTTCCACAATACAGCCACATTCTAGATGCTTTGATTCATCAAATGTCCAATTCTTTTTTTTTTTTTCGAAAAAAACTGTCTTTTTCCTCAAGTTTAGGAAATCCCTAAGTACATCTTGTACAATGTATTTAAAAATATAGCAATCAAAAAATGTTAACTTCCTGGAATAGTGGCAATTAAAGCAATTAAGCTGCAGTGCGGAAGGAACAGAAAATTCTCCAAACTACCCATCCATTATTGTGGGTGAATCATTCCAACAGCACTGCCATGTTATCAGAGATGGAGATCTTAATATTTTGGAGCAAAGATGTACAACTTCCAACAACTCAAAGGGAACATGGAGTTTCTCAAGATAGTTTGAAGGCCGTAATGGAAAAATGGAACTTGTTTGTGCCAAAATTATCTTGTGTGGTTGGAAGTTTTGCACAAATCTTTTCTCCAACTTCTTTCTCAAAACTTGAAGAGGTTCAGTTGTTGGTTCCATTGTCTGGATGAACTTCAGGAGTCAAAAAGAAAAAAAAAAAAGATGTACAGGTAGATTTCTCAACTAAACTTTCTGCACACTGGTTCTAGGCAGATCCATACACATATTTCAAAGCAAAGGTTGGTTTATATAACTGTAGGTCAGGTCCATGTGTCATGCTAACCTATAGACTGGCTCGCTTAGATTATTCCTGATATATAAATTCACATGGCAAACCACAGTTTATGGCTTTGTAATGTGTATAGAACAAGCCAGTAAACTATAATGATAACAAAACTGGTTGTTTAGTACAATAAGACGGTTCTTAATTATTGTTTGAGTTTTATTTACGTTTGCTAATTTTGCAACACTCAAAATGTCTATGGAGATTCTCAAACATCCAGGTCATGGTTATCCCAGGCTGACCCAAAGATGCTTTTTCCAAAAGGCATCGGAACTTCCTTGCATTTTTTTTTCTTTAAAAACATTTTGCTTCTCCTTCTTGGATGAGAAGCAAAAAAAAAAAATTCATAGAAAAAAAACCAAGAGTCCCATTTAGAAAAATGGGGCAATACTCAAAATATTGACGTTATGACTCAAAATATTTATATATTATGTCTATATTTTCCAAACTTTTAAAATCAAAGTTATATTTATTCCAACATGTTCCTTCTATTATAGGGTTTCCTAAATTGTGAAGTGTAGCTCCATTGGGGAAGTGTTGCCAGAATCCAGGGAGGTGTCACAAAGTTTTTAGTTCTATTGTTTTACTAAATTCACCTTCTCAACATTTCATTATATCCTAAAGGTACTTTTTTGAGAGGCAATTGGACTTTCTGGTTTTTCTTTGAAGACGTTTTGCTTCTCATCCAAGAAGCTTCTTCAGTTGAAGAGGAAGATGCTTCAGAGCTGAAGAAGCTCCTTGGATGAGAAGCAAAACATCTTCAAAGAAAAACCAGAAAGTCCAGTTGCCTCTTGAAAAAGCACCTTTGGGAAAACCATGACTTGGATGACTCAGAATCTTCATAGTCATTTCATTATATCATTTTTATTGTTCATTTGTTTGGATTTTTAGGGGAGGTGTGTACATTAAAATTTCACTAAAGGCAGGTTGATGGCCAACAAAATAATAATATTAGGAACTCCTGCTTTAATATAATCTAGTTTTGTGTAATAACAATCACAAACTGCATCTTAGATTTTCAGTAAATTCCATTCTGGGGAGAGATTGAGATAAATTCCTAGCCAGATTTGGACCCAGTGATTTCTTTCTCCATTTCTTATTCATACCAGGAAGAAGAAAATCACTTTTCTTGTATTGCTCAGAGAGTAACTAACTGAGCCGAGGAAAAATTGCCATGCATTCCTGTTTGGGCTCAGTGATTCTCACCATGTTGCCATTCTGATTTAGTTGAAAAAAAGTGCAATGGGAAAACCACAAGGGTGGGTTGCAATGATGTATTTCCAAGTGATACCCTAGGAATACTTTAGCAGCTATTTTCTTGGCTTTCTCATTGTTTGATTATCAGTTCTTGTTCGCTAACTAGGCTTCTGTGTCACTCCTTAAATAAACACTTCAGGTTTTTATTAATTCTTTTGCTGTTAGCTTAGAAAAGATTAACCCCTACAAGAAGATCAGTGGGAGCCAGAGAGGTGCAATGGAAGGAATAATGGAAGAACAGAGTTGGAAGAGACCTTGCAGGTCTTCCAGTTCACCCCCTGCCCAAGAATAAGATCCTGGCTCAAATCCTCAGTAAGTTTGGAAGCTGATTTGGCATTCTTGGGATGATCTTCCCAATAGATTTGTTGCAGGATAAAATGTTGACCCTCTCCATGGGAGGAATGGGTCCAAAAAAGGCAAGATGACACAATGTTACAATGCTACCCTGGCCCTTTTCTGTTTGTGCATTTTGGCACCATTATCAAAATCTTGAGTTTTTGGATGCCAGGAAAATCTTTCAGTGCTACCTTGAATTATTGATTTGATTTATTGAATTTATTGATTGATTGATTTTAATCTCAATGGTCTTGAGAGAAATAAATGTGTTGCTGGAAAATGGTTCTTTATTTTACTTTAAATGTGAAGATGCTTGCTTCCCACTAGGAAGGTGGAGAGTTCAATACCAGGTAGTAGCAGATGTTTCTCTCTTAGAACGCAAAGGGAAAAAAATCTTGCTGTGAACTCCATCAGGAAGGGCATCCAGCCAGTAATGCTCACCTCCATCCAGTCGCCTTGACTCTACCCCAAATTTAGAGAATACAGGTTGTAAAAAGGGAGAGATAGCTGTTCTGTGTTGGGGGGGGGCTTTTTGCTCATTCTACTGAGGCGAGTCCTGGAAGTCCTCCCCAAATACCACTATCTTGGAAAAACCTAGAAAGTAAACATAATGATGTTGATTAGCTTTGGGATCACTTCTGATGAATCAAGTAGATGATGAATCAAGATATGGACAGACCATGAATTTCTAGGTCAGTACATAGGTGGCAGAGGGCACTAGGAATATATTTCAAGGTCAGCTTACCAAAAATGGTAGTCTGGCTCACACATGGATATACATGTTTTCCTGGCATTTAATTAGTGAACATCTGATGATGAGGATGTTGGTAACTCAATAAAAATCCCCTTTGGAATTAATTCAGAAAATAACCAGGATTTTCTAGAGGCATACACAATACACCTCAAAAACATAATACAGCCTATATTGACTTTTCTTTGATGCTCCCTTGTGCGCTTGCTTTTTCCTCTCTTGTAACAAATAATGGAAGGTATTATAGCTGGGTGAAATTTCATTTTGGGGACATGATTCAAAGGCGGTTGAGTCCAACCAGCTTTATGGTCAAACTACTAGCTGCCTTCCAATAGATTTGGATGATTTGGACAATTCTGCTCCCACAGGAAAAAAAAGTATATTTTCCCAAATTGATTCAGAAATCCAGACTAAATTCAACCCAATCTGACAGATTGATTCAAATGTCTGAATGAAATCCAAAAATGGATGTGGAAGGTGTTGTGAACTCATAAAATACTCAAATAAAGTTTATCAAGAGCTTTAGAAAATAGCAGGGTTCTAGTCCTGCACTTCTGATTGGCCGATTAATAGCGATATCGGATTGGTCCATTCAGGAGAATCTGATTGGCTGTTAACGAGCCACTCTCATTGGTTAAGGGAGTTAACACTCCACGTTTCCCATTGGTTACTAGAGCAGCAGCTTGCCTATAAAAGGGCTGCTTTTGCTCCAGGGTTTTGCTCTGTTCAGAATGTATAATAAAGAGTTGAACTTCACTGTTCACTGTCTCCATTCCTTGCGCCCATGCGCAGAACTTAACAGAAGGCATTTCTGTGTTTGAACAGTGTTGATTCTCTGAATCAAACTAACCCAACAATTGAAGTTAGATTTTTTTAACCCCCTGAATCACACAGGTCATAAAGGCAGTTTTGCCTGCTTCAAAACTTTCTCCTGAATATCTCTGCTGTCCAGTAGTGGGGTTCAAACTTTTTTTACTACTGGTTCTGTGGGCATGGTTTGGTGGGCATGGTGTGGCTTGGTGAGCGTGGCAGGGGAAGGTTACTTCAAAATCCCCATTCTCTCCCCATTCCACTAACCTGCTTTCCAGATCCATTCTCCTGTGCAGGGCAACAAAAGAAGACCCAGCCAATCAGCTGGGACTCAATGGGAGGCAGAAAATAGATGAGGGCAGGGCCAGTCAGAGGCGGTATTGGCTGGTTCTCCGAACTGCTCAAAATTTCCACTACTAGTTCTCCAGAACTGGTCAGAACCTGCTGAATACTACCTTTGCTGCTGTTGTTCTTATTGCTGTCGGGAGGTAGTGGGAATTGTCTTGGAGAATGGAAACAGATATGAGTGGAGTTTTATTTTGTTTTTATCTCAGAGTAAGGTTCAAGTAGCAGGAGAATTTCAGGGCTTTTATAGCTTTTCGATAGGCTTTATGTGTCCCATAAATTAATTTCCAGACCAGCTCCAAAAAGTGTATAGATTTCAAGTCTGAATGCATGTTCGAGTTGTTGGAATGGAATGGAATGCGAATGGGAACAAGAACAGAACAGAACAGAACAGAACAGAACAGAACAGAACAGAATGCTTTATATGGCCAAGAAATTTGTCTCCAGTGCAGAAGCTCTCTATATATGCAAAGCAACAAAACTACTACCTCCATCTCCTCCTCCATTTCCTCTTCCTCATTCTCCTCCTCCTCCATCTCCCATCTCCTCCTCCTCCTCCTCCTCATCCCAATAAGGGAGGGGGTCTAAACAAGATAATAAGAATATTAAAGTCGTATTTCCTGCAATCAAGTTTGGTGCGATTAACCTTGAGTTTGTATCTCTTGTTTGCTCTTGTGTTGTTATGGTTCAAGCTGAACTATTCATTGACAGGTAGGACATTGCAATGTATGATTTTATATACTATACTTAGATTGGACCGAAGGCGGCATAGTTCTAGGTTTTCTAGGTCTAGAATTTTGAGTCTGGTGGCATAAGGTATTCTGCAACAAGTAGAGGAGTGGAGAACTCTTCTTGTGAAATATTTCTGGGCTTTCTCAACTGTGTTAATATTAGATACATAATGTGGGTTCCAGACTGATGAGCTGTATTCGAGTATTGGTCTAGCAAATGTTTTGTATGCTCTAGTTAGTAGTGTAATATTACCAGAGAAAAAGTTACGTAAGGTTTGGTTAACAACTCTTAACGCCTTTTTGGCTATGTAGTTACAGTGGGCTCTCACACTTAGATCATTGGAGATGAGTACTCCAAGATCCTTGACAGAATTTGGATCCTCAACAAGGTCTTGACTATTTAGCCTGTATTTTATTTTCTGATATTTTTTTTTTTGCCAATATGTAAGTCAGAGTATTTATTTGTTGAGATTTGAAGTTGCCATTTGTTTGACCATTCTGATACATAGTCAAAGTCTTTTTGAAGTGTAGCAGTATTGTCTGTGGTGTTGAATAGCTTTACATCATCAGCGAAGAGAACGCAGTTGCTCTTAATATGATCACAGAGGTAATTTATGTAGAGTATGAAAAGAGTTGGTCCTAGAACACTGCCTTGGGGGACACCACTGTTGACAGGTACAGAATTTGATAGGACGCTCCCAATTTTGACCATTTGTTGTCTGTTTGACAGGAATGCTTCTATCCAGTTATGCAGGTGTCCAGAGATACTATAAGATTTTCAGTTTTTGGAGTAGTTTGTTGTGTGCCACTGAATCAAAGGCTTTGCAGAAGTCCATGTAGATTGTGTCTATTGCTTTGCCCTGATCGAGTTGTGTAGTCCATGTTTTTGTAATGTAAGAGTTGCAGATTACAGGATAGTTTTTTTCTGAAACCAAATTGTTTATTAGAGAGTGTTTGTCTCTAAGTGGAGGATGATGGATTGGTTAATAATTGATTCCATGACTTTACAGGTGATGTAGCATAAAGAGATTGGTCTGTAATTTTCCACTAGGCTGGGGTCTCCCTTTTTGAAGATGGGGATGACAATGACTTGTGATCATAGTTTTGGCAAGGAGCTGGTCCTGAAAGATTTTTCAAAGATTATGCTTTGAGGTAGGTTCGGCTATGGCAGTGGATACTTTTTAAAGAAGTGTCTAGTTGTTTTGGCATGCAATGCCCTGTAGCACCATCCCAACGGGAGGAGTTGAAACTGTTTATGACCAGGATATGAGGGCTCTGTAGATATCTTCTCAGCCCTCCTGAGAATCCATGTCTGGGGAAAAGTTTAATTCCAATCTGTGAGAATTTTGTGAAACAGGATACAAGTCAGCCCACCAGACTGTGGCCACTTTAGCATTGTGTAAATAAAAACTTAGATGCTAATTGTATCATTAGAATCCTGAACTTCAGGTCTTAGCACTATGTCGATATATCGTTACTTTTAAGGGCATATTTTCCTCCTATTTTTTTTCCTTCTTAAAATTTTAATAAAAGGAAATGCCAAATGTCAGGACAGAAATGGGAGTGCAATGACAGATTCCATTTCTGTAGATAGATCTCTATAGAGAGAATGTGGGGCTTACCCAACCCCATTCAGAATGGTGAGGGACATTAAAAAAAGAGGTAAAAATGGAGTTGTTTTCACATCCACTGAGGATGATATAATAGTTTAATTATTTGCCAGATAATTAAACAACATGTATAAGCTGACTCTGTAAACCTCTCTAAGTGGTTTACAGAGTCAGCATTCTGCCCCCCAAAATTTGGCTCCTCATTTTACCCACCTTGGAAGGCTGAGTCAACCTTGATAAGATTGGCTCAAGGTTAACTCAGCCTTCTATCCTTCTGAGGTGGGTAAAATGAGAACCCAAATTGTTGGGGGCAGTATGCTGACTCTGTAAACCATTCAGAGAGGACTGTAAAGCACTATAAAGCGGTATATAAGTCTAAGTGCTATTGCTATAACCAGCCCTGAAGATACTTTTGTTCCAGACAATTCCAGGCTGTATCAAAATAAAAATAGTCCCTTCTAGCTTACTTGACTAGGATAAGCATAACTAGAGGCAGGATTCTGTACAGGTAGTCCTTGACTTATGACCATAATTGAACCCAACATTTATGTTGCCAAGTGAAACATTTGTTAAGTGAGTTTTGACCCATTTTATGACCTTTACTGCCACAGTTGTTAAGTGGATCGCAGCAGTTGTTAAGTTAGTAACAGGGTTGTTAAATGAATCTGGCTTCCCAATTGACTTTGCTCATTAGAAAGTCACAAAAGGAGATCATGTGACCCCAGGACTCTGCAACTGTCATAAGTATGAGTCAGTTGCCAAGCACTTGAATTTTGATGACAGATGCTGCAATAGTCATGTGAAAAATGGTCATAAGTCCCTTTTCTCAGTGCCATTGTAACTTTGAACATTTACTATAGGAACTATTGTAAGTCGAGCACTGCCAGTATTGTTCCTATCTTTGAGCTTTATTAGCTTACTTTTTTAAAAAAAGCTCTGCCTCTAAAATTTAATATTGATTGCAAAGGAGCCTGTTCTCTGATCCTTCAGAGAGATGTCATGGCCCTTGAAGGGTATTAAAATGTTCAAGTGTTGAGCATGTTAAGAACTTAATTATTACTTTTGCTGCTGTGCTTCAGTGTCTAGTTGAGGCTGTAGTGGGGCAGTCAGAAATATTCAGCTATTTACCCTGCAACTATTTGTGGCATTTACAAGGTCACCAGCTACCATTTAATTACAACATTACAAGTTCACCCCCAACAGACTTTGGAAATATCAAATTACTACCAAAATATAGATCTTACTTCCCCTAATAAGGAAGATTGAAAACAGGAGAGAAATAATGAGCAAAAAGAAGTGAAGTATGTATTGAGACTTGGAAATGTAGTATCTTGAAGGAACAATGCTTTGATAAAATAGTCTTTAGCATCCTGGATCAGGTGGGATTCCTTGTAGAGCTGTGGCAGATGAGCACCAGTTTGAAGTTCCTTCTCCTGGGAAGGTAATATTCATCTGAGTTGGCATAATATGTTGAATAATAACCAAACATGCTTGCCCCAAGGATGCTTTTTCAAAAGGCAACTGGGCTTTGCTTTTCCTTGAAGACAATTCGCTTCTCATCCAAGAAGCCTCTTCATTTCTCTTCTTGGATGAGAAGTGAAATGTCTTCAAGGAAAAACAAATCCAACTGCCTTTTGAAAAAGCATATTTGGGACAACCAAGACTGAGAATCTCCATAAACGACCAAACAAGCTGGGTTTACACAGCGTAAGTTACAAAAAAGAAGGTGTCTTCTAGTTTCTCTTCCCAACATCTTCAGAAGTGATTTGTCAATGTCTTCTTCCTAGGATTGAGGTTGAAGCTAACCAAACTTTAGAAACTGTGCAAAAACCTCCTCTAAATATTGAATTAACCAAATTATGTGTGTGGAGGAAATGTAACTATGTGTCAACTGGATAATTGGCCCATAAGTCAACTAGTAAAGTGTATCTTTTTCTTATGTTTTACAAAGGGGAAACACAGCAATGGGGAAGTCTAATCTGTAATATCCATGTTAGACAATGAATCAATGTTGCTTTGCAGTTAGAAGCAGCAATGTCTTGTTTTTCCAGCTAAATCATCTCCAGTGCAGGAAGTAGGAACGTGCAAATAGTAATAATGGTCCAATAATAATAGACAGGTTTGTCCGTTTGATGCAACTCAGCAGAATCATTTTCCAGTCCAGCTGTAAAATTGAGGCAAGGTTCTGCTCGCATTGCACTGGCTTCACTCAAACCACTAAATGGAATGGCAGTATATAAGGCTGCTGCAGGGGTTTTGACCTAGAGTCATTTACTAAATCTATGACATTACAAGAATGTTTTTTTTCCCCTGGCTGGAAATTACTCCCATTTATGAAGTATCCTGCTCATAACTTTCATAGCACCACTCATTCCTACCAGCCGCAGCTGAAATTAGTGTGTCTCTTCTCTCTCTCTCCCACTTGCTTCCCTCTGTCTCCTTCCAACCTCCATTTGTGGCTAACCCCTAATGGAGACAAGAGCATCTGCAGACACATCTGGGGAAGTTTAGCTGGTTAAGTCATCTAGCTGACTGGGGGCTAATGAAGTCTTACGGCAAAAGCTTTAAGTGCATGCCACCTGGTACATGGTTTCAGCAAAATGCTTTCTTTGAGGGCTAGGTGGTTGAAGGCCTCCAATTGCTTTCAGGAAGAGGAAGAAGGAGGGATGCAGGGATAATCAGAGGCTGAGCTTTCAAGATACTTTCTTTCTCACTCTAATGGCCTTTGTGGCTCAGACTGCTATTGGCATTTGTGTCCTCCTTGTTCTCTTTCTCCATCCTTTTCTGCTTCTCTAAAGTGAAGCTCCATTATGAGCAATTAGCATTAACAGATTGCTAGCTCAGTGTTTCTTTCTGTCACGGAGATCCACATTTCACAATTAGAGAGCAACAGCAAAATTCAACAGCTGAAGCTCACTGCTGGACATGATAGCAGAAAAGATTCCATCAACAGCAGGCTGGTTGAACAATGGTCATATGAGGTTCCTCGACAATCTTTATGCCCTTCAGGTCCTGTTGCTGAGTTTAGGCGAACCACTAATGGTTTTATGATTACACCACTGATAGGTGTATAAAACCTGCTTAACACACTTTTGCTTTTTAATTTTAAACTCAGAAATGTGCTTCCAAAAAAATGGAGTTCTACATTTCTAGACATGTCACTGTAAAACTGTCCCATGGTCCTATTGCTGCCTGAAACAAATCAAGCAACATAACTGTGCCCCAAAAGTGCTTTTTCAAAATGCAACTGGACTTTGTTTTTCCTTGAAGAAGTTTTGTTTCTCATCCAAGGAGCTTCTTCAGAAGAAGGTAAGCCTCAGAGAAGGTGAAAAATGGTCCTACTGTGTTATGAACTAATAAAAGCGCTTAAATAAAGTTTTAACAAAGCTTAAAGAAAAAGCAGGGTTCTAATCCTGCACTTTGATTGGCCGATAATAGCGATATCGGATTGGTCCATTCTGGAGAATCTGATTGGCTGTTAACGAGCCACTCTCATTGGTTCAAGGGTTTAACACTTCCATGTTCTCATTGGCTAATAGGTCAGCAACCTGCCCTATAAAAGGGCTGCTGCTGCCCTAGGTTTTTTGCTCTGTTCAGAATGATTAATAAAGAGTTGAAGTTCACTGTTCACTGCCTCGTCTCCGTTCCTTGCACCCATGCGCAGAACTTAACACTGGCGACGAGGATGGGATGCGGAGACATCAGAGCTGATTGAACACTACAGAGCACCAAACAGAGCACGTGACTGGCATATCGACAACGGAACCATGTCTGGTGGCGCCATACCACCCACTCCATTTGACCCTGCACAAGAAGACTGGGACTTGTACATAGACCGGTTCCAGATGTTTCTGGAGACCAACAACTTGAAGGATGCCACTACGGGAAAAAAGCGAGCAGTGTTCCTGACCCATTGCGGGCCTGCCATCTTTAAGATGGCCAAGGCACTAGCGAAACCGGCTGAGGTGAAGACCATGGACTGGGACATCCTCGCATCCCTTCTACGGGCCCACTATGCACCCACTGCACCAACGCTTGTCCGAAGACATCAATTTTACCAGAGGGACCAGCGGAAAGCAGAGAGCGTTGCAGATTTCATCGCGGATCTCTGGAACCTGGGAGGCCTCTGTGGGTTTACAGACCTCGAAGAAGCTCTAAGAGACCGAATAATTCTGGGATTAGATGACCCCATGATGCAGAGCAAGATCATGGCCAAAGGGGACATTGACCTTGCTGATGTCATCAAGGATGCTACTGTAGCAGAAGCAACCAGAAAGTCGGCTGCCCCAATGCACCGCACTAATGCCCCGCTCCGTCAACTTGCCAGCGATACCTCACCTCGCCTAGAGAGGCACACAACAGCAACCCACCACGAGGACCTCGAATTGCCATCAGAAAGTGATGAGGAAGAGGTCAACTGGCTCCGGTCTGAATGTGACCAACGCCATCAGCAGAATCAAGGACTACCGCACCAATGCGCGGGTTGTGGGGCAAACCACCCGCGATCAAACTGCAAATTCCTCGACGTGCTCTGCCATTTCTGTGGGAAAAGAGGCCACATCAGGAAGGTCTGTAGAAGCAAGCAAGGATCCAGCCCACTTCAGAGGGGAAACAACTACTGCCAGACCACAGAGAATCACCCTGTGAGTCGGGAACATTTGAACCGCCAATGGAACAACCACTCCTACAGAAATAAAACACTGGCCATTTTATTGAGAAGAGAAGAGGCATACCAAACCATGACAATCAGTCATGCCTCATCGCTAGATGCAAAGAAAATCCGAGTGAAGGTCGCCATCGAAAACCAGTCTTGTGTGATGGAAGTCGATTCAGGATCGTCCCTCTCGATGGTTTCCTGGAAGACTCTTAAACAATTAATCCCTGCCATCTGGTGTCAAGACCTCAGAGCCCAAAGAATCATACTCAAAGATTATCAGGGGAACCGAATTCTGGTCATTGGATCCAGCCAAGTCCAAATATCATTCAAAAATCGTACTGCGTCATTACCACTAACCGTCGTCGACATGACCGGCCTAGCTTGTTAGGCTTTCAATGGTTCACCCCACTTGGAATCGAGGTAGCCAGCATTCACCAAACCAGAAGCGACGACTGGGAGGAGGCCATCGTCCAGGAATTCCAGGACGTTTTTGCAGACAAACTAGGCGAGTACAAGGGGACCCCGATGTCATTTAACCTTAACCCTGAAGTAGCCCCCATCCGCCTTAAGCCTCGTCAAGTACCTTTTGCCCTTAAACCAAAAATTGACAAGCATCTCGATAAATTAATAGCCCAGGGTGTTTTAGAACCAACTGACCATGCTCGTTGGGAAACCCCAATTTTAACACCCATCAAACTGGATGGATCGTTAAGGATTTGTGGGGACTACCGGGCTACTCTTAATCATGCCCTTCAACAGAACGCTTACCCAGTGCCGGTGGTACAACACCTTCTCCATTCCCTGGGGGGGCAGAAAAGTCTTCGCTAAACTGGATTTAGCACAGGCATACCAACAACTGCCTGTAGATAAAAAAACTGCAGAGGCACAGACGATCATTATGCACTGAGGCGCCTTTAAGTGCAACCGACTCCAATTCGGAGTGAGCATAGCCCCAGCGATTTTTCAAAGTCTGATGGAGAGACTATTGCAAGGGATCAAGGGGGTCGTGCCATACTTTGATAACATTTTAATTGCTGCCCCGAATAGAGAAATACTAGAAAAGCATCTTAAAATGGTCCTCCAGAAATTTAAAGACTCTGGCCTTAAGGTTAAAAAAAATAAATGTCAACTGTGTACTGATAAAGTAGAGTTCCTGGGGTACCTAATTGATAAACAAGGCATTCACCCCACTAATAGCAAACTAAGGGCAATCAAAAACGCCCCAAGACCCAGAAATAGGACTGATCTCCAAGCTTTCCTGGGGCTCATTAACCTTTACAACATCTCCTTGCCCCAGAAAGTGACCGTAGCGGAGCCCCTACATAGATTTCTTGACAAAAAAGCAACCTGGGTCTGGGGACACCGCAAGGAGCACACATTCCGACAAGTGAAAAACTTACTAACCTCAGATGCTGTTTTAATGCAGTATAACAAGACTCTGCCTTTAACCATTACATGTGATGCGTCACCGTTTGGAGTAGGAGCCATTTTGAGTCATGTGTTACCAAATGGTAGTGAGGTCCCTATTGCCTATTTTTCAAGGACCTTATCAAAGGCTGAACGTAACTATAGCCAGATCGACAAAGAGGCTCTTGCTGTTGTATCTGCTATGAAACGGTTTCATGAATATGTGTATGGACGAGTTTTTACTATTGTTACCGACCACAAACCTTTGCTAGGGATTATAGCGGGAGACAAGCCAACCCCCTTTATATTGTCACCTAGAATGACTCGCTGGTCAGAGTTTTTAGCTGCGTACAACTATAAATTACAACACCGCCCGGGGAAAGCCATTCCCCACGCTGATGCATTGAGCCGTGCCCTACTTCCGGAAACCGTCGACGACCCAGCTCCAACCCTTACGACACTCCAGATTGAAACACTATATTCACCACCGCTAACAGCCAGAGACATTGCAATCGAAATAAAACGAGATCCTGTCTTGGCGCAGGTCGAAAGAGGATGGCCAATAGAACAAATCCCTGATGACTTCACCCCTTTCAGAAACTGGCAAACACAACTTTTTTCACAAAAAGGCTGCATCCTATGGGGAGATAGAGTCGTCGTCCCAGAGCGGTTACAACGAGCAGTATTGAAAACAATGCATGACTGTCACCCCGGCATCGTGCATATGAAAGCGCTCACACGAAGCTACGCGTGGTGGCCGGGCATCGACAAACAGATCGAAGCCTGGGTAAAGACTTGCTTAAAGTGCCAAGAAGTCAGGAGTGCCCTACCTAGAGCAACTCCAACAGAATGGGAAACCCCCCAGGGGCCATGGTCCCTCATCCACGTTGATTTTGCGGGACCTACTAAAGGACATACGTTCCTCCTAACAATGGATGCCTATTCCAACTGGCTCGAGGTCCACGAAATGAAGAATACTATAATGGAGTCCGTCATCTGAAAATTGAACAGGCTATTCGCAACACACGGGCTGCCAGACGTTCTGGTCTCTGACAACGGACCCCAGTTCACCGCCCTGGCATTTGAACAATACTTCGCGGATAGGGGCATCCACCATGCGCTAACTTCACCAGTGCACCCTGCGGCTAACGGCAGGGTCGAGCGCATGGTACAATTTGTTAAAAAAACCTCTCCACAAAATGGACTATGGGGATATTGATGAAAAAATAAACAGGATACTCCTACTCCAACACATCACTCCGCACAGCGTCACCAACAAGACGCCAGCTGAACTATTGATGGGACACAAGCTCCGTTCCCACCTCGACCGGCTTCACCCATCCTACGAGCCAGAGAAACCCTGTGGATCTAGCGGAAAATGCCGCAAGTTCAAGGTAGGCGACTTAGTTTTCGCTAAAAACCTCTCCGGCGAACCATTATGGGTCGAAGCAACCGTAATTCAAACCACTGGGCCCAGATCGTACCGTGTGCAAACCTGCAACGGAAAAATATGGAAACGCCATATAGATCAGCTTCGCTCTAGGCTACAACCCAGTTCCCGCGACTCCTGTGACTCCCAAACTGAGGGGGGAGGGGATGTCAAAGAAACCGAATTTGAGATGGTGGAAAGCAGAAGTGAAGGAAGTCAGCAATCAGGTGCGATAAATGAAGAAGAATCAAGGAGGGGAATGTCCTCGCCACAGAGGAATACCTCAACGGAGGCTAGCCCACAAAGATTGGAGGACAACAACAACAACAGAATTAGCGGCACCGAGTCGTCCAGTGAGAATGCGGAACCGCCTGTACCAGATATGTCCAAAAACGTCCCACCAAAATCGGACTACAGACAGGAACCAGTGGGACAGCGCAAATCTAATAGACAGTTAAAACAACCTACATATCTTAGGGATTACGGCACCGCACCCCTCAAATGGAACCCGGGGGGAAGGGGTGTTATGAACTAATAAAAGCGCTTAAATGAAGTTTTGACAAACCTTAAAGAAAAAGCAGGGTTCTAATCCTGCACTTTGATTGGCCGATAATAGCAATATTGGATTGGTCCGTTCTGGAGAATCTGATTGGCTGTTAACGAGCCACTCTCATTGGTTCAAGGGTTTAACACTTCCATGTTCTCATTGGCTAATAGGTCAGCAGCCTGCCCTATAAAAGGGCTGCTGCTGCCCTAGGTTTTTTGCTCTGTTCAGAATGATTAATAAAGAGTTGAAGTTCACTGTCCACTGCCTCATCTCCGTTCCTTGCACCCATGCGCAGAACTTAACATACTGGAAGTTCCAGGCCCATTTCTGGCCTCCAGAGCCTGGGGCAGGCCATTTTTGCCCTCCAGAGGCTTGAGGAAAGCCTCAGGAATCTGGGGAGGGCAAAAACACTCCTTCCCCTGCCATGGTGCAGGAGGCCAACTAGGCAACAAGGCGGAGAACCCATTGCTGAAATTTTTGAAGCCCACCCTTGAGTACAAATATTCTCCTTTATTGATAATGTTAGTCCTCTGCTTTTAATTAAACATTTCAATTGGGAGGGGCAACATTTGGAGGCATGGAAATGACACAAAAGCTTGGGGAAATGTGTGTTTAGATGATACATCTATGATATAGGTAGATTGTCCTAGATGGTAAATAATCTGATTCAATTTAAAGCAGTTCAAATTCAATGCTTCCTGTTTATTCCATGATTCCAATAAATTGGCTCTCATAGCTCAGCTTTGGAGCCAGCTTGGTCTAAAGTCATCCAGTGTGTCTTTGACATTTCCAAAACAATAACCCGCTTGCCATCCTTATTTAGGAGTGAAAGCTCACTCATCTCATGGGAACTATCAGAAATGGTGTTGTCTAGAATATTGAAGCAGACTAGACAAAGCCTTTGGAAATATACAGTTGAGGAACAATTCCATTTCAGTTCACAAGAGATTGACTAAATGCCATTGAGTAAGCTTTGATGAGACTGGGATGATTTAATGAGGGCAGAGTTATCAATCCATCATAAGGAGACTTTCACCTTGTCAAACAGTGGGAAGGAGAGAGAACTGGTGAAACTGGCAGAACACTATACAGCAAGTTCTTGAGAATAAGTGCCATTGATTTTCTGGCACACACAAGCCAGACTCTTAAAAAATAGGGATATTACCCAAAACCCTGTTTCAAAAAAAACTCATTGAATTAGAATTTTAGATAAATATCAGGAACAAATGGATGGCTCGGTGAAACCACCTTTGAAAACAGATATGAGAAGGAAGTAAACTCCAAGCAGAAAACCATGTTTATATTTGAACCTATTTAAGTACATTATGCATATTCTACCTAATAACTTTACATCATTGCTGCTAGCAACAGAACTATAGATTAACCCTTGACAGTCTTTGGCCCTGCTGCAAAAATAAGAAGAAAGCAACATCCCAAACTGTAGGAGATTACAAAATCTGATGAGATTATTTTGCTGTTCATGTAAAATTACCCAATTGTCTTGTAGGAGTGCTGTTTGTGTGCTTTGCATTTTTCTGGTACTTATAGATTTTGTATTTCTAATATCTTTATTAAATAATGATGATGTCACCAATAGCACACTATACAAGTACCTGAAATAACTGAGTACTTGCAAGAATAATAGAAAGATGATTTAACTTTTACTACTTATCTCTGCAAACTTTCTGGATGTTGAGGTCCTAGAGTGTGTACAGAGAAGAGCAACAAAGATGATAAGAGGGCTGGAGGTTAAATTGTATGATGAACGGTTGAGGGAGCTAGGTATGTCTAGTATCAGGACTCCCCCAAATCCACCCCCATTCAAATCATAAGTCTCTAGCCGCATCTCAGAGAAAAGAAAATTGATTTATTAGAAGTGGCCATGTTGGTGTTAGCTGGGTGCAGCCGATACTAAAATAGATCATTCATTTCCCTCCTGACCCTGGTCTTCCCCCCATCCCTTGGATGTGCATTCTCCAATGGGACACATCCATCCCCAAGAGTCATCAATAATGCTCTCCAGTAATTTTCTTGTGTTCTGACAAGTTTGGTCTGCCAGGGTGATTATCTAGGCACTTAAGGCACTTAAGGAATGCACTGTTTTTCCCCACTCCCTTTTTCTGGCAGCTAAAAAGACCAAAGGAGTATCTTTTTAGTTGACATCTAGCCTATTGAAGAGAAGAATTAGGGAAGGTGTGATAACTGTCTTCCAGTACTTGAAGGGTTGTCACAGAAAAGAGGGGGCGGACGTGTTCTCAAAAATACCAGAAGGTAGGACAAGATCCAACCTAGAACTAAGGAGAAATTTCCTTTAGGGTGAGAACAAGTAATCAATGGAATAGCTTGCCTGCTGGAGTTGTAGATCCTCCAAAAGTAGACTGGACAACCATTTGATTGGAATGCTATAGGGTCTCATGCCTTGAGCAGGGTGTTGGACTAAAAGACCTCTGAGGTCCCTTTCAGCCCTATGTTTCTATGTTCTAACTTTTTGATGAAATATTCTTGTTTGGGTACCTGCAAAGAAAAGGACATTTCCAGAATACTCATGCTTTGGATAACCCACAGAAAGATTTCAGGAATGAGCTATCAAACTACATAGGCATATCTAAGCCATTCCATGTAGAAAATAATTGTCTGTACCCATAATTCAGCACTCTTAGGCTCTATTTATAAGTGTCCAGACCCACATGCCTTTTAAAGCGGGACATTAGATGAAATGAACCTTGAACAAATCCATCAAAGAAAATATTTATGTTCTTGTTTTGTCATTCTGAAGTCATCACTGCTTTCAAGCTTTAACACTGTATGACCCTGTAGGTGTCAACTACATAGCCTTCAGTACTTACAAAGACCAAATTAATACAGCAGAAAATTTCCAAGGCTATTGCTTATATGGTGCTTCCCGGTTCTTTTTGACTTCCAATCCATGCTTTTTGCATCTGAAAGAAAAGAGATTTCAACACAATTAAGTCCAATAACATTTGAATATTATGGTAATGAATGCCAAGGCAGAACTCCTTTTATGTAGCATCCAGAGGGCTTTATGCTTCTCTTTGGTTGTGTATGTGCATTGAATGGAGAATTTGTTTAATTCAATACCATAGTAATCTCATTTGGAAATTGGTTGACAATAGTATCATCCAGAATCAGTCAGGGAGAAAGACAGTGAGTGTTAAGAAGAGTGAAGACTGTAGATGAAAAGGGACAGTGAGATCAACAGTAATACAACAGCATATATTTTGTGGCTTCTAAAGGGTGATGCTAGCAATTTGAGGCACAATATAGGGTGCATTTTTTTTTTGCATTCCCCCCATATCATTATTTAATGACTGATCCTCCAAGTTTCTAGGGTATAACTATTCTAGACAGGTAAGTGATAAAGAAATGGATGTTTAGATGGATAGATCTATGAAGATGTGATAAAGGCATTGATAGCTTTTTAAAAATATACATTTCCATGCAATAATTGTTAGAAATTCTGTTTATATATATCACCACAGAGCAAAGAAAGTGTACAGTCACCATGTGCTTTACTGCTCAACTATATAGCTATAACAGGAAACTACTCAGAACAAAAGAGCATAGAGTATAACCCATTGATCCAAACTTGTAAAAACTGCCTTCTGCTGCCAGCATGCTACTGTACTGTAGTTGCTGCATAGAAATACATTCCAACAATGAAATCCAATAATTATATATTTCCATGAAATTTGTATTAGGACTGATGAGAGTGATGGGTCTTTCAGTGTCTTTTAAGATCTTCAGTTTGTTGCCTTATCACTTAATATATCTGGTCTACTTGTGCCCACGGTTGCAGTTTGACAACATTTTACCAAGCACCACACATGGTACTAGTTGGAATTTGCACCTGCACCCATTTATGGACATCCTTCGTAGACATTGCATAGGGACTATGTATTGTGGGATAATGCTTGAGTGCCGCAGTTATATGCAATTTTGTGTCAAATAATTGCCAATATATAAAAGGATCAAATAATTCAGTGTTGCTTATTTCTGTACGTTAATGAAGAAGTGCTGAGAATAATTGGCAACCACAGCTTACTTAAGTAAATTCAAGGATATACTTCCATGTGGTTGCTTAAAAGGATGTTGTCAGGCATAATTTCACGTTAACCAAAAGTTTATAGGCCCAACATCATTTCTACTCAAGCTGCTGGCTATAGGAAGGAATTCTAAGACTTCTCAGGCAAACGTTTACTGGAGTTGCTAATTATTCTCCAGGCCTTAACCCTAACTCTGACATGGTGATCTTTGGGCTTCATTAAGGTGTATTTTATTCATACAAGAACCACTAGAATGATCTTCAAAAAACAATCTGGAAGTTTTATAAACATGGCTGCAAAGCTTCCTTCCTTCCTTCCCTCCCTCCCTCATGATGAAGACCTTAATTATCCACCAAGTTATTAGTTATGACTGGCATTCCTAAACAGTGGATGTAGGAGGAAATTCTTAAGTGTGGATCTATTGTAGAGCTGAATTGATTTATCTCAGTCTTTTTTGAGGTTACAAGCTTTGCTTCTAGAAATAACCCCTGCCAGTCTACAACTTTTCATTTGCATAGGTAATTGGCAGCTTCTTAATGAGTCATTAAGATTACTCAGAACTGTAGAATAAAAGCAAACCTAACACAGGAATGGGACAGAAAGGAAAATAATGGTATGTGTCTCATCTTGTAAATTAGCTCAATTTCAGCATTGTGGATCATAATACAAGAACAATACAACTGAATCAAAAAAAAAAAAAAGGTTTGTTTTTTGTTGTTTTGTTTTGTCTTTTAGGAAATGCAGGCCTTAGTTTTATGCTTAGAATAATTCACAATATCTATACTTTTAGCTTGCATGCATGACTTTCTTCCTCTTAATTATTGCATAGTTTCTGCTGATTTTGTTATCTATTTGGTTTATAGCCATTCAGCTGCTTGATACATTTATCTATTATCTATTTGAATCAGTGCTGTTTTCTCATTGTATTGCATTTTCGTTGAACACATAACCGCTCACAATTTCAGCCTGCACTATTAATTTTTACCTCCTTCCTGAAATCTATGAGCTTGTGACATGTTATCATAAGTTTTAAATACACCCAGAGATAAATTTTAGTTATTTAGTGATCCTGTGGCCAGATCTTGTTTTTCATTCTCTGCTCCTCTCTACAAAAGCTTGCTTCTATTCATTTCATTCAAGCCAAATAAGACATCAAGAGACAACTTCTTCTGTTCGTGCATAATAGGTGTATAATAAGATGTTGATATATAATAGTTCCAATAATTAATTTGGTGAATTTTTTTTGAACACACAAATTTGGCCAATAATTTTAAAAGATTTTAATACAGGCTAGCATTATCTTCAAGGAACTGCTGAATTGATCTCCCACCCATAGTGCTTCTTGCAATAGCAAGAGCACTTAGACTTATATACCACTTCACAGTGCTTTATAACCCTCTCTAAGCAGTTTAGAGAGTTGATCTATTGCCACCAACAATCTGGATCCTCATTTTGCCAAACTCAGAAGGATGGACGGCTTAATCAATCTTGAGACAGTCAGGATCAAACTGCTGGCAGTCAGCAGAATTAGCCTGCGATATTGCCTTCTAACCACTGTGCCACCATGGCCATTAAATTACTAGTAACTTAGATGAAGAACAATTATCCAAGGAAATTCAAGGCTTGGTTTCTTTAAGGAAGGAAATAAAGACAGAAGTAGCCTAATGTCTTTCAACAAATCTATGCAGCAACTTTACTTCCTGCCTATTGTGCTTAGAGAATACCTGTGCAAATCTCCGATAATCAGATTGTCAGATATGTGAGTGAAGGACCTCTTCGAAATGCCTCCTTGAAGTGAAGATTTTGTCTGTATTAACTAGAATATGTCATAGTTTAAGCAATATTCCCCTTCAAAGGGCCACCTAAAGGTGCATGGCACCCTATCTTTAAGGTAGAATGGCAGCAGTTTTTCATTTTGCTCATCAAAAATGGCTCCAGAATATGAACAGAAGCTGTTTCTATCACCTTAACAAGTCGGTTCACTGCATGATGACTTGACATGGTTCTGAATGGCAAAGCAATTGATTAAGAAGAATTGACCATAATCTGTGCAAACTTGTCTTTTAAAACCAGCAAATTTACCTTTAGTATAAAGTCAAACCATGATGGACCAGAATTAACGTGCAACTTTGCATTCTCATTTTTTTCCCTAGCTCACATCAGTCATTGCTACTGCAAGAACCTGAAATTTCTCCCTCTCTCTCTTTCTTTCTTTCTTTCTTTCTTTCTTTCTTTCTTTCTTTCTTTCTTTCTTTCTTTCTTTCTTTCTTTCTTTCTTTCTTTTCTTCCTTACTTCCTCTCCCCCTCAAAAAAAGGCCTCCAGGTTGATTGATTGACTGGTGCAAATGCTCAGCTTCTATGTATCAGAAATAAATAATGATTCTCTCCAGAGCCAAGGACATGAAATGTAAATTGGCTCTATAAAAGAGGGGAAAATAAAGGCAGTTTTTCTCCCAGGGTTGCTTAACTTGAAGGTTGAATAAGTCTGGCTTAATTTGTTTGCCTTTTGCGAGCCTTTTTGGGTTTTAATGGACCAGCCTCTCTTTTTTTTCATCCTTATGTTATCATACCTGAGGTTCTATAGCAGAGCAGAGCAGTGCAAAGATAAGGAAATTCTAATTTCAATTTAACCATTGGCATGGACACATGAGATGGATTTTGACTTTTTTTTTTGTCTCATTCTCCCCCATACTCATTGCTTGAGATAATATATTTTGGTCCAACATCTTGAAGTTGATCCTTGTTCCTCTTGGTTGACTGACAGTGAGTGAGTTGCATAGGTTCTTGATATTGTTGCCAGTTTTCAGACAGAAATATCTTTGAGAACAGTGTAGACAACACACTCTGATTTTTTTTTTTAATGTGTCTAAGGTATGCTTCACTCACAATCATTCTCCAAGACTCATTTTCCTCATCTGTGAGACACAAGGACCTACAATTACAAAAGGCTCAACCTTCTATTATTTTAACAATCAGACCCACTTTCTGCTTCCTCTTGAGGATGGTTGAACCTTGCCTACAATATTGTATGCTGGGTAACAAATTGATATGTGATTTCTTTTTTAATGCCTGTTGCAAAATGCATGACTGAGCACAATGCATGAACGAACAAGTGAATGAGCAAATGAATGCATGAAAAAGAATTACTCAAAAAAATGAATTAATAACTATTTTTTGTGCAGCAGGAATTAAATCTTTCCTAAACCCTTTGATCATTTTATAAAGTACTGCTAATTTTTGTTGTTGTTGTTTGTCTGGCATTTATTTAATTAATTAATATAGTCACCTCCTTCACAGCTGTGACTCTGGTATACACATAGGATCTATTTGGGTTAGTCACTGGGACCAGAGGTTTAGACTTTTGAGCTTTTGGATTCATGCTAGAGCCCATTCTCAGAGAACTTTTCTCTTATGGAATGGGTGCTTTGGGCTATTCTATGCATAGTATTTATGTGGCGCCTGGCTTTTTATTTGTTGATTGGGGTGTTGATGGCCTAATACTCATTGGCTGTTGTTTCCTTGTGCTTCTAAATCCTTGGCTCCTAAATACCTAATACCTTATGATTTATATTGACTGTTTCCTAGTATGATTTGATTGCTTATTGTACCCTATGGCGATCATTAAGTGTTGTACCGTATGATTCTTGATGAATGTATCTTTTCTTTTATGTATACCGAGGGTATTTGCACCAAATTCCTTGTGTATCCAACCACACTTGGCCAATAAAGAACTCTATTCTATTCTATTCTATTCTATTCTATTCTATTCTATTCTATTCTATTCTATTCTATAAGCTAGTGGTAAATTAGCTCAATTAACCACAATAATCCTGCATAAATCTAGGAGTAGGTCTCACTGATTTGTGTGGGACTTATATATGAATAAGGTTATTTAAGTTAGGCTATCATCTTATTATCTGAAGTTGGTATATTTTTCCCCTATAGTATGTCACATTTCTTCTATACCTGGAAATGAATCCTATTGAATTCCATAGCAATTTTGTAGGCATGAACAGGATTGAAAGAAAATTGCAATCAGGAATAAATTTATTTGGGAGTAAGCTTCCTTAAGATCAATTGGGTTTTTAAAAACAACATTGATATAAATAGGACATTTTTTAAAGTAAATATCATTTTACTCTCCCTGTTCATGCTGTCCTTTCACCTATAAACATACTTTCTTACACTGAAAGAAAATGAATTCTTTTAATTTCTGAATAATAGTATCTCAGCGTATAGCATACTTTTTAAACAAGCTAGTGAAATACTCATTCTGTGAATGTCATGCCTTACATTTAAGATCTAATAAGGTCTAATGACCTACCTAATGACTTTATTAGGTAGCTTCCCCTTATTTAATCATACAGGTTGTTTTGTAAGGAATTTATTTCAAAAGAAGAAAGAAACACTGAAACATTGGCAGGATATGGTTCTTTTTTCATTTACTTAATCACTAAGTGAGTAAGGAGTGTTTACGAATGTGTCAAGTCTAACTTTTTTCAACTTTCTGTGATGCAGTCTCTACCTCAAATTGTGATGAATTTCCTAATCTTTGACCTCCATTTATGTTTATGTTCATTGAACCATGTTAATCTTTATTAATCTTAAATGAGTTGAAGCAATAAATTTACTGTAACACACCAGAACCTGCCATCTCTAGATGGTCTGAGAAAGTGTCACTTTTTCCATCTGTTCTAAGATGTTGAATCAAGTTGATTTATAAACTGAAGATCAACCAGAGGGCCACTGGTCAGCAAGAGGTCTCTGAAAAAAAAAGTTGATTATGTTAGGCTAGATTTATTCAGCAAACGTCTTCCTACTTTGTCTTGACAGGTTTATTTATTTACTTATTTAGAAATGTATAAAGGTGCCCAAGCAGCCCAACTCTACCATGACTCGATAAAAAAACATTCATAAAATTTATATATATATATATATATATATATATATATATATATATATATATATATTTGTTTTCTTTCTACATATATATTAAAAGAGGCAAATGTTAGAAGAAAGACCAATTTTTTTAAAAATAGTAAAAATAGTAAAAAGTCTACTGTAAACTAAGACCTAGGAAAATAGCTAAGTTTTCAAGTCTTTTTTAAAACATAACCAGGATGGGGGTCAAACATGTGGAAGAAGAAGAAGGTTCATCCAACAAGAATTGTGACAGAGAAGGCACATCACACACATTCCATTGTGATCATTTGGTCCTCTACATAAGAGGAGGCAACCAGGAACCATTTGTGAAACTGTACAGTGGTTGAAGAATCAGAGCATTGTAGCAATGTAGAAAGAAACCAAATTCCTTTGTGCCAGTTCTCATTCAGACTGAAGACAAAAAATAGAGTTGAAATTATCATGGGTGACTTGTGATATGTGAGAGTGTGTTTCACTGTTCAACTCCCAATTGTCTGAAGCCACCCTGGCTTGCCAACCTTACTTTCAATTCCAAGGGTTGGTTATTATCAATATAATTGATAGTAATTATTATTGAGAATAGATTTCTGGAAATGTGATCAGAGTTAGATTGCAGTATTTCATTCTAACAACTGTGCCACCATGGCTCTATTATTATTATTATTATTATTATTATTATTATTATTATTATTATTATTATTATTGTTGTTGTTGTTGTTATTGTTATTGTTATTGTTGTTGTTGTTATTATTGTTATTTATTTTTATTATTAATTAGGAGTTTGATTCCTTCGATTCTGACCAGCTCAAGGTTGACTCAGGTTCCCAACCTTCTGAGGTCAGTAAAATGAGGACTCAGATTGTTGGGAGCAACAGGATGACACTGTAAATCACTTAGAGAGGACTATAAACCACTAACCGCCTAATCCCTCTTGAAAAAAAAATAGAGCACAGAGTACCTATCAGCTCAAAATCAAATCCCACAACAATCACAACCACTACCTCAATGACAGTCACAACTACAACCAAAAATAACCACAAAACCACAGCCACAAACAATTACTATCCCATCAAATAATTCCACAAATAATATCCTCTTACTCATCAAAGACATCATGGAACATGAACAGAAATGTCCAAATGCCATCTTATTTGGTCTCAAAGACACCAATGAATCAGATGACATCACCAAAGTTTGCGATATCATAAGCAACTCAAATACAACAAACATCTCTCCTGAAGATATCATTGAAATAACCAGAGATGGCCCTGAGTTCAAATACAATGACAGCTCCGTGGACCCAAGATTTTGTAGAGTTGTATGCAAAAATGAGTCCAGTAAACGCATATTCATTCATACAATAAACGCCATTGCAAAAACCAATCCCAACCACAAAAAACTTCACTCAAGACCACTCTTATCCATACTGCAAAGAATCTGCTCCTGTGAACTCCCCGCAGAACTCAAAAACTGTCTAGACAATGGAGAAAAGGATCTATACATTGACTACCATGCTGATTGCATCAAAAGAAAGTCACACAACCAACAACTCTGCATCCAACCCTACCCCATCCAATCCAACTTCACTCAAAACTAGGCACACATGCCCCTAACTACCTCTATTCCAACCACAACTGGCCTTAAATGCAAGTTAATCAATGCAAGAAGCCTTGTACATAAAATACCTGAATCTCTCCTCTTACTAAATATGGCTAAATTCGACATTATAATTTTCTGTGAAACATGGCTCAACGCATCTCTCCCTGACTCCATTACCACAGTAAGAGACAATCACGTTTACCGATCAGATCGTGAAATCTGTAGAGGAGGTAGTATTGCTATCTTCTATAAAAAGTCCTTACATCTAAAAAAACATCCAAGTTACCCAGGAGCTTGCTATTCCTGAGACCATCATCTGTGAACTGTCCTTAAATATCACATTTCAGTTCTTACTATGTTACAGAGTCCCTGATTATGACATAGAACATGCAAACAAGCTAAATATACTACTAACATGGGCAGCATCCTGCCCACACGCTTTTATCTTTCTTGGTGACTTCAATCTACCTCATATTAACTGGACCCTTAATGAATGTACAACTGAACCCACACTTGCAACCTTCTACAATGCGGTAACAAATCTGGGACTGGAACAACTAGTAACCAACAACACTACACTTAACAACTGCCTTGATCTCATCTTCTGCAATAGTTTGAGTTCAGCTTACAGAATACAAATTAAAGAACCCTTTTCCAACAGTGACCACAACATGATTGACTTTTGTCTCAACATACGTCCACACAAAAATCATCACAACGACGGAATCCCCAATTCTAACTTCAAAAAAGGCAACTATGACCTTATAAACCACAATCTCTCATCCCTTGATTGGCAATTTCTATTCATTGGATGCAATACTGTAGAAGACCATTACAACATATTTTTACTTGAAGTCAAAAGAATCATCAAACTATATGTACCATTGACAACTCCCAAAACAAGAAAAACAAATTACCCATAACAATAAGGAAGCTTCAATCCAAAAAGAGATCACTTTGGCGAAAAAACAAATCTGGTCATATTGCCAACTTCAAAAGCCGATACAAAAATTTATGCCACCAGATAAAGATTGATTGCACCAATTATCATATTAAACAAGAAGAAAACCTTCTACGCACCAATTCCACCCACGCTTTCTACAATTTTGTAAACAGCAAACTAAAAGACTCAAGGTCCATCCCACCCCTGAAAGGACCTAAGAGTAAAGACTGCAATGATGACAGTATTAAACCCAACCTCTTTAACATATTCTTTGCCTCAGTATTTGTAAACAGCAATGGATCATGCCCAGTATTTCCTAGTCAAACCACAGACAACTACAATGATCCAATACATATTGATTTTACAGAAGACATTGTTGAAAAAGCACTACGCAATCTAAAACCATCTCTATCTATTGGACTGGATGGAATATGTGACTACTTCTTTAAAAAGCTATCCACTTCCATAGCCGAACCTCTAAGCATAATCTTCGAAAAAAATTTCAGGACCAGCTCCTTGCCAAAAATATGATCACAAGCCATGGTCATCCCCATCTTCAAAGAGGGAGACCCCAGCCTAGTTGAAAATTACAGACCAATCTCTTTATGCTGCATCATCTGTACAGTCATGGAATCAATTATTAACCAATCCATCATCCTCCACTTAGAGACAAACAACCTACTCTCTAATAAACAATTTGGTTTCAGAAAAAAAACTATCCTGTAATCTGCAACACTTATACTGCAAAAACATATGGATACACAATTCGATCAGGGCAAAGCAATAGACACAATCTACATAGAGTTTGTAAAGCCTTTGATTCAGTGGTACATGACAAACTACTCCTAAAACTAAAATCTTATGGTATTTCTGGACACCTGCATAACTGGAAATAAACATTCCTGTCAAACAGACAACAAATGGTCAAAATAGGTAGCATCCTATCAAATTCTGTACCTGTCAACAGTGGTGTCCCCAAGGCAGTGTTCTAGGACCAACTCTTTTCATACTCTACATAAATGACCTCTGTGATCATATTAAGAGCAACTGAGTTCTCTTCGCTGATGATGTAAAGCTATTCAACACCACAGACAATACTGCTACCCTTCAAAAAGACTTTGACTATGTATCAGAATGGTCAAACAAATGGCAACTTCAAATCTCAACAAATAAATGCTCTGTCCTACATATTGGCAAAAAAAAATATCAGAAAATAAAATACAGGCTGAATAGTCAAGACCTTGTTGATGATCCAAATTCTGTCAAGGATCTTGGAGTACTCATCTCTAATGATCTAAGTGCTAGAGCTCACTGTAACTACATAGCCAAAAAGACGTTAAGAGTTGTTAACCTAATCTTACGTAGCTTTTTCTCTGGTAATATTACACTACTAACTAGAGCACACAAAACATTTGCTAGACCAATACTCGAATACAGCTCATCAGTCTGAAACCCACATTACTTATCTGATATTAACACAGTTGAGAAAGTCCAGAAATATTTCACAAAAAGAGTTCTCCACTCCTCTACTCATTGCAGAATACCTTATGCCACCAGACTTGAAATTCTAGACCTAGAAAACCTAGAATCTTCAGTCTGATCTAAATATTGTATATAAAATCATACATTGCAATGTCCTACCTGTCAATGAATACTTCAACTTGAACCATAACAACACAAGAGCAAACAATAGATACAAACTCAAGGTTAATCGCACCAAACTTGATTGCAGGAAATACTACTTCAGCAACAGTGATCCATGTCTGGAATACTCTACCTGACTCTGTGGTTTCTTCCCCAAACCCCCAAAACTTTGAGGGTGTGCATAAGTGCACCAACATGCCTACCTTCCCTGTCCTATTGTGTTTTTTTTTTTAATTTTTCTTATAGGTATCCATGTATTTATAACTATGTTTTCACTTATACCTATTATCTTGTAAGCAATTGACAAAAATAAATAAATAAAATAAATAAATAAATAAAAACTGTAGAAGTGGTATATAAGTCTAAATGCTATTGCTATTAGCAATTGAATAATGAGCCATTTTTTATTTTTACTGTGGTTAATCTATTAAGCTGGAGAGTGATGGAAAGGGAAATCATAGAAATCACAGCACTGACAGTAGACAATAAAATCAGATCAGGAACAAAGCAAAGAGAAACTGAGAATAAATTGACAACAATTCTTGAAATCACAAACCTCTCACATGGGGAAAATATTGCAGAATCGAAAGCTGGATTTTGATATTGCATTAACCTGTGGAGTTGGGGAATAGGCTTGATATCCACATCCATCTGCTGATTGTACTTAGAATTAAGATCACCCACAAATCATACACAAGTTCTCTTAATTAAGTATATGACACTTTGTTTTGTCAGCTGTTGACAGCTGGAGGATTCATCTGCAAACAAAATCATTCTAAAGTGTGAAAAGTAGACTATGGCTGTAGAGTAAAAAGATGTACTAAAGAAGGTTACAGGCATTGTTCCAATTCAATCAATCAGAATGGTGCTGGAAGGGATCTTGGAGGTCATCTAGTCCAGCCCCCTGCTTAAGCAGGAGACCTTATATGATTTCAATCTCTTCTTAAAAACCTCCAGTGATGAAGCACCCACAACTTCTGATTGCAAGCTGTCCAATTGGTCTCATTGTCCCCACTGTTAGGAAGTTCCTCCTTATGTTACTGTATGTTCCTTATGTTAGGAAGATCTCTTTATGGAAAAGACATATTGTAGACATCACTTTCCACTTGCTGTTGGCTAGAGCCCTGCTCAGAGTTTGTGCCTAATCTAGAACTGTCTACCAGAGGACTGTATAAAAGTTTCCTTCTGTATACACAGACAGTTCTTAATTAACCAGCTTGTTATGAAACCACTGTAAAACTCCAAACTTCAACATTGTGTAGGCAGAAGCCATCCAAAGCAGAAAAAAACAGACCTCTACCCTTTAAAAAAATATCCCACTCAGCCAAGAAACATGAGCTCCTTCACTAAGCCCACACTACTTTAGATATTTCTGTTTGGTTCTGCAATATTCCTTTGAATTACTGCTTGAAATTCAGTACTCCTTCTCCCCTTACCCTCACCCCTAAATATTTCTTGTCTAATGGATCCACCTAGTGCACAAGCACTATTTAAAGAGAGAAAAACTTGTTGAAAAAATGTTCCCCTTTTCCAAACGTCCTACAGTGTTAAGGATTGATGCAGATGTTTCAAGAAGCATTGCCTAAGCATTGATGCTTCTGGGGCATACAACAAATCTTTAATCTTTCTGGTTATACTGTCATCACTGCAATGCACATAAAAGCCAACTCATCTTCTAAGGGCTGCAGCTGCAAGTTGCTCATCTTTTTGGCAAGATAACTTCAAATGGGTTGACCCTGCTTTACCCATTTTACTTTTCAGAAAAATCTTCTTGGGGAAAAAAAAGGAAGAGTAAAAATCAAAATATCTTGGATAGAAATGGATGAGCTAATAGAAAAAGGAATTACTCTCTGGAGAAAGTTCTATCTATAGAACCTGCATCAAATGAGACCAACATGACTTAAACCAGTTTGCAACCAATCTTTCTATGTTCATCCAAAATGATGTTCTTATTTGGTGGTATAGCAGTTAGAATGCAGTATTGCAGACTGCCAGGAATTGGATTCTCAACAATTCGGAATTGACAAATCTTTTCATCCTTCTGAAGTTGGTAAAATGAGGACTCAGGTTATTGGGAGCAATATGCTGACACTGTAAACCACCCAGAGAATGTTGTCAAGTGGATATATAAGTCTAAGTGCTATTGCTATTGCTGGTTCCATGTTTGTAATCAGTTAGCATTTCATGGTGAAAGTTCCTGGCTGAGGTAAGGTTATCTCAAATACCAAAAGCAATGGAATTGTATGCAAGTGGATTCTTTTCTGGATCAACTAAACAGTTTTCCTTTATGTTTGTCCATGCAGGTTGGGGGACACACCATGCTGCCCATCCGCTGGATGCCTCCTGAAAGCATTATGTACCGGAAGTTCACCACAGAGAGCGATGTCTGGAGCTTTGGAGTAATTCTCTGGGAGATCTTCACATATGGAAAACAGCCTTGGTTCCAGTTGTCAAATACAGAGGTATTGCGCATATAGATTTTGACTAAAAGAAACATTATCATGACCAACCCATACTATTTATGCCTTTTAGTTGATCAGCAGCCAAAGAAAGTCCACATCGTCCAATCTGATTGCAAATGGTTCTTTGGGATTTTAGGGGAAGTTGCCCTAAGAGCTGTGATGGTGCAGAGGTTAGAATGCAATATTATGGGCTAATTCTGCTGATTGCCAGCAGTTTGATCCTGACTGGCTCAAGATTGTCTCAGTCTTCTATCCTTCTGAGGTCGGTAAAATGAAGACTCAGATTGTTGCGAGGAATATGCTGACTATATAAATTGTTTAGAGAGGGCTATAAAGTACTGTCAAGTGGTATATAAATCTAAGTGCTATTGCTATTGCTTCAATTCTCCCAAGTGACTACATTATTTTGAAAAATGAGAAATGGGCAGTTTGTTGGAAGAATATTTCCTATACCTGGGCTTAATTTTTATTTGTTTATTTTATTTGTGTCCTTTATTATTTTTACAAATAATTCAAGATGGTGAACATATCCAACATACCTTCCTCTTCCTATTTTCCCCAGACTGAGAGAGTGTGACATACCCAAGGTCATCCCTCTGGTTTTAAACGACTAAGGTGGGCCTTGAACTCATTAGTCTCTTGCTTTGTAGCCTGGTGCCTTACCCACTAGACCAAACTGGATATCTTGCATTAAATGCATTGTATTTAATGTACTAAATGCATTAAATGCATTAAATATTTTGCATTAGTACAATGTATTAAACACATTATATTGTATCTAAAGTATGGTTCCCTCCAGTTTTTTAAGATAGCCCCACATCACCATTTAAAATACTACTACTACACATACAAACACACACACACAAATGTAGGGAATGGTAGAATGCCCATGAAATAATGTGAAGTGAAAGAGAATGCATTCCCGAATTTAATAATATAGATCTCAAAAGATTCTGAAATCTCTGTCTTTTGATAGAAGTCAACATGCTGAGTTTGTTTGTGCTAATTTCTGAATAGCACAGGAAAGATAAAGTATTTTCATATTTAATATATTAAATATATTTAATTTAATATTTCATAATATAGTCCAGGTTAGATAAGGCACTTAAAATAAAATGGTCTAAAACAAATAGAAATTCTAGACTTCTGATGCAAGTCAGTTCCTATGTTTTTTCCACTCCCAACATTCCACAAAAATATATAAGCAGATAAGCCTTTTGGGTTGTGCATAATGTTTTTGGGGAGGCCAAAGGGTTACAATAAGTGAAATAAGGATGCAGCATGTAGGATTGATGCTAAACATGTGGGAAGGGGCAGGATTCCTTGTTTTCTTTCCTTCTCTCTCTCTCTTTTTTTTTACCTTGGGAAAGAGGCTATTTTGATTGATTTAATAATTACATTAAGCCTATTTTATGTTTACATTGAAAATGGTAGGAAACTGAAATTCATGGATTAGTTTGGAACGTTCCAGAAAAATAATGGTGACTTTCAACTTATAGAACCCTGGGGAGTTTCTGGGTTTGGTCTGTTGTGGTCAACTTCAAATGTTGGAAGTTGCCATTTTGTTTTAGATTGGAACCAAAAATGTAAACAAGAGAAAGACTGCACTGCTAGGACATGGCTTGAGTTGTGATATTGTGATATCTTTTTTTTTTTTTTTTGAAACAAATTTTATTAATTTTTAAAGACAAACAAACCATCATTAACCATTGAATACATAAACCCTCTTTCCATTATAAATTTTACAAGTCGAATAAGACATTATTTTATACAACATAGTTCTGTTTTACACCATTTCCATATAAATATATAAATATCTCTTAGCAAATTTCTCATTATTTCTCTTTACTCTTATTCAATTTCATTATTATTATTATTTTTTCTTATATTTATCCAATTTATAATCGTCATCTACATTTCTCTCTGACTTGGTTACCATTATTCTCATCCAACATGCCTCCGAGGTTTTATTAATTCTCAAACAAACATAAACACACAAAACACACAATAATAAAACTTCTTTTAAGAAAGTAGTTTGGACCCAGATTACCACTCTTTATATGGACTTCAATTAGCTTCGTGCTCATCTTATATACCATTACCTATTTTATTTACCATTCTATATCTTCTATATAACTACTCCCCGCTTTTCACTCTTCTTAATTCTATTTTATTTAATTCATTTTAATTTAAATCATTGTGTTTGTATCTTTTGTCCATTCTTTCCAAATTATCCATTTATCTCATTCCCTACAAAAAAAAAAAAAGATTTCTCCTGAAATCACTGATCAGAGTATGATGCCTTTCTATCCTCCCCCTAAATTAATATTTAAAATAATGCCCATTACCCAATCTGATTCTGCTTAGTACATTCTACCAGCTAACTTTTAAAAAGAGGAAAGAATAATAAATCCAAAATGATTAATATAGTTAAATAATAAATCTAAATGTTAAATCTTGTAACATTCCAATTATCTATTTCAAAAACAAATGCTACAATAGTAAGTTTATAGTAACATCAATACAACAATCAATTAAACTCTTCAATTAAACTCAATATTTTAAACATTCCTTTTAATATTTTGTTAAATTTTAAAGTCTATCATTACTAAACATTTCAATATTTTAATCTTTTATTAATTCTTATAACATTATAGTTTTCTATTTCTAATACAAATACTACAATACCATCTTATGTACCTTGCAGAATCTTCTTTTTAAAAGAAATTATACATTACCCTTTATCCCTAAAAAAAATTCCTTTTCTCCCATCTTGATTCATACCTTTGTGGCTTTTCCCCCCCTTTTCCCTTTCTTTCTTATCCCACCTGGCCTTTTTACACCCCCCCCTCCTACTTTCCGCCTTTTTAGCTTCCCCTCTCTGCTGTATTCCTTTTTTCTTTTGCTTACTAACATTGTGTTGATTTTGCATCTTATTTTTCTCTTTCTTGGGTGTTTTTTTTAAGTCTTAAGTCCTTCATTTTCCTTCCTCTCTTTCTCCTTTCTTTCTTAATTAAGTTTTGAGATTCATTGAAGATGGCGTCTTCTTCTTCTTCTTCTTCTTCTTCTTCTTCTTCTTCTTCTTCTTCTTCTTCTTCTTCTTCTTCTTCTTCTTCTTCTTCTTCTGTTTCCTCCATCTGTTGTTGTGCTTGCTGATAAATAGCAAGCGCCATTTCTAAAAGAAGGAAGGCTTCTTTCACAGCGTCCTTGCCTTCTTTTTTTATTTTTCCATATCCTTTCTAAGTTCATCAACAGGTAAAGCCATTGTAAATCTTTTCTTTATTCTTCTTCTTAAAACAACCAAGATGTTTCAAAAGTTAGAACAGTTCCCCAAAGTCCCAGAGATATCAATCAATCCAAACAAAGCACAAAGTTATCACTTTCTCTTCCTGGGGTGATATCAATAAAAGGGAAAAGAAAAAAAGCCCAATCTATATTTTAAAGCCTTATTGCAATTAATTTCTAGTCTCAAAATCTTCAAGGTATCTCCTCCAACAAGATCTTAATATTTTCTTCTTTTTTTTTGTCCTCTCCCTTCCCACTTATAGCAAGAAGTCAAGTTTTTACCTTTTATAAAAAGACAGGTTTCTCAATGGCATTTGTTGATTCCATAGGGAAGGAGAGTAAACTTTCCCTTTCAGCACCTCAAATTTGCCACTTGAAATTCTCCTTTGGAAACAAAGTATCGTTCAAAAATAGGCATAGTTTTCAGGATGTTAGGTGTCTCTTAAAGTCCTGGGTCAGCCAAAAAACTTTCTCTTGTAAACTTTCTCCCCTCTTCCTCCTGCTCAGTCTTACCCAGCTGCCGGCTTCTCTGTGGCGGCCATTACAGACCGCCGCTCCACCATCTTGAGAAAAGGAGGTTTTGCTGGCTGGGGAGGGGGTCTGCAACACCCCAAACCCCTCTCCGGCTCCCCCTATCTTCGGCTGCCTCTGTGGGGCAGCCTTAGCTTCCAGACCCATCAGGATCGGAGGCACCAAGACGGCTAGCGCCGCAGGGATCGCACAGGATTGCGAATCCCTGCCGCTGCCGAAGCCGACAAACCGGAAGTCCGATATTGTGATAGCTTTAATTAAGGTTTGTGGGAGAAAGAACAGCTGGAGTGTAAGACATAAAATCTGGCAACACCCACTGTAGTGAACTATAATGTTTATTGTTTTCTTTACCAGTGGTAATTGAAGCTTAATGTGATACATGGGTTCTTTGAGGTTTCTTGGGGTATTCCTGATTTGATTTTTAATCCTAGGCTGCTAACCAAGGCATGCATGGGTAAGACAAAAACACAAGGGCAAATAAGCCAGAAATTACCCAGAAAGCCTTGATGATTGCTATCTTCTGCAAAAAAAAAAAAACCAACCCAGTGATTTAAATAAACCATGGCTTCAAGGAATTGTTGGCACAGATCATCCTTGATGACAGAAATCTAGAAATGTATTATTTAGATCAGGAGTCTCCCACCTTGGCAATCTTAAGGCTTGTGAACTTCAACTCCCGGAATTCTGGCAGTTGAAGTCTGTAAGTTCTTAAAATATCAGACCTGCCAGCACGTAAACCTCTAAATAGAAACTATCCTTGCCTCCATTTGTTGAGACAGATATAATTTTATTAGAAGACAAGTATACCAAAGTGTACTACAAGACACATTAGAAGATAAGTGGATTAGAACCCGTAAGTTCAACTTTTCCCTCCCGTAATTGCCTCCCATCACTGATCCTTCCATGACCATTTGGGTTCAATAAGATGTTTTCAGAATGGTCACTTCAAGTTTGGTTGGTATGCAACTGCATTTTCTCCCAGCCAGGTGACCCTGAAGCATCATCTTGGGGAGATGCAAAAGTTACTTTCGCTTTCCCCCAAGTATTCCCACTCCCATCCACTATCCCTAGAGTGGGACTCTAAACTATCCCTGCATGGTAGCAAAGCACACAAGCAAGTATAAGGTGGCAGTTGACATTTAAAGTTGCCAAGGTTGGAAATCTCTGTGTTTAGCTCATGCATATGGGAGAAGGAGATTGGTTTTAAAAAGTAACAGATCAGTCAAATTATAAAGGAGGCAATGCATAAAATTAACCCTCTATGTTTCCTATTGCAGGTCATTGAGTGCATCACCCAAGGCCGAGTCCTGGAGAGGCCCCGGGTTTGCCCCAAGGAAATTTATGATATCATGCTGGGATGCTGGCAGAGAGAACCTCAGCAGAGGCTGAACATTAAGGAAATCTACAAGCTCCTTCATGCTCTGGGCAAAGCTACTCCAATCTACTTAGACATCCTTGGCTAGCAGCGACCAAGCTTCAAAGTTGTTGCTGTGTCTTTTTTCTCCCCACCCTACCTCTCCCTTGACCTCAAGCCAACATATTCATATAAACTCAAGTGCCTGCTATACATACAACACTGAAACAAACAAAACCGAAAGAGACACGTTAAAGGGAAATATGTAAACCCTCAATCATATGTAAGGCAGTTGGGGCTATATACAGAGAGAAAGAGAGAGAGAGGGAGAGGGAGAGCTTTTGCTCCCGTAGCTGCTGCTGTTAAAAATATAACATCCCAGAAGCAGAAGGAAAATGTGAGAGAGATTGAAAGATTTCTACAGTATTAAACAGAACACGAGGGGAAAAAAACAATATTTAACTTAAGATGTGGAACTGCAAATCCTACAGTGTCTTTTAGATTCTGGCTATTGGGTAGAGTTCGATTCATTTGGAAACATAGAGCAACAACAACAAAAGAAAAGTTGACAAAAGCATGCCTAATTGGGCACCAAACTGGCAATGGTCCTGTTATTCCAGGATGATTCTCCCCTGAAGTAACTCCTTTTAAGAGATCTCGTCTACCATCATAATGCCACCAGCCCCACCTTGCCCTTCTGGCTTTAACAATTCTGGAACCTCTGTTGTCTCCAGCGTATCTCATTCTACTCCAAGGTTTCTTGTTCTCTCCTATGTGTAAATGTTTCGGTTTTGGAATATATACCATTCAGAAAGTTCATTTCACCTACTGGTCAAATGAAGCATTCGAGGAACGTCCACTCAGTTGCACGGAAACAAGAATGGATCTAGCATCGTTTACCTGATTGTTTTCATATTTCCTTTCCTTTCCAAATGAGAGTCCTGGAAATGATCTCAAGGACCAAACAAATATCTGCAAACAGCCATACATGAAGAAAATTTAGGAAGTGGATATCCTGGAGACAAAATCCCAACAATTTCTAATTTATATATATATATATATATATATATATATATATATATATATATATATATATATATATATATATATATTGATCTCATCCAACTTCTCATCAATCCTGTTGTCGGGTAGGTAATCTGTCCCCATTCTGGACGTGATGGTGGTCTTAAAGGCAAGAAAAGAGAGAGGTATGTCTGAAGGCTCCACGGAAAGTTTATGATGAAGCACAAAGTAGAATCCAAATGTTCTCTATGTTTACCTCCTCTATTATGACCTGGGTCAATCTGTATCTCTTGCCACTTCAGTGAGGAATGGAAGTTCTCCGTGATTGTAGCTTAGAATCCATCTGAAATATTAACTGAAGGGGGCTGGGTCCCCTCTGATCAATCTATGATGATTCCTCCTACTCCACCCTCTCCATGTTTCTCTCCCCCCACCCCCATCCTTTCTGCTTTGGCTTGCCAACTGATTTTTACCCAATAAACTTACCAAAAAAGAAAACCCAGGGTTGGAATCTGTTCAGCAGCTAAAAAGGCATCAACAGCTGCAGCTCCCCTCTACCTCTTCCTTTCTTGATCAATATTCCTCTCACATTAGCAGCCTCTTGAAAAGACTGGTGCATCTTCTCTCAAGACACTGTGAAATGGAGCTTCATAGTCAGCTTAGCAGGAAAGGTGGGGAAGAAGGTAAGGAAGCTGTAATGGACATTCTTGTAGCTCCACAAAAAGCAAATTTGGAATGAAAGGAGAGAATAATAAAAGGGGACTCCTCGATCATGTTTGTAGAGGGGTTAGAAGCCAATGGGGAGTGTTCAAGTCATTGGTTTATGCAGTTGGAGATCCATGAAATATCTTTGGTTTATTTTGCTCATGTCAAATTAGGAAGAGAGCATTTCTTCTCAATGGAATTTGGCTGTGGTCAAGCTAATGTCTTGAGATAAGTCCCTGTACATGAACTAAATGAACAGTGGGAGGTTCAGGTTATCAAGGGGACTTTTTTTTTTTTGTCAGTCCACATTTCTAAGTGAAATGAATACACTTTGCACTTTCTGGATGATGGGGCAGAACAGAACACCACTATTCTGATTCTGCACTTCTCTGGAATTTGTGATGCTGTTCTTAACCCAAAACATGCGTGCAAAAGAAAAGGAAAGAAAAAGCATGCATTGGGGGAAGATTGTGTACAAAAAATATGTATATCAGGGAAATAAAGCATACAAAATGAATATACTAGGGAATTTGCATATAAAAATGAATGCCTTCTTGGGGGGGGGGGAGGTTTACCTGCAGAAATGGCATGGACTTCCGATGGAATGGACTTTCAAGGGAGTACCTGAAAAACGGGGGGGGGGGGGACATCTGATCTTTACATTCCTGAATGAAATGTGTCCAAGAGAGAAAAAGTACTGCCAGAAGAAACCTCTTCTCCAGACTTTTGATGGAGCTATCTGGGTAGATGACCCAATGTTTGTGCCTCAGTGGAGATATAGATGTGGCTGAAGCTTGCACTCATAGTGATATTGAATGTTTTCTTTTGAAATGAGAAGGTTCAGTGCAAAGAGAGTGGAGGAGACCAATACAGAAGCAGAGGCTTGTTGAGTTAGAACCAAGGACTGCAAAAGTTGGCTTAGGGTGGGCTCACCACAAGTTGCAGCACCTAATTCACTTGGCTGATCTCCAAAATGTTAAGCACATTTGGATTAGAATAGTAATCAAATGGGAGATCACCAGGAAATGTTAGGGGTGTATGTCCATGAAGTCACCAGGAACTGAGTTTAACCCCAGGGAGTCTTCACACTGCAGATATATGTACATATTTAACCATCTGTCCCTCACTCTAGGGACTCATAATCACTGCATATCTAAGAAGTGGTTTCGGGAAGTGAGATTTCTTAATTGCACTCTCACCAAAACACAGTTCTCAGGATTCTTTAGCAGAAGCTGCAATATTTTTTAAAGTCGTATTGAACTATCTAGGTTGGTAGCGAGTCAATGTCCTTAATAGGTCTAATAGCTCTGACAGTCATGTTGAAGGCTTAGTCCCTCCTATGTTGTGTAAATTGAGAATACGTTTGGATATGATTTGTTCCTGGACCAAAGGGGATTTAAATGATGAACCTCATTATGTAATTATTTTGGAAATTAAAGTTGCAAAAAGTTGTGCATATCTGGGAGGAGACCAAGAAATCCTTGAGAGAAACAATGTACAACCTTAATTTCTCTTCCTTGCGGATTGTTTTGTCTGCAATACCCATATGTTTGACCAGCTTTAATGAATGGAGTCATTGGCTGAATATGTGAAAAGCTTGAGTTTATGAAATATTCCAGGTCATCACCATTTTCCTCATCATCATGATCACCACAAATAGCACGACTACCACCATACTATCAATTTCCATAATATTATGCAGAGATTTAAACAGGCACAAATACCTAAGAATCCTGCATTCTCAAATTTGTGAAGAAAGAAATGAAGGAGAAGGAAGAAAGGATGGGAAGGAGAAGAAGAAAAAGTAATAATGAATACATGGAGTTTGCATTCATTTAACATTATTATCAAAAATTGTATCAAATTGGGAGGCAATCGAGAATATGTTTAGACTTTACTCTTTGCTATGCTTTTATAAGAAGATCGTTTTGTGGGCATCCAAAACAAAGATGTGCAATTTATGCAACCCATTGGGCTTTAAATAAGTTCCTTGAGTCTTCTGTCTGACTTGTCTTGCTCTTTGGGAGATAGAAGGAAGTGACACATGGAGAAAGAACATGTTCATATCTGGGAGGTAATATAGCCTTGGACTAAGTCATGTCTAGAGGAGAGGTGGAAAAAGAGTGAAGGATTTCCTTTTCTCCCAACTGTTCCATTGATAGACAATACATTAGGGCTGAATTGAGCTCTCTCACTTTAAACTAAGGTCTACATTAAGAGAGAGAAAATTCTCATAGCTTGAAGAACCACTAGGAGCTGTAACCCATTCACTCTTTCATGAACATATTTATACACCTATGAACACATGCTTTTGAAGAAATGTTGTGGAATGTGATGAAGTTGAAATCCCTCTTTGCCTCTAAGGTTCCTTATCACAATGTTCTTTCTTGGGTGCTATTAATAGCGATGGAACTGTAACTTTGATAAAGAGTTACTGATGAGAGGGATAAAATTAGAGCATATCTCCTGGCACAGCCAGTCATCTTGATCAAGATGGCAGTGGACAAAGAACAGTCTTGATAAAGATTCATTGGGGAAAAGGACTGGATTAAATGCCTCTTCTCTGCTTGCCTGTCACCAATTATCTTTCCCTGAAAGGATGTTTTCTCACCATTAACTGTTTTGAGGAGGTTTGTTGCCTGCTCGATAGATAATTAGCTTTTTGGCAAGGAAAATGGGTGGGGCTCCCTAGTGCAGAGTTTGTGTGTGCATGCATACATGCATGGGCACACTTTCCTGAAGTCACCCTCTCTACAAAACTTATACATTCCCCATCTGTTGTCCTCCTCTTTAAAAAACAACAATTCCACGATTATGCCATTTGTCATCACTTGTCTGGAGTTTTGTTTCAAATTGGAACAGTCCATCTTCAAATATTTCTTGGGGTGTAAAGGTTATAATATGTGCAATGCATGAAATGAAAATGACAGCAATATATTTTGGATGTGTGGAAGGCAAAAGGCAGCATTTTAAAAGTTCTTTTATTAAAAAAAAAGAAAGAAAGAAGTGAAGCCAAATGGGAGGAAGGCCCATCCTATCTTAGGAGAAAAGGAGCTCCCAAGGTGGAAATTACCTTATCTGGAGCTGATAGGACCACAAATAATAAAAGTAAACATAAATTCCTCCATGAGATCTTCTTTTGAAGACAGAATTGTTAAGGACACAAATACCTAAGAATCCTGCATTCTCAAATTTGAGAAGAAAGAAAGAAGGAAATGAAGGAGAAGGAAGGAAGGGTGAGAGGAGGAGGAGGAGGAGGAGGAGGAAGAGAAGAAGGAGAAGGAGTAATAGCAATGAATAAATGGAGTTTGCATTCATTTAGCATTATGCCACCACCCACTAGCATATGTCTTATATTTCATATAATTTATAAAATCATAGTGGGAAGAAATGGTGTTTTTTCTTTTCTTTTGAGAACTCTCCAAGCTTGGCTTAATTTATCTTAATCACAGCAAAGTTTCTAACGATTTTCCCACTGCCAATATCACCCCTCAACTAAGTAGGGATCTTAGCAGGACTATCAAAAGGTAGTCTCTGACTCCCAGAGCTTACATGATGAGCCAAGTTCTGAGTAAGCAGAAACCTTGCCATCCCCTGAATGAGTTTTACCTGATACTCTGTCATTTAGCAGTTCAAGAAGCCTTGCAAATTTGACTAACCCACACCTCTCAAGAATAAGTGGGTTTTCAGCAGAACTTCCTTTTCCTGTTCTTGGATGCAAACCAGATTTTTGTCATTTCCTCTGCCTTTGCCCTTCACAGTTTGCTGCTGAAAAAAAAAAGAAAGAAAGAAAGAATATCAGTTGCTAAAGAATTACTCTATTCGCAAAGCCCAGAATTTACATGATTTTACAGCATTTACAGAAGTTGTGAGTGCTCCATCACTGGAGGCTTTCAAAAAGAGACTGAACAACCATTTATCTGAAATGGTACAGGGTCTCCTGGTTGAGCAGGAAATTGGATTAGAAGATCTCCAGGGTCCCTTCCAGCTCTATTATCATACGTTCTATGTTTTAAGAGAGAAAATTGGGATCTAGTCCCAGGACAACAATGATCTACAGCAGGGGTCTCCAACCTTGGCCCCTGGAAGCCTGGTGGACTTCAACTCCCAGAATTCCACAGCCAGCTTTGCTGGCTGTGGAACTCTGGGAGTTGAAGTCCGCCAGGCTTCCAGGAGCCAAGGTTGGAGACCCCTGATCTACAGGTATCCATTTGGAAACCTCAGTGCCTTCTCCCATAGGTTCTTCAGTGAGAAATGGTGCAGTTCAGTTCAGAATGATGCAAATTCCCATTAATCTCATTGCCTATTAAGAGATAGAGGGGCAATAGCAATAGCTCTTAGAATTCTATACCTCTTCAAAGTGCTTTGCAGTCCTCTCTAAGCAGTTTACAGAGTCAGCCTATTGACCCCAACAATCTGGGTCCTCCTTTTACCCACCTTGAAAAGATGGAAGGCTGAGTCAACCTTGATTGTAAGCATCTCTGTTCTTAGCATACCTGATCCAGACCTCCCTCTGTTTCCTTTGCAGCAGGGGATAAAATAATCATTGAGCTGAGACAAAATCCAGCTCCTCTGGAATCTTGAATGGTTGAATCCTGGTGTATATAGACACATGTCCATATGAGGTGTCCCTTCCTTCTCTCAGAGTCAATAAGGCAAAAAAATTTTTCACACCCACTAGCTTTCCATCCAGATCTACTGAGTCTACAATTCCATATAGTCTCAGCTAGCATTGGGAGAAGATGGGATAGGGGTTTATTTTAAGGTTCCACTGGTAGAGACTTTAATACAGTGCCTCTTGACCTTTTGGGTACCAGGGACCAGTTCCGTGGAGAGAGGACTGGAGGGGCTGTGGTTTTGCATGCTACTTTCATCCCATGGATAGGGCTTCACTTGTTTGCATGGCCCAGTTTCATGCTTTAACACACCTATTTTTACCCTTTATGGATTTTTTTTTTTTTTACTATGAAAATGTAATGCAGAAGACCTGCAATTTTCAAGAGGATGGAAGGAAGACCCCAGTTTGCTCCCCATTGCATTTAAGTATCGGTCATGGTGAAACCACCTTCTGGATGTTCTGCTGGGATGGTAGAACTTCTGCCAAATTCCATCGTCAGTTGTGTTGCAGCCCAAATAAGCTCTGACATACCCATTTGCTCCATAGCAAAGCACCAAGTCTCAGCAGGAAGGCGGAGGGGCAGGAGAGAACACGTGAGAGTAAACATGCCATTAGCCTCCACAGAGTGATGTTCAATTGAGTTTCTCACAAATCCTGAGTTAATGTGAAAGGGGAGAAAGGCTAGAAGTGGAGGTGGCAATCAAAGAGGAGAGTTCATTCTGGGAGGAAAACAGAAGAGGAAAGACAGGGCACAAATGTCAGCTTTTATGGCACAAAGTACAAACTGCAGTAATACACTCTGAATGATTTGGATTGTTTAAAAGTGAGATTCTGGACAAGTGTTAGCAGAAAACAAAACTATCAACACACTCCTCCCAATATCTATTCATCCCTCCCTTCCCTTTAATTTCTTCTTCCTTCCCTCCCTCCCTCTTTCCTTCCTCTTCCCTCTCTATCTTTTTCTCCTCCTCCTCCTCCTCCTCCTCCTCCTCCTCCTCCTCCTCCTCCTCCTCCTCCTCCTCCTCCTCCTCCTCCTCCTCCTCCTCCTCCTCCTCCTCTCTCTCTCTCTCTCTTCTTCTCTCTTTCTCTCTCTCTCATTTTTCTTCCTCCATTCCCCTTTCCCCCTTGTCTGTGGTTGGACTCATTCTGTTGCCAGATGCAGAAAACAAGCAATCAAACCCTCACAACTCCTAAATTCCAGGCATGAGAAGAGAGTAAGGGAGGTTTTCAGTATTAAATGCAGGACATTCTCAAATGAATGGACTTGCTATTTCTTTATGTTTTGTCTCATCCGCAGTTCAGGGTACATTTACTGCAGCTAGTTTTGTGTTTGTTTTGCTTCTGCATCTTGTTCTGTTCTGGGCGTGGGGGAGATCTCTGAAATAGATTGCCACCTTTGTACTGATCCTTAAAATCTGTTGAATTACATGCTACTGCATCCATGATCCTCTGAGCCACCAACCAGCCAGCCACATAGTTATGTTTGTACATGTGCCAAGTTAATCATTTCATTTGCTTGTGAAAACCACATGGGATAATCCAATAAGCCAGAGTTAAGCTAACCATGGCAAATGAGCCATGCCAACCAACACAGGGGCAAAATATGAATTGGTGGCTGAGAACACGTTGAAGGCAGAGCTTCTGAAATTGGCTTTCCATGATTTCTTGGATCAGATGCACACTGCTCATAGCCCAACGAATCAGGAATTGTAGCTTATCCACAAGACTTTTTTTTGTGTTGCTGCTTTCTGTATGCCTCAGGCAAATTAAAACAATTCTTCTACAGTGCCCTTGAATTTGTAAATGTTTCTCTAATCTTCTCCATCCAACAGAGATCTGTTTTCCTGACACGAGGAAGTGATCTTGCTGCCTCCGCTTTCCATAACATCTGACAAATGCAGGACTAGAAAATACAGAGCAAGAGAACAATTTTGTGTTACCTCTGGGAGTCAGGCTGGGTTATCTAATAGATCATTCTCATCTCTGCCATCTTCGTCACCCTGTTGGCCCCAATTTCAAAGCCTTCTTTGTCCAATCAGGTATTCATCCCACTGTTCTTGATTCCTCTCACTTTTTTCCAAGAACTTTTGCCTGGGGAGGGAGACTGGAGAAGCACAAATAGTATCTGACTCAGAAAGGATGATCCCAGCCTGAGACAAATAAGGTCTGAGAGTCCATTCTGCCAGGCATAACCAAGCACATTACAGATTGTTCTAGATTTATGACCACAATGGAACCCAATTTTTTTGTTGTTAAGTGAACTTTGCCCCATTTTATGGCCTTCCTTGCCACAGTTGTTAAGTGAATCCCTGCAGCTGGTCAGTTAGTAACCAAATTGTTAGAGAATCTGGCTTCCCCATCAACTTTGCTTGTCAGAAGGTCACAAAAGCAGATAATGTGAGCCTGGGACACTGTCATAAATATGAACGAGTTGCCAAGGATCTGAATTTTGATCCCATGATTGTGGAGATGCTGCAAGAGTCATGCCTGTGTAAAACAGTCATAAATCACATTTTTCAGTGCTGTTGTAAGATTGAACAGTGACCCAAAAAAGTGTTATAAGTGGAGGACTATATCTGTAATCTGTGGCCTGAACAGAAAATCTGCTGAAGGATGGAGGTTTGCTGTTGTTTCATGCATTTTCACAAACTCTTCTCAAGTGCTGGAGCTTTGACTGGGCTGTGTGATTGAAGGAAAGTGTGCCCCCCCCCCCCGTGTGTGTGTGCATGGGCGCATGTGTTTAGGGGTATACTTGAACCTGCATGTCCTTTTTCCATTACAAAACTTTTTCATGCCATGTATAAAGCTAGCACAACACTGCTCATATACAACTACTACTTCAGTTGAGTTTACTGACATATGTATATATAACTTGCGTCTATGCTCTATGTTGAAGTTGTGAATGCAGCAGTTTGGAGGGTTCACGCAATACATTGACACACCAACTGATCAGATAGATTGATCTGCATAAAATGGGACCGAAAATAAATCAACAACCAAGGTTAAAAAGAGAGAACTGTGTCTATACTATGCCTTACTGAACTGTGAAGTTGTATGTCATGGCAAAAGCATCTTCATCTTTAACAGTTAACAGAGTTGGAAGGGATCTTGGAGATCTTCTAGTCCAACACCCTTTAATTACAGTATGTATTTTTGCCAGGGATCTTTGGATCCTGAGGAACTTGATGGATTCCTCCTCGTTTCCCAAAAAAATCAGACAATGGATTATTCTCCAAAAGCTCTGCTTGTTTTTTTTTTTTTTCTTCCCTTTTGGCATGGTTAAGAATTCAGATATGCATCTGTGTACTGTATGTATGTGTAATCAGAGGTATGCATATGTAACTCTGATCTGAAAAACAGAAGGCTAGATAGAGCATGTATACAAACTCTTACATGAAGGCACTTAGCAGCTAAGGCTAAAAGTGTAAGCATCTGACAAGATGCATTCAGTTAATTTCATTGGTACATTCATGGATTTTGAGTTGCGTTGTTGTGTTGCAGATATTTTAGGAAAGCTCTTAAGAACTTTTGGGAGTGAGAATTGCTCATTTCTGTTGTTAGTTGAGGCACTACCTATTTATAGTCCGGTTTCGCGTGGCTTCGGGGCAGCAGGAATTCGCGATAGCTCGCGATTCCTGCTGTGCTAGCCGTCGAGGTACCCCCGATCCAGATGGGTCAGGGGGATATGGCTGCCCTGTAGGGACAGCTGAAGAGAGAGGGGAGTCGGATAGGGGGTTGGGGGTGTCGCAGACCCCCCCTTTTGCCGGAAAAACCCTGTCTTTAGCATATTTCTTGTCTGATGGTTCCTTTACTGTTGGTGATTGATCTTAAAAGATGGAAGCTATCCACCACTTTAGAATCTTCACTGTGATTTCTAAGGCTGGTTTTTGTACCAGTTGTCATGAGTTTAGTCTTCTTTCTATTGAAAGATAGTCTCATTTTTTCATGCATTCCCTTACTAGGTCTTTGATATGATTTGTATTTTGACCTAGCATAGTAAGGTTATCAGCATAGAACAGGCTATTGACATTCCTTCCTCCAATTTTAAAACCGTGTTCACCTTCCAATTTAACCTCCCTCATTTTATATTCAGCATATAGATAAAATAAATAAGGTGGTGATATACAATCTTATTTCATTTCTTTAGAAACCTGGAGCCAGTTTATTTCTTCAATCTGGAAAGTACTGTGTATAGATTTCTCATAAGGCAATGCAATGGATCTGCATCTCCATGTCTCTAAGATATACTGGGCCAGCCCTTCTCTCTCAGCCAGCCTACCTCACAGGGTTATTGTTGTGGGAAAAATAGGAGGAGGAAGTAGTGTTGCTTATATTCACCACTTTGACTTCTTTGTAAAAATAATAAAGGTGAAATACAAACAAATGATTTAAAAATAATAATATACCATAGCTTGACAGGGTTTGTGCAATCAAACATTTTTCTTTTATCAATTAAATACATAATCATTTATTTTTCATATCCTCTTTCCTTTCTCATTTATCCACCATGCATCAACAACAATATCTCTTGCTCCATGGCCTTTTTATAATCCAGCTTGAATATCTGGTATCTCTGTTGCGTGATCTTAAAGTTTTTTTGCTGACATATGAAATTAAGGATATTGTTCAACATGTTGGACACTCTGTTAAAATTGCTTCATGTCTATGGAGAGTCTCAATCATCCAGTTCATGGTTGTCCCAAAAGTGTTTTTTTTTTTTTTCAAAAGTCAACTGGACTTTTTTGTGTTTTTTTTTCCTTTGAAAACACAAGCGAAATGTTCTCAAAGGGAAAAAAACAAACAAGAAAGTCCAGTTGTCTTTTGATTAAATGCACCTTTGGGTCTCCTTTCTTTAGTATTGGCTATCTAGACCCTATTGCTTACCCCTAAAAATGGCAGCCAAATCTACCATACATACATACATACATGCATGCATGCATACATATGTACACATATAAAACTAGCTCCAACATTGAATTTATAGATAAAGTTATTGCTTGCTCCTTCTTATTCACTGTCTTCTCTTTCACATCCACATTGTGCCCCATGATCAAACTTTTCAAACAAAGCCCAATGTCTTCATAAGAAGTGAATCTTTAGACCACAAACAGTTTGGATTTAAAACTGAGAAATTTGCTGCTGAATAAACCCATGCACACAAAGCAGATCCACTTTCATTTCCTGCAGTCTGGATGGAAATGGCTGTTCTATTAAGACTTCAGAAGATGCACTAGCCTAGAGTAAAATCACAACTGTCAGGCAGAGTTGACATCTAGATTAATCCCTGTACACACAACATTATAACAAAGCTCATTGAGATACTAAGGAAATGAGTGAGGAAATGATCCCTTATAAATCCCACATGGAGCAAGGGCAGCTCTCCTCTTTCATCCCCTCCAGGATGAAAAGCTGTCGTAAGTTGCCCCCATGACATGTCGAGTGGACCTTATAAACAGAGGTTTTGCTGAACCTTTTGCTCCACCAAAAGCAAGAGTTTCCTCCTGCTCCTTTGTTATGTATTTAATTCCCTCTCCTAATCCCCTTAAGGTGTTTTTATGTCAAAGAAATTAAATACTCTTTGCTGATGGCAAAGGCTTCTGCTTGTTTATGTATCAAGAATCCAAATGACGTCTCTGGAAAAGAGCAAGTCAGCTTCCGGACTGGCAATTTAGTTCCCTCTCTTGAGTAGCTGTGGATGACTTGGTCTCCAAAACCTGAAACTTGCATAAAACTTGTTAATTTAATCCCAGTGACCTGGCAGCCTACCTCCCCAGGTGATGCCATACTCCATTACATGCTACACACCTGCAGTTTTGTGATGGAGCTATGTTTTATTTCATACAATCATGGTTTCATACGGGTGTAATGGCACACACAATAGCCTTTCATTCAAAGTAACTCTTATTGGTTTATAATATAACATGCAAAAATACAAATAATAGGAAAAATAGGGGAGGAAAAAGGGAAGAGAAAAGTGTAGAAAAGAAGGGAAAAAAGAAAGAAAGGCATTGACTTTCCATTCCCTTTGGTGGAGTAAAATAAAATAGTAACATCAAACTTCAACTTTTCACTTTTACATAATACTATAAACTAGCCATTTCTAAAAGAGATCTATTTACTCAGTAAAATCCAAAGTCAACGTTTCATTCCCCCCCCCCCACCTCAAGCAAAAGTCCAGAAGTACTTTCCAAGTAGAAACAAAAGCTATTTTTGATTTCTCTGAGCACTTTGATTTTTGAAATTGTGTGCTTCCCAAGAGAAAGTTTTGAAATTTCACTCATCTTACCCTTGATAAAAAAATGTATCAGCTTTAATCTTCTGAGCTGAAGTTTACACAGCATTTCTCAAAAGTGGATGTTTTCTCCTAACCTAACGATTCCTGATTGATCAGGAACTAGATGGCAACTATATTGATGGTATGATGTTGCATAGTTGATCAGGTGTATCTAGATGCTGTAGGATTTGCTTTCTCAGGTGATCCTATATAGTGAACTAAATTATTCAGCTCAGTCTTTCCTGAATAATATTGTTTGTCCCTTTTTAAATAGTTCTTGAAAATTTGTCAGTAATCTGTTTTTCTCCTAGTGAAAGCACCTCTTTCCTTTTCACTTAGTCATACTTGCTATTTCCAGTTGTTAGAACTGATCAACATCTAGTGCTTACAGCCACTTCATTTCCCTATAGATGTAATGCTGATGTTATCAAGCCTGCTCCTTGTTTAGGAAAGTATCTTTAAAGATAATATATGACTGATGCATCAGAAATTAATCTTTACCTTTCTTCCACTGATCTTTTTTGAATGGATCATTTGAGATATTCTGTTAAAACAAGGTATATAATGCCTGCTTCTATAAGCCATATGCTATGGTTCACAAATCACATATTGGGGTCTAGAACAACTTGCCATGGCCAACAAGACAACTCACAGCAGAACAATTCAACACTGTATTAATTGGTTCATTCAGGCATTTTCATTATTAGTGACATTTTCATTGTATTGTAACTCTTGTATTTCTCAATTGACTTTATTTTACTATGATTGGCTAAAGTTCTATTGAAATTAATTTAACTTTTGTATTTGCTGAATTGTTCCATAGCAACTTGTTTTGTGGTGAATTGGCCATGGGGAGTTGTTGCATTCTGTACATATTGGGCTAAGCCATTACAACATAGTCTGAATGCAGAATGAACCTAGATGTACAATCAACCCAAAGCCAATATCTCAAAGCCTCGAAATTTAATAAATATCCACATCCAAATATTGAAATCAGACTCTTATTATTACACTTTTATGCCATTTTTACAGTATGGTCCCCCATTCTCCATTTGTGTGTGTGTATGTGGGGGAGTTTCCCACCCAAAATAAACTTTTAATTTGTAATTTTTTTAGGGGGGAGGGGGAAGTCATTTCCAGAGTGAGAACCCTGGAAGACTGTAAAAAAAAATGAAGCTTAAAGTTAAAGAATATCAAGCTGACATGTTTATTAATAATGGATGCTGCCACCAAGCAGAATTCATCCTCTTTTGCAGATGAAGGATGTGGCAATTTCTGTGTGATGTACAGTATATCACTCTGTTATCTAACAGCTATGATGGAACAATGTGAAGGAATGACTGGAGTGGTGGGCTGCCCTTGTTACCTTCTGCATCATCTGATTCCTGAGATGGATGCTTCACCCTGCTTTATCCCTTGTTGCAAAGTTGCAATTTTCAAAGTTGGATAGTTTGTCTTGTCTAAGGAGATTCTCAGTCATCCAGGTCATGGTTGTCCCAGAGGTGCTTTTTTAGGGGACAACTGGACTTTCTTGTTTTTGTTTGAAGATGTTTCGCTTCCCATCCAAGAAGCTTCTTCAGCTCTGACTGGATGGTGGGGAATGGAAGGATTTGTACTCCTTGCAGACAGCTGGTCATTTTAGAGACTCATTGAGACCACTTGGAGGCTAATCTGTGCCCTCAGGGTCACCTGAATAGTTCACATGGGTGTGGAACCTTCCTGAAACTGCTGAAAGGACTGTATGGTAGACTGGAGATAGATTATGTCATATCCCCCTACCTTTGTTGAGAGAGGGTTGTTCAATTTTGACATAGCTGGCTTCTTTGACCCCTCTTTCAAACCAACGGTCCTTTCTGTCCAAAATGTGGAGTTTGCTGTCTTCAAAACCATTGTCTATTAAACTTTGTCTATTAAATGCAGATGGACTGTTGAATCTTGTCCTGATGGGTTTGTTCTCCTATGTTGTGCCATGCATTTATGAAATTGTTGTTTTTGTTTCCCCAATGTACAGATCTGAACATGTCTCACTGCATTGTACTGCATATACCACATTGTTCAGTTTGTTTCTGGGTGTTTTATCCTTAGGTTAGACACATTACTGCCTCAGTGTATTCCTCGGTTTAAAAATTGTCTTAAGTGCAGGTAATAGGACTTGAAATAATCCATGCTGTGATCAGGCCAAGAACCAATAGCTTAGAAAAATGTTTCCTGATAAAACAAGCCAGATGATGAAGTCTGACACATTTTTTAAAATAATTAATGCTTGGTTTTTCTGTGATCTTTTCCATGAAGTATGTTTCCTATTTCTATTTATTTTTTTCATTCTCCATTATCAACAGGAAATTCTGTTAATCCTAGTTCATTTTATTTACTGCATTTTATTTTGTTTATTAGAAGATACGCAGTATCTTTCCTCCTATATTGAGGTATAATCAGATTACATTGCTTTCATGTTATTTTCATTCCGACATCTGTTGTTGAGATCCAAGAGCCCTGTAATGTATTCTAATTCCTTTGCACAGTTTTTGCTGCATTTTTAAATCCCCTCTGAATTTTCAGATGCTTGCTTGTACTGAAGTCGATCTAGTTCTCCATAAACTGAATGTTTCTGTCTTCAGTTTTTCTTTCTTCTTAAATAATTCTTTTCCACTTAAGCTGCTGTTTTATTCATTCTTTCCCTTTGCCGTTCTTAGCAGTAACAAGTGTTGGATGGAGTATTTATATATTGGCTTTTCACCTTGCTTTAATGCTTCCCAAAAGTTGTGTATGTATGCTTTTTGTCTTACCCTTCCCATCCTGCTGTGTTACTTTGGTCTCATGCATCTTTCAGTTTCCTTGACATCTTTATCTGAAGGATATTTTAACATCTAAACAAATGAAAGGCAGATGTTACAAATTATACTGATTCTTTTCTTGAACCATTTTTATATTAAAATATACAGTGTATAATGTACAAAATCAACTATGGCATTCACTTTTCTTTAAAAAAAATCCCATATCTTTTTAGGGATTTGCAGCTGTTAAATTAATGTTGATATTTGATCTGATTTGACAATTTCAATTGCTTTAGAAAACTGAATCTATTTGATTCAGTGCTTCAATTCAGAATGTCAACTAGTGTCAGCTTCATCCAACAATTCAATCTGAATCCTCTGTCCGGTTCAGAAAGTCAATTCAATTCAGAGACTCGATCAAATTGCATTTGAAAACAAATCAAATGTTTTCACTGTTCTACTAAATAGTTTCTAATCTACTCTCCTTTATGGATGCTTACTATCTCCCAGACAATGTACTTGACAATATTTTTTACCAGGGGGAAAACATGGAGTGATATATAATTTTTCCTGGTTGGAACATAAATAATAAAAAAAATAAAACAGAAATACAGAAAAGCAATCATTTTCATGTGTTAGAATTTAATTAGCACTAACAGCTAAAATTACCACATAAATGTCTGCATGTCCATTTTCAATATATTTTCCCTTGATTTTGGTAATGCACCAAATTTAAGAAATAATTAGAAAACTGTTTATGTGTGAATACAAATGTGCATGATACCATGAGCAATGGATTGGAAATAGTCACATCATCTTTAAATAAAAGGAGTATCCAACCACTTCCCTATTTTAGAAAAATAGCAAAATATTTTAACAAAATAACAACACTACTTGCTTTTTACTCATATAAACAGAGCCATTAATGCCACATTATTGTATCCTTCAGAACACCTCATATTATCTGCCAAAAGTTGATAGTGAAATGGCCAATATTTGGTAATGCATATTAACTGGTTTATACATGAGTTTTTAAAAGTCATACACGCATTCCCATCCAGCTGAACAGTGTTTAAAATAGATATCACTGTAGCATCTTCTTCCATGAAGGAAAACCAGCTATTTCTCTGAGATCAAGTAAGTTCACTGGGAGGGTCCCTAGAGCATAGTGAATCTCTCACATATCAACTCAACAGATGACTAAGGTCAATAAAGATATTTGTAGTGAAATGAAAATGAAAATGTTTGCTTGGATAACCTGTTTGTAACACATGTTGAGGATTTCTGTATTCATAATGGGAAACTTTCCAGCATCAAAGAAATTAATTCCAGGCAACATTATTTGGGGTTTGGAGGAAGGGGAAATGTCATTGCTTTTTGGGGGGGAGGAAGATGAATACAATTGAAATAAATACTAATAGAAACAGGATGTTATGCCCCTTCTTGGAGTAATGGTTGAGTCTTTGTATGTGTGTGTGTGTCAGACAAGTTCCTTCCAATCTAAGGTTCCAAATAGTGCATGCTCCTGGTGACAATTTAATTGGATGTTGGCATTTTCAGCACCATGGACAGTAGTATGTCTCTTTAAATGGGATTGCAATCCTTGCTTGTATCATGTCTGCCCAGAGCTGCCACATTTTGAAATCCCTTAGATATGATGGACAACTGTCATTATCTGAGTCTGTATGAAATTGGAGTTCTGGTCTGACACACCTAGGGGACTTCTTTAGATGATTCAAGGTGGGAGACTATTTTGCTTGACATGAAGGAGGAAACACTTCTGACAAAAGAGGGTAGTATACATGCCAGACCCATCCTGCCTGAAAAGATTATAAGTTCCTTTTCTTTTCTCAGACTAAGTTGTCAAACAAGCAGACTTCTCAGTAAATGCAGTCAGGTGGTGGTATTGCTTTTGATTGAATAATTCTATCAACAGAATGCTGGGGACAATTAAAATTTAAGTTTTAATTTAGCAATAAAAACAAAACAAATAAAAGAAAAAAACTACTGTAATTTCAAATCAATAGAAGAGCATTTTTCAAACTGTCTTTTAACCAGTGGGCCAAACAGTTCCTAAAGATTCTAGTGGCATGGTCATTTACAAACAAAAAGCTAACAATATGTTATTGTCATAAGAATAGTATTATATTGCTTTGTAGCATTATTTCAATCTCTTTAGGTATCTGCAGTAAATTAGCATTCTGTAAGTACTGTTTAACTCTTTCGTCATCAATATTCTCTTGTGTTTCCCATAATAATCTCGTATAATTTTCTTCTTCTCTTTATTTCCATTGCAAACTTGGCCTTGATCATCTATTAATTGCAATATTTTCCTTGATTCTTTCTCCTTTCTCAGTTTATATGCTAACCATCGACCTGGTTTATTTACATCTTCAAAACAGTTCTGCTTTGCACCTCTGATTTTCTGTGCTAATTCTTCTTTTTCCATTAATCCCATTTTATGTTTAATTATATCCATAATTAATAGCCAGATGTTTAGAGTGGATTTGACATTGTTGTTCATCTACAAGTCTTTCCCAAGGAATAGGGGTACATCTGGAATACTATGCAGATGTTATTTAATTGTAGTAAAGTATGACTATGGTGTAAGCTGTTCTAAGTAAACCTGCCTTTTGCAATTGACTGAGGGTGATTTTGTCAATGCTGATAGTGTTCAAGTGGTGCTCCAGTTGTTTTGAAATCACACCCAGGGCAGCTACTACTTTTCTTTTACTATAGTAGTTCCAATGGTGGGATTCAAAAAATTTTACTACCTGTTTTGTGGGTGTAGCTTGGTAGGTGTGGCATGGTGTGGCTTGGTGGGCATGGCAGGGGAAGAATACTGTAAAATCTCCACTCCCATCCCACTTCAGGGGAAAGATACTGTAAAATTTCCATTCCCTCCCCACCCCACTAACCTGCTTTCCAGCTCTGTTCTCCTGTGCAGGGCAACAAAAAAAGACCCAACTGATTTGCTGGGACTCCGGAGGCAGAGAATAGATGGGGTTGGCGGGGCCAGTCAGAGATAGAATTCCAAACTACTCAAAATTTCCACTACCAGTTCTCTAGAACTGGTGAGAACCTGCTGAATACCACCTCTGCTGTTCTGCTTCTATTTGCAGGTGTTTATTTTGTTCCTTTTTCCCATTTCTTTCTCTTCTACTCTGCTGTTTCTAGGTATTGTAATGTCCACTCTCCAGACTTTTTCATTGTTCTTATCAGCAATTACAATAGAGAGGGAGGGAGCGAGGGAGGGAGAAAGGAGGGGGAGGAAAGAGGAAGAGAGGAGAGAAGAGAGAGGAAGAGAGAGAGAGAGAGACCTAAGGTAAAGTTGTCATCCACTTGGGATAAATACAATGCCTGAAGAGTCCTGCAGGAAATATCAAAAGGACTATGTGCAAATCAGTCTGGAGAGATTTTCATGATTTTCTCCATTTAGGTATTAAAATGTGCACTTGCATTTTGAAAAGTCCGTTTTTGTAGTTTGGCCACAGTGCTTCTTTTACAGGGAAGGGAACTTAGAAAATATCCTGAATCTGAAAACTTATTCCATTTGTTTTATTATTCTTGGTGTGTTTGTTTTGTTTTTGTAGAACAGGTATTCTGCTGAGAGAAGTAAACAATGTTTGAGTTCATAAACTATATTAATCTTTATATTTGGCTCTCTGGCTTAGATAGTTCTCCCAAAAAATTTAGTGTAGCAGTTTATAAACTGTGGCCTATAGATGAATCAATGGGTATCATTTTGAGGGTCTTTGGAGACTTAAAATGAAGAAGGTCGCATGTGATTTCAAATTCTCTGGTTTCGTGTATTATGTCTCAGCACATGAGTTGAAACCATGACTGGTTTCAGCAGTGATCTGCTACATCTTTATAGAGTTCAAGCCATCTCCAACAAAGCCAAATTGTGGCCCTCCATCTTTCTCAACATCCTCTTACTTTATCCCCTGTTCTCTGATGGTGGCATATCTCTGTGCGATTTCATTCTGCAGTTTATATTTCAGAGCATCAAGAACGTATGATACTCATTCTCCCTTGAGAAAAGTCTCTTTTCAAAATTCTTGTTAAAATGGAGGTAATTTCTTGCCTGAGCAAGCCTTCTTCAAGTGCTGCTTTATATATCTGCTTTACATATCATTGATTTTGTTGCTAGTGGGCATTGATTGTTCTTCTCCCTAAGCTCAAGAAGAGGCAGCATTTGAAGGTATGTTCATCCTTCCCCCCCTCCTGGATAGCAGTACATAGGAAGAAGGTTTAGATAGGATACCCCACCTTTGCCTTAGAAATTCTGCATTAATATTATATAAGAGAAACAGCATGTTTGTAGGTTGTTGTTGTTGGTTTGGTTTGGTTTGGTTTTAATTTGAATGGCTATCAATTTGCTTCTTTCCTATATTAGAAAGCAAATAAGGAAGTTATAAAGACAAAGGAGTCTCAACAACTTACTTTACCATCAGCTGATAGTATTATCAGAAAAAAATGAAATGGAAGTTAAATTTTATCCAGTTCTAACAGGACAATGGGTGTTATTTCCAGATAACAGAGGCATACTAGAACTGTGCTAAATTATGCTTTGCTTGATAGTTCTATTGTCCCAGAAAAGATGTTTCTGATTTTCTAGATATTCAGGATAACAGGGGACCTTTTGCAATTTTCTGTAATTTTGGCAATGTCTTAAAACTTATCACTGTTGCATCTTTTGTTATTTTTCCCCCCTGTTCTTCTGAAGCTTTTTTGTATGTTTGCATTTCCCAATGTGGATAAATCTACTGGGAGAAATTCCCTCCTGATGTCTTCTTTTGGGATTGCATGGATAAATAAAGCAATGAAACTGTAAATTGAAAGAAAGATGATTAAAACAGAATATTCATACCCACACGTTATGTGCATGCACACACAAACACACACACACACACACTTTGGCCACCACAAAACTAAGTACAGGAGTACTTACGTTCTACTCAAGAGAGTTTCACAATTCTCCTTTTGGGAAAAAAATATTGAAAGCACTTTATTTTTTGTGAAATTGAATGAGAACTGATAGGAAAGAAATTTTGGACTCTAGATTATGCCTGGCACAACAGTAGCTTTGGGTTTGTTAATATTTAGTGTACGATGAGAACTTTGATCTGTTAATCTATTCTTCTATCCTATTCCATTATTCCCTTCCATGAAGTTAGGAACGGATTTCCATGAATTCATGTTCGTGATTGTACCCTATTCATGATTGTGCCCTTTTCCAACTTTGGGTTTTCCAGATGTTGAGCTTACTGTTTTTTAATTCCTAGTCAGAATATCTTTCCATTCCTCCTCATACTATTAATCATACTCACCCTCTTCATGCTATTAATAACATGAGAGAAGAGAAGTAAATATCTATACACAGTCTACAGAATTATAAATAAAACTTCTACGGGGGTATCACAGCAGCCTCATAACTGGATGTCCAATTCAGCTATCCAGGTAATCGCCTCTGGCATTGCTTTGTGCAGTTCTTCTAGGAAACCAGAGAATGCATGTTGTTGGCAATCTTGCACAATAAGTTTAATAGTTTGCATATCAGCACCACAATCACAACAAGGGGAATCTTTCCATCCCCACTGATACAGGGCAGAAGTGCTTCTCCCAGTATCACACATGTACTTTGGATATCTTATTAACAGTATCTTTGAGTATAGAGACCCATTACATATAAATATATGGGATCCAGGTCATTGCATCCATTGGTCAACCAGAAATAGGCATCAAATAATGCTGTATTCAGCACTTAAATGCAAAATGATGCTGGCATAGAGTACTGAAGCTAAAAACAGGAAGGAGTTTATGCATTCTTTACTTGGAAAATTTCCAGACTTTGAAATCAAATCTGGCTGAATATTCTTATTTTCTTCTGCTGAGATTGGTATGCTTATTATAAGAAATAGGTTAGTTGCCCATATCAGAGACAGGACTATCACGATTGTTCTATCTCCAACTTCTGTTGTCACTTCTCTCCCTTTATTTAGGTCTCAAGAAAGAAAACAAAAGTTGATTGTTGGGAAAAATATCTTAAAATGTGCAGTAGCTGAAATATGTAATGATGATAGTATCTGTTAGGGATTCAGTGATTCACTTGGGGCATCTGTCTTGTCCTAAAGAATGACTTGTTGCAATGTTATCACCTGGAAACAATAACACCTTTATTTTATAGATATGTTTTTGTTTTTGTTCAACCATTCCCATTATTGCACTGAATTGCTGTTGTCAGAAATGTAAGTTCCCAGTAGGAATAGACAACCAAAAACAATCACCCAATTTATAAACTATAAATCATTTGGATAATGGATGAATTGAGAACCATGATTTGGTTCAATTCTTACTTCAAAAGGGAGGACCTAGGTGAAAATTAAAACCAATGTCTCCTGTTGAAGATTAATTTGCCAGTTGTCTAAACAATAACATTTCTGATTTCTTTTTAGACCTATCTTGGGTTCTGTTTCTTGGTTATGCTAGAGCATGAAATAAAGTCATGCTGGCTTTAAACAAAACACCTTGGGAAGAACTGCTTTATTTTCAGGACAAGAAGAGGATCAAACTAAATGGAATTCCAGCCTGAATGGAGACCATCCCAAGACTCCAATACAGAAAGTACTTAAACTAAAACATTGGATAAGGTAGTGAGACAAAATTATTGTAGTTCATTAAAGGCTTTTTTGATTTCTGCAGGATTTACAGTAGGCATAATGAACTCACTCTGGATTGGGACTAGAGTAGGCAGCCATAAATAGCAGTTTTAAAATACTTTTGATACGGTATTTTGGGAAGATAGCAAAATGGCTTAAGTCTCTCTGATGAAAGAGGTTGCACATCTTTCTAAGACAGCTGGTTTGCATACTGTTGGTTTTCTTCCATAGCCCACCTATGGTCACGACTCCATATATTCTGCTTGATGCCATAGTGTTGGCTTTATTGCATTTCTCTCGCTTAGGGTTTTCTAGTACAGAAAAAAATGTCCTGACTCTACCTTGGGGGAAAAAAACACTCCAGGTTGCAACAGATTGTTATGCCTTTCATCAAATAAGAAGCATGACTTCAAGGAAAGTGTGTTATGTGAATCTATTTGGTTCAGCTTTGGGCCAAGCAAGTCATTTTCATTTGGATTTTCTTTATGGTACATGGAAGTACTCACTCTCTTGGGCAAAACAAATTTTCTTCTAGATCAGAACCTTTTGCCTTTCTTGAACAATTCAGTTTGTATCCACTCCAAATCAAGTCACTGATCTGTAGCTTGAAAAATCTGACAAATGGCAATGATCAAACAGCAAATCCTTAAACCAGCTAATCAGGAGAAACTAAATTGAAAAGGCTGATTTAGTAACTTGATTTAGCAACTTGATTGATTTAATGATTCAGATGAATTTGGAGAGTTGATCAGATCTATACATTCAAATCATGTCATCAAATAAATTCACATTTCCATATGAAAATGTGGAGTAGGAGACCATTTCTGCATAGTCACAGAAACATCTAAATCATCTAAACCTAGCTGGAGGCAACTTATTAGATTTGACTTTCAGATTTGATTTGGAAAGGTGGTTTGGTTTAGAGTGTTAATCAAATTGCCTTTGAATCAGGTCTCTGCACAGCCTTAATATATGTGTATGTGGGTGGGTGGGGGGAGAAAAGAGAGAAAGAAAGAGAAGAATTCATGGCTTCATACTGAGGGTGATGACAATCTTAACATTCCCAGGTGTTTATCTAGATGTCAGAAAAGTTGCAAACAAAGCACCAGTTTTGGTGATAGGTTCAATGCCTGAATTTTCCAATGAGCAGTTGCAGGAGGTCTTTACAGGCAACAGTTGAGTTAGTCAACCAGCTGACATTGTATAAGACAGATACTCAAGAAACAGGATGGGGTAGTTACAGGGATGGAGTAGAACCAGAGGGACCTACAGTGGCTTCACATTCAGCAATGGAAGCTCCCTGGGTAACTTGGGTCCCTTTCATTCTATCTCAACCCAACCTATCCCACAGGACTGTGGTTGTTGCAGGGAAAATGGGAAGAGGGAGTGCTATGTGTGCCCCCCCCCCCGAGTTCCTTGAAGAATCCAAGAAATACAGAAATAAGAGTTTTTTTAATTAAACTTTCTCCACCACTTGGCATGGCAATACAGGTGACTAGCTGACCTGGTACATTTACCACTTGTCCTCTCAGTAGACCAAGTCTCTGCTTTGTTGTCAGCTCTCTCCTCCTCGCTCTACTCTGAGCTTTTGGGTTATCATGTGAGAAGAAAAGTTGTTTATATTGTTAGCCTGTCCCAGAGACACCTTTCTCTTCTAAAGAGGGGAAACATTATCCTTCAAGTGTTTTGAACGTATTTTGAAAGCTGACTTTTATTGGGTTTTTTTAACCCTCTTCTTCCAACCCTTCTCCTCCCTCTACAGCCCATCCCTCAGAGTAAAAAGAGAAAAGTATTTTTTAAAATGAATAATAATTTATGTTTAGTATAAAGAACAATTTAATGGCATCACCAAAGGTCATTTCCCCCACCATTAGCATCACCCCTGGTTTGTGCTCACAGATGACTTCCTTAGCCACCTGCATACATAAATTCACTGCTAAGGAAACACATCACAAACAATGGAGGAGAAAAACAGGAATAAGATCTGATTTCAAAGGACAAAGATCTAAGGCTGTCACATTCACTGCTGCCAATACCAAACAAAGATCTCTCCTTTTTTAAAAAAGTGACTGCTGCCCTTGTAAGGCAAACTCATTCCGGAACATTTGTTTCTTGTTTTGTTTTTTTTGTTTTAAAGCCTTTTCTACATATATATGTATGTTTTGTACATGGGCCAAAACGTATGTCATTTGACCCTTGTGTTTACTGTCCACATCCACTGATGCACATATATCTCTCTCAAGTATAAATATATTGTATGTTAGAGCTGTAAATACTTCTTGGTCATGTGTCTCCTGTCTTCTCATAGTATCATATCCTTATTGATATGTTTAACAGTGTCATCTATTGATTGATAAAACCTATGTGTAAAACTGTAAACTCCTGGTGTAGTTTATGTAGGACCCTCTTCTCAAATAAAGTTCAAAAAACATTGACTCTTTGTTGACCTTATTCTTGATGTTCATCCACCACCTCTGTCTGAAGGCAAATCCAAAAACAACAAAAGAGCATCATGCAAATCTTACAAGCAGTGCCATCATGTGGGATGGATATTTTCCCAAAACTGCCAAAATGGCCTTCCCAGATCATTCTTCAAATTGTGTCTCCTTGCCCACTTTTGCCAAGCAAACAAAATGTGATAGGAATCACATTTATGCTTGGAATAATTCCTCACATATGAGATCACTCCTCAGTTTTTATTATGGAAGCTTTCTGTTATCTCCATTATGGTATTTTTAAAAATGCAAGTGTATACAAAATGCATGAAGTATAAATTACTGACGTTATAACCCATGCAAATATGCACCTTTCTTTCATAGTTACTAATACAATACACAAAGGGAGGAGAAATATTATTAATGAAACAGTTCAAACACAATAGAATATGTAGTGGGCCCCTCAATTTCTATCAAATCTTGTATCACAGATCTAGTGATCTCTTCTCTACAATCTTAGGACACTGACATTCTGTTGTTCTATTTACAAACATTAGCCTAATAATGTAGAACAATTATGGGATGTAATTGTCCCATTAATAAATTATAATTTATGTTTATGGGGTGGAGATACATTTCCATGCCCAGGTAAGATTCACTCAACATTTCAATTCTGTAGAGAAGTTGATTATCTCAAATACTGTATCCTCAAAGATTCCTAGAATATTTTAACCATCTTAGCATTCTTTGTTATTTTGCTGCGTACAAACACTATCAAGCAGCATTTCTTTTCCTCTGCACATTTGAATTGCTACTAATAATAGAGTTGTCATAATTTGAAAGACAACAAGCCTTAACAGAAGAATAAGAAAGCAAAGGGAGAGTTCAAGGAGCATGAGGACACAGTCTTAAGAGCTGATAGAAACATATTTCTTCTTCTTCTTTTTTTTTTTTTTTTTGCCTCCTTGCTTTGGAACATCAGAACATCAAAGAAGTAGCTAGCCCCCTCAGTGGTGCTGAAATGAACTAATGAAGATAATTACCAAACATTCAGTAAGAAAGTTGTTTTCTGCATTGTCTTGCTCTATGGTGTGTGTGGTGTACTTCTCATTCCATTCAGTGGTTGGGATTCAAATAATTTAACAACCGGTTCTCTACCCTAATGATTTCTTCCAACAACCAGTCCACCAAACTGCTCAGAAAGTTAACAATTGGTTCTCCTGAAGTGGTGTGAACTGGTTGAATCCCACTACTGATTCCATTCTGTAGAATGCCAAATTATTACTTAAAATGTTGCAAAGGTGGGAATGAATAAGATGGAAATGATTTCAGATCTTTACACCACTAAAGCCTGAGATGTAAGAAGGGAAGATCCCCCATCCCTTGAAGTTTATCCCACAGATGACCTACTGAACCATTCCTTCTGGATCCTCATTGAAATGCATTGTATGCTTATATCCTAACCTAGGCCAGTAAGGAGGAAGAAGATAAAAACTAAGAAAGTTATAGAAGAAAAGGAAGCAGATTTCAAAGCCAAGTCATGTCAAAGAGAGATGAAAAGCTTACTAAAGACACAATACTGAAAGACTTAAAAATGTAAGAGGGAAATGTTGGGGCTAACTATTCTACTTGCTCCAGTGACAAATTTCACATTGAGGGGTGTTAATTGAAATTAGTGACCCCCTCCCTTTTTTTTTTTTTCTTTTCATCTAGAAAGGGTGCTTCACAAGAGGAAATAAGAAACTTCTTGAGAAAAGTTTGGAGATTAGGGTAGACTTATGTTAAGAGAAGATTCATCATTTCCTGCAATATTTCCAAACTCTCAGCTGCAGATTGGCACAGTGGAAATAAGAAGGAACAGACAGTCATGTTGCTTTTAAAAAAAAAAAAAGACATGAAAAGACACACAAAAAGGAATACATTTCCACCAAGTCTGACCTAAATTTTCTTTGTGTTTTCATTGTGGCTCATTTCAAATGACCCAACTGTTCCTTTCTAATAGGCTTTTAAAGTCAGAGATTTTTCCTCCTCCTCCTCTTCCTCCCCTCCTCCTCCTTCTCTCCCTCCCACCCAACAGGGACTTCAGAGGAATCCGAAATTATATTCCTCTTTGCAATATGATACAGGAGGAGGTAAATCTAATATATTTTATGATTTGTCTTATAGATTAAAGGACTACACCTTTAAAAACATTTTATTAAATTTTTTTTTTAAAAAAATGAGTGGTTTCGTAGCCTATATCACACTTATTCCAAAAGAGGAGGCTGATCCACTGCAAATTAAGAACTATAGACCTATTTCTCTACTAACTGCAGATTATAAACTTTTTGCTTCAATATTGGCAGAAAGACTTAAAAAATATTTAAATAACTTTATCCATCCTGATCAAAATGGATTTCTGCCAAAGAGACAAATTAAAGATAATATGAGAGTAATTTTGGATACTTTGGAATACTATGAGGCACATCCTGAAAAACAAATGGCTTTGATATTTCTAGATGCACAAAAGGCATCTGATAATGTGAATTGGTGATTTATGTTATTATTGTTGGAACAGATGGGTTTTGCTAGAAAATTTATTCAAGCAATAGAAGCGATATACTACAAGCAAACGGCAAAGGTAATGATAGAGGGAGAATTGATAGACTCATTAACATAAGAAAAGGAACAAGACAAGGGTGCCCACTATCACCTTTGCTATTGGTGTTAACTTTGGAAGTGTTAAACAAAAATATTAGAGATTAAAAGAGTATAAAAGGAATGAAAATTAAAAAGGAAGAATTTAAGCTGCAAGCCTTTGCGGATGGTTTGGTCTTCATCTTAGAAGACCCCTTAGAACCAGCACCAAAACTATTGGAAAAGATAGAGGTATATGGCAAGGTGGCTGATTTGAAAATAAACAAAGACAAGACAAAGATTTTGACAAAGAATATGTTATTAAGACAAAAGGAAGAATTGGCAGATCTTTTGAAAATTCAAGTCACGAATAAGATCAAGTATTTGGGGATACATTTGACAGCAAGATGTAGCACATTAAAAGAGAATAATTATATCAAATTTAAACAGCAGATAGCGCTAGACTTGGAGAAATGGGAAAATCTACAACTCACTAATAGGGAGAATTTCAACAATCAAGACGAATATATTACCCAGAATTTTATATTTGTTCCAAACAATTCCAATTAGGCTTGGAAAAGACTACTTTGAAGATTTAAATAAAATTGTGTTGAAATATATATGGCAAGGTAAGAAAGCGAGAATAAAGTTAAAGCTTTTGCAAGATGCTAGAATTAGAGGAGGATTTGGTTTGCCTAATTGGGAGTTGTACTACCAAGCTACAAACTTGATGTGGGTCAATGAATGGATAACATTAAGAAATACTAGATTGCTAACATTAGAAGGACATAATTTGTTGTTGGGCTGGCATGCTTTTTTATTGTACAAGGGAACTAAAATTCAGGGGTATTTTAGAAGACATCATATATGGGAGTCTTTGTAGTTAAATTGGGAGAAGATTAAGAGACAATGTTATTTGAAAATTCCAGTCTGGTTATCGACTATTGAAGCATTTTCTTATCCTATAATATATAAAAAGGAACAAACAGTTAGATATGGGGAAATATTAAATGAAAAGGGTGAACTTAAATCGATGCAAAAACTAGAGGAACAAGGTGTAAAGATGAATTGGTTTTCATATGCTCAAATACATTCAAGGTATGATAAAGATTTTAAAACAGAAGGTTTCTATGATAAATTGACTGATCTAGATAAGATTTTGACAGGTACTGATGAAAAGGTGATTAAAAAACTGTATGGATATTTATTAGAAATTAAACTAGAAGAAGAACAAGTTAAAGAAACTATGATTGCTTGGGGGAAGAATTTTGGATATGGGATTGATTTAGAGAAGTGGCAAAAATTGTGGTCTCAAAATTATAAAATGACAATATCAACAGCATATAAAGAAAATTTGTATAAGATGTTTTACAGGTGGCATTTCCCCCCGACAAGAATAGCAAGAATGTTCAAGAACAAATCTGAAAAATGTTGGAAATGTCATCAGACATCTGGCTCATATTACCATATGTGGTGGACTTGTGCGGACGCTAAAAAATATTGGACTAAAATTCACATGTGGTTAGAAAAAATGACAAAAAAACATATAGACTTGAAACCAGAGATATTTTTATTGGGAATTTTACCTGAAACATATAGCAAAGATTTGAAATACCTGATTGTAAATGTATTAACAGCGGCTAGGATTGTATTTGCTAAAAACTGGAAAAATGAGAAAATACCATCACAGGAGGAAATCATCAAGAAAATATTGGAATGTGCTGAAATGAGTAGATTGACATTTGAAATTAGAGAATAAGAGGATAAACAATTTTATAAAATTTAGAACCTTTTCTATCAATGGTTAGATAATAAAATACAGTAATGAAATATGTAGATTTTTAGAAAATAATAAATATATAAAGATGTATTTCTTTTTTATTATATCTACAAAATGTTTTTAGGATAGATTTGGGAGGATAATATGAATTGTTATAAAATAAATTAAGTAAATTGTGGTTATCTCGTAAAATATGAATGAATAAAATTATAGTCAAATGATTGATTAATAATGATATTAGGGTACTTAATTTTTGATTGATAATATGAGCTTTTACGTAATGTAACTGTAATTGAAGACTATGAAATGGATGCACAAAATGATTTGTAAACCAACCAGCACACTGTCTGTGTATCTGTGGAAGAAAGTTTGATGTTTTTATGTTTTGTTTGTTTATGTTTGTCTTTAAAAACCAATAAAATTTACAAAAAAAAAAATGAGTGGTTGGGATTGGTGATTTGCTTTTGGACATTTCATTTCCCAACTAGGTAATCCAGTGTCTATCAGCATCCCTACATGAAATGTCTGCAAACTAATAACCAAGCTCAGAGAGCAGCAAGGATTCCCAAATTCAACCCTGAGTTCCATATACTCCCTCCTACTTTTTTCCCCTAATAAAGCAGCTGGAAAAACTGTTTAAATCCACCAATCAATTGTTAAACTTTCAAGGGCACATTTTCAACTCCAGGCCTCTAGATTTTTAAGAAGTAAATTCATATTTTACAATAGTGGTCTGACACCTCCCTCAATAATGCACACATAAACACCTTTGCTAGGGATCAGTTCTATGCAACATGGAGAAAATTTGGGTATCTTTTTTTAAATCAGGATCAAGTTTCAGATAATACATTAAATTTGAAATCATTCAGAGATATTTGATCAATACCAGTTTTGCAGAAAGCAAATAAAATCAAAATGTTTTTTTATTGATCCCCCAGCTCAAATAAGTGCACAAAAAGAGATCCAATGGGGAGAATGATCAACGTATTGTTTCTAGTTATATAGCAAAATATTTTTTTCTTTTTCTGTATATTGTATTTCAGCTGCTTTCCACTATGTCTACAGTGATTTATCAAGGTCTTAGTATACAGGTAGTCCTTGTCTTACAACCATTCATGAGCCATGGTGGTGCAGTGGTTAGAGGGCAGTACTGCAGGCTACTTTTGCTGACTGCTGGCTGCTGGCTGCCTGCAATTTGTGAGTTTGAATATCACCAAGCTCAAGGTTGACTCAGCCTTCCATTCTTCCGAGGTGGGTAAAAGGAGGACCCAGATTGTTGGGGGCAATATGCTGACTCTGTAAACCACATAGAGAGGGTTATAAAGCACTGTGAAGCAGTATATAAGTACTATTGCTATTCATTTAATGATAATTTGAAACAAAAAATAGCACTGAAAAAAGGGACTTAGGACCATATTTCACACTTAACCATTGCAACATCCCCATGGTTGCACAGTCAAAATTCAGATGCTGGGTAACTGACTCATATTTATGACGGTTGCAGTGTCCTGGTTGATGTGATCGTGTTCTGTGGCTTTCTGACTGACAAAATCACTGGAAAAGCCGGATTATATATTAACAACCATGTCACTAACTTAACCACTGCAGTGATTCACTTAACAACTGTGGCAAGGAAGGTCATAAAATGGGCCAAAACTCACTTAACAACTGTTTGGATTAGCAATGGAAATTTTGGGCTCAATTGTGTTTGTAAATCAAGAACTAACTGTAGTTTGTTGTCCAATCTGAGATTCTAATTCCAAAAAGTGACTGACACAACTCCTCACTCCCAAATTTAGTAGGAAGAAATGAGGCCCCAAATAAACGGCTGGATTTGGCATATCCCGGATTCCAACAGCTAAGTTAAATGTGCCTATTCTCACTGCTCTTGAAACTAATGGCTGTGTCTCTTCTTTGAAGGAACAATTTTCTACTAATCAATATCTATTGCCTAGCCTAAATTGCGCAATAGCACTCTTTTAAAACTTGTAAAATGGATTCAGGGGGACCTATCCTATTATTTACCATGAATTTCTACAGCAACCAGGCACCATTTTACTTTCCATGCAAAGCTATAAAGGTGATTTGTGAAGTAACATTAATACATCACTCTCAGTGCCAGACTCCTGCTGCCAAGAATTCTGACTGACAACCTCCTTCTTATTTATATCAGTCTAGATAATAGCAGGCTTAATGGTATAAATTCTTTGGATTGGAATTTTACAGCTCCTACTTGGATATTTATTGATCATAAAATAAAGGGAGGAAAACCTCCAGAAGCGAAAAGAAAGAGAACTAGAACCCATGAATGTCTCTAACAGGCCACTGGCATGCCATATTTTGAGCTGGAAAGTCTGCTGGACCTGAGTTGTAAAGCACTGACAGGACAAGTTGATTCTTTCTACTGACTAGAAAAGAAAATATGTTGTAGCAGTCAAGGTATTGAGACTCAGTTACAAATCCCTGCTCAGCTCATAGTGACTTTGGACCAGTGGTGGGATTCAATTTTTTTTACTACCGGTTCTGTGGAAATGGCTTAGTGGGTATAGCAGGGGAAGGATATTGTAAAATCTCCAGCCAGAGGTGGTATTTGCTGGTTCTCTGAACTCAAAATTTCTGCTATTGGTTCTCCAGAACTGGTCAGAACCTGATGAATACCACTTCTGCTTTGGACCAGTGTTCCTTATTTTATTGATTCCCCAAAACTCACTGTGTTGGTTGAATGTAGTCTGGATTCCCAGGACAGTGGGCTGCATTCCAGAGATCCAAGAGACAGTGAAGTTTAAATTCTTTGGTTGGGAGAACTTCTTTAGAAGTTCTCAGAATACACCTTTAATAATGATGTAGCTGTTTTAGTTTGGTAAGATTTCTGTTTATAGGTATGGAACAATAAAGGAAACTCAGAAGTATATCCACATGTCTGTCATTGTTCTTGGGACCTGACAGGCATTGAATCTCACTGGGTGACTTGGAACCCATTAGTTGCTTTCCTCTCAACCAAATTCACAAGGAGATGGCTGTGAGGATAATTAATGGAGAAGGGAGTGTGAGCTATGGTGCCTTGAGCTTCTGAACAAAATGTAAGGTTTAAACCAGACAAAGGAACAAAGATTAAATGTGTTTGTTTTTTGGAAAGCCCCAAATTAGTTGAAATTAGAATTTAGCCCATGTTTCAGCCAGGAACATCACCACTATAAGTTCTTCAGTTTTGATTGAATATATATTTTCCAATTTAAGAAAAGCCCCTTTTAGCTAGGTATATTATTTTGCCTTCATTATTATTACAGGGTAGATATTCCATGATTCGATGTGAGAAATACATTTAGCCACGCAGGACGAAGGTTAATGAAACAATCCAACTTGAGCTAATTTACTGTAGTATCCGTACAGCTATTCCTAACAGCTATGGCTTATCTCTACTTCAATACCCTAGAAGAACTTACATTTTTTTGTCTGATCAAAATTCAGACGTTTTCTCAATCTATAGATATTTCCTACCATTCACTTGTGTGCAATTCTCAGAGAGTGTCTGGACTCCCTGCAATTTCCTTGGCAAAATTTTTCAGAAGTGGTTTGCTATTGCCTGCTTCATACAGCTGAGAAAAAGCACCTGACCCAGAGGTGGTATTCAGCAGGTCCTGACCAGTTCTGGAGAACTGGTCGTGGAAATTTTGAATAATTTGGAGAACTGGCAAATACCACCTCTGACTGGAGATTTTGCAGTATCCTTCTCCTGCCATGTCCACCAAGCCACGCCCATAGAACTGGTACTAAAAAAAAGTTGAATCCCACCAGTGAACTGACCCAAAGTCACCCACCAGGCTTTGTGCCAAAGGCAGATCTAGAACTCACAGTCTCCTGGTTCCTAGCCAGATATCTTAACCACTACACCAAAGTGGCTCATAATTATCTTACAATGACACTATAATTATAACTCAACTTTATTGTCTAAACCTTTGATAATATTCAATGCTTTTGTTTTATTTTATTGTTTTTAGTACTAATTTCCGTATCTAGCCTTTGGATGTAATAAAGCCTGCATCTGTATTATCACCGTGAGCTGTGGTGGCACAATGGTTAGAATGCAGGATGTACTGCAGGCTACTTCTGGTAGCTGCTGGCTACTTGCAATTTGGCAGTTCGAATCTCACTAGGCTCAAGGTGAGATTCCTTCCACCCATCCGAGGTGGGTAAAATGAGGACTCAGATTGTTGGGGGCAATAGGCTGACTCTCTAAACTGCTTAGAGAGGACTGTAAAGCATTGTGAAGTGGAATAGAAGTCTAAATGCTATTGCTAATGCTATACATGCATGTAAGTCCAGATATAATTCTAGTAGTCAGAAAAAGCTCCACTTGCTAGAAGACACTTTCAGTGACTGGATGTGCTGGATGAAGCTTCAGGGTAGTATGGAATGAAGCGATGTAGTCACTTTGCTTCACTTTCACAGGCGTGTTTAGTTTGCAAGCGAGCTTTGAAGAGATGCTTCAAATGAAACTTCAAAGAGCAGAACCCCTTTGAAAGCTTTGCACAGTCTTCATCGGTTTCTCCCTTGGTTCTTTCTCATTTTTGAACTGCACTGAGTATGACTCCTCAGCCTGCATTTGGAAATGAAGAATAATTTTGCTCTATTTTATCTTTCAGAGGGGGATGCGGGTGGATGGGGAGAAAGCCCTCATTTGTAAGTTAATCAATTTACTTGCATTGCCTAGATTCATTTGTGGATCAAAACACAATTATGCTGTAGACTGCACTATTTGGTTGAAACTTTCACTTAGAGAAACAAATCCTACAACCTCCCCCCCCCAAAAGTTGCACTTTTTAAAAAAAGCATACATTAAGAAAAGCAACACCATGATCCATGTTTATTATTAACAGGCTCGTCAGGGAAAGATGTATAGATTATAGTAAAAAAAAATACCAAATATCCTTGTTTAGAAAAGGAGGTTCAAAAATCAGTGGGGATGTTCTATTGTTTTCATGTGTGTTTGTAAAAGCTGGACAACAGGCTATTCTTTTGAACAAAACTCAAAACTTACAGAGTCCAAACATACCTCAATTCTTACATAAAGGCAAGTGAATTTCAACTCTGTAAATAAGCACTGTCTCTACTTTTATGTCATCAGCAGGGGTGGGATTCTACAGGTTCACACCTATTCACTAGAACCAGTTGTTAACATTCTAAGCAGTTTGGAGAACAGGTTGTTAGAAGATATTACTGGCCTAATCCTGTAAGGAAGGCAGGAAGGAAACATTCTGGTATTGCTGACAGAAACTGCCTCTCCATTAACTCTTATTACATTCTTGGCAGGACTAGACTTCCTGTCTCAGGAATGTCTCTGGAATTTTTTTCCCCTCCTTTGCTGGTACTTTGCTTGTGTGGAGTGACCATTCAAAATTACAATGGCACTGAATAAAATGACTTATAAGCATTTTTCACACTTACAACTATTGCAGCATCTCCACAGTCATGAGAGGCCAGGCAAGGAGATGCGTGCCTCGATGTGAGTGATGTTGAGTTGGCCATGCCCAGCCAGTCACATCACCACCAAGCCATGCTCACCAACTAAGCCACGCCCACAGAACCAGTTGTTAAAAAAATTGAATCCCATTCTGGTCATCAGATGATCATGTGATGGAAAGCTTAAACACATTTTGTGTACTTTATTGTCTTTGCAGATCAGCCTTCGTCTATTTCCAGTGTAACAGGACACTGTTACACAATAGGGCATAATTGTTTTTTTAAGACATCAAATTGACTAGAGTTTCATCTTCCATGGTCTTAAAAGTTGGGTAAAACATTGCAAACAATCAGTTTTCCATCCTGGCTCTCTCCAGATATTTTAGACTGCAGCTCAAATCAGCCCCAACATGACCAACAATAAAGGACTATCTGTCTGTCTGTCTGTCTAACATCCATTTATCACCTATCTTTCTATCTATCATCCCTATCTATCCTTTATCTATCTATCTCCTATTATCTATCTATTTTTCTGTCTAATATCCATCTATCATCTATCTATCATCTATCTGTCTATCACCTATTTGTCTGTCTGTCTGTCTGTCTGTCTGTCTGTCTGTCTCTATCTATCTATCTATCTATCTATCTATCTATCTATCTATCTATCTATCTATCTAACATCCATCTATCATCTATCTATCATCTATCTATCTATCACCTATTTGTCTGTCTGTCTGTGCCTGTCTATCTGTCTGTCTGTCTGTCTATCTATCTATCTATCTATCTATCTATCTATCTATCTATCTAGCTATCTAGCTATCTAGCTATCTAGCTATCTAGCTATCTAGCTATCTAGCTATCTCTTTAATATTCTTACAAATAATTCAAAGAGGCAAACATAGCCAACACATCTTCCTCCTTGTATTTTCCCCACAACACCCCTATGAGATGACTTTGGCTGACAGTGACTGGCCTCAGGCGACTCCTTTAGTTTTCATCCTAAGGTGGGAATAGAACCCATTGTCTCCTGGTGATTGGCCCAAAGTCACCTGGCTGGCTTTTATGCCTAAAATGGGACTAGAATTGACAGTCTCCTGGTTTCTAGCCTGGTGCCAAAACCACTACACCAAACTGACTTCCAATGTGGGAAGATCCAGCCCAAAATATCCAGACATCAAGAGGCTTCAAAAGACCAAGTAGAAACTCCTTGTAAGAAGATGATTTTATACAAATGCAGGAAAAATCAACTGGAAGTGAATATATATTGATCTAAATACATAACATTTTAATCTAAGGACAACAGACACCTATTATTAACTCAGACAAAATACTTTGTGAATAAAGAACATTGAGATTGAGGAAAAATACAGCCGGTTACATCTTTGAGACTAAATTCCTAAGTTTAATTTCAGAACAAACATGCACGGTTGCTCATTTTGATTCCTTTTTTTTTAATTAATGAGAAGATTTATTTTACTTTACTCTTTCTCCCTCCCTCTCTCTACTGCTGCATTTCTTAAAATAATTGCTGTTTGGATCTTATAGCCATGTTCTAAACCTGAGAGCCTTGTTTCAAGTAAAAATAAACAAAGCCCTTTGGATGTGCAATACAGAAAGCACAGTTCTATTCGACGACTTTGTCATTTGCCTTTGGGCTGGCTTTGCATCTCCTTGATATTTCATTTTGCCAGTAACAGATGAGTCAGCAGCTGAAGGAGCATCTAATGAGGCTGATCCTTAAAGCACCAAGAAATAAACTGCAGCCAGGATGTTCAGGGGGAACAAAAATGGATCCTCTGAGCTTAGATGATCCAAACATAGCCGGTTAACTTCTGATTGATACTTTCAAACATGGGTGCGCACACCTGCATGACCTTCTCTGAATTATGGCTTGAAAAATGACTGATACCAACTTCCTGGATTTTTTGTAGGCTAAGTAAAAGTCCAACTAAATTTATTTTCTACATTCAAAATATGTCCAGTGAGCATCAAGGCAACAAACAGAGGCTGCCCATAGGTTCTTGCCTGTTTATCTTGGAATGCAGAGATTTTTTTTAAAATATATATATATATAATAGCAATTACACTTAGACTTGTATAGTGCTTCACAGTGCTTTATAGCCCTCTCTAAGCAGTTTTACAGCATCAGCATATTGCCCTCAATAAACTGGGTCCTCGTTTTACCAACTTTGGAAGGATGGAAAGCTGGTGAGATTCAAACTGTCAAATTGCTGTTGGCAGTCAGCAGAAGTAGCCCGCAGTACTACCTTCTACCACTGCGCCTCCACAGCTCTTAATAAAAGAGGAACAGAAATTTAAGCTGAAGCCAATGGTACAGTTTAACAAAAATCAGATTTGTGAATGGATCTCCCAAGTTAAAGGTCATTGGTTATACAAGAACAACACAGCTGATTACAGTACATTGTGGAAGTTCACTGGGAAGCATTATCCCAATTCAACCTACCTACCTGTGTTGTGGAGAAAAAATTGGAGATTGCAGTTCTGTATAGATTGCCTTGAGTTCTGGAGGAAAATTGCAACTTAAATCCCCATGGTTAGTATCTGCTGAGAGATTCTCCTTCCACTGAATCAAGGGATAATAAGTTGACAGCCAAAACTCACCTTTCCTATTTCTGAGGCTATCCTGAAACAGTGTGAAGAACAGCACTGCTAGTTAGCCTCAAAATGTCAGCAAACCTTCAGACTATAAAATCTGTTGGACAATAAAAGTTAGCCATGGAAAAAACAATGGAATGCAAGTGGATGGTTCCTTAATAAAAGCTTGATTAGAAATGAAGAACTAAGAGATTCATTTTTAATTGGTACAGCCCAAAATGTTTACATTTGAATTCTATAGCCAAGGGCACTCTATTAATATATTTTTTTTTGTGTGTGTGTGTGTGATTATATGTGTGCCTTTTCACTTTGTTAATTCTCCGAGTCAAACCTGACTCCATGCAATATGGAAATGGTTTGTTATTCATTTCTGTTTTTTTCCTTCAACTTTCCTATCCAGACTTCAGCCCTGGGATTTCCTGGTGACTTCTGATTCAAGGACTAGCCAAGTCTGATTCCTTTGTTGTTGTTGTTTTAACAAGATCAGTCAAGGTCAACTAAGTGCTGTAACCTATGCTACATCAACATCTGTCTGCAATTTCTTGAAAGTTTTCTTTCCTGAAAGAGAGGCTTTCTTGTTTGTAGTATTCTGTAGGATGTTCTGAGAACAAGCTGAAAGTTCAGCTACTGGAGAAATGGTTCAACCATGAAAGATGGTGCAGGCCTCACACACAAACAGTACCTCTTGGCCATCAAAAGAGGTGGTATCAGTAAAGATTTCTGGAAGACCCCAAGACAGTGCAAAATATGACAGATCTTCTTTTCAAGAGATCACTGGAGAGAGAAGTCATCCATTTAATATATTTCTGCAAATACTCTGTGCAAGTGTTTCAGTCATGATTCTTGCCAGGGTAGGATGGACCTGCCCTTTATCATTGCTCCAAATTCAAGGGAGATACTTTGGAATTCAATTAGACAAACAGTTGCCACAGCAACAGGTGCAACAAACATGCCAACTTAAATGATTTATACTGGCAGAAACCACTTCAAATAGGAATAAATGTAATACAGATCTAGAAAATTGAATGCTTGTGCCATATGAAAATTGTATTTCTACTCTCTTCCTCTCTCCCCTCTGGTAGACCTCAAGGCTGTAATGCAATATAAATGAAGGGAGAACAAAACATTAGATATTTGAGTAGAAAGAGGAGTACAACGTAGGTATAATGTCAGTCCAGATGTTGCAAGATTTAATGAATGTGTGTCTCAGACAGGCTCCTTAGGCTTGGTCCATACGTAGCTGAAAATCAAAGCTGACTGTCAGACAAGTCCATGATTTAGCTAAAATAATATTATTAGGAATATGGGAAAAGAAAAGGAAAACTGAGGAAGACGGGGTAGAATAAAATGTTCTAGAGGGCAAGGGGCTGGATCAGAAGACCTCCAAGGTGCCATCTATTCTTCTGTTCTTCTGGCACAATTTCTGTCTCCCTTTTCCTTTTGTGAGCTGAGATACCTTTTGTACGATGCTTGTCTAGTCTATGGCTGTTTCTCCCATTTTCCAAAATCATTCCCACATACCATTATAACTTGTTCTTCTTTGACTTGTCTTTTTCTCAAAACCTCATCAGCTTCATCCAGTCAATACCTTGTTGTTGAGGTGCTAGAAAAAGTGCAGCGAAGAGCAACCAGGATGATTAGGGGACTGGAGGCTAAAACATATGATGAATGGTTGCAGGATCTGGGCATGGCTAATCTAGTGAAGAGAAGGACCAGGGGACATATGATAGCAAATAATCTTCCAATATTTGAGGGGCTGCCACAGAGAGAAGGGGGACAACCTATTTTCCAAAGCACCCGAAGGCCAGACAAAGAATAATGGATGGAAACTGAACAAGGAGAGATTTAACCTGGAAATAAGGAGAAACTTTCTGACAGTGAGAACAATCAACTAATGGAACAGCTTGCCCTCGGAAGTTGTGGGAGCACCATCATTTTAGACTTTCAAGAAGAGATTGGACTACCATTTGTCAGAAATAGTGTAGGGTCTCCCACTTCGATGTGTGTGTGTGTGTCACTAGATGACCTAACTCTGTTAATTTGTAATCCCTCTTCTATTTCCCCTCCACCATGTATCTTTCCTTCATGTACTACTTTTGCAATTTGATCCTGATTCATTCTTTCTATTTGACCAAGTCACTTTAATGTCCTCCTCTCATACCAGTTATTCATTTCTGTATTCAATGTATGTTTACACATATCCATTTGTTCTTGATCTCATCTATTTTTGCTTTATCATACGTACTTCTGAAGTACCACATTCCTATTGTCTTCAGCTTACTTTGTTGTTTCTCTCGCCATACCAAACTGTCATTTCCATATAAAAACATTACGGAAGCATGCGCCTACACAGAGTTATTTTTTTTCTTCTTTCAAGAAGTATTTATTCCCAACAGGCTACATACCATCCTCTACCTTTCATATGGTGCCATTCACACACTTCGTATTTCTTTCTTGTAGAAAATAGTTTTGACATTTTGAGTCAGAACTCTGTTTCAAATTAAACCAAAACAATCATTTGAATTGAAACAGTGATTTTGATCAGTCTGGAGGTCATTAGTATAGCATTAGGAAATGGCTTTTGAATAGGGTTCTGTTGTGGTTCGCCGGCAGCCAGTGCAGAGGGCAGCGGAGGGGACCAGTCAGGGAGTCTGGAGAGGACTTGGACAAGGGTCCTGCGTCTGATGCAGGGATGGGGCCAGAACCATCTAGGAGCGGGGTGCTGCCCCCGGAGCCTCCGGAGCTTCCAAAGCCTGGAAACAGCAGAGGACCCAGGGGAGCCTGTTCCCAGTGCATGTGTGTGCAAAGCTGCTAGAAGGTGAGAGCAGCTGAGACAAAAGGGGTGACTAGGGAGTAAGGCTGGGAGGTGATTGCTCCTCCCATAAGGGATAAAAGTCAGACCTCAATGATGAAACCTTTGCAGGAAGCAAATTAGTTCAATCGGTTCAGACTCGTTCTTTTTTTTTTTTTTTGAAAGTTTTATTTGGGTTTTCACAAAAACAAAATACAAATAAAACATCTTTTTTGAAAATAGCATGGTCCCAGGTTATCACTTCTTCATACAGATACCAAACTCAATTTCATGCTCATTTTTATATTCTATTCCATATCTTATTACCGTTTTATATTTTCTACATAGTTTTTCCCCTCTTTTAATTTTCTCAACTTTATTTTAATTATCTCATCTCAATCAAATCATTATATTTATACTTTTGTCTGTCCTGTTTCAATTTCATATTATCTTTCCTTATTAAACAATTTTTTCCCTGTAGTTACCAATTGGAGTATGACACCTATATATCTTTTAATTTTATCCATTCAAACTCTTATTTAAGCTTCAATGTATACCTTTAAGATTATAGCATTCAATATAATACATAACTTCCAATTGAATTCTGCTTGGTACATTCTTAAAATGCACACTATATTCTTAAAAAGAATATATATATATATATATATATATATATATATATATATATATATATATATATATATATATATATATATATATATATAGCACACATTCATTCCAATTCAATTCTATCATTAATATTCATTAAAATCTTAACATCTTTAACATTTCTTTTCAATTAAATATCATACTTCCTTGGGAACACTGATAAACTTTCTATAGTTAATTCTTTTTCTCCCATATTTCTCACTTATATTTTTATAAATCATTACTAATAATTAAAAATGTTCCCATTTAATTCTCTCAATCATTTTAATTCATTTATTTATTACCAAACATTCAACTACATTACAGTAAATATTTTATCCATCATTTTAATCATATTTTCTAAAATTATTTCTGTTTATAATATAACAATGCTATCTTATGTACCTTTGCAGAATCCCTTTTGCAATTAAATTTTCACCCATTATCTCTAAACAAGTTATGGTTACAATCCTTACATCTTTTCCCTGTTTCTCCATTTCTTGTTTCTGTCTTTTACAATTTCTTTTCCTTGCCTTCTACCCCCTCTTCTTCTCCCTCCCCTTTTTATCCCCTCGTCTCTCTACTTCTAACTCTCTCATCTGTAATCCCTTCTGTTGCTTTCTAATATTATATTTATCTTTCAAATTCTTCTTCTTCTTTTTGGTTGTTTTTTCTAGTCTTAAACCTTTTACTCTCTTCCCGCCCCCCTTTTCTTTTTTCCCCCGACTTAAAATTATTTGATCATTAAAGATGGGTTCTTCTTTGTCCCAGTCTTCTTGTTTTGCAGACGTTTCTTGTTGTTTCTCATAGTTCCAGATCTCCATTTCTAAGAATTGAAATACGAAGCCAAAGGAACCTCTTCCTTCTTGTGCATCTTCTTTCCATTTTTTAAGTTCCATTTTCAGTTCTTCTAAGAGTGATACCATTTTAAAGACTTTTAAACAACCACCCGGTTAATTTTAGTCATCCAGATGCAAAAAACAAAAATCACCAAGTAATCCAAATAATCCAAGGCTGTTTCTTTCTGCTTCTTTTTTCCACTTTCTCTTCCTGGGGTTCTATTATTTTGTTACCAAGTTTCAATTAAGATGTATCTTTGAGGAATCTTGTTGAAATTTCACTGTAAGTTCCTTTTAGCTGCAGTTCCATTCCTTAGTTCCAGGCAGTTCCTGCCCTTTTATTCTTTTTTTCTCTCCTTTCCTGCTTTTAAAAACTTTTAAATATCCAGAAATCTTTATTATCCCTTTGACTTTTATTTTCAGCTTAGATGCCTATTAATGTCAAAGTGGATTTTTTTCAATTTCTTGCTTAAGTCTCTTAGCTGTCAGAATAAGGAAGGGAAGAAAAAAAAACCTAATCCTTTCCCTTCTCTCACTCCTTCGCAGCTTCAAAATCTTCTTTGGGAACAATGTTATTAAATTTAAATTCCAGGGTACCTTATTTGTTGCTTTTGCTGTTTGACCCGGTCAACCAAAACTTTCTCTTCTTATCTTCCTCCTGCACATTCTTTTCTGGTCGAGTTCTTCTTTGTGGTGGCCATTTCTACAATCGCCTTCGGGAAAGAGAGTAATAGCCATCTGGGGAGGAGAGATGTGGCTCTCCTCAACCCTGCAGGAAGTCTCCCCCTTCTTCACCACCTCTACGGGGTGGCTTAGCCCTGAAACCAGCCAGCTCAGGGCTCTCCAGTGGCAAGCATGGATTGAAGCCTCACAGAGATGAGGTTTCGGTCTGTTGCCGAAGAAGTTCAAACCAGAAGCCCGGTTCAGAATCATTCTTGAAGCTCTGTGTACTCTGGTTGTTTGTGTTTAATTACATTTGACAAAGCTTGAGTCAGAACAGGTTGTGCATGCTTCGAAAATGATTTTCAAAAAGCACCTCAGATTTTGTGGGACCAGAGAGTCTCTTTGTTTTTTGTGGAAGCCCTTTGACTTTTGTGGGGCTTCCAAACAAGACTAAAAGCAATGGATAAGGTTAGACATCTAAAAGATCTGTCTATCAAATATACTTATCGGTAGTCCTTGACTTACATTAGTTTGTTTAGTGACTGTTTGCAGTTATAATGGCATTGAAAAAAGTGACTTATGACCATTTTTCTCCCTTACAACCATTTCAGCATCCCCATGGTCATATGATCAACATTCAGATGCTGAGCAACTGACTCATATTTATGACGGCTGCGGTGTCCCATAGTCATGTGATCACTTTTTGAAAACTTCTGACAAGCAAAGTCAATGGGTAATCCAGATTCACTTAAGAACTATGTTACTGATTTAGTAATTCGGTGATTCGGTTAAGAACTGTGACAAGAAAGGTTGTAAAATGGGGCAAAATTCATTTTACAAAATGTTTTGTTTAGCAACATAAATTTTAGGCTCAATTGTGGTGGTAAGTCAAGGACTACCTGTATTTGTTCAATGTATAGAGCTACTCATCTCACAGATGTGACTCTAAGCAGCTCACAATGTCAGGAACTCAAAAGCAATATGAAAATGTAACCCAAAATCCTAACCACAAAATCCTTTTAAAACCCAGGAAAACAGTACAATCTATTAGAAGCCATAAATAAATAATCTGCAAGAGTGCAGTCTAATATACTAACAAAATACCCATCTAGCAGGCTTCAAATCACCCACAAATCAATCAAAGTCCCTCCCAACCAAGAATGAATTTTTGGTAGAAATAGAAATGTAATGTTTTTGTGTGAACTTGGTGTCATAAAGTTTTCTTAATGAGATTAATAGTCATTGTCAATTATATTGTTTAGAACCTTCACTCAGAGGCAACACACACACACACACACAAATTACTTGTTAAAATTCTCCAACAAATTCATGAACAGAAGACCTGGGTGAACCATTGTTCCAGCGTACAACAAAATCCTTCAATCATTTCTCAAAGGTACCATTTTGCTAAGGGGGACCAGAGCCACCACTTCCAAGGAAGCTTCATTGGAAAAGGCTTATTTGAAGTCTTCCCTTGAGATGAGATGGAAGCGTAAGAAGCCAGGGAGCACCAAATTTAAAACAGAAATGGCTGTGAAAGCCTGATTCACAGATGAACACAATACAGAAGCCTGATGATGGCAGATGAGATTCTGCCCAAATGTTGCTACAACTTTAAAAGCACAACTATTATGACGTGGGAAAATACCCAAACAAAGCTGAATACCATACATATATATGTACACAGACACAGACACACACGCTCACATATATATATATATATTCTTAAGTTTTCACGGGTATTTATATGTATGATATTCAGCTTTGTTCAGGTATTTTCCCACATCATTATAGTTATGCTTTTAAAGTTGTAGCGACGTGTTTTGGCAGAATCTCATCTGCCATCATCAGGCTTGTGTATTGTGTTCGTTTGTGAGTCAGGCTTTCACAGCCATTTCTATTTTAAATTTGGTGCTAGCCTACTGCTGTGCCAGAATGATTTTTTTCTTCATCCTGATTGGTTGGGAATCCTGGTCTGTGTTTATTGGTCTTGGAGTTTGCTGTGTTCTGCTTGATTGGTGTTTCTAATATCTTCTGTCTGTTTTGTAGCATTTTGGGTTTTTTTTTTTTTTTTTTTGATTGGCTGGCAACATTACGTTTCTTGTATTGGAGGCTTTTAGTGCAGCTTGGCTTCTAGTAAATGGATGGCTATCATTTATTAGGAAGCTAGGTTTCATCTGGGTGCCTGGTTGGGGTGTGTTTGAGTTGGAGCTATCGGGGGGGGGTCTGTTTGTACCCAGGTGTTTGCTTGGCTTGTGGTGTGGAGATTTTTTTGTTTGTGAGTGCAGGCTTCCAGATCCAACAGACGATCATCCCAAGAGAAAAATCTTCCAGATGCCCCAAACTATACAGCCTCCCCAAAATACACAAAGAAGGCATACCTCTCAGACCCCTAGTCACCCATAGTCTGGAGGAGCACCACTGCAAAACCTAGCCAAATACCTAGCAAAACAGCCACAGCCCCATGCTGAAGCAGCAGCTTCACATGTACAAAACTCATACCACCTGTTGGAAATGATCAAAGATTTACACATGGAACAAAAAGATCTGCTTATAAGTTTCAACCTGGTTTCACTGTTCACTCAAGTCTTGTCAGCCTTCAATATTTTCTCCCTTTGCTTTGCATCTTTTGGCTTTCATAAGTAACAGGGGAGGAGGGGGGAATGGTTATGGGAAGTGAGCTGGAGATGTTACAAACCAAAACTGTATAAGCTGTGGGGGGGGGGGGTAGATTCTTGCTTAGGTTTCTATCCTATGCTATATGCAGCTGCAACTCTTTATCAAAATATGTCAAGGTCAGTGGACAGAGGCCTCATCACCACCTGGAGATACCCACATGATGATATACACAACTTTTAATTGGATGAGCCAATTAAACTATTGGGGGTGGGAATGTTGCCATCACTTTGTTAGGGATAACATTGTTTACCCTAACTGGTTTAGGTAAAATAATAAATATGTTATCATAGTTTGTTCGTTAAAGTGTCTGCAACTTTAACTGTAGGAATGTAATTAAGAGACTGATTGTAAAAGCACCATAAAAAGAAGCAAGGCACTACAGCTTGCTCTCTTTGGCTTGATGATCCCTAATTACTGGATGAAGACTGCGTTTTTCCCCTACTGGAATGGGAGAGTGAGAAGACTGATTTATTGTAAGTGAACTGACATTGGATATTCTACATGGACTTTGCTAATTGAATATCCTTGAATGGACTGACTAAAACGATACCTGACTAATGGACTGTTATTTTGACTATGCTAAAACTCTGAGTGTAATAAACTATATTTTTGATAACACAAGCATATCTGTAATTTTATACTGTATGTTAACTAACATACAAACTTATCTCACACATTTATCTGTATGCCTATCTGACTAACGCTGCACATTCTGTTTAGCTTGTCTCCTTAACCCTGGTTGGGGAACACAGGCTTAACACTGGTTATGGGCCCAGAGGCTGCAAAGTCAGTTTAACTAGGATAAAACAGATTTATGTAAAAAGTGAGAGTTTGTGTTGTTATATGTCACAGTAAGCAGACAGCTGTGTTTTATTAATCATAGTTTTATATCCATATAAGAAAACATGGCACAAGTCAATCTACAAAGTTTGTCCCTTATATCCAAGTTGGATGGAACAAACTATGTATCATGGTCTATGAAATGTAGTCTACTTCTACGAAGAGAAGGTCTGTGGAACATAATTGAAAACCCACCAAACGTGGAGGAATGGGATCCAGAGATAGAGGAAGATAGACAAAAAAATAGAAGACTTTAAACTGAAGAATGAACAAACTCTTTGCATAATAGGACTAACACTATCTGACCAGCAACTTGTTCATATCCGCGGAGAGCAAACGGCTGTTGGGTGTTGGCAGAAGCTGAAGAGGATTTATGTCCGAGATAACGTTGGTGCTCACATAAATCTGACACGGAAGCTTTTCAGGACGCATCTCCAGGCGAATGGTGATATGCTGAGTCATTTGAATACTATAAAAAGCATTTTTCAAGAACTGCACGAGAAAGAACTTATTTTTTCTGAACTACACCAAGTCTACATAATTCTATCATCACCAGATGAAAGTTATGATAACTACATCACTTCCCTTGAAATTTTGCCTAAGGAAAGCCAAATTTAACTGATATCACTGGCAGATTGATTGAAGAGGCAAGAAGAAGACTTGAAAGAGATCAGTTAAGGAGGGAGCAACCTCAAAAAGAAGATAATGAATCTCCTACTGCATATGCAATTAAAAAGTGTTTTAATTGTGGAGGAAGAGGACATTTGGCAAGATTTTGTAAAAAAGCAGAACGCTGGCCAGAATACTAAAAGTAACCAAAATAAAAATAAAAATTTAGAGTTAGAGTTAGCCATGTATATTAACGGAGCTGTAAAAAATAATTTATGGTTGGTTGACAGTGGAGCATCCCACTGTATAACAAATGACAATAAAAATTTTATTAAAATGTCCCAGAGTACACAGCAGATATCGTTAGCCAATGGCTAGAAACTGAAAGCTAAAGGTCAAGGTATAGCATATTGTTCTTTTATAAAAGAGAATGTAAAAATGTTATATGTACCACAACTTAAGTTTAATTTTATTTCAGTTAGAATTTTGGTTAAACTAGAATATGTAGTTACCTTTAGGGGAGATAACTGCATAATTGAAAAAGAAGATAAGAAAATTACTGCATCTTTAAGAGGTGAATTATATGTGTCAAATGATAATGGTTTAGAGGTGGCTAACACGGTTTATGATAAGAAACCTCATGATGAATATATTCACTTGTTACACCGATGCTTAGGGCATTTAAATTTTAAAATGCTTAAGAGAACTGTTCAACTATCTAAAGGAATAAGTTTGAAACCTTGTAATAAGTATTTGCAATGTTTTGCTTGTAATCAAAGCAAAACCAAGGTCATACCGGCAAATAGAGTTGATGGATTTACTACCAAAGAACCTTTAGAGGTAGTATTTGCCGATTTAATAGGTCTGAAAAAACCAAGTGTAGGAGGTGCTCGATACATATTAAGTATAATGGACCACTATTCTAGATATGGGTTTTGCTATTTAATGAAGAGCAAAACTGAAACGTATCTAAATCTATTTAATTGGATTAAATTTGCAGAAAGAAAAACCAAAAAGAAATTAGTAACTCTTATAACAGATAATGGTGCGGAATTTACAAATAATAAATTCCAGAATAGACTTAGAATGTTAGGTATTCAACATAAAAAGTCTGCACCATATAGGCCACAACATAATGCCTTTATAGAGAGACGAGGCCAAACACTACAGTCAATGGCACGTACTATGTTGACTGATTCAGGATTACCTGATAATTTATGGGGAGAAGCAATAATGTTTGGTAATCATATATTAAATAATGTTGTTAATTCAACAACAGGTGAATTACCATTCACACTGTGGCATGGTACAAAACCTGATTTAAGTTACATGCACACATTTGGAGCACCAGCATGGGTGCATATCCCTACACAACTGAGACACAAAGGACAGCATAGAGCTAAAAGATTATTTTTTGCAGGATATGAATCTAATCATAGATCTTATAGATTCTGGGAACCAGGTACATCTAGAGTTTATACCAGTGCTAGTGCTAAATTCCTAGAACATGTAGGATGGAATAGATTAGAGCAAGATTTAAATAATGAAGTAATTATTGAACCCTACAAAAGGCAGAAAGAACAGAATAGTTATAAGAAGAGTCCAATTAAAGAAGAAGTTCACGAAGAACAAATAGAATTAGAACAAGAAGAACGGTTGATCAGGAAGAGTTAGATAATCAAGAACAGGTAATAAATGAAAGTCCACCTTTAAGTCCTGTAATACCTAGACGTTCTACACATGTAACTAGACCACCTGATAGGTATCAAGCAAGTATAGTTTGCCAAGTAACTAAAGTTCCAACTAGTGTAGATGAACTTAAGATGTATCCTGCTAAGGATCAGGAGAATTGGCAAAAGGCAATGGAAAAAGAACTAAATTCATTAAAGGTAATGAAAGTATATGAAGATGCTAAATTACCTCCAAGAGAAAAATCCATTGGGTGCAAATGGATATTTAAAGTAAAAACTGGAAATGATGGGACTGTTACCCATAAAGCTAGGTTGGTAGCTCAAGGATTTAATCAAACTGCATCTGATTACAATGAAGTTTTCGCACCAAGTCTTAAAGCAACATATTTAAGAGCAGCTTTAGTGTGGGCAGCTAAGAAAAACTATATCATTAACCATTTAGATGTAGAAACTGCTTATCTACATGCACCATTGCAGCACACTATATATTTAAAAAAGCCAGTTATTATAAAAGACAATAAAGTAAATAGTAATGATTGTTGGAAATTAAAAAGAAGTCTTTATGGATTGAAACAATCTGGCTATCAATGGAACCAATATATTGTGAAAGAATTAAACAATATAGGTTTTAAATCTGGTTTAGCAGATCCATGTGTGTTTAAAAGAGAAAATAATGGAACGGTGTCATTATTGTTATTATTTACAGATGATATTGCTTTGATAACTAAGACTAATGAAGCTAATGAGATTATATCATTATTAGCCAAAAAAATAAAATTAAAGCATTTAGGTGAAATTAAAAAGTATCTAGGATTGACAATTAACAAAGTGGTTATAAAAGCACCATAAAAAGAAGCAAGGCACTACAGCTTGCTCTCTCTGGCTTGATGATCCCTCATTACTGGATGAAGACTGCGTTTTTCCCCTACTGGAATGGGAGAGTGAGAAGACTGATTTATTGTAAGTGAACTGACATTGGATATTCTACACGGACTTTGCTAATTGAATATCCTTGAATGGACTGACTAAAACGATACATGACTAATGGACTGTTATTTTGACTATGCTAAAACTCTGAGTGGAATAAATTAAATTTTTGATAACACAAGCATATCTGTTATTTTATACTGTACGTTAATAAACATACAAACTTATCTCACACATTTATCTGTATGCCTATCTGACTAACACTGCACATTCTGTTTAGCTTGTCTCCTTAACCCTGGTTGTGGCACACAGGCTTAACACACTTTGTATATGTGATTTACACACCCATTTTCTCAGATTCAGATTGTTTGGACTTTCAATCTCTATGGCTTCTCTGATAATTCTGTGGCTGGGGTTTTCTATAATGGCTAGGGTTTTGGTGCCATTGAAGTTGATGCTATGACCTGTAGCTTTCATGTGTTGGATTAGTGAGGAAGTGTGTTCCAGCTTTTTTACTGCATTTTTGTGTTCATCGAGGCGGGTACTTATTCTTCTATTGGTCTGTCCAATGTATGTGGCAGGGCATGATACATGGGGGACTTCATATATGCCTTGGTTTTCCAGGTCAATTTTATCTTTGGAGTTTCTTAGGATGGCTGCTATTTTTCTGTCTGTTTTGAAGGCAGTCTTGATGTGATGCCTGTGTAGTATCTTACTGATTTTGTCTGTAAAATTCTACCAAAACGTTGCTACAACTTTAAAAGCACAACTATAATGACGTGGGAAAATACCCAAAAGAAGCTGAATACTATACATGTAAGTACCCACAAAAACTTAAGAAAACATATCTATCTATCTATCTATCTATCTATCTATCTTTCTATCTATCTATCTATCTATCTATCTATCTATCTATCTATCTATCTATCTATCTATCGAGAGAATGTCTTTGTGTCATTTGTTTCTAGCTTTTTCATTGGCTGCAAGGCGGCAGATGTTTTGCCATTTCTTTCTCTTCTATTCTGCTGTATCTAGGTATTACAATGTCCACTCTCCAGACTTTTTCATTGTTCTTATCAGCAATTACAACAGGGAGGGAGGGGGGAGGGGGAGGAGAGAGAGGAGAGAGGAAAAGAGGAGAGAGAAAGAGAGAGAGAGAAAGAAAGAGAGAATACCTTTGCTAAGTGATGCTATGAAATAATTTGTGGTTTGGGGAACAGAGGTAAGGAACCCAGCCCAGCTCCAAAGATAGAATCCTTGGAATTAAGGAGAAACTTCCTAATAGTAAGGACATATAACCAATGGAACAGCTTCCCTTTGTAAATTGTGGGTTGCTTCATCACTGAAGGTTTTTAAGAAGAGACTGGATAGTCACTTGTCTGAAATGGCTGACTTCAAGAGGGACCCTTGCATATCACACCTCACCCTGAAATGGTACAGGATTTCTTGCTTGAGCAGGAGGCTGGATTAGAAGACCTCCAATGTCCCTTCCAGCTCTGTTCTGATTCTAAATAAGCAGATTTTCCCCTTCTGTCATTGCAAGCTTGAAATGTAAATAGAAAATTCAGAAAAGCAAAAAGGCTTGGAAGTGCTATATACATGGCCTTTTCCAGTTGGCATTTTATTAGTTTGGATATCACCTCAACAAGATCTTTGGTGGTTTTGAACCCAGCCTGGCCACCCACCCACAATAATAATTCAGCAGATCTTGTTCATGAAATCATTTTTATGTAGACCAGAAGTCAACAGCAATGCTTGTAGAAAACTAGAGTTGACAAGAGTAAATATACCCCTGAATACATGCACTTGACATATTGCCAATGTTTTGTAGCCAAAGATGCCACTTTAGCATCTGAAGTACCCCCACAGGAGGAGAAACAGGAAAATATCCAGAAAGGTCAATGGGCAAAACATGGAGCTCAATCAAACGATTATGTAAACAAGATGGAATCATTGAACATGAGCCAGTATTTGCTCCAGCTAGGAAGGATTGTTACTCCAGCCTTGCAAGGAATTTTTGTTTCTGCATTTCTCTCACTTGTGTACTCACTGATAATCAAAAAGAGAGGGGAATCACTGAATCTACCAGATCAGGAGCTACTCATCCCAGAAAAGTTAGTTTTTTTTTTTTTTTTAATTCTCCAGTGTTGGAGAATTCACAACTTCTGGAGGCAAGTTGTTCCACTGATTAATTGTTCTCACTGTTAGGAAGTTTCTCCTTAATTCTAGGTTGCTTGTCTCCTTGATTAGTTTCCATCCATTGTTTCCTGTCCTGCTTTTAGCTGCTTTGGAGAATATCTTGACTTCCTCTTCTTTGTAGCATCCCCTGAGATATTAGAACACTGCCATCATATCACCCCTAGTCCTTCTTTTCAAGTGACTTCTCTCTATTTTTTACACTCATGACCATTGTAGACGCTTCAGATGCTGTATTCAGATGCTTGACCTGTGGTTCATATTTTTTGGGGCAGTGTCCCGGGGGTTATGTGATCCCCTTTTGTGACCTTCTGATAAGTAAAATTCAATGGGGAAGCCAGATTTACTTGACAACTGGGTTACTAATTTAACAACTGAAGTGATTCACTTAACAAATCCTAAAATGGGGCAAAACTCACTTAACAAATGTCTCACTTAGCAACATAAATTTTGGGGTCAATTGTGGTTATAAGTTGGGGACTACCTGTACAGTATCTTCATCACTTGCATAGGTTTAGGAAACGAAGCCAAATGAGGACATTCACCTCTTAATCAAATAAGTAGATAAAAGTGATAATCTGCACATTTTATTTTACACTCCTGTTCACTCAGTCTAGACATTTTCATGCCCAAGCCAGGAAGTCTTTCTGCAGGCATAACAATCACAAGACCAATAATTTTCTCCCTTTTTCTTTTTTAAGGGAAGAATTTATGAAGGCATATAAAGTTGCCAAAAATAATTGGGAAGGGCAATAATTGGGGGGCAGGATAGTCTTCTCTTTTGAAAACAGTGTGGTTTTTATTTCCCCCTCCATCATCTACTCATTGTCCTGATGGTTACAATTCTCCAACACCAACAACTATCCCCTAGACAGAAAGACTTACAAAGTTAAATGAGCTCGGGGACCTTGAGAGCAACACTGCATTAATTTGGATGAAGTATGCTCACTGGTGATCTGGCAGCCTCTGTTAACTGGATGCTGAAGCTTACAAAACTGCAAAGACCCATGAATAAATAAGAACTATGGTGTCTGAAGGAGAGGAAAAAAAAATATGCCTCATGAAACGTAGGACTTGCTGTATCCTTTTAACTTGAAATGATGCCATGGTTCCATGAATGCCCCTCCCCCCACTTCAGAAATGAGGAAGCATCAGAGTTTGGAAACGAGGTAGCTTAGATTAAAGGATCCCTTTCTCTCAGAGCAGTCACCTTGGATGCTCTCTGAAGGCTAAGACAGACTATAAATCAAATGAATAAAATAAAAGTAGCCAGGCTGATTCTTATATAAGCTTCTGACCTGAATATTTTTCTGGTGGAGATCCAGCATGAAGACTATCTCCTCTGGTTTTCTGACTTTGGAAGAGGTGAACTCCCTCCTTCCCTTCCCCGTCCTTCCTTTCATCGCACTCTCTCCCACCCTCCCTCCATTCTCTTTTCCTTTCCTTTCCTTATCTTTGTATTAGTTTGTATTACTTTTTATATTCATTTTTTAAAACTTTAAGAAAAATATATTAAAATGAAAAAGCATGGGTTGCGTAAGTGATCAATATTGACCTCCAAATGTCAATGGGACTGTCCAAGGAGAATTCCCATGGTTATATCCCCCCCTCCAGGATCTAATAGAATTCAGGGAAGTTTCAGACCATGTAGTTTTGACTCTACAATGAAAGATGGGCCACCATGAAAAGTAAGAACAATACTTCATACTGACAATTTCTCATAAATTTATCTTCTCTTCTGCAATAATTTCTAAAACAAATATTATTTAATCAGACTGAAAGAAAACTGGTAGGAAAAAATCCAGATAATGCATTTGCTCCATAGATATAAATGATAGATACTAGATAGATAGATAGATAGATAGATAGATAGATAGATAGATAGACAGACAGACAGACAGACAGACAGACAGACAGACAGACAGACAGACAGACAGACAGACAGACAGACAGATAGATAGATAGATAGATAGATAGATAGATAGATAGATAGACATGTGTGTGTATACACACGCACACACACACACACACACAGAGACAGATAGACAGACAGACGATAGCTGGAAAGATAGTGATAGTAGGTTAATTAGAGCACAACCCCATCTCAGCCAGTAACCAGGATTGATAGCACTACTATCCAAATCTAACTATTAAAATTTCCTTTCCCAGTACCTCTTGCATTAATTTCCAAATCTATTCTTGAAAGCCTAGCCGTAAAAATGCATATGTAAATCTCTATGCACATTTTCCCCAATGTATGAAAAAGTCCAGCTCAGTATAAACTTACATTACATATTCATGTCAGTGAGGGAAGTATGATATAAGGCACTTTTCTACACCACAAAGGCCTATTGAAATAATAAAGAATTGCATGCCAAAACATCTACATTTTTAGTAACTCATTCTTAAATGAAGCCTTTGTTCCACGAAGACCTGAGGCATTTCTTCCAGAACAACTGAATCTGCCTTCTTCATAAGCAAGGGTGAACCTTTGCAACAAAAGGATGTTAATCTTATTCTATTCTCTGCCCTTGGGCAGGCTTTGGTTAAATTTAAAATAAGTCTTTGGTTTCCAAATCTGCAGCAAAACAAAATTGTTTCCCCTTAGCCATTTCACTCAGCTTTTTAAATTTTGATTGAGTCATTTTATGTTGGCCCTGAATTGTTTATGAGATTCTTTCTTCCTTCTTTCATTTACACCAACTTATTACAAGCCTGGGTAAAGCAAAATGAATGGTTTGCTTGGAAAGATGTGGTGGCTAAGTAATTAGAAAGGGTGATGTACAGGGGATGGATTTCTGTTCATCTGGTGGCTTGGAAAGAAAAGCAGGTCTTCTCTTTGGAGAGCAGAGTCCTCCATCTTGAAATGAGCTGACAATTAGAGGGATAAAGACAGTGCACCAAAGGGATCGATAAAGGAGAAGGATCTTCCATCATTGGATGTGCCAGGCTTTGGTGGACTGCACTATCCAGCTGATGGGAGTTTTGTTCTTCTTGACAAATCACAAAACTAGTGAGAGATAAGAGGTATATATGTGGTGGCTCAGTGGCTAAGATGCTGAGCTTGTCGATCAGAAAGGTCAGCAGTTCAACAGTTTGAATCCCTAGCACTGTGTAATGGAGTGAGCTCCCGTTCCTTGTCCCAGCTTCTGCCAACCTAGCAGTTCAAAAGTATGTAAAAATGCAAGTAGAAAAATAGAGACCACTTTGGTGGGAAGGTACAACGATTTGTACACCTTCAGCATTTAGTTATGCCGGCCACATGACTATGGAGATGTCTTTGGACGGTGCTGGCTCTTCATCTTTGCAACGGAGTTGAGCAAAGCCCCCTAGAGTCGGAAACAGCTAGTAGGTATGTACAAGGAGAACCTTTACCTTTATATACAAATGAAGGTGAATATGCATGATCCAGGATAATGTTGCAGGATCCAATCTGGGTAGATCACCGGGACCAGTCTTTCGGACACATGCTGGAGCCCATCCTCAAGGAACCTCTCAGTGCTTTGGGCTCCTTTGTGTTTATATGGTTTTGTGTGGCTTTTTGTTGGTTGGAGTGTTTTATAATTAATCGATATAAATCAATCTGCTTACGTACAATAGTCCTTGATTGACAACCACAACTGAACTTGGAATTTTGGTCATCAGTCATTGCAATACTTAAGCAAGGTGCCTGTGTGACTGCCTTGCTCAATGACCACTGTCATGGAGCTTCCAACTGTAGTTGTTAAATGGAGAGCATGATTCTTAAGGTGTGTGGAAGGTCCAGAGACATCTTGAGCTGGCCACAGGGCCTACAGGGTCTCAAAGGCCTTTGGCCTCATCCCCATCTGCCAGGTCTTCAGAAGCCATCTTGCACCATTTTGCAAGCAGTTGTGATTCTTGCAGTGTCCCAGAAGAATTATTTAAGCTTTTAATATTTAAGCATATATCCTTATATTGTGAAGACACATACACTTCCTTAACAGGAACTAGTCTAGTGAACAGAAGGACTAGGGGAGATAAGATAGCAGTGTTCTAATACTTGAGGGGTTGCCACAGAGAGGAAGGGGTCAAGCTATTTTCCAAAACAGACAAGGAGGCCAGACAAGGAATAATGGATGGAAACTGAACAAGAAAAGATTCATCCTAGAAATACGGTGAAATTTTCTGACACTGAGAATAATCAACCAATGGAACAGCTTGCTTTTGGAAGTTGTGGGAGCTTTATCACTGGAGGCTTTCAAGAGGAGATTGAACTGCCATTTGTCAGGGATGGTGTAGGGTCTCCTGCTTGGTCAGGGGGTTGGACTAGATGATTACAAGGTCCCTTCCAACTCTGTTAATTTATCTTTCTAACATAAACCCTAGTGAGAAATGTTAAGTTTCTGGAGAAAGAAAAAAAAGGCCCTTTAAAAATACATATTCAATCTAAACAGAAAAAAAAAAAAAATCCATGGAAGTGTTCTCTAGCACTCTTGCATCCATCTCTATCAATATCCAAATGCACAAAAGTCACCCAGAGTTTGGGGAATTTGGGAGTTGAAATGAGGGAGAAATTAGATTAAGTTTGCTCTGTTGCTTGCATCTATCTCAAAAAGGATGTCACAGCACTGAGAAAATTGCAGAAACATGCCACAGAAAACTATCAGGAGACCACAGCAATGAAGAAAGGCTAAACATTTTGAGCCATTTTTACCTCCAGAAAGCACAAAGATGCACTCCAGAGAGGTGTATAGTCATAGATTTAAAAAAAAAATGTGACTGCAAATGCAGGATAAATTATAGTGCCAGCAGCTGAGATGCTCTCAGGGCAGGGTGCAAGTTAATGTTTCATAAGAAAGAAATGGTCCTGGGTGTCATGAACTGATAAAGGCGTTTAATAAAGTTTAACAAACCTTAAGGAAAAGCAGGGGTTCTAATCCTGCACTTCTGATTGGCTGATAATAGCGATATCGGATTGGTCCTTTCTGGGGAATCTGATTGGCTGTTAACGGGCCAACTCTCATTGGTTCAAGGGTTTAACACTTCTATGTTTCTCATTGGCCAATAGGTCAGCAGCCTACCCTATAAAAGGGCTGCTATTGCCCTAGGGTTTTGCTCTGTTCAGAATGATTAATAAAGAGTTGAAGTCACTGTTCACTGCCTCGTCTCCGTTCCTTGCACCCATGCGCAGAATATAACACTGGGTTTCTGTTTTCTAGTTTTGAGCAAATCAGTCTAAACTTTACTGCTTGAAACTAGCATTGACTGTCTGCATTCCTGAATTGCTGATGGGGAAAGATTTCTGCCATTCTCAAATCTAGACTGTAGAAATTATGTAATTTGGGATTGTAAACTTTATAAACAGCTGTATAAATCATGGAAATGGCTATGCAAAGTCAATGGACCCATGTGACACCTGCATATTACCATACAAAACCACAACCATTTGTCTTCTACTGGTAGGAAACGTGTAGAAATACACAAAAATGCAAGCGCTGCAAGACTTCTGGTGGTGAGGTCACAGCGGAGCGGAGCAGGAGAGCGATCTCTGCAATCCTGAATCTGAATTTTCATGCTTGGAAGCTCTCAGAGGCACCGTGAAGTTTGGAGAGACACATGAATTAGAAGAGGAAGCCTGGGAGCAGAGTGGAGGAAGCAACTTCCCACTGCAAAAAGGAGAAGCCCTTTGAATCCTGTGTGAAAGAAACCCAACATCTATGGCGGGTCGAAGCTGTGACAGCCAGCTGCTATTGGGAAGCAGGAAAGTGGATCAATGCAAGACATCCGAAGAAGAATGGTAGACTGGAACAGTTTTCAAGAGGTGAGAGAAGAGAGTCCTGTGAAAGACTTTGACAGAGGGAGTCTCTGGAGAGAGTGAATACAGCAGCTAATTGGCGGGGGATAGCAGAGTGAAAGAGAGAGGAGGAAATAGAACAGTTTGACAGCTGAGAGAGATCACTGCAGAAGAAAAGATCGAGACTCCGTGAATCAAAACTTAAAATTTCTACAATTTGGATTGATTACTAGCAGAGCAGAAAAGAGTCATTAGAGAGAACAATTGGAACTTTAATGGGAAACTGTAGCTGAATGGAAAGTGGAACAATTTTGATAGAAAGCTGTGACTGTGCAATTTGAGAGTGAAAGTGACTAAGTAGTTAAAGATGACTGAGGAAACAGGAAATGAAGAAAGTAATGTGACAGTGTGCAGAAGAAAGGGAAAGAAGAAGGAAGAAAGAAGAAAGCTGAATAATTTCTACGTATTAAATTCAAAAGTGTATATTGAAAAAAAAATCTAAAGCAATGTGTGTGTATGTGTGTGTGTGTGTATTTGTTTTCTTAAGTTTTCGCGGGTACTTACATGTATGGCATTCAGCTTAGTTTGGGTATTTTCCCACATCATAGTAGTTGTGCTACAACTTTAAAAGCACAACTACTATGACATGGGAAAATACCCAAACTAAGCTGAATGCCATATATACATACATACATACATACATACATACATACATACATACATATATATATATATATGTTTTCTGAGGTTCTCACGGGTATTTGTATGTGGATCTAGGCCTAGATACTTCCAATCTTACATGGGAGAATAACCCGAATAACCAGAGATCCATATATATATCTATAAATATGTGTGGGTGGGTCTAGGTGTGTTCAGATCTTTTCCCATGTAAGATTAAGAGTATCTTGGTGATGTTTTGGCAAGGTCCCACTCGCTATCCTCAGGCTGGTGCTTTCGGCTTCGTGCCAGTGCAAGCAGTGTGTGATCGGAGCTGCCGTCTCTCTATAAATACTGGTGGTGGGGGCTGGTATGCTGGGCTGGTTGGCTGTGCTCCTGCCTCTTGATTGGTTGATTGAGTTAATGTTGGTATAATGGGCTGTGTGATGGCCTTGTGAGTTTTGTTGTGGAGATATCCTGGAACTTGTGCTATAATCTCCTGGGTCATTTGTTTTGTAGTGATCGTTTTTTCATTAGCCTCTCGTGTTTTAACGGCTTGGGTAATGGGTTGTGTGATGGGCTTGCGAGTTCTTTTGTTATGGTATCCTGGGTCCTGCATTGTAATCTCCTGGGTCATTTGTGTTTTGATCTCTTTTCCATTAGCCTCCTGTGTAATAACGGCTTGGGTAATGTGTGATGACCTTGTGAGACTTATTGCTGTGGTATCCTTGGTTTTGTACTGTGATATCCTGGGTCATTTGCTGTGTTGCAACTTCTTGGGTTCTTGTGGTGTAATTTCCTGAGTTTTCTGATGTGATACCCTGAGCGGGTGGCTGTGATGCAACATTCTGGGTTTTAGTCTGGCTTTGAGTTTGGGGTCTGGGTCTGTGTTCTTGGCGTGTGTCAGCTTGTTTGGTTTTGGGGTCGGGGGTGCCACAACAAGAAGAATTAATTTATGTATCCTATTTCATAGATTGCTATATTCTTTATAACTGCTATACCCTATATATCCTTTATATCTTTCTACAATTTGATACCTCGGATAACAACTAATTAATTAATTGATGTATAACTAATTAATGGCTATATATTGATTCATAGACATAATTGAATGACAAGAAAGTTATAAGATATAGTATATAAGAAAAGAAAACAATCAAACACATATTTATCTATATTTATTGAATTATACATGTTTATTATATAAGCTATTATATTTAGAATTATACTTAATTAATTTATTAAAAGGATTAAATAAGATCAGAAAATTAAGAGGGTTACAGACTATCATAGATTATAAACAATGACGATATTTAGTTCTACATTGTTGTATAAATGCATACATACATACATATATACAAACCGCTACAAACCCTGAAAAGAGACAGCAGCATAATCATCCTCCCAGCAGATAAAGGGAATGCCACTGTAGCAATGGACAGAAAAGACTATGAAACTAAATTGACAGACCTACTCCAAGACTCCACATACAAACCCATAAACACAGACCCAACCACATATCTGGAAAAATTAACCAAGAAGAAAATTATAACCAGCCACATAAGCAAAGAGATCCAATACAAGATCATACCCAGAGAGAAATCTTCCAGATGCCCCAAACTATACGGCCTCCCAAAAATACACAAAGAAGGCATACCTCTCAGACCCATAGTCAGCTCCAGAGGAGCACCACTACAAAACCTGGCTAAACACCTAGCAAAAGAGCAACAGCCCCATGCTGAAACAGCAGCTTCTCATGTACAAAACTCATACCACTTCTTGGAAATGATCAAAGATCTACACGTGGAGCAAGAAGATCTGCTTGTAAGTTTTGACGTGGTTTCACTATTCACTCAAGTCCCGATAAAACAGACCCTCGAAATCATCAAAAATAAATACCAACCAGCTAAACACCTCATGGAACTAACAGAACACTGCTTAACCAACACATATTTCATATACAAAGGACAAAGATACAAACAAATTGAAGGAGCCCCCATGGGATCACCACTGTCACCTGTCATTGCAAACCTGTTCATGGAAGAATTCGAATCCAGAGCCCTGGCTAATGCCATACTCAAACCCAAACTATGGTTAAGATATATCGATGACACATTCGTGATTTGGCCCCATGGACAAGAAAACCTAAACAACTTCCTAACACACCTAAACAGCACATACCCCAAAATCAAGTTCACCATGGAAACAGAAACAAACAAACAACTACCATTCCTAGATGTACTAATCTACAAGAAAACAGATGGCACACTAGGACACACCATATACCAGAAGAAAACACACACCAACCGCTACCTCAACGCCCAATCCCACCACCACCCAGCACAGATAAACTCCGTGGCTAAAACACTAATTACTAGAACCAAGCGCCTGGCAGACAAGACACACATTAAGACTGAATTATTCACCCTGACTAAAATATTGACAGCCAACGGCTTCCACAAAAGCAAAATCACCAACTTGATCCACAAAAACACACTGAGACATAATAGAGAACCAGAAGATGAACAGACCTATGGAACAGCTGTCCTGCCCTACATAAGAGGCACTACAGATAAAATTAGTAAGATTCTATACAGACACCACATCAAGACTGCCTTCAAAACAGACAGAAAAATAGCAGCCATCCTCAGGAACCCCAAAGACAAAATTGACCTGGAAAACCAAGGCATATATGAAGTCCCCTGTGCATCATGCCCGGCCACATACATTGGACAGACCAATAGAAGAATAAGCACCCGCCTGGATGAACACAAAAATGCAGTCAAAAAGCTGGAACACACTTCCTCACTTGTCCAACACATGGAAGCCACAGGTCATAACATCAACTTCAATGGCACCAAAACCCTAGCCACCATAGAAAATCCCAGCCACAGAATCATCAGAGAAGCCATAGAGATTGAAAAAAGACCAGAAAGAAGAGATGATTCCACCAGGCTGTCAATCATTTGGAAGCCTGCACTCACAAACAAAAAAATCTCCACACCACAAGCCAGGCAAACACCTGGGCACAAACAGATCCCCCCTGATACCTCCATCTCAAACACACCCCAACCAGGCACCCAGATGAAACCCAGCTTCCTAACTCATGATAGCCGTCCATTTACCCGAAGCCAAGCTGCATTAAAGGCCTCCAATAAAGTAACACAATGTTGCCAGCCAATCAAGATACAAAAAGAGCCAAAAAAACAGACAGAAGATATTAGAAGCAGAACACAGCAAACTCCAAGACCAATAAACACAGACCAAGACTCTCAACCAATCAGGAGGAAGAGAAAACCATTCTGACACAGCAATAGGCTGCCCCAAATTTAAATCGGAAACCACTGTAAAAGTCTGACTCACAGACAAACACCATACAGAAGCCTGATGATGGCAGATGAGATTCTGCTGAAACGTTGCTACAACTTTAAAAGCACCACGTGGGAAAATACCCGAACAAAGCATATACATATATATATATATATATATATATATATATATATATATATATATATATATATATATATATATATATATATATATAAAGTGTGCATAAAATTAAGGAGAGACATTATTAAGTATATTAGACCTTGTAGTGATAAACTGAAGGGATTAGAATAAGATAAAAGGGAAGAGATAAACATAGAAAATGCAGAAGGGAGTTGATACAATGGATGATAATATTGAAAGACTTTCTTAAAAAAATAGGTAGATTTGAGAAGTCTAAGATGTCCACTGCGACAACTACCGCTAAGATTGGGAAGAAAACAACATCCAACCCAACATCAACGATAACATCACCAGCAGGACTACATTCCATAGAGGGCATGCTGAATCCTGAGAAGGCGAGTCAGGTATCAAATATGCAAACAATTCAAATGGCATTAATAACAATACAATAAATGATGGTGAGAAACCACACCGACTTTAAAACTGAAATGGGGGAAATGAAAGGTAAAATATGGAAACTAGATGAGAAGATAGGTACAATCCAACAAACAGTAGTAAAGATGGAACATAAAATGAAAGCAATGGAGACAAAGGTCGAACAAACAGATAAGAAAGTAGAATCAATAGAACAGAAATTAATGGGAGAGAACAGGAAATTAGAAGACGCAATTGCATATTTGGAATTGGAAAAGGATGATTTCTTCCTCAGATTTCAGAATGTAACAGAAGAAAGGGGGGAGGACTTGCCCAAATTAATGGCAGATCTCAAAGCAGAAGCGTTACAAAAAGAGGGCCAAGAGCTTTGAAGGGAAATCGACAAGGTATATAGAATATATACCAACTATATAAGATGTTTTAGACTTCCAAGAGAGGTTCATATACGATTCTCAAAGAAACAACTGAGAGATGAGGTATAAAAAGTGACAAGAGACGAACCACTGATATTCAAGGGAACAGAAATTGTAATATTGAAACAAATTCCAAGAAGAATAAGGGAACATACAAAGAAATACAGATTCCTGGCTGTCCAACTGAATAAGAATAACATCCTGTTCAAATGGCTCAACCCAGAAGGAATGTTAATATCGTGGCAGGATAAAAAATTTAAAATAGACAGTATAGAAAAAATGAGGGAATTATTTGAACTGTATCAGGAGAAGACCAGAACAGCAAAGAGGAAGTGGAAAGTGGGAGCCAAGAAGAAGATTGGGTGGAAGAAAGAGAAACAGAACAAGAGGAAAGAGAGCAGGAAGAAATGGAAAGAGAAGGCGTAAGAACGAGACACCAAACGAGAGCTAATAAGATGGCAGAAGAAATCGAATTGATTTCCATTAACATCAATGGTTTAAATTCACAAATTAAGAGGAAAAAAAAGTTAACTAAATTACAGAAACTGAACTTAGATATTATATGCCTTCAAGAAACACATATCCAGAAACATCAAAGTAAACTGTTAGAAGCACCAAAGTTAGGAGATTTATACGTATCTCTAGCCCAATGAAAAAAAGGGGGGATAGCAATATACATTAGGAAACATTTACAAGCAAAACAGGTATATGCAGATGAGAAGGGTAGGATTTCGAAGTTAGAAGTTTATATAAATTATAAGAAAATGTTATTGACATTGATATATGCACCGAATGAGAAGCAATATTTTTTTTATTCCAAACTATACAGAAAATTAGTAGAACAGGTATATGAGAACATATGCCTGCTAGGTGTTTTCAATGCAATAGTAAATTTAGGAAAAGATTACAATAATGGAAATCCAGGGAAAAAAAGGAAAAGGAAAACATTACCAAAAGTATTTTATCAAATGGCAGAAGAATTAGGATTAAAAGATATATGGAGAGAAAGAAATCCAGACAAAAAACAGTATACTTACTATTCAGCACCACACACATCATGGTCAACACCCCTTATGGCTGCCAGGGCAGATAGTCTTTGTTGCAGGACCCAGATCATATAGAGTCCTTCTGGAAGATGGCTGGATTTGGAGAAGGCACGTAGACCAGCTGAGGAGGCATTGGAACAAGACTGCTACCGAAATCCCGGTCTAGCCGCCGCCAGACGACCTGGTCTACTCACCGCCAGCCAACCCGCCGAAGGACCCGGTCTACCTGCCGCCCGACAATGCAACCAGCCGACTGCTGCGGGAAGACTCACCTGAGCAGACGCCAGACAGCAGTCAGGCATGGCCAGCGACCCTCTGCAGGTTCCAGTCACCGCCCGGGAGGAACAAGACGCACCAGCTGCCGACAAGCCTCAGGAACTTCAGAGATCGGGCCGCGAGCGAAAGCGGCCATCATGGCTACAGGACTACGCATGCTCGTGGCCAGGGGGAAGGAGTGCTGTTTCAAAGACTAGCAGCAGTCCTCCCTCAGGTCCGCCGCCAACGCCGATCGCTCCCATTGGTTGATGCCGTTTGACAGCCGGCTATAAAAGGGAGCTGTCAAACGGCATCAGCTGTCACCGCCAGCTGGCTGTCAGATAGCCTCGGCAGCCGCGGCGACCCTTTATTCGCAAGAATAAAGTTGTTAGCCTTTAGCCTGGCTCCGTCTCTCTTTGTAACCGCCGCTCCACAACAAGAATGGTATTGAATATAATAGAATATTATTATTATTATTTTTAAAATAATAGACTATTATGAAGCAAACCCAGGAAAACATTTGGCAATGGTCTTACTTGATGTGCAAAAGGCATTTGACAATGTTAATTGGCAGTTTATAATACAATTAAAAAGTATGCAATTTGGCAATAAATTTATTAAATTGATTTCGACAATTTATACGACACAGACGGCCAGTGTAATAATGAACAGAATGGAAACATTCAAGATCAACAAGGGAGTAAAGCAGGGATGCCCCCTGTCACCCCTTTTCTTTATTCTTACCTTAGAAAACTTATTGGAAAACATTAGGAAAAATGTAGAAATCAAAGAGGCTTTAATTAAAAAGGAGCATTATAAGGTACAGGCATTTGCCAATGATATAGTATTTTTCTTTTTGGAAGATCCAGAGGATACAAGAGTAAAATTAATAAAGGAAATAGAGGAATTTGGCAAGGTTGCAGGCTTTAAGATTAATAATAACAAAACAAAACTATTGACTAAACATTGAAAAGATACGCAAAAAAAAAAGAAGAAGAATTAGAAGGAAAATTGGGAATGCAAAGTGTGAAAAAGATAAAATATTTAGGTATTTGGTTAACAGCAAGATGCTCCTCAATCAAAAAAAAAATAACAATGACAAATTAATAATACAAATCAAAAAATAATTGGAAATGTGGGGGAAATTACAGCTATCACTACTGGTGAAAATTGTGGCAATTAAAATGCCTACCCTACCAAAAATGCTATATCTTTTTCAAACTATACCAATAAGATTGGATAAAACCTTTTTTAGAGAATTAGATCGAATAATAAGTAAATTTGTTTGGGATGGGAAAAAAGCTAGGATAAAAATGAAATTGTTCCAGGACAAAAAAGAAAGTGGTGGCTTTGGACTCCCTGGACTGGGAACTGTATTATTAGGCTACAGCTATGGTATGGATTAAAGATTGGATCAACCTGGAAAATAGAAGAATATTGTCAATAGAGGGTCATGACTTGCAGAGAGGGTGGCATAGTTTCCTATGGGATGGGAAATGTAAACAGCATGCATATTTTCAGAGACACATGATTAGAGATTCATTAATTCGGACATGGAACAAGATTAAAAAGAATCATTATACTAAAATACCGAACTGGTTGTCAACTATGGAAGCGCAAATCTACCCAAATGCAATGGATCTGGGAAAAAAGAGGAATTACAAAGACCTATTAGACACACAAGGAAGATTAAAAACGAGACAACAGTGCTGCCAACTCTCACGCAATCAGAGTGAGACTCACGCAATTCAACCAATTTTGACTGTCTCACTCTGATAAACAAAATCTCACGCTAAAGGCCCGAGAGATCTTCCTTGCAATGGGAATTCCGGCCTCGAATAAAGCCGCGCTTGTGGAATAAGACCCCCTCCATCCCAAATTTTATTTCTAATTCATCTTAGATTTGCAATTTAAAGCAGGCTAATCCGCTTGCAAATTTGCCGAAGAACGGCGGGTTTAACAGAAAGAAACTCCCCTCCCCGTCTTTTTCCCCCGCGGCCACACCTCTCTAGCAAACTAATCTGAATTTTAACCCTTCAAAAACCGTAGCTCCTTGCCTCTAATTTTGCTTTAGATGTGATTTTTCAGGGGATCGGTGGCTCCGAGCAGCCGCTTGCCTCGCCGATAAAAATATATTTGTTTTTCGATTGTACTAAGGGCATTGGTGAAGTGTTCCCTGGTTTATTTTTCCTTTTGCCCTTTTTATGCAAGCTGCATCAGCTATTCAAAAGTTAGAATGGAATAGAATTGGAATGAAACTGGAATGGAATGGAATAAATTGGAATGGAACTGGAATAGAACAGAACAGAAAACTATTGTCACTTTAAATGTACACTAATCAGCATACATTAAAACAAAATTTCGTTGCATTCAGTTCTCAAAATATAACCATTACGCATATACCCGCATATACCCACATACACATACATATATGACAAAGAAACATCACAGTCCATTTCAAATAATTACCCAATTATTTTTTCAAACCTTTTATGAAACTAAAAGGCCTATGCTATGTCTCATTGGTTTTCATAGTCAAGTTCCCTCACTGAAGAAAAATGTGTTTTTGTAATATGTGTCCTCATTTTTTTTCTTATGCCTATGGGTTAAAATGTATGTATGTATGTATGTATATGTCCAAATCATGACTAAAGTATGCATCAGATTGCACCATTTAAAATGTAAAATTGTCAAAGCTCCCTACCGTGGAAGGGGGGGCACCCCCCTTCCACACCATCCTCCCCTCGGTCGCTCCGCTCCCTCGCAGTGTCTCACTCCGAACTATCACTCAAGGTTGGCAGCCCTGAGACAAGAATTATAGCAACAAAATATAAAGATAGTTTGGTGGTCATACATGCAAATTCAGGCAAGATATCAGAAGGACAAAGAACAATTTGGTTTCTGCATGGAAAAGCATCAATTAGATAAAATTCTACAAGAAATGGAAAAGAAAATGATTTCAAGAATATATAACTTTCTACTAGATTTTAAAATGGAAGAGAAGGTGGTATGGGTGAAAAATGTTGGCCACAATATAGACCTGGAAAGTTGGGAGAGAATGTGGGGATCAAATTACAAACTAATTACATCCACAGGATACAAGGAAAATCAATACAAAATGTTCTACAGATGGTACCTTCCTCCCGCTAGATTGGCAAAAATGTTTAACTCAGACCCAAATTGTTGGAAATGTGGAAAAGAAAAAGACACTTATTTTCATATCTGGTGGACACACCAGGAAGTGAAAAAATATTGGAATACAATTAGACAATGGATAGAAGAAATCACGAATCAGAAAACTGAATTTAATCCGGAAACTTTTTTATTAGGTATAATAACACAAAAATGCAATAAAACAGATAGATATATTATGTTACATATATTAATAGCTGCAAGGATTTCATACGTACAACTCTGGAAGAAAAAAGGGTTCCACCGGAAGGCATGGTTATTAAAAAAAAAAAAAAAGATTGTATAGCGATGGACAGGCTAACGATGAAAATAAAAGACAGAGAAGATTCGATTTATTACAGGGCCTGGGATGCCTGGTATGAGTGGTTTAGAAATAGAAAATAAACTAAAATGGCAATTAGGAAAAGAATGAGGGAAAATGTAAATATGTAAATAAACCATGGAGAAGATTGAAATAAGTCTCATGCTCCTGTTGTTGCTTCTGTATGTATCATAGTGAAGAGGTGGCTAAGGAATAGGTATAAATATCCTACCTTTTGCTTTTCTAATCCAACAGTCAGCAGTCTATGTTTTACAATCAATAATTAGTTTTCTAGTCTTCCATTCAATCCCAACAGACATTAGGAGATAAGTCTTCCCCATGTATTTTGTGGGGAGGTGGGTGAAGTAACTAAAATCAGTAAAAGGAATATCATCCAATTTAATCCACAAATTGGATTAAATCCACAATGTTGTATTGTAAAATACAACATTGTTTTTCTCAGAAATGGAATGAAGAATGTCAAAATTCACTTCTACCCAATATAAGATACCAATCAAAACTTGCAAAGCAAGATCGACTTTAAAATTGCAATCCCTAGAAATTTGGCTCCAACAGTTTTCTCAACAGTTGTATTCACACAATAGCCTTAACTTGGTTAATGAATGAAGCCATGAACTCACATATAAAGTGTTATGTATGTAAATAGTTAAAATAAAAGCGAGCTTGGGGTAAAGTGCAGGATTCTGGCCCTGCACTTCTGATTGGTTGTTAAGCGGCTCGATCGGATTGGTTGGGTTCAGAGAATCCGATTGGCCCTTAACGAAGGACTCTTATTGGTTTTGGAGCTAGCGTCCTACAGCTCCCTATTGGTTATTTCGCATTAAGGTTGCCTATATAAGGCAGAGTTGTTGTTATTAAAATCTTAAGTCACTATGTAATAAAGAGCTGAAAGTTCACCAACTAAGACTGTCTCCATTCATTTAACCCATGCCTGAAACTATATCATAAAGTAACCCAAACAGCTTTGTAAAACATGCTGCATCACAGGAAGAAAATTGAATGCAGACTCAAGATCAAGATTTGGAGAGGCATGTTATATGAATGCAGCTCACCTGTGAATTGCATATCTTGGCCTTTCTTTTGCAATATATTGCATTAGAATGCATACTCCCTGCCCCAAAAGCACACACATACAAACACACACACACTTAAAAAAAAAACCATAATCTTTAGAGCTTGATCAACTTCCTGCTGGCATCAGGTAATTAAAGGCTTCCATTCCTTTAGGAAGATTGTTTAATAAGTTTTACTAATAAGCCCAACAAAATGGTTATGTTTAGGTTAGTAAAGGGTGGAGGTAAAGTTTTGCTCTTCAGAAAACTGAACACATCCAAGGAGTTATGCAGTTCTTGGGAAATCTGCCCATAGAACTAGATAATGCCTTGCAGTAAAAAATATGTATCACATTTTCATGGCAATTTATTTCAAAGCAGAAGAAAATGTTGATGAACTCACAATGGCATTCAGAGTGTACATGTGCATTAGGACCACATGAATTGGCTTTGATCAGATTCTCATTGATGTGGTCCAGAAAATCAAATTGATTTGTTTTAGCCCTTCCGATTAGACAATAGACTTGGGTCAATTCCATTTGAAAAGTCATTTCAATTGATTTCTTTAAATAAATCATCACATCAAGTCAGAAAAGTCAGTTGAGTTACCTTTAGATCACAATTCCAAATGGAAGCTTTGCAGCTCGTGGGGTGAAGCTCCCATGTTTCATTGCCCAGTGTTCTCTACAGCAGGCTCCAGCCACATTGGCTTTCAACACAGCCATTCAATCTCATCAGGAATCTGCTTGCACGGGGGCTTTGTAGACTAAGACATGAGAACAGGGGGGGAATCAGACACAGAAAGACATGTCATACAAAGCATCAGGCACCTGCAGTAGCCTCAGTGCACTCCCCAACAAGAAAGAAAGCTCAATAAAGGTAGACCTCAACTTACAACCATAATTATGCCCACAATTTCCACAATGTTTTTAAGTGAGTTTTGCCCCATGTTTCTTTGCCACAGTTATTAAGTGAATCAGGACAGTTTTTAAGTTAGTGACATGGTTGTTAAGTGAGTCTGGAATCCCCATTGACTTTGTTTGTCAGAAGGCTGCAAAAAATAATCACACGACCCCGCACTATTTGAGGGGCTGCCACTTATTTTCCAAAGCACCAGAACTGTCAACACTCTCAAACTATTTACTAAGTCTGTATTACTATTACTATTGCTATTAATCCTCCCATCCTTCCTTTCACCCATCTCCTCCCATTTATGACTGTATGACTGTAACCTTGTTGCTTGTATCCTAATGATTTTTATTGACTGTTTCCTAGCATGATTCGATTGCTTATTATGCCCTATGACTATTATTAAGTGTTGTACCTGATGGTTCTTGACTCTTGATGAATGTATCTTTTCTTTTATGTACACCGAGAGCATTTGCACCAAGACAAATTCTATTCTATTCTATTCTATTCTATTCTATTCTATTCTATTCTATTCTATTCTATTCTATTCTATTCTCTATTCTCTATTCTCTATTCTCTATTCTCTATTCTCTATTCTCTATTCTATTCTATTCTATTCTATTTTCTATTCTATTCAGAAGACAAGAAGCAATGGATGGAAACTAATCAAGGAAAGAAGCAACCTGGAATTAAGAAGAAACTTTCTGACAGTGAGAGCAATTAACCAGTGGAACAGAAGTTGCCTTCAGATGTTGAGGATGCTCCATCACTGGAGGTTTTTAAGAAGAGACTGGACAGCCATTTGTCTGAAATGGTATGGGCTTTCCTGCTTGAGCAGTAGGCTGGACTAGAAGACCTCCAAGGTCCCTTCCAGCTCTATTCTGATTCTGAAATATGAACCAGTTTCCAAGCATCTGAATTTTGATCACAGTCAAAGTTTGTAAGTGTGAAAAACGGTTGCAAGTCACTTTTTTCAGTGCTGTTGCAACTTTGACTGTTCACTAAAGGAAGATTCATTAACTCTGCCCAATATTCTAATGAAATACACGTTTATCCTGGATCCAGTAGAATTTTTTTTTAAAAAAATAAAAAACGAGTTGCTTTCACTGGGGAAGGAAACACTTCTGAACATTGCCGAAAAGCTTTCAGCACAGCAAGAACTAGAACATAACTGAATATTGGGGTGGGGAGAGAACCAAAGAAATCTATTTTTAACCAAGTTCCTTATCTAAGGAATCAGCCCTCCTAATCCAAGCAATGGATCAGCTATCTTGGTACAGATCCTTTTTTCACGGTGCGTTCCAATGACCTTCCAAGTACAAACAGCTTCAAATTAAATTATAAAGTTGCTGATAAGCAACAGACCGAGAGATTAAACGGATTGGGGTCCTGCCAAGCCTGCTTGGGTTTTCATGATGTGTTTAACCATCAGCTCTTCTTTCCCAAGGATGGAGTCCTTCTTCCCTTCCCACCTTCCTTTCTTGCAACGACCCTCCCTCCCTCGCTTCCTCCACCCCCACCCCTTTGGTCAAAATCAAAGCCATGCATTTCAATGCCCTTTAAAATTCTAAGGCTTTCAAGGTCCGGAAACACTCAGGGTGGCGTTCCAACTCTGGCTCTCAAACATCTGCAGTTTTCAAAGGGGGTGTGTGGGAGGGGGGAGAAAGAGAAGTGAGCCACTTTTCATGGGAGTTCAGCTTCATGAATGCCAGATTACAGACTGCCGGAAAAGAGATTCTCTTATCCTCCTGAAATGCAGCAAATAGCTTATTCTTCTATGGGTTTAAGAGTCCCCAGTCCACTCCCTCCCTCTGTCCCTCTGTCCCTCTCTTCCCCCCCCTGTGTGTGTGTGTGTGTGCGTGTGTGTGTGACTGTCTGTCTGTCTGAATGTCTGTCTTTCACTATCTCTCCCTCTCTCTCTCTCTCCCTCTCTTTCCCTTTCCCCATCTCTTTCTCTCTTTCCTATCTCTTTCTATCTCTTTCCCCATCTCTCTCTTTCCCTATCTCTCTTTCCCTATCTCTCTTTCCCTATATCTCTCTTTCTCTCTTTCCCTAATACCCTCTCTTTCCCTCTCTCTCCCTTTCCCTCGCTTTCCCTTTCCTCATCTCTCTCTCTTTCCCCATCTCTCTCTTTCCCCATCTCTCTCTTTCCCTATCTCTCTCTTTCCATCTCTCTTTCTCTCTTTCCCTAATACCCTCTCTTTCCCTCGCTTTCCCTTTCCCCATCTCTTTCTCTCTTTCCTATCTCTTTCTCTCTCTTTCCCCATCTCTCTCTTTCCCTATCTCTCTTTCCCTATATCTCTCTTTCTCTCTTTCCCTAATACCCTCTCTTTCCCTCTCTCTCCCTTTCCCTCGCTTTCCCTTTCCCCACATCTCTCTCTTTCCCTATCTCTTTCTCTCTCTTTCCCCATCTCTCTCTTTCCCTATCTCTCTCTTTCCATCTCTCTTTCTCTTTCCATCTCTCTCTCTTTCCCTAATTCTCTCTCTTTCCCACTCTCTCTTTCCCTATCTCTCACAGAGAGAGACACAGAGAGAGGGGGGAGAGGGAGAGAGAAAGGGAGAAAGAAGAAGGGGGGGGGGAGAAAAGAGAGAAGGAATGGGAGAATGAGGGAATGGAAATGAGTGAGAATTTCCTAACTGGTAATCTAAATAGGCACATAACACAATCAGATAGCCTAGGACAACAGACTAATCCTGCTAATGGGATTACAGGCCGCTAAAGGCAGCATGTCTTGATGCTCTGCATGGTAATGTCCTCCACTCCATCCTTCATCTTGAATATTATCTTGGTGCTACATTTTTCTTTGACACAATTGGTCTCGCACAAAACCACAGACTCACCAGTTGGAAATGAACTTAGTCTTAGCCCAAGGCAGGATCTACAGAATGTCACACAGCTACCTGACTTAGTTTAAACATCTCCAGCAAGGCAAGAAACTACTAGCTCCTGATGTAATCTGCCCTAAGTGTTGCCTTCCAGATTTTCTTCCTTCATTCTGATTTTGTATGTTTGTTCTATCAAACCTGCCACATTTTGATGGAGTCAGTGGAAACTTTAGGTCACATAACTCGATCTGTTGAATAAAAAATGCTTATCACCGTGGTATGGAAGTTCATTAACTTTCTGCAGAGTCAAATGCTTCTTCTGAAGTTACTGTAGATAAGTGAGGGACAGACAAATTTTCCTACATTTTCTTCAAACTTGGTTTGTTAGAAATTAAATTTGCTGATTGTAATTTCTTTCAATTACAAGTGAAAGATGGACCATAAGAAAGGTTCAGTGCCAAAGAATCGAGGACTTTGAACTCTGGTGCTGGAGGAGAAGACTCCTTTGAGTCCCTTGTACTGCAAGACAATCCAACCAGTCAGTCCTAGAGGAGATGAACCCTGACTGCTCTTGAGAAGGCCAGATCCTGGAGATGAAACTCAAAGACTTTGGCCGCCTAATGAGAAGGAAGGACTCACTGGAGAAGAGCGTAATGCTGGGAAAGATTGAGGACAATAGAAGAAGGAGGGGACGGCAGAGAAGGAGGGGGCTGCATGGAGTCACTGAAGCAGTTTGAGTGAGCTTAAATGGACTCCAAAAGATGGTAGAGGACAGGAAGGCCTGAAGGAATGTTTTCCATGGGGTCACGATGGGTCAGATACAACTTCGCAACTAACAACAATAAAAAATTTCTTTCAACAGAGAAAATAATTTCAGTGATATTTTTCTTGGTTACAGTAAAATATCCTTACACATATTTACAAATGAAGCATCCAATAAGAGGTGCTTGTGACTGTAGAGATGCCACAGTCTGCAGAGTCCTTAGCTTCTTATGTTTCTATTCAGGACTCAAGAAAAACCTCTGAAAGCAACTTATCCAATGGAGTTTGTAATGGAATAGGTGGGTGACCTTGTGGGAGAAGGGGAAGGGATGCTGCTTAGGAAACAATTAAACAAAAGAAGCAGGAAACCCCCTCCCAATAATTAGAGGAAGAAACTTATCAAGGACCTGGCTAATTGATTAGATGGTTCAAGGATAGAATGGGCCAACTCACCATGCCAACTCACCACAGGACCACTCACCACAGGGCAATTCAGCAATTCAATTCTTTAAAATAATTAACACTAAAATATTGTTTTTATTTTTTGTTTTTTACAGTTCATTTGGCATCCTTTCATCAATTATTCTATTCCACATTTTCCTCTATATTAGTGTAACTCTTGTCCTAGGGAGAGTTGTCCTAGACTCTTCAGGGTAGTTTGTACCTTCAGACATGCAAGATTGTCTGAGTGTAGCCTTATAATGAAGTAGTATAATATGTGTAAAAGTACACATATAGATGGTGTGAAACCAGGCTTAATAGCAGTAACTGTGAGAGAGATTTTGGAGTCTTAGTGGAGAACTAATTAAATATTAGTCAACAGTATGCGGTGGCAGCCAAAAAAGGCAATGCAATCCTAAATTGCATTAACAGAGGGATTAAATCAAGATCAATTGAGGTACTAATACCACTCTATAAAGCCTTAGTAAGACCACACCTAGAATACTGCATCCAGTTTTGGTCACCACACTATAAAAAATGATGTTGAGACTCTAGAAAGAGTGCAGAGAAGAGCAGCCAGGATGATTAGGGGACTGGAATCTAAAACTTACAACGAATGGTTGCAGGAATTGGGCCTGGCTAGTCTAGTGAAGAGAAGGACCAGGGGAGACATGTTAGCTTGAGGGGCTGCCACAGAGAGGAGGGGGTCAAGCTATTTTCCAAGACACCTGAAGGCCAGACAAGGAATAATGGATGGAAACTGAACAAGGAGAGATTCAGTCTGGAAATAAGGATTTTTTTTGACAGTGAGAGCATTCAACCAATGGAACAGCTTGCCTTCAGAAGTTGTGGTAGCTTCATCATTGGAAGCTTTCAAGAAGAGATTGGACTGCCATTTGTCATGGATGGTGTAGAATCTCCTGCTTGGGCAGGGGGTTGGACTACATGACCTTCAAGGTCCCTTCCAACTCTGTTTATCTATCTAATCTAGAATTAGCTTATATAGTTGCAGTTCCTGTCTGGTTTACCTGGGAAGGTGGATAAAGCTTTTTAAGACAGGGAAATATGAATAGTCATGGAAGGTACTGAACTATGATAAGATACTTTATGGAAAACAACAGGGAGCACCCTTGCTCACCTCTTACTGCCAAGTAAGTTCAAAACACCATCAAGTGAAATTCCCAAGAATTTCAGAAGCCCACCTACCTCCTGAAAATAAGGCAGAAAAAGAAACCTCCTTCACAGGGAAGGAACTCTACAGACAAATTACAAGGCAGGTTTCGGTAAAGTCTTAATTCAAACACCTACATAATGATACTCTAAGGAGGTTAGACTGAAACATCCATTCAACCTTGTCTTTATTTAATCTGATACTCCTGAGGGGAACCAATGCTTTACAAAGGAATGTCTTGCTTATTTTTTGTCTGTGAAATTCATGTAGAACACTGCTCATTAATCACCAGTATGTTCAATCTCATTGATTTATTTAAGATTTCTTTTTCCATTGTATCACAGAAATAAACCCAAGGGGCGAAGAATGGGGAGGGGGAGAAAGCATTTTGATGCAATCTTATAGATTCAACCTCCAGCAACTCCAATTAGGGCTTTGGTCCTTTTGTTTTGTTTGCAAACTGCTACCAGTTCTGGAATATAATATGACATAACATGAACAACTGGTCAGTCTTGCTATAAAACATCTTTCTCTATCCTTCTGATAAAATGAATCTGCTTATGTCCACTCCTAATCCATTTTACACTTCTTCAGCCTTAAATCCACCCCTTTCCATTTCTTTTTTCTTTTTTGAAAAAGATTTTATTAATTTTCTACAAACAAACAAGACAAACAAAACATAAAAACATCAACTCTCATATGTACATCCAGTGTGTCAGTTGGTTCATCATTTTTGTGCATTCATTCTGTAGTCTCAATTACAATTATGTTACATAACAACTCATATTGTCAATCCAAAACTTACATATCCTAATATCACTAAAAAAAGAAGTTTTTGACTATATTTTAATCATTCATGCTTTATGAGCTAACAATACTTTAAACCAGTTTATTCTATAACAAATCATATAATCATATCAAATCAATCCTAAAAAACCCTTTATAAATATAATGTCAAATAACAAAATAATAGCAAAATAGCAAAATAAAGATATTCCTTACTGTCTAGCATTCTAAATATTCTATTTTCGTATTTTATCATCTAGCCATTGATAAAAAAGATCCCAAATTTCGTAAAATTGTTTATCCTCTTGCTCTCTAATTTCAAATGTCAATCTACTCATCTCAGCACATTCCAATATTTTCTTAATAATTTCTTCCTGTAATGATATTTTCTCATTCTTCCAGTTTTTAGCAAATACAATCCTAGCCGCTGTTAATACATTTACAATCAGGTACTTCAAATCTTTACTATATATATCAGGTAAAATTCCCAAAAAGAAGATCTCTGGTTTCAAGTCTATGTGTTTCTTTGTCATTTTTTCCAACCACATGCGAATTATAGTCCAATATTTTCTAGCGTCCTCACAAGTTCACCACATATGGTAATACGAGCCGGGTATCTGATGACATTTCCAGCATTTTTCAGATTTGTTCTTAAACATTCTTGCTATTCTTGTCGGGGGAAAGTGCCACCTGTAAAACATCTTATACAAGTTTTCTTTATATGCTGTTGACATTGTCATTTTATAATTTTGAGACCACAATTTCTGCCATTTCTCTAGATCAATCCCATATCCAACATTCTTCCCCCAAACAATCATAGTTTCTTTGACTTGTTCTTCCTCTAATTTAATTCTCAGTAAATAACCATATAATTTTTTAATCACCTTCTCATCAGTACCCATCAAGATCTTATCTAAATCAGTCTGCTTATCATAGAATCCCTCCGTTTTAGAATCTTCATCATACCTTGAATGTATTTGCGCATATGAAAACCAATTCATCCTTATACCTTGTTCCTCTAAGTTTTGGATCGATTTAAGTTCACCCTTTTCATCCAAGAGTTCCCCATATCTAACTGTTTGTTCCTTCTTATAAATTATAGGATAGGAAAATGCTTCAATAGTCGATAACCAAACTGGAATTTTCAAATAACATTGTCTTTTTATCTTTTCCCAGTTTAACCACAAAGACTCCCGCATATAATGTCTTCTAAAAGAACCCTGTGTTTTAATTCCCTTATACCATAAAAAAGCATGCCAGCCCAACAGCAAATCATGCCCTTCTAATGTCAACAACCTATGCTTTCTTCATGTTATCCATTCTTTGACCCACATCAAACTTGCAGCTTGATAATACAATTCCCAATTAGGAGGCCAAAACCTCCTCTAATTCTAGCATCTTGCAAAAGCTTTAGCTTTATTCTCGCTTTTTTCCCTTGCCATATAAACTTCAACATGATTTTATTTAAATCTTCAAAATAGTCTTTTCCAAGTCTAATTGGTATTGTTTGGAACAAAAATAAAATTCTAGGTAAAATATTCATCTTGATTGTTGAAATTCTCCCTATTAATGACAATTGCAAGTTTTCCCACTTCTTCAAATCTGTAGCTATCTGTTGTTTGAGTTTAATATAATTATTCTCTTTTAATGTGCTACATCTTGCTGTCAAATATATCCCCAGATACTTAACCTTATTTGTAATTTGGATTTTCAAAAGATCTGCCAGTTCTTCTCTTTGTCTCAATAGCATGTTCTTTGTCAAAATCTTTGTTTTATCTTTATTTATTTTCAAACCACCCATCTCACCATATGTCTCTATCTTTTCCAATAACCTTGGAGCTGTTTCTAATGGGTCTTCCAGAATAAAAGCTAAATCATCAGCAAAAGCTTGTAGTTTAAATTCTTCCTTCTTAATTTTCATTCCTTTTATGCTTTTATCATCCCTAATATTTCTATTCAACACTTCCAAGGTCAACACAAATAGCAAAGGAGATAGGGGACACCCTTGTCTTGTGCCTTTTCTTATATTAATAAAATCTGTAAGTTCCCCCTCCATCATTACCTTTGCTGTCTGTTTATTATATATGGCTTCGATTGCTTGAATAAATTTTTTAGCAAAGCCCATCTGTTCCAATAGTAATAACATAAATCTCCAGTTCACGTTGTCAAATGCCTTTTGAGCATCTAAAAATATCAAAGCCATTTGCTTTTCAGGATGAGCCTCATAGTATTCCAAAGTATCCAAGATTACTCTCATATTGTCTCTGATTTGTCTCTTTGGCAGAAATCCATTTTGATCTGGGTCTTTCCATTTCTGAATTAGACTTTTTATTTGAAAAAAAAAATAGAAATTTACATTTACCCGGGTTTCAAAATATTCCCTTACTATTCATACAGTACCCGCTTTGTTAAGTTTGAGCATGGGTGAGAAAGAATGGAGACAAGTTTCTGAACGGTGAACTTCAGCTCTTTATTTACATCGTGACTTTCTCAATTTAACCGCCTTATATAGGCAAACCTTGTAACGTTTAACCAATAACAAGCTAGGAACGCTTGCTTTTATAATCAATAAGAACTCTCTGTTAAGGGCTAATCGGATTCCCTGGAACAGGCCAATCCAGTCCGGCCACTTAACAGCCAATCAGAAGTGCAGGGCCAGAACCCTGCATTTACTCCAAGCTCACACTTCATTAATTATATTGCATACACAACAGGCTTATATACTGCTTTTCTGTGCAAAAACCTATTCAGAAATCCCAGCTGCACTAAAAAGTTCTGAAATCACAATCCAAAGGGTAACTCTGTTCTGAGCAGCATATTAATTTGGGAAATGCAAATGAGAAGAACAGATTTAAAAATAAGGCTTCTTCATTATGCTTCCCCTTTTCTGTGGCAAAGAGCTGTTGGGATTTAGAACTATTGGCTTCGTGGCTCTGCTTAGCTCTATATTTTGGTACCAATAAGAATTACATTGTCCCTTCTTTCTTGAACTTCCCTGGACTAGAGAAACTCTTCTTCATATGAACCAGAGGCCCATCATTATTTTCAGGATCAGGGCTCCCCCACCATCTTTCAGCAGACAGTCTGTGGTGGGGAGACTTCTCCAAAATGACTGAGATTAGAAGAAGATCTGTAAGCTGTTAAATTTAATCAAATCATGCTCAATGTTATTGTTGCTTTAATTTTTATTGAATTATTTTATGACATTAAATATTGGCAGTAGCAATTTCTAGAATTTCCTAGAATTCAAATCTTTCAAAATTACAGAATCTTAGCCCACATAATACATGTATACATGTATATACATATATATATATATATGGCATTCAGCTTAGTTCGGGTATTTTCCCACGTCATAGTAGTGGTGCTTTTAAAGTTGTAGCAACGTTTCAGTGCTTTTAAAGTTGTAGCAACATTTCAGCAGAATCTCATCACACAGGTCATAACATCAACTTCAATGGCACCAAAACCCTAGCCACCATAGAAAATCCCAGCCACAGAATCATCAGAGAAGTCATAGAGATTGAAAAAAGACCAGAAAGCATGAACAGAAGAGATGATTCCACCAGGCTGTCAATCATTTGGAAGCCTGCACTCACAAACAAAAAAATCTCCACACCACAAGCCAGGCAAACACCTGGGCACAAACAGATCCCCCCTGATACCTCCAGCTCAAACACACCCCAACCAGGCACCAGACGAAACCCAGCTTCCTAACTAATGATAGCCATCCATTTACCCGAAGCCAAGCTGCACTAAAGGCCTCCAATAAAGTAACACCAATCAAGCATGTTGCCAGCCAATCAAGATACAAAAAGACCCCCCCCCAAAAAAAAACAGACAGAAGATATTAGTAGCAGAACACAGCAAACTCCAAGACCAATAAACACAGACCAAGACTCTCAACCAATCAGGAGGAAGAAAAAACCATTCTGACACAGCAATAGGCTGCCCCAAATTTAAATCTGAAACCACTGTAAAAGTCTGACTCACAGACAAACACCATACAGAAGCCTGATGATGGCAGATGAGATTCTGCTGAAACGTTGCTACAACTTTAAAAGCACCACGTGGGAAAATACCCGAACAAAGCTGAATGCCAGACATGTAAGTACCCGCGAAAACTTAAGAAAACATATATATATATATATATATATATATATATATATATATATATATATATATATATATATATAATAATTCTTAGCGCATATATATGTATATGTATATGTGTATACGTTCTTAAGTTTTCGCGGGTATTTATATGTATGGTATTCAGCTTTGTTCGGGTATTTTCCCACATCATTATAGTTGTGCTTTTAAAGTTGTAGCAATGTTTTGGCAGAATCTCATCTGCCATCATCAGGCTTCTGTATTGTGTTCGTCTGTGAGTCAGACTTTCACAGCTGTTTCTGTTTTAGAAGCAGCTGCAAGCTCACATTACTCCGAGAAGCACAAAACCGAAGACATAAGCCTGAAGATGATGAATGAGACTTCGTCGAAATGTCGCCAACATACTTCCAATCTTATATATATGTATAATATATGTTTTTGTAGATTTTCACAGGTACAGGTATGCAGGACTTGGCGTGTTCAGGTCTTTTCCCATGTAAGATTTTACTCAGAGCCAAGTCACACTAAAAGCCTCCATTACAGGAAACATAATGTTGCCAGCCAATCAAGACAAAAAAAAGCTACAAAACAGACAGAAGATATTAGAAACACCAATCAAGCAGAACACAGCAAACTCCAAGACCAATAAACACAGACCAAGACTCCCAACCAATCAGGTTGAAGAAAAAACCATTCTGGCACAGCAATAGGCTAGCACCAAATTTAAAACAGAAATGGTTGTGAAAGTCTGACTCACAAACGAACACTGTACAGAAGCCTGCTGATGGCAGAGGAGATTCTGCCGAAACATTGCTACAACTTTAAAAGCACAACTATAATGACGTGGGAAAATACCCGAACAAAGCTGAATGCCATACATACATACATACATACATACATACATGCATACATGCATACATGCATACATATATACATACACACACATGCACACACACACACATACATACAAATTGTGTTTGGACTAGAATTCTCAAAGTCTTGGATCTGCCAACTAAGAATTCTAGAAACTCTATCTATCTATCTATCTATCTATCTATCTATCTATCTATCTATCTATCTATCTATCTATCTATCTATCTATCTCTATCTATCTCTACCTGTACCTATACCTATACCTATATCTATATCTAGACAGATAGATAGACGGACAGATGATAGATAGATAGATAGATAGATAGATAGATAGATAGATAGATAGATAGATAGATAGATAGATAGATAGTTTCTAGAATTCTTAGTTGGCAGATCCAGGACTTTGAGAATTCTAGTGCAAACAGGATATGCAAAAACATCAGGTTGAGTTAAATTACAGTTGTACCTATGAAGAATGAAACTTCCTTGTAAACATACAAGGGCTTTTTATGATTTGAAGTAACAGAATTATAGCTGGGAACATGCATTTTAGATTTGTTTTATTTAATCTTTACATGCTGTTATGTCGGTGGATCGGTCCCAATGAGAGATGTGAAACTAGTGAATTTCAAGCTCTTTTTATTATGCCGTAGATCGGCTTGTCTGGCTTCGGATCAGCGGCAGCTTATATAGATCTTGTACCCGGTGCCGCGGCCAATGACAGCCGTTCGAATATCCTGCGATCGGCTAGGCCAATCGTGGTTGATCCATAATGGCCAATCAGTGCTGCACACTCAACCAATGCGAATGCTGTGTGTCCCAGCCAATCGGAATGCAGTATTACAAGAATGCAAATACAGAACACCCCTCCCCTCTTGGTTTGGTCCTACATGACATAGTCGCGTAAGTAGGCGGGGCTCCGTACTTGTCTACTGGACTTGCGCAGGTTAGTTGTTGCTTGATCTCCGACTGGTTCGGTTGGGTTCTGTGTTGCTCCCTGCCTCGTCGATGGAACCGCCTGGAAGGGTGAGTCGGGCCTTTCGCCGTAGCTCCCTCCCGGTCTACTCAGGCTAGTCAAGCTGCTGGCTCTGTTGTTCCCGCCTGGTCTTTCCGGGCTGGTTGAGCTGGCTTGGCTGCTCCTTCCAGGTGAGACTTCGAGCTGGTCGTCTACCGGTGCTTCGGCTGGTGAGTATTCTTGGTTTCTTTTCTGTTGGGGTTGTCTGTTTTGTTTTTTGGGGTTTTCTTTCCCCTCTTGGCTGGTGTTTGGGTGCTCTCCCTCCCCTCCTGGATCTTTGTTTCTGTGTGCTTGCGTGTCGGTTGTATTTCCCATGGTAGTTCTTGATCTTAGCTGATCGATGTGTCGCTTCCATGCTCGTCTGTCAGTTGTTTGTAGCCGGCATGAGCGGGGACCTGTTACCTGGGTTATTGTTGCTGGTACCCAGAGTGGGTCCCCTGTGAGGTTTTTTGCGTATACTGTGTCACCCGGTGCGAATGTTCAGTGCTTGCTAGATGAGTCGGGGGGGGGGTGTTTCTGGGTTGTAGGTGGGGTGCAGCCTGTCTAGTGGGGACCTTAATTTCCTCCCCATTAATAGTTCTGCCAGACTTTTGTTGGTTGTTGTGTTTGGAGTTATATGTTGTATGAATAGGATTTTATTAATTTTGTCTTGTATTTCCCCGGTTTCGATTTTTTGGATTGTTTTCTTTGTAAATTGGACCATTCGTTCCGCCCTTCCATTCACCACCGGGTGTGCTGACGTTGTCAGCACATGCCGTATTCCCTGTTCCGCTAGGAATTTTTTGAATTCCAGCATGGTAAACTGGGGCCTGTTATCTGATACAATTACATCTGGGATGCCGTGGGTTGAGAATAGTCTGTTGAGTTCTTTGATAACAGCCTCTGTGGTGGTAGTTCTCATGTTGCTTACCTCCAACCAGTTGGAGTAAGCGTCTACTATTATGAGGAAGGTGTGTCCCTTCATAGGTCTGGCGAAGTCTATGTGAATCCTGGCCCATGGCCCTCTGAGGGTGTCCCATTCCAGGATTGGGGTGGCGGGAGGGCTTGGCCTGAATTCTTGGCATTGCATGCATGTTGCCACCCAGGCCTTGATTTGTTTGTCCATCCCTGGCCACCAGGCATAATTCCTGGCCAGGGCTTTAGTCTTAATGATGCCCGGGTACCCCTCATTCAACAATTCCAAGACCCTTTTCTGTAATTTTTCTGGGATAACAACCCTGTCCCTCCACAGTAAACAACCCTTTTGAGTGAAAAGTTCTGTTTGTCGGCTTTGAAAGGTCCTGAATTGTTCATCGTCATCTTTTTCTGGCCACTCTTTCTCCACCCAATTTAAGACCCGCACCAGATATTTATCTTTATTGGTTTTGCGGGCAATGTCTGACGCGGGAGATTGGGTAAAGTCTCTATGCTCAGGGTGGACATTGTGGGTGCTGGGTCGGTGTCCAGGTCGGGAAAGGGAGTGTGGCTCAAGGCATCTGCATGTGAGATTGTCTTACCGGGTCGATGAGTTAGCCGGTAATTGTAGGCGGCAAGGAATTCGAACCACCTTGTCATTTTTGGAGATAGAATGTTCGGGGTGGACTTGTTCCCTGTCAGAATCCCTAAGAGCAGCTTGTGGTCGGTGATGATGGTGAAGGTTCTGCCATAGAGGTACTCGTGGAAACTTTTTACGGCGGCGATGATTGCCAGGGCCTCTTTGTCCAGCTGGCTGTAATTTCTTTCCGGTTTTGAGAGGGTTCTTGAAAAGAAGGCGATGGGTGCCTCTTTTCCATCTGGAAGAGTGTGGCTGAGGATGGCCCCGATGCTGAAAGGTGATGTGTCGCAAGTGACCGCTAGCAGCAGGGTCTCGCTGTACTGGATGAGGACAGCGTCCAATGTGAGTAGGTCTTTTGTCCGGTTGAATCCGTGTTCCTCTCGCCTTCCCCAGTTCCAGGTGGCTGTTTTTTCCAACAACCTATGCAACGGTTCCACCACAGTCTTCTTTTGGGGCAGGAAAACATTATAGAAGTTAATCAGTCCAAAAAACGCCTGCAGTTCGGTTTTATTTCTTGGTCTAGGGGCTTCTTTGATGGCCCTGATTTTTTTTTCCATTGGGTGGATTCCGTGCTGGTCTAGGAGGTACCCTAGAAATTCGACTTTCTTGGTGCACAACTGACATTTTTCTTTTTTGACTTTCAGCCCCGAGTCTTTGAATTTTTGTAGTACCTCCCTTAGTCGGCTTTCTAATTGTTTCTGGTTGGTCACTGACACCAGCACGTCATCAAAGTAGGGCACTACCCCCTTAATCCCTTGGAGCAGCCTCTCCATGAGGTTTTGGAAGACCCCCGGTGCTACGCTGACTCCAAACTGGAATCTCTTGCAGCAAAAAGCCCCCCCGGTGGGAGACTATGGTTTGCGCCTCTGCAGTTTCTGCGTCGACCGGCAATTGCTGATAAACCTGTGCCAGGTCAAGTTTCGCAAAAACCTTGCTCCCCCCAGTGAGTGCAGAAGATGCTGTACCACTGGGATGGGTAAGCACTCTGTTGCAGGGCGCGATTGAGGGTGGCCTTGTAATCACCGCAGATTCTCACTGACCCATTTGGTTTGACCAGGGTGACTATAGGGGTTTCCCACCTGGCATGGTCTGTTGGTTCGAGTACCCCTTGCTTGGTGAGCTTGTCTAACTGCTCATTGATCTTGGGTCTGAGTGCGAAGGGCACTCGCTGGGGTTTCAGGCGGATTGAGGCAATGTTAGGGTCTAGGCTGAAGGATATTGGGGTCCCTCGGTACTTGCCTAGGCTGCCGTTGAAGACCTCCTGGAAGTCCTTCGTGAGTTGCTCCTGCCAGTCCACCTCGGTGATGTGGTTGATGCTCGTCACCTCTATTCCCAATGGTGCAAACCATTGCAGTCCCAGGAGGCTGGGGCGGTTATTGTCCACAATAGTCAGGGGAAGTATCTCGGTGCACCCTTTAAATATAATCTTAAAGTGTCCTATTCCGACCTCGGGAATGCGGTTTCTCTGGTAGTCTTTGAGGATGAGTTTCTGGCTTTCCAGTTCGCGTCTGTGGATGGTGGGCACCAGGCGCTTGATTTCCCGCCATGCAACCATGAAGAGGTAGGATCCAGAGTCCACCTCCATTTTGCAAAACTGGTCTTCAATGCCCACCTCCGCGCGTACCTTCTGGGCATCCCAGTGTGAAGAGTGGCCGATGACGACCGTTTGGTGGGTTTCTTCTCATTGTTGGGCCTCGTTGAGATGTCTGTTTCTTCCATCCCGGCTCCATTGGCACTCAGCGTACCGGTCCCTGGTTCTCGGGGGGGGGGTGCCATCTCGTCCCAGGGGGCTGCCATCTCATAGTCGGGAGGTATGGTTCCGCTTGAATTGGCACACCTTGGAGATGTGGCCCCGCTTATCACAATGTTGGCAGATTGCGTCAAGGAACCGGCATTCTGACTGTGGATGATCACCCCCACACCCAGTGCACTGGAACCCCGACTTACGACTTCGCCGCTCGCACCGGTCCTGTTCTGCCTGGAGTCAGTGGATGTCTTCCTCCTTGTCCTCAGTGTCGGGGAGGGAGTCAAGGTCACCATGATGGGTGGTGGTGGTCGCTCGGTGGCTGGGTTCGGGGTGCTTCTCTGGGATCAGGGTTGCCTCGGTAATTGTTGGCCAGTCCGCTGCACTCGTCTGCTGCATCCAAGCCACCGATTTCTTGGTCGCCTCTGCTGCAGTCACCTTGGCAAGGGCATCGGTGAGGGAGATGTCACCTTTTGCCATTAGCCGGCTCTGCAGGACCAGGTCTTTGAGTCCCAGGATGACATGGTCTCGCAGGGCTTCGTCCATGTCGGTGAAGCCGCACATGCCCCCAATGTCCCATAGGTCAGCCATGAAGTCGCTGATGCTCTCACCCTCCCTCTGGTCCCTTCGATAGAATTCATGCCACCTGATGAGGGTGGGTACAGCGGGTGCATAGTGGCTCCACAACAGTGGTTCGAGGTCGGCCATATCCATTGCCTTCATGTCCTCAGGTTTGGCCAGGGCGTTCGCCATCTTGAACACTGCAGGCCCGCAGTGTGTCAGGAACACAGCCCTTTTTTTCTGTCCATTCGCGTCCTTAAGGTTGCTGCTTTCCAGGAACATAAGGAATCTATTGATGTAGGATTCCCAGTCCTCTGCAGCCTGGTTGAAGGGTGTGGGTGGCGCGGTGCTGCTGGCCATCTTGTTGGTCACTTGTGCCATGGTGCCATGTGTGTGGTGGGTCTTTGTCTCATGATTCCACCTTCGTCGCCAGTGTTATATAGGTGGATCGGTTCCATTGAGAGAGACGAGATTAGTGAATTTCAAGCTCTTTTTATTATGCGGTAGATCGGCTTGGCTGGCTTCGGATCAGCGGCAGCTTATATAGATCTTATACCCGGCGCCATGGCCAATGACAACTATTCGAATCTCCCACGATCGGCTAGGCCAATCGCAGTTGATCCGTAACAGCCAATCAGTGCTGTACACTCAACCAATCTGAATGCTGTGCGTCCCAGCCAATCGGAATGCAGTATTACAAGAATGCAAATACAGAACACATGCTATTGATTTTTTTTCCTTTTGTGATATCAGCTAGTTCTTTCTGGTTTTTGCAAAGGATTCATTCCTTTATCGTAAGCGATATATGCAGTTTCCTATTTAGCCACATTCAATGTTTTGATGTGTTTTAATTTAGTTTCATTAGAATGATTGCCCCCTCTTTTAAACAGAAAGGTGATACAACATTTTAAAACAAACAAGCATTCAAAATATATGCAAGAGAAAAATTTATGATTCAGGAGCATCAATTGAAAGAAGCAAAGGATGATCTTAAGAAGAGGGTCAAAGAGATATAAAAAAAGACACAGCAAGAAAAGATTCAAAATCAACTGCAATAAGAACGTATAATTAATTTAAAACAAACTAATAGCTTGCTTAATTGCTTTGCTATTTAAGCCTATGGTGGAAATGTTTGGCTGATTGGTTATTTAAATAAGCCACGTTCCACACTGCATTGCATAAGCTAATATGCTCAAATACCTGTTAGGTTTTTCTTCACAAGCCCATCATGGCTTGTAAAGGAATCTATTGATGTAGATTGTTCCAGCAATGCATTGGTAAAGACAAATCCAATCTATTTTGTAACCCTGCTAGCAAGAAAGGATAATTATATACTTTTCTCACACTTAAAGAACAGATCTAACTGATCTGTCAGATCTGTCTCTAACTATCAGATCTAATCTCTAACTAACCACATGCTTTATAAAGTTCTCAGAACTTTGTTGGATCGCAAAAAGAAACACAAGCAGAGGGGAACAGAAAACAATGCATGCAAATAACATTTTGACAAAAAAATGTAGCTTTGAAATCAACCCCATGTCTCCGCAAACAGTCAGGAACAATTCAAGGACAAAGGTATTGGAACGTAAACATTTTCTTTGGATGTTTATGTAATAACCCAGCAACAACTGAAACATCTGTTAAAAGTGAAGAAACTCTTCACAAATAGCATGGAAATAATTTAAAATATAAAATATGTGAATGCTGGAGAATACGAGACTGACAGTTGCAATTTTCTGTTGAATGAGATATTTTCTGGAAAGGTGAGATACAAATGTGGAGCTCTGTTTGAATTGCATCTGTTCACCCTCGTAGAATCATTAAATTTCCCTTGGGGAGAGACTGGACTTTGAAGAATGAAAAGTCTGTGTGCTCAAACTAACCACATTTCAAAAAGTCATCATTATAATCTCTCTCTCTCTCTCTCTCTCTCTCTCCTTCTTTTCTTTTTTTCTTTCTTTTTCCTTCCTCCTCCTTCCTCCCCTTCCCCCTCTTGCCTTTCTTTTTTCCTTCCTTCTTTCCTTCCTTCTTCTCTTCTCTTCCCTTCCCTCCCCTCCCCCTCATATCTCTCTCTCTCCCCCCCTCTCTATTTATCTATCTATCTATCATCTATCTATCTGTCATCTATTTATCTATCATCTATCTATCTATCATGTCTGATCCTCATAAATTGCCTGGACAAGACCCTGCAGTTTTCTTGACAAGGTTTTTAAAAAATGGTTTGCCATTGCCTCCTTCCCTGGGCTGAGAGAAAGTGACTGGGCCAAGCTTACCCAGCTGGCTTTGGACATAACCACTACACCAAACTGTCATTCAACAGAAGTATCAAAGCTAAAACTTATATGTACAAGGGACATGGCCCAAAAGCTCATAAACTGCAAAAAAGGATGATAGTAGGAAATTATGTTTTCTTCATTTAGACTTAGGTCCTCCCTATCAGAAAAGAAATATCACATTGCCTAACTTCAACTAAGAAATAGATAATTTATAAGTATTGTACTAGTTAGGAGAAGACCCTGAATTCTTAAATACATTTTAAGATGTTATATCAGAGGGCTTCTAGTGTATTGTACCAATAAAAAAGATATCACCTGAATACAAAATTGAAAGTGACAGAGAAACAAAAGTTAAGTTAGTGGAAAAATAGCAGTCCTTAAAAATGATTCATTTCATTTCTGGCATGGAGACATTGTTGACACCTCACAATAAATCACAAGTCAGATGCTGAGACAGCCATGTTGTCCATGCTATTTCTTTGGAGGAAAAAAAGAAAGAATCCAGAAAGCTTTATTTGGAAAGATAGTTCTCCAAATTATATGGCTTATGTTAGCACTTTGAATAGGCTCCAGAAATCAAAACCATCTTGCTATACCTTTAGAATACAGTAAGGGATTTGAGCAATTTAAAGACAAACTTTAGAATACAGTAAGGGATTTGAGCAATTTAAAGACAAACTAGCTTTAAACTAGCTGGTTTCTGGTTGAAGTCCAAAGTGCTAGTTTTAACCTTTCATGCCTTATATGATTTGGTTCCCAAAAACCTTAAGAACCAACTCTTGCCTATAGAATTGACCCATCTATTTTCCTCGTGGGAAAAGCAGGTAATTCCTTGGGGAAAGGAGAGGCACATAAGCACTGTTTCTCCATAATGCTCCATCGATCATGCTTCCTCCAGGTAGTGTCCACGAGAGACATTCTCCAGCAAAATCTAGACTCAAGCAGTAGCAATAACACTAAGACTTATGTACTTTGCAGCCCTCTCTAAGCAGTTTACAGAGTCAGCATATTGCCCCCAACAATCTGGGTCCTCATTTTACCCACCTCGGAAGGATGGAAGGCTGAGTCAATCTTGACCCAGTCAGAATCGCAGTCAACAGAATTAGTCTGTAATACTCCATTCTAACCACTATGCCTTTCAAACAATCACCAACCTTTCAAAAACATTGAGCATAGATCCTGTACCACACAGGGCAGGCAGAATGTCAACAGAAAAAAAGCCTGAAGGCTGGAAAGTGCAAAATTGCACATGTTTTAAACCCAGCAAATGGTTAAGGCTGACCTATGTAAACTGCTTATAAAATGCTAAAGCCTTCTGCCCTATGGAACAATATCCCTCATGAGACCAATCTGGTTCCTGCCTTGATGGCTTTTCACCAGTTAGTTAAGACATCTTTGGTTTTAGAGTGCAACAAAGGAATTCAATTGAAGGATTGGGTTTTTGTGGTTAATATTGTGCTATTTATGATTACATGCTTCTGATCCAGCAGCTAAAAAAGCCATTGCAATCCCAGGTTGCATTAATAGAGGAATAGAATCAAGATGACATGAAGTATTAGTATCAGAGGTGGTATTCAGCAAGTTCTGACCAATTCTGAAGAACTGGTAGTGGAAAATTTGAGTAGTTCAGAGAATCCCTCTGACTGGCCCTGCCCCCATCTCTTCCATGCCTCCGGAGTCCCAGCTGATTGGCTGGGTCTTCTTTTGTTGCCCTGCACAGGAGAACGGAGCTGGAAAGCAAGTTAGTAGGGTGGGGAGAGAATGGAGATTTTACAGTATCCTCCCTCTGCCATGCCCACCAAGCCACGCCTACCAGGCCAAGCCACGCCTACCAAGCCACGCCCACAGAACGGGTAGTAAAAAAAATTGAATCCCATCATTGATTAGTACCGCTTTATAACGATCACACTTGGAATATTGAATTCATTTTGGTCACCACAATATAAAAACGATGTTGAGATTCTGGAAAGAGTACAGAGAAAAGCAACAAGAATGATTAGGGGAATGAAGACTAAACCACATGAAAAACAGCTGCAAGAACTGGGTATGTCCAGACTAGTGAAAAGAAAGACTAGGGGAGACATGATAGCAGTGTTTCAATATTTGAGGGGCTGACACAAAGAAGAGAGGACTATTTTTCAAAGCACCAGAAGGGAAAACAAGAGACAATGGATGGAAATTAAACCTAAAACTAAGGAGAAATTTCCTAATGGTGAGAACAAATAATCAGGCTTGCCTCCAGAAGTTGTGAACGCTCCATCACTGGAGGGTTTTTTGAAACAAGACTGGACAGCCATTTGTCTGAAATGATACAGGGTCTCCTGCTTCAATAGGGGATTGGACTAGAAGACCTCCAAGGTCCCTTCCAACTCCATTATTCTGTTGTATGTTTATTGTTGTGCTTATTTTTTATTATTTTATTTTTACATTGATATTGTTAACTGCCAGGCATCCTTTCTGAACAAGGCAATATATAGGATAGAGAGATAGTGTGGAGTGTTTTGAGATATTTCAGAAATCAATACAATGTAAAGACCTCCCCCAAAGAGGAATTCTTTACGCCTTATTTCACAATGCTCATATTTCAAGCTCTGAGTGTTTCCTTATCTCTTCTGGCAGTTCACTTTATGAATTACATCAGATTTTTTTCCCTGGCTGCTACACATACCCAGGTTTCTTGAACAGATCTGGTAGCGAGGAGACCACATTCCTAAAAAGTGGGGATGTCTTTCTTCTCCCCTCCGCCCCCATGCATCCCAACCCCAATATGTCATTTCCATCACAGACTGGTAATGAAAATCCCTACCTGAAGAGCAGCTCACGCCTAAGACTGATAAAATGTGAGGAGTGCAAGGAAGTGTATTCTGCAATATATCATGGAGATACCACTGTGTTTAAACACATGTACTGGCTCACAAGGGGTGTGGGCGGATAAGAAAAATAAAAAGGTCTCTTAGAAAATGATTACCCTGTCAACTAAGTCAACAGATACAGTGATAGAAGCCAGCAATTTTGTCACATTGTTTTATCACTATAATTACATCAGGAACACAGTAACTGTCTGGGAAAGATAAGATTAAGTGAGGCTGCTCTCATTAAGGTGGCTCTTGTTTCTGAAATTTCCTGTCTACTGTTTTGGAATTTATAGAACCATTCCTTCTTCTGGCCCTCACATCCAATTATTTTCCTTTCATTCAGAAGATCTTTCCTCCTCTGAAAGAGCAATCAAGAACGTTTTGGCTAGTCTTCCATCTCAGCCAAGCTGGAACCAAATGATACAGAAAACAAAAGGGAGGAGAAGCACAGCCTTCACTCTTTAAGAATCTTCTACAGTTTCAATATATGGCCTGCAAAAGAAACCATAGGTGTTTTAGTGCAAAATTTGCTTATGGCTAAAAGACAGGACTTGAAATTCAGTACACACCAGAGATGTTTTATAATAAATAATAGAAGGGAATGTAAACAAAGTTGATATTTATTTAATTATACATATAATTATGCGAGCAAGAATAACATTTGCCCAAAACTGGAAGGAAGGGAGATTCCAAGTAAAGATGCTTTGATTGGGAAAATATTACAATGCCAAATTAGATAGACTTACACTTGAATTTAAGGAGCGAGATGAACTAGAATATTATAAAATATGGAACAATTTTTTATAAATGGAGGAACATGAAAGGATGTTCATAGATTTAAAATAAATGGGGAAGTGTTAAAAAGGAATATAAAGATAATTGGAAAAATGACACACAAAAATGTATATATGTATATAAATGTATTGGTTTTTCTCTTTATTTCTAATTGTTAAAAGATTGGACAGAAATGCATGTCAAAGACAAAACACCACGTTCACTGTTTTTTAATGTTTATATCTAATAAAATCTATTTTTAATACACACACACACACATCTCCTGCATCAATGGGTAATTCCATTCCTACGTGTACTTGAGCAGAATTTCAAAAATCTGGCATTCAAGCATTCCAGAAATTGGGTAGAAGTGAATGGGTGTGAAGAAGGCTGAAAACTCTGATGAGATCAGACACTTGAGTAAAGAAAGTTGGAATAATTTTCCTCCTTTTGGGGAAGTCCCCAGTGGGAAGAGCATAAGTGGGGGGCAAAACAAGGAAACAATTAATTTCTCCATCCCAGATTCTTTTTCAACCACTGTTTCTCCCTGAATTGCTCTAAAAATGTATTGTGGGCATATTAAAAAGACTCTACAAGGTACAATAGTGATTGGATAGACTCAAGCTCACATCTCTATTCAATCATATTGAATAACAGAATAACAGAGTTCGAAGAAATATTAGAGGTCTTCTAATCCAACCTGTGCTCAGGTAAAAAACCCTATACCATTTCAGAGAAATTGTCCAATTTCTTCTTAAAAACCTTCAGTGTTGAAGCACCCACAACTTCTGGAAGCAATTAATTCCTCTGATTAATTGTTCTAACTGTCAGGAAATATTTCCTTAGTTCTAGATTGCTTCTCTCCTTGATTCATTCATACAGGACTCAGAACAGAGGTGGCATTCAGCCAGTTCTGACCTGTTCTGGAGAATCGGTAGCGGAAATTTTGAGTAGTTCGGAGAATGGGCAAATACCACCTCTGACTGGAGATTTTGCAGCATCCTTCCTGTCAGATCCATGTATCTGTCATTTCTTCAGTGGAAGAAGAAAAGGGGGAGGGGAGGCTGATAAAGAAATCCTTTCTTGATGTAACCTGAATATATTTAATCTTATATCGAATTTGTATAACCCACACATGATATGATGGAGGGAGAAAAGCCAGATGGCCAGAACTATCACCTCTGAGAGGCACAGCCAGGAGATGAGAAGGTCATACAAATTCCACAGTGAGATTGTATTTTGGGAATCTCTTGAATAGTTCGTTCTAACAAAGGAGGAATTAGCATACTGGCTTTTGTTTCACTAAATACACATCGAGAAAAGGGGAGGGGTTCTAAACTCCCTTATGTAGCCCTGTATGCCTGAGAGACCTCAGACGCTCTTTGAACTCCTACATGAATTGTCTCATCTCAATAAAGGATTCCTTTTTGACATGTTTGGATACGTTTTCAGAAGTTCATTCTAGGTGATTGAATGGGAAAAGTTCTGTAGCCTGACATTTCCCCTGCCACACCCACCAACCCACGCCCACAGAACTGGTAGTAAAAAAAATTGAATCCTACCACTGACTCAGAAGCTACCACTGATTCAAACATCAGATTCATTAGAGTCTCCCAAAACACATTAGTATTCTCCCTAATGCCAGCTAGTCAGTATGCAAACTTTGTTATCATTATGCAGAAATGTTTTGTTGAATGCATCTATTCTTCTTCTTCTCCCCAGGCTCTTCCTGCTCTCTGCCAAGAAGACTCAGCTGGAGATAAAAAATGGCAAAACCCTTGAAAAAGTATGGTCGCTTGGGAAATTACCAGCCAGAGTCCACAGAGTGTCAAACCATTAGTAGGGAAAGAGGCTGCTTTGTATTTGTGCCTTGACTAGACCCTGTTTCTTACACAAAATCCTGCAGAATAAGCAGCCAGCCCATGTACTACACTAATCAAATCAGGAATCTGATTTGGGGAGGTAAGAAGTAGTTTTGGATGAATCAACAAAGCAAGTCAGCAGCTGACCTCTGAATTACAGAAATGCAACTAGCCCTAGCAAAACTCTTTCTTTTCTTTTTACAAGATAAAACATTCATTATTTTAAATGGATCTGCTAAACCAGATTTAAAACCTATATTGTTTAATTCTTTCACAATATATTGGTTCCATTGATAGCCAGATTGTTTCAATCCATAAAGACTTCTTTTTAGTTTCCAACAATCATTACTATTTACTTTATTGTCTTTTATAATAACTGGCTTTTTTTTATAATAACTGGCTTTTTCAAATATACAGTGTGCTGCAATGGTGCATGCAAATAAGCAGTTTCTACATCTAAATGGTTAATGACATAGTTTTTCTCAGCTGCCCACACTAAAGCTGCTCTTAAAGATGTAGCCTTAAGACTTGGTGCAAAAACTTCATTGTAATCAGATGCAGTTTGATTAAATCCTTGAGCTACCAACCTAGCTTTATGGGTAACAGTCCCATCATTTCCAGTTTTTACTTTAAATATGCATTTGCACCTAATGGATTTTTCTCCTGGAGGTAATTTAACATCTTCATATACTTTCATTACCTTTAATGAATTTAGTACTTTTTCCATTGCCTTTTGCCAATTCTCCTGATCCTTAGCAGGATACATCCTAAGTTCATCTACACTAGTTGGAACTTTAGTTACTTGGCAAACTATACTTGCTTGATACCTATCAGGTGGTCTAGTTACATGTGTAGTACGTCTAGGTATTACAGGACTTACAGGTGGACTTTCATTTATTAACTGTTCTTGATTATCTAACTCTTCCTGATCAACTGTTTCCTCTTGTTCTGGTCCTATTTGTTCTTCGTGGACTTCTTCTTTAATTGGACTCTTCTTATAAATAGTCTGTTCTTTCTGCCTTTTGTAGGGTTCAATAATTACATCATTATTTAAATCTTGCTCTAATCTATTCCATTCTACATGTTCTAGGAATTTAGCACTAGCACTGGTGTAAACGCTAGATGTACCTGGTTCCCAGAATCTATAAGATCTGTGATTAGATTCATATCCTACAAAAAATAATCTTTTAGCTCTATGCTGTCCTTTGTGTCTGAGTTGTGTAGGGATATGCACCCATGCTGGTGCTCCAAATGTGTGAATGTAACTTAAATCAGGTTTTGTACCATGCCACAGTGTGAATGGTAATTCACCTGTTGTTGAATTAACAACATTATTCAGTATATGATTACCACACATTATTGCTTCTCCCCACAAATTGTCAGGTAATCCTGAATCAGACAACATAGTACGTGCCATTGACTGCAGTGTTTGGCCTCATCTCTCTATAAAGGCATTGTGTTGTGGCCTATATGGTGCAGACTTTTTATGTTGAATACCTAACATTCTAAGTTTATTCTGGAATTTATTATTTGTAAATTCAGCACCATTATCTGCTATAAGAGTTACTAATTTCTTTTTAGTTTTTCTTTCTGCAAATTTTATCCAATTAAACATATTTAGATACGTTTCAGTTTTGCTCTTCATTAAATAGCAGAACCCATATCTAGAATAGTGGTCCATTATACTTAATATGTATCGAGCACCTCCTACACTTGGTTTTTTCGGACCTATTAAATCGGCAAATACTACTTCTAAAGGCTCTTTGGCAGTAAATCCATCAACTCTATTAGCCGGTATGACCCTGCTTTTGCTTTGATTACAAGCATAACATTGCAAATACTTATTACAAGGTTTTAAACTTATTCCTTTAGATAATTCAACAGTTTTCTTAAGCATTTTAAAATTTAAATGCCCTAGCCGTCGGTGTAACAAGTGAATACATTCATCATGAGGTTTCTTATTATCATAAACCGTGTTAGCCACCTCTAAACCATTATCATTTAACACATATAATTCACCTCTTAAAGATGCAGTAATTTTCTTATCTTCTTTTTCAATTATGCAGTTATCTCCTTTAAAGGTAACTACATATCCTAGTTTAACTAAAATTCTAACTGAAATTAAATTAAACTTAAGTTGTGGTACATATAACATTTTTACATTCTCTTTTATGAAAGAACAATATGCTATACCTTGACCTTCAGTTTTCAGTTTCCAGCCATTGGCTAACGATATCTGCTGTGTACTCTTGGACATTTTTATAAAAATTTTGTTATCATTTGTTATACAGTGGGATGCTCCACTGTTAACCACCCACAAATTATTTTTTACAGCTCCATTAATATACATGGCTAACTCTAAATTTTTCTTTTTCTTTTGGTTACTTTTAGTATTCTGGCCAGCGTTCTGGCGCTTTGCTTTTTTACAAAATCTTGCCAAATGTCCTCTTCCTCCACAATTAAAACACTTTTTAATTGCGTATGCAGTTGGAGATTCATTATCTTCTTTTTGAGGTTGCTTCCTCCTTAACTGATCTCTTTCAAGTCTTCTTCTTGCCTCTTCAATCAATCTGCCAGTTATATCAGTTAAAGTTAAACTTTCCTTAGGCAAAATTTCAAGGGAAGTGACGTAGTTATCATAACTTTCATTTAGTGATGATAGAATTATGTAGACTTGGTGTAGTTCAGAGAAAATAAGCTCTTTCTCGTGCAGTTCTTGAAAAATGCTTTTTATAGAATTTAAATGACTAAGCATATCACCATTCGTCTGGAGATGCATCTTGAAAAGCTTCCATGTTAGATTTATGTGAGCACCAGCATTATCTTGGACATAAATCCTCTTCAGCTTCTGCCAACACCCAACAGCCGTTTGTTCTCCGTTAATATGAACAAGTTGCTGGTCAGACAGTGTTAGTCCTATTATGCAAATAGCTTGTTCATTTTTCTGTTTAAAGTCTTATATTTTTTGTCTATCTTCCTCAACCTCTGGATCCCATTCCTCTACGTTTGGTGGGTTTTCAATTATGTTCCACAGACCTTCTCTACGTAGAAGCAGACTACATTTCATAGACCATGATACATAATTTGTTCCATCCAACTTGGATATTAGGGACAAACTTTGTAGATTGACTTGTGCCATGTTTTCTTATATGGATATAAAACTATGATTAATAAAACACAGCTGTCTGTTTACTGTAACGTATAACAACACAAACTCTCACTTTTTACATAAATCTGTTTTATCCTAGTTAAACTGACTTTGCAGCCTCTGGGCCCATAACCAGTGTTAAGCCTGTGTTCCCCAAACAGGGCTAAGGAGACAAGCTAAACAGAATGTGCAGTGTTAGTCAGACAGGCACACAGATAAATGAGTGAGGTAAGTTTTTATGTTTATTAACAAACAGTAAAAATAACAGATACGCTTGTGCTATCAAAAATATAGTTTATTCCATTTAGAGTTTATAGCATAGTCAAAATAACAGTCCATTAATCATGAATCATTTTAGTCAGTCCATTCAAGGATATTCAATTAGCAAAGTCCGTGTAGAATATCCAATGTCAGTTCACTTACAAATAAATCAGTCCTCCCTCTCTCCCGTTCCAGTAGGGAAAAAAAACCCGCAATCTTCAAACCATCCAGTAATTAGGGATCATCAAGCCAGAGAGAACAAGCTGCTTTGTCTTGCTTCTTTTATGGTGCTTTTTATAACCACTCCCTTAATTACAGTCTTACAGTTAAAGTTACAGACACTTTAACTAACAAACCATGATAACATATTTATTATTTTACCTAAACCAGTTAGGGTAAACATTGTTATCCCTGACACTTCTCACTCATCCCTAGGAAGGAGGCAATGGAAAACAACCAATTCTGAAATATTACCAAGAAAGCTGCAGGGACTTGCCTAGGCAATCACCAGGAGTCAACATTGAACCCACTCACACAAAATTCATAAAGTCAAGAACTAAATCAATGCTTATCTTCCTCTCTCCTTCTCCGCTTTTGATGTCCTGCTCTCACACACTGTAGAGCATGGTCCTCATTTCAATGCGTCCCTGACTGGAACAAAGTCATTCTTTGCTATAAAGTAGATTATCACTGCCATAAACCAGTTCTGGATTATCAATCCTCGGATGCTCAAAAGAATGTTTGTCCAGGAAAAGATGGGTTGATTAACAAGCATAGGATTGGCTTTTGCAAGTCAAAGGGGGTACAAAAGGAGATTTCCTTCATTCTTTCCCCATCCTCAAATTTTGTTTATTGCTGCCTCTCAGAGAGGCATCGGTTGAAATATCTTCTTGCCCCCCCCCCCCCACATTCATGGTGACAGCACGGTTCAGGAAGATCTGTCATGTCATAGAGTTTTATCATGGTAATTACATCAGGAACAAGTTTACTATGTGAAAAAGATGTGAGATTACAAGAAACAATCCACTGCACCAGCAGCTGTGATGGTGCCAAGGGAGATGCAGCCTGGAAGTTGCTGAATATGTTTTTTTTTTTTGGGGGGGGGGGGGAGAGACAATTGTCGGCTAGAAATATTTTACAATCCTAGCAAGCCTACAGAAGGAGATGGGGGAACCACTCCCCATTGGTTTTGTCCCCACAGAGCTTCTGCAGAAGCTAGAAATTGAGCTCTCTAAGTCTGATTTAGAGAGCAAAGATTGTTACTTTCTAAAGGGCAAAATTAATTGAGCAATGACCTCCAGTTAGCCCTGATCCACATGGATTTTTAAAAAGCTATCAGTGGAGCCTTTGTGTTATTTCTATCACAGCATTCGAGATTCCTCGTGAAATCCTTCCCAGCTGTCTTCATTCTTCTTCTTTTTCAATAGAAAAAAAAAAACCATGGATGCTTGAAAAATTCAGCTTGGACAATACTGATGCAAACAGAGTCTATCTTCTCTTCCTGAAAATAATGCAGAGAATAGAAATGAACTTTCCTTAAGATGTTTTCTGATGTATCACAAATACAGAAGACAATAGAATGTGGGACTTGCTGATTCTATCTTCTCGGGTTTCTGTGATATCAAATGAGGATGGAAAAGAGAATTGAATGAACTGTTTCATTTACTGTAGATCGGGCTGTTTTATTCCTAGAGCTGCTAATAAGATTCACCATGAAAGCTCATCTCAATTAATTTCTGCAGAAGACGAATGACCATTTAGGACAGTCTTCCACAATATTTTTTGTACTTTTGTATTTTTAAAAAATCCATATACAGAAAGCCAACATATTAAAGTTTATATTATCATCTCACTCCTTGCTCTGTAACAAAATGCAGAGAATATTGTGATTTGTAAACAAACAAACAAACACAAAAGACATATTAAATCAAGTGAACCCACTACCAACTTCCGTTGTGGAACTAAACTTGTTGAAGCTATATGTAATGGTTCAGCAATTTTAGATATTAAATATCCATTCCTTGGCCCAGTTCAAGATTTGTTTATCTTTTTTTTTAATGTAAAATAATTTCAGTGCCATTTATTGCATTTTGGACAAAGCTTTTAGCACAATGTCTTTTCTTAGAACAAGCTTATATAAAAACAGTGAGTAAATTTCATTTATTAAATGTTATCTTCCATATGGAAGGCAGCTGGTAAGTTCATATAGCAAATTTGGCCTGGTTTCCTATGAAGAGAGAAGGGGGAAAAAGTGAAAACTTTGCAGAATTCTTTCCTGAAAATGTCTTGTACAGGTTGGTGCTCAGCTATTTGTTTGGTTTTTTTTTTTTCACAAAAACTAGGATCAGAAATAATGTGTCAGCCTTGGACTTCCGGTTTGCGTGGCTTCGGAGCAGCAGGAATTCGCGACAGCTCGCGATTCCTGCTGGCTAGCTGCCGAGGTACCCCCGATCCAGATGGGTCAGGGGGTTATGGCTGCCCTGTAGGGACAGCTGAAGATAGAGGGGAGCCGGTTAGGGAGGTGGGGGCATCGCAGACCCCCCCCTTCTCCGGGAAAACCCCTTTTTCCCAAGGCGGTGGAGCGGCGGTCAGCAATGGCCGCCACGAAGAAGCCAGCAACCGGGTAAGAACTGTGCTGGAGGAAGTGTGAAAAGTGAAAGTTCTGTCTGAGCCGGGTCAAGTAACAACTTTTAAATTGCCTGGAATTGAGCTGCTTGTTGCTGGAGGATACATTGTATCCCTAAGAAGATCGAAAGCGGCGGAGAAGCTGTTAAAGGGAACTTTTTTTTTTATTTTTTTTTTTACTCTCTCATCCCACGGAAAAAGCAGAAATATTTGGATGTATTAGACACTGAAAGTGGATTGCTTTGAAAGCTAAGCTAAGAGACAAAGGGATTTTTGGACATTGAAAAATTTAAGAAATTGGAAAATCTCTGCTGGAGGTATGGATTTTTGATTATTTAAAATTGTTATTGCAAGTGGGAAGGGAGAAAGAAAAATTGGAGCAGAAACTGAAAAAGGAGGAGACTGTCTAGAACGTCTTGGTGGATCCCAAAAGAAGATATATGGTAATTGGACCTCTTTGATCAAAAATTAATTTGGAAAGAGAAAGAGAAGAAGGAAGAAAAGTATTAACTTTTGGAACTTTTTTCTTTTTTTCCTTTTTTTAATTGCTTTTGATTGTCTTGGATTAAAAATACTTGTGGTTGTTTTGGAAAAAGTTTCCCTTTTCATAATGGCATTCTCTGTGGATGAACTAGAGATTGAATATCAAAAATATAAAAAAGAAGATACTTTGGGCGCTTTGTTCCAATTCTTAGAAATGGCGTTATGTTCCTTAGAAAAGTTGACGCAGCAGAAGGACTGGGACAAGGAAGAAGAGGAAAAAGAAGCCATCTTTGATGAACAATGGGTTCCTTCCGGAGAGGAGGAGAAAAAGGATAAGAAAAAGGGGTTTTTAAGAATTATAAAAACAACCAAAAGAGAGAAAAATGAGCGAAGAGATGGAGGCAAGGTTAGAAAACAAAAGAAAAGGAGCAAGAAAAGCGAAGGGAAAAAGCAAAGGGGTAGAAAGGGCAAGGAGAAGAATAAGCAAGAGAGAAAAGGGGGGAGGAGAAGCCTTAATGGGGGGAAGCAAGATTTAAAGAAAAAAAGTTTATTTAGAGACAATGGGTGAATTTAATTTAGACTAAAAGAGGGATTCTGGAGGGTATTTAAGAGTGTGTTTTTATATGTATGTATATTTAGAATAAAAAATTTATTATGTAATTTTAAGAATTTTTTAAACAGAATCCCAAGAAAGATTTATATGTAGTATTTTTAAGTTAGGTAATGTGTTATAGATGCAACTCCAATTGGTTTACAGGAGAAGTATAGTAAAAGAAAAAAGATGAATGGATGTTTGGAAATAGAACAGACAAAGAATGTTGTTGAAAATGGTAATAATGGAAGGATATATATGCTTTTTTTTTTTTGATTTTGTATATTGATAAAAGGCAATAAAATTTTAATTGATAAATAATTTGGATGGAAAAGAGAAGTAGGGATAAGATATGAAGTTAATATTATATGAAATATTGATATTATAATCTGGAAATGTTATGTTTTATTGGTCTATCATTATTATTTTTTTTTAGAAAAGAATTTATAAGCTGTTATGCCTTGATTTTGTGTGTATTGATTTTAGAAAACTGATAAAAATGGTTTTTATATATATATATAAAAAAGAAAATGATAATAAGATATAGAAGGAGACTTAGGTTGAATATGATGTTTGAATTTGTGTCTGTGTAAAGAGTTTTTAACCCGGGAACAGACAACCTTCAGAAAAGATCTTGTAGTTTTGTCTATGTTTTGTGTTTGTATGTTTGTGTATTATGCTTATGATAAAACTAACAAAATTTGTTTTTTATTAAAAAAAAAGGAAAAAAGAATCAATAAAACCTTGGAGGAATGTTAGATGAGAATAATTTAAACAAGTCAGAAAGAAAAGAATATGATGATTATAAAATGGATAAATATGGAAGAGAAATGAAATTGAATTGGAGTAAAGAGAAATAATGAGAAATTTGATGAAAGATATTTGCGTGTCCATATGGGGATGGGATAAATTGGAATTATGTTGTATAAAAATATTGTTTTGTTTGACTTGTAAGGATTTACAATATTAAGAGGTTTTATGTGTTTATGTATTTAATGGTTAATGATGTGTTGTTTTATCTTTAAAATTAATAAAAATTTGTTTCAGAAATAATGTGTCAGCCTTGAAAGCCATATTTTATTTAGAAGCTTCGAGGCTGCCACATTTAGTGCCTAGGAATTTGAGAGGAGGGACTTCATAGTGAGTTAGAAGATTAGACTCAACAACATTCTTCTGATAAAGTCAAGAACAAGTTACCCTGCACCTGGAGAGATATGTCTGAAGGAATGGCTCAAGTTGGGACGACATTTGATTGGGCCACATGATAGACTGATGGGTGCAGGGGATGGATCTTTGAATTTCTCTTGGGGAAGGGAAAACCTGGAACTCTCGGATTTGGGTTTTCCCAGATGTGCCAATATGACTTCTCTAATAAATTCTTGCTTGGATGAACTTTGCTTCTGGGTGCTGAACGAGTATGGGGAGTTTCATTGGAATGATGACATAATGGAGATAAGTTGCAGCTCCATAGATTTCATTTAAATATCAAGAAAAAGTTTCTCTTGGTAAGACATGAATGAAGTGAAATAGTCTGATGATAGAGGATGTAGGTTTTCCATATCTGGAGATTTTGAAGAAGAGCCTATATAGCCAACTTTCATGAATAGCTGAACTAGCTTTAGTGTGCCTTGCAAAGTGTTGTGATAGATGATCCTTTTTTTAAATTTAAAAAATAAAGTTTATTTAAGTTTCATATATTTAAAACATTTAAAAAGAAACAAGCAAACATATAAACAAATCTCCTCTGAAGAGACAATAGACAGTTTCCAATTTTGAGCATAACTTATTCTGGCTGCCATTATAATGTGCAAGATTAAATATTGATTTTTTTTCTATTTTTGAGTCTATCATACCCAACAAGAAGGTTTTGGGTTCAAATTTTACTTCTTTAGTTATATTTAGAATCCAATTTTTTTATATTTTTCCAAAACTTCTGCACATATGGACATGTCCACCACATATGGAAGTGTTATGCCTCACCTGTATCCACAGGTGAGCAATCACAATTCTGAAGTTCCAAAAATATAAGCAACCAAAAACAAACCCCAACCAAGATAACTGCTGAAGTTTTTCCAGTCCTCAGCAGTAATTCCGATATCTGTTTGGCAAACCTGAAGTGCTTATAAATCACAATCCTTCAGAGAATCTTCACAGGACTTTCGCTCTAAGAAGACACTTTGCTTCTGGCAAATTTCTCAAGCCAAACTGTTTCCTTTTATCCCCTAAGGGTGTGTGTTAGTCTCATTAATTAATCTCTGGCTGGACGCTTCTTTCCCAATTGATATTGACATCTCAATCTCCGTCTATTTCTCACGTCAAGCCAGGATCCCTCAAAGTCCTCTCACTTGAAACCTCTTGCGCGTTTTCCTGATTATCTGTTGCTGGCTGCTGCACAATTAGAGAGGGAGATTTGTGAGAGGCAGAAGACTCTGACAGCTCCAATAAATTCAGTTCATCTCTCATAGCCAAGTCCACTTCCTCATCCTGGCTACCCTCAAAATCACTCAGCAATGCAGGCTCAAATCTCACTGCCAGATCCTCATCACTCGAGCTCACATCTGCCAACGGAACATGTGCCAACGGAACATGTTATCTGTCACCATGCTATCTCTTTTCCTTGGATTTGTATTTGATTCCTACCCTTTAACTCTCCGGTTTGATGTCATAGATCTTTATATCTTACAATATGGTCAAAATCTACAACATTTGGATATGTAACTGCTTCCATTGTGGATAACCACAGTGGGACCTTACAATAATGTACTTTTTAAAAATCTTTTCCCAAATATTTGGTAACACATTCCTTATATAATGCCTTTGAAAGTACAAGTGATTTTTACTCTTTCCATCCCACATAAATGCGTGCCATCCAAGTTGGAGATCAAAGCCCTCTAATGTTAAGATTCTTTTATTTATCAAATTAACCCAGTCTTTAAGCCAGGTTGCTCTCACAGCATAGTAGTATGTTTTTTTTAAAACAAATTTTATTAGTTTTAAAGACAAACAAAACATCATTAAACATTGAAAACATAAAACCTCTTTCCATTGTAAATTTTTACAAGGCAGATAAAACATTATTTTATACAGCATAATTCTCATTTATCCCATTTCCATATGGACACATAAATATCTCTTAGCAAATTTCTCATTATTTCTCTTTACTTTTATTCAATTATATTTCTTTTCTATATTTATCTATTTTAGAGTCATCATATTTATATTTCCATCTGACTTGTTTACAATTATTCTCATCTGACATTCCTCCAAGGTTTTATTAATTCTTAATCGAACATAAACACACAAAACACAAAAACATAAAACTTCTTTTTAGAAAGTGGCTTGGCCCCAGATTACCTCTCTTTATACGGACTTCAATTAAATTCATGCTCATGTGGCTCTCAGGGGTGTGGTCTGGTGTCATTCTTCATGTTAGGTACTCGTCTGTTCATGAGGGTGGGTTTCCAAATGGCTGGTAGGCAGGAGGTGTCATCTCGTTTATTCATGCTGTGTGGGCGTTTTTCTATCTCTATGGCTTCTCTGATTATTCTGCTGCTGAAGTGTTTGGTTTTGGCGATAGTTCTGGTATTTTTAAAGTCAATCTCATGTCCTGTGGCTTTGAGGTGTTGGACCAGGGAAGAGGTCGGTTCTTCCTTTTTGATTGAGTTCTTATGTTCTTCAATGCGTGCACTTATTCTTCTGTTAGTTTGTCCAATGTATGTGGTGGGGCAGGCAGTGCAAAGGATTTCGTATACTCCTTGATTTTCTAACTCGATTTTGTCCTTAGGGTTTCTTAGGATGGTGGATATCTTTCTGTTTGTGCAGAATGCTATCTTAATGTTGTGTTGTCCCCCAGCAACTAAGACTAACCTGAGCACAACCAAGCCCCCACCTGAACAGAGCACGCCTCCAGCCAATCAGAACACAGCCAACACCCCAACCAATCAGAACACAGCCAAACCCCCAACCAATGAGAACACATCCCCACCCAATCAGAACACAGCCAAGCCCCCACCCAATCAAGTCACATCCCCACTAGCAGTTAAAAGGAAGAAGCAGCTGCAAGCTCACATCACTCTGAGAAGCACAGAGCTGAAGACCAAGCCTGAAGATGATGAATGAGACTTCATCGAAACGTTGCCTAGATACTTCCAATCTTACGCAGGAGAAAACCCAAATAACCAAAGATCCACATACAAATGCCCGCGAGAACCTCAGAAAACAAATATATCTATATCTATCTATCTATCTATCTATCTATCTATCTATCTATCTATCTATCTATCTATCTATATATATTAGGGCAGATTGCACACAAAGTATGCTAAAATAGAAACAAACACAAAGGAACAAAGAGAAACAGAACAATCTTTGTGTAACATAATAATATAAAAAGCCTTATTTCAAATCTTAAGTGGTTTTTGTGAGTACATTATAATCTAGAGTGAAAACTTGCATTTTGTTCAAGGCCTAGGTAGGTCTGGGATCAGCAGAGTGTCATTATGGACACATTTTCAATTCATCTGCACTTCAACTTGCTATAAAGCAGGGGAAAATATTATACCATTTTAGCAACAAGAAAACATCTTCAAGAGCAGCACAGTAAGAACTGTAAGAAATTGGATTAGAAGTATTGAGTGGAAGTTCAAAATCTTCAAAGATGTGTGTTTTTCCCCGTCAGACTTGAAGAATAAGCTTCATAATAAAAGATGTTATCAAAGAAAATGGATGGAGACTGATCGAATAAATAGAAAAGAGAACCTAATACAAACACACAGAGACACATGGATTCCTCTTTTGTAGCACTCTCCAGGTGTATATATCGGTGCGCTGGCATACTGCTTAAATAGCATATAGCATTGATCTGCTAATATCTAATATCTTAAGAATTCTGCTAATATCTAATATCTTAAGAACATTCACAACTTCTGGTATAGGGCTTCGTGCCTGAGTAGAGGGCTTGACTAGAAGACCTCTAAGGTCCCTTAAAATACTGTTATTATGTTCTGTTCTTGGATTGAAACCATGAGGAGGACTTCTAGCTGTCTTCTACATCCCTATTTTTCTCATTCAACCCTTCTTCCTTTGATGGGATCTACCCATTCTTGCCCTTAGAGAAACACCAAATCAGGATTCTAATCAGTGATCCAAATGTCACAATATTTTAATTTGGGGCATTGAACCATAGTTACAGTTAAATTTGGGACAGCTGTCACCCAAATTAGAATGACCTTGGTGCTTTTATTTTGGTCACAAAGACCATTTCCTATGGCAGGGAGCAGTGATGGATAAAATGATCCCATTATGAAATGCGATTTTAAACCAATAAAACTTATCCATATCATGGTCACAGAGTATTGGGGACTTCCTGAACCATTTTCATTACAACGAGGAGCATCCTTCAAGCACAGAAGAATTCATTTCTTCAACTGTGGATGAATGTTAGATAAAGAGCTACATTCTCAAGTCACCGTCATAAATTATCATGTACGTTTCTCTCATTCTCTTTTAAAATGTTTCTGTTTGAGGCCAGAGGGAATATGAGCCATTGATTTGGCTTCAAACTGCCGTTTTTACCTAAATATGACTTTTTCTTTTAGCAAGTGAGATGTTAGGGTTAAAGACCTATTAGCAGTATGTAATCACCGTTTCCCATCAGCTGGTCGAACTGAGGGTTGATCAATATTTTCAATAAGAGCTTTGATCTAGCTAGACATGACTTTAATAATAGAAATATCTATCTATCTATCTATCTATCTATCTATCTATCTATCTATCTATCTATCTATCTATTTATCTATCTATCATCTATATCTTTCTGTTATGTCTCACCTGTATCCACAGGTGAGCAATCAATCTTCTGAAGTTCCAAAAATATAAGCAACCAAAAACAAACCCCAACCAAGATAACTGCTGAAGTTTTTCCAGTCCTCAGCAGTAATTCCAATATCTGTTTGGCAAACCTGAAGTGCCTATAAATCACAATGCCTCAATGAATCTTCACAGGACTTTCACTTTAACAAGACACTTTGCTTCTGGCAAATTTATCAAGCCAATCCGTTTCCTTATATCCCCTAAGGGGGTGTGTTAGTCTCATTAATTAATCATTGGCTCGACACCTCTTTCCCAATTGAGATTGATGTCTCAATCTCTATCTATTTCTCACATCAAGCCAGGATCCCTCAAAGTCCTCTTCCTCGCCTGAAACCTCTCTTATGTTTTCCTGATTATCTGCCACCGGCTGCTGCATAATCAGAGAGGGAGACTCAGGGGAGGTAGAAGACTCTGACAGCTCCAATAAATTAGGTTTGTCTCTCATAGTCAAGTCCACTTCCTCATCCTGGCTACCTTCTAAATCACTCAACAATGCAGGCTCAAATTCCAGTGCCAGATCCTCTTAACTCGAGCTCACAGCCGCTGACGGAACAGATTCAAATCCCGGAGTCACGACATCTATCTATCTATCTATCTATCTATCTATCTATCTATCTATCTATCTATCTATCTATCCATCCATCCATCCATCCATCCATCCATCCATCCATCCATCCATCCATCCATCCATCCATCTATCTATCTATCTATCTATCTATCTATCTATCTATCTATCCATCCATCCATCCATCCATCCATCCATCCATCCATCCATCCATCCATCCATCCATCCATCCATCCATCCATCCATCCATCCATCTATCTATCTATCTATCTATCTATCTATCTATCTATCTATCTATCTATCTATTAAAATATTTAACCATTGAGTCAAACAATGACCTCTTACTCAAACGAAAGACCATGGATGAAATGAAGCAAAGAACGAATCGGGATTGGCAAATTGGAAGATCTATAGTTTGTAGAGCCCCATTCCCAAAATAATATTTTCACAGTCTCGGATTGGTGGAAGTGCACAGCATTCTTCTCCCTACGTTAAACAGCAGTGGCAACTTGAGTAACAAGAATGTTGCTCCTTGTTTATTTCATCAATGTCTCACATCTTGCATGATGTTCAAGTGTAACTGATATCATGGTAAAATGCAACAGAAAACAGCTGAGAACAACTATAACAAATAAATGATAATATGTGTCATACACACAACTCATGCAATAATTCTATGTTATTGTTGTTTTTAAAATAGAGATATTTTCTTCAAAGTAAAGGAAAATACTTTAACATTTTCTTGGGAAGTGTTTGTCCATAGGAGAGACTGTAAAAATCTGTATTATGGAGTCTTTGTTCCTTTTTTTTTTGTCCCTATCTTTATCAATTCATGGCTTTCATGGAAATAAAGTGTGATGATAATGGTGGAAGAGAACTTCCTCCAGTTTAAATAAAACTTACAAAATAAATCCCAGTAAAGTAGGGTATTTCTTTCCACAAGGTGGATGACTCAGTAACAATTCAATTTATGTTTGGTACATCTTGCAAAGCATTTCATCTTGAGGACAAGCTGAGCTCTGCGGGGAAGAGCAAACTCTATAATCCTTCCTTTTGAAAGCATTCTCTCTCTGCGTTCTAACTTAAAGGCAAGATAGCAGCTCAGGTAAGCCATTGGCATTACAGGTAGTCTTCAACTTACAACCATAATTTGGTCCAGAATTCTATTCATGAATCATTGTGGTCATAAATCAAAGCACCACATAGGTCAAAGCACCACATGACCAAACCTAACCTTTTTGACCATTTTTATGGTGGTTGTTAAATGAATCACATGGTCATAACTCCAAATCCGCTCCCCCAAAAGGGCATTTTTTTGCCATTAAACTACCTGTAATAATGGTATCTTTCCAAGCATTAAAAAGAGAGTTCCTGTGCACTATTGTCTACATCCTATAAGATTAATGAGTATTCATTTCTCAATATTACATCTTTGTGCTGGAAATAAATAGTTGCATGACCTAATGAGCACATGGGGGACATGAACTATGAAATGATGGTACTATGGTTGTTCATTCTCAAACTACCAATTCTGGAATGTGGTAGGAGAGAGAAACAAGGTGTAGCTTCCTCTATCAAGTACATAATCAATCAATCAATCAATCAATCAAAACTGTTGATTTATGTGGATAATGTTCCACCTTAGAATTCAGCAACAAATCCTGGTGGGATTGCTTTGTAAATGTCATACTTTATTTTGTACATAGTATTAATTATAATACAGAGTGGCGTAGGAGTGGTGTGGTGGCCTAGAAGTGTAGTTCTTGCCTCACAATCAAGTGGCTGTGAGTTTGATCTGAGGTAGAGGCAGATGTTTCTCTCTTTGGGCACAATGAAAATATATCTGCTGAACAAACCTCCACATTGGTGACAGGAAGAGCATCCAGCCATTAAAAACACTCTGCTAGCTCCATTCAATTGCCCAGACTCCACCCTGCAAGGGATTATGGGGTTGTTAAAAGAAGGAAAGCAGCAGAAGCAGCAGAAGTCTTTCTTTCTCTTCCCCAAACTCTGCCAGAAATGAGTCTTTGGAACCCTGCAAGGCCTCCTGCTCCAAGAGGCTGCTGGCAAAGACTCATTTCTGATGGAGTTTGGGGGAGAGAAAGAAAGACTTCTGCTACTTCTGCTGCTTTCCTTGCATGAAGCCAAAAGTCAGTCAGTCTCTCTCTCTCCCTCTCTCTCCCCTCATCTGAGAATGGAGCTGGAAACGGTATCCTGCGATCCCCAATAAAAAATGATCAATCAGTAGGAAAATGGGATGGGGAATTTTCCTACAGACTTTTTTTTTGGGGGGGGGGGGAGTCCCAGGGTCTCTAGTCCGCGGGATTTAAAATTATGAGTTTGGTAGTCCCTGAGGCCCAAAAGTTTGGTGACCCCTGTTCTAAAAAATTGATTCAATATCAAGAAATCCTATGGTCTTCTGGAGTGACACAATTACAATGCCCAGCTACCAACTTTGTAAAGGCACTCTCGTTCAGTTTTAGAGTAGATGGTTGCATACGCACTCCAAAAATCTTCAATTTACAGACCCCAAGATAGTCAGCTGGCAAACACCATTCCTACTTATAATGAATGCAACTATTCTACAATGATGATATCATAGAGTAGAAGGCCACTTGATGCATTTTCTGAATTAAAATAAAAAGAAGAAAAACAAGATGTCACAGCAAAATCATTTGGCTCAGCCCTCTTCTGTTGTTGCCAAAACACACATCATTCACCTCCCCCAAACTTCCACCGAACAGCAGAGCAAAAGCATTGAAAAACTGGAGCCTGGAAGTAGACAAAGTTTATGCATTCCTCTTTTTCATGAACACACACACACATATCCCTCCCTGTGCATAGATGTGTGGCTTTTGGCATCTCATATGCTATGGCAGTGCACAATGTCTTCAACTAGATTCAGATCCCATTAGGCTTAATAGAGGCAGATGATGGACTATCTCACCATAATTAATGGCCACTTCAATGATAATCTAAACGTGTTCACCATCTGCATCTTTAAAATAAATTGCAAAGGAGATGAAATTTAATCTGCCTCCACAATGATGTAAATAATGTCAAGCTGTGTTCTGCAAAGCAAGACCTGCTTCTCTTTCAAGGGAAAGGAGGGAAGGAAAGAAGGTTGGGGGGGAAGCTATCAGCATCTTGCTCAGATTGTTGTCTTCTCATTAAAATACTGCTCAATAAATACAAACAAACCAGCCATGACAGAAAGAGGAAAAAGCCACTTGGTTTGCACAAGGCACCACAGAGACCTTGTTCACATTCTGAAAGTGTGACATTTCAGCTCGGATTTTGGTTTTGCTTCTTTTCTTGGCAGGGAAATCACACTGTTCCTTGCTGTTATTTGGGCATGTCTGTTCTGATTCATCAAATCTTGTGTTACAGGGAGAGTTAACCCTTATGGGTACTTTGACAAGATGGAAACAATGCTTATCTTGGGGAAAGCTTGTGTCAGCTTTGGAAGCCATATTAGCGCCAGATGCTTCCACACTACCACATTCTTGAGCCTGGGAAGATGGGAGGGGGGAATTTCTTGGAGCGTATGTGGTTAGATATAATAGCATTCTTCTTCTAAGTCAAGGTCGTGTTATTTCTGCACCTGGCTGAGGAGTGGTTGAGGGGATGTCTCAAGTTGGGACAGATGGTGATTGGGGCATGTGATGCCATGAGGGTTTGCAGGGGGTGGATTTGTAATTTTTTACTTATTGAAGGGAAACTTGGATCTTTCAGATTTGGGATTTCCCAGATGTGCCAATTTACTACTCTAATAAAAGGAACCTTTGAGAAGATGTCTGTCTCGGAGTTATTGGTTGGAGTTGAGCTTTTCTGGAATGCTAACATTACCCCGAATCTGAAAGTTCCAGGTTTCTCTTCAATAAGTAAAATATTACAAATCCACCCCTGCACCCCTCATTGCATCACATGCCCCAATCACCAGTTAAGTTGAGGTTTTCTGGAATGCTGACAGCTTGCCTCTTTGGTGGTCATGGCCACTCCAAGGTGGCCATATTTATCTATGGTGTTTTCCTAGGAACAATATGAATGTGGTAGGTCACTGCACTCTGGGCAATGTAGATGAAGATTCTCAATCAACCAAGTGAAGTTGTCTGAAAGTTGAGTCACGGTCACCGGACTTATTGTCTTGTGAGTTTAAAACATTTGCTGCTCAACCAAGCAGCTACATCAGCAAGCCAGGTAGACATGGAGTCATTGGAATTTACCAACCCTTCCCAAACCAACCTCAAGGGTTTCTTTCACAAAGTGTGTTGCAATATGTTGTTGAAAATTCTCAACCATCCAGATAAAATTGACTGAAGGCTGCATTGTAGAATGTTCTCCCAACTTTTTCGTTCTAAACCACAATTGTGGGATGTCCTGGTTATCTCCCTTTCATTGGGTCAGGCCTTGCTTAGCTGGCTCAAGAGGAGTCCAGAGTTGACATTCCCTGCATGAGAAAAACAAGTTGAAAGAAGCAAAATACATACAATTAAATTGGGGGGAAATTTAGCACAAGTGTAGTATGATCCCAAGTGATCCCAAGTATGTGGGGTGGTCAATTGGCCCAATATGTGGAGATCTTCTGGGAGATTGGAGAAAACAAAAAAAAAAGGATAAATGAATCAATTTCTTTCTAGGGCATCTTGTCCTTTGGGTCTGTATTCATATTCACATAAAGAGACATATGCAATTTCCATATCAACCTGCATTTTTTTACAAGGTGCGCACAAATACTTTTGCATTCCCTAAGACATATTTTGTACAGAGTCTCTTCTATTATATTATTTCTGTATGCAAAAAGAATACTTTATATGCAATTTTTGTCAGCTACATCACAAAGTTATGGAGGGAGAAAAAGCATTCAAAAGATGAATTCTTCTTCAATCTACGTATTATTCCAGGAAATTGAAATTAAGCCCCTTCACTTAAAAATGGAGATCAATTTTTTTTTTAAAAAAACCCTCCCTTATATGGCTACCTGTAATTTCCTTCTGAACCAAGAAATTAGAAATCTGCATGTCAAACTCAACATTTCTTCAAGGACTAGCGGGAATGGCTCCTCCTGTATATATTTGCAGAACAATAAAATGTTTTGCCACAGGCAAGCCTCCCTCCTCCAAGCTTATGTTCCAGCATTTGACAAGGCGAACTAAATAGGCTTCTGTTTGGTTAAACAAAAATGAAACACCTCCATGGATGTTGGTGGAGGGCATACGCACACGCGCAGCACCGTAACCAAACTGTGAAATCAATTTCTGTAATAAGGAACCTGCTGTTACATTGAACAATTAGTTATTCTTGGAACATATGGTGGCAGATGATGCTTCTTGGACTGTTTGGAACCTATGAAGAATATGCACTGGAGGGAGCTTCTACCTCACTACAGTCAATGCTTATCAGAGCAGAACACTGTTGTTCCCTGCAAAGCTGAGCTTTTCTTTAGCCTTGCTTTATGACAGAGTCTGAAACAGGATTATAACAGCTTAAGCCCCAAAAATATATTGGGGTGATTGCAAGTAAGACAGCTGCACGATTTTCAGATATTAACTAGTATGATTACATGCTATGATTTCTCTTTCAGCATTCATTATTTCACAGCAACATTAACCTTTAAAATAACTTGGGGCTCTTCTTTCATGGAGAAATTTCTTTTCCTGCATTTATGTTTTCCATATCTTAAAAGCTTCATCTAAGTACCCTTTCCATGTGTGTCTCCAAAAGAAGGCCATGGAGATCTGATAAGGAAAGGGCTTGATCAGTGGTAGCCTTCCCCCAGTTGAGGAATGTTTTTCCTAGAGAAAAAACATGTTTATACACCTTAGTCTTCCAGGATTAAGAGAAGACCTCTTTGATTTTCCCAAGTATCAACCTGTTGTAGGGTGTGTGGAAGGAGGGAAGGAAGGAAGGAAGGAAGGGGAGGGGAGGAAGGAAGGAAGGAAGGAAGGAAGGAAGGAAGGAAGGAAGGAAGGAAGGAAGGAAGGAAGGAAAGTGTAGTGTATTTAAATAGAGACTTCTGGGGCGATGTTCCTATTGGTTAGCAGAAGCAATGATACGATTGGCTAGTAACGTTAGTATCCGATTGGCCACCTATAATGGCGGGAAGTTTAACTGAATGTTATTGGTTGCGAGCCATGGAGCAGCCGCTATAAAAAGGGCTGCTGCGGTTCGACTGCAGTTGAAGTTATTGTTTATTATTAAAGAGCTGAAGTCCACTCCGGTCTGCGAGTCTCTTTACTGGTGACAGAACACTGGCGACAAAGATGGGAATAAAGAGACAAAGACCGTAAGCACATGGCAACAACAGCCGAAGGACCAACGAGATGGCCAGCAACAATTCACCACCCACACTGTTCAACCCAGCCGAAGAAAACTGGGAGTCGTACATTGACAGATTCCTGATGTTTTTAGAAAACAATGAGCTGCAAGGAATCACCGACCAAAGGAAGAGAGCCGTATTCCTAATGCATTGCGGTCTGACTGTTTTTTAAATGGCCAAGGCATTAGCAAGACGAAATAACGTTAAACAGATGGCATGGCCAGACCTGAATCAGATGTTGAGGAACCATTATGCACTGGCCATATCCAACCTGATTAGAAGACACGAGTTTTACAAGCCCGACCAACTAGAAGGCGAGAGCATTGGAGATTTTGTAGCAGCCTTAAGAGACATTGGGGGGGCATGTGAATTCTTCAACATGGATGAAGCCATGAGGGATCGCATAGTCCTTGGACTAAGAGATGCAACCTTACAGAGCAAACTACTAAAGTGACCAAACATCACTGTGAATGAAGCCATTACTGAAGCAACTGCCACTGAAGCCACAGAGAGATCTGCAAAAATGAAGCAGATGAATACAACGGGCAGCCCGGGCATGAACAAAGAGAAGAAGACAGAGGGAACCCAAAAGCACGCTGCCACGACCTCTCACCATGAGGACATTGAATCATCAACCGATTCAGAAGACGAAGAAGAGGGAGTGAACAGACTCTACTCAGAAAGGAACCGGAGAGAGAGACGAAGCAGACGATCCGAGTTCCAGTGTGCGAGTTGAGTGTCGATTCCTGGATGCCACATGCCAGCATTGTGAGAAATGGGGGCACATTGCAAGGGTATGCCAAAACAAAAAGAGCTATAGTTCAAGGGGACAAGGCAGTACCCACCCCAGAAACAAAGAAAGGACAACCGGGAACCATTGGAACTGTGACAAAAAAAGTCAACGGAAAGATGAAAAGGAAGAAATGCACCAAACTATCACAATTGGGATGGCCAGAACAACAAACACTAAGAAGGTTCGAATCAACGTCCTGATTGAAGGCGAGCCGTGCGGGATGGAAGTAGACTCTGGTTCGTATTTATCAATGGTATCATGGAACACAATAAAAAGCTTAATTCCCGATATACAACGCAGAGAACTTGAGAAGCAAAGCTTAACCATCAAAGACTACCAGGGTAACAAAATACCAAAGTAAATTTTAAAAGGCACACCAAGACCCTGCCATTAACCATCGTTGACAGAGATCGCCCCAACCTGCTCGGGTTGGAATGGTTCGAACCACTCGGAATCGAGGGGACAGGAATCAACACCACCACCATGACTGACTGGAAAAAAGACCTGATAGAAGAATTCCATGACATATTCAACAGGACCTTAGGCAAGTACCATGGGACCCCTATATCATTTAACTTAAACCTGAACGCAGCTCCAGTTAGGCTTAAAGTCAGACGGGTACCATTTGCACTAAGACCTAAAATTGACAAAAAACTAAACAAACTAATCGCTCAGGAGGTACTAGAGCCAACTGACCACGCCAGATGGGAGACCCCAATTGTGACCCCTATAAAACCTGACGGGTCCGTGCGCATCTGTGGTGACTATAAGGCCACCCTGAACCACGCATTGCAACAGAGCGCATACCCCGTTCCAGTAGTCCAACACCTGTTGCATTCATTGGGAAGAGGCAGGATTTTTGCAAAACTCGACCTTGTGCAGGCATATCAACAATTACCCATTGATCCTGAAACAGCCAAGGCACAAACCATCGTAACACACAGAGGAGCATTTAAATGCAATAGATTACAATTCGGTGTAAGCATGGCCCCTGGCATTTTCCAGAGTCTAATGGAACACCTGCTACAAGGACTAAAAGGGGTGATGCCTTATTTCGATGATGTATTAATATCTGCTGAAAACAAAAAACAACTAAAAGACTGTTTAAGGGCAGTTCTGACAAAATTTAGAGAAGCAGGACTCAAGGTCAAAAAAAAAAATGCCAACTTGCCACAAAACCAGGTCGAGATCCTGGGATACCTTATTAATGAAGCAGGAATGCACCCCACATACACAAAAAAAATACCAGCGATTAAGGAAGCCCCCAGACCCAAAACCAAAATGGATTTACAGGCTTTTTTGGGTCTCATTAATTTTTATCATGTCTTTCTGCCACAGAAGGCAACAGTAGCAGAACCACTGTATAGACTCCTCAATAAAAAAAGCCAACTGGAAATGGGGCCACCAAGAAGAAACAGCATTCCAAAAAATTAAAGACTTAATCACATCAAAATCTGTATTGATCCAATACAGCAACATGCTACCTCTAACTGTCACCTGCGACACTTCGCCTTTCAGAATAGGCACAATACTCAGACACACACTAACAGATGGCAGAGAAGCACCAATTGTCTTTTATTCCAAGACGTTATGCAAAACCGAAAGAAACTACAGCCAACTAGACAGGGAAGCCTTGGCAGCCATCTCGGGGGTGAAACGTTTCCACGAATACTTATACGGTAGGACATTTTCTTTGATTACCAACCACAAACCATTATTGGGACTCCTAGCCAGAGACAGGGCAACTCCCAATATCCTGTCCCCAAGAATGACTAGATGGTCAGAATTTCTAGCAGCTTACAGTTACAAACTCATTTATTGCCCAGGGAAAGCCATACCCCACACAGATGCTTTAAGCCGCGCACCACTACCAGGTCACAATGACAATCTAGCTCCCACTACACAGACACTACAAATTGAAACGATGCCAAATTGGCCAATCACCACATCAGACATTGCAAGGGAAACGGCTCAAGATGCACTGATGAGCTGGATATTGAACTGGGTGGGACGGGGTTGGCCAGAAAACATAAAAACCGAGACTTTTAAACCTTTTAAAAACTGGCAAACTGAATTATCGCTGGAAAAAGGGTGCATTTTGTGGGGAGACTGGGTGGTTGTTCCTCAAAAATTACAAGAAAAGGTGCTAATCATGCTACACGAAGGACACTCCCGCATAGTAAAGATGAAGTCCCTGGCCAGAAGCTATGTTTGGTGGCCAGGAATAGATAAAGACATTGAAGCCTGGGTTAAAACATGTAACAAATGCCAATCTTCCAGGCCCACCCAACCCCAGCACCAGTCCTCAAATGGGAGACACCCTGGTCAAGAATCCATATGGATTTTACCAGCCCCACAAAAGGTTATACTTACCTGATCATCATGGATGCTATTCCAACTGGTTGGAAGTCATCATCATGAGTTCAACAACAACAGAAACTGTCACCAAACAACTAAAAAAACTTTTCACCACCCACGGTCTACCAGATGTAGTAGTATCGAACAATGGGCAACAGTTTACAACCTTGGCTTTTGAACAGTTTCTTGTGAAACATGGAATATGACATGCTTTGACAGTGCCAGCTCATCCAGCATTGAACGGTAGAGTGGAACGCATGGTTCGTTTTATGAAAGAAGCACTGGAAAAGCTTGATGGAAATGATATGCAAGAAAAACTCAACACCATGCTCACCATCCAACATATAACACCATGCACAGCAACAAACAAGAGCCTAGCTGAACTTTTGATGGGAAGAAAATTGCGATCTTACTTGGATAGACTGCACCCTACCTACAACCCAGAAAAGCCACTAGACTCGTCCAGTAAGTACCGCTCCTTCTTACCAGGCGATTTAGTCTACGCAAAAAATCTTACCGGAGAACCATTGTGGTTACTGGCAACGATTACACAAATCACTGGCCCTTGTTCCTACCACCTTGAAACCACTGATGGCAGATTGTGGAAATGACACATTGATCAGCTACGGTCCCAACACATCGAACGAGACACTGACGTTCCCCGAAATGCAGAACAAACATTTTTCCAAACACCTCCAAACATTAATAAAAAATCCACGGGGGTGGGGGGACAAATTAATAATAAAGAAAATAAAAATCACTTACCATTAGAAGACTTCGAGAAACAAGAGGAGCTGAAGGAACTTCAAGGGAGAAGCAGCCAGGCCGACTCGACCTGCCCACACACACAGCGAGGAGACCATGCTGCCCATCCAACAAACCCAGACCGCAGAGAAAGACCAATCAACCCAAGTCATGACTGAAGTGGCATGGTCGAGGCACCCTTCCAGGAGGTTCCAGAGGGAAGAGTAGAACGGACAGCTGGCCTGTCCGAACCAGCAGAGACCAACACAGGGACTGAACTGTGCAGGTCAACAAGGACTCACAAGAGCCCCGCCTACCTGCACGACTACATTACATTGGAACGAACCAAGAGGGGAAGGGTGCAGTGTATTTAAATAGAGACTTCTGGGGCAATGTTCCTATTGGTTAGTAGAAGCAATGATACGATTGGTTAGTAACATTAGTATCTGATTGGCCGCCTATAGCGGCGGGAAGTTTAACTAAATGTCATTGGTTGTGAGCCGTGGAGCAGCCGCGATAAAAAGGGCTGCTGCGGTTTGACTGCAGTTGAAGTTACTGTTTATTATTAAAGAGCTGAAGTCAACTCCAGTCTGCGAGTCTCTTTACTGGCAGAACAGAAAGAAGGAAAGAAGGAAAGAAGGCAGGAGGGGGAGGAGGGAAGGAAGGAAGGAAGGAAGGAAGGAAGGAAGGAAGGAAGGAAGGAAGGAAGGAAGGAAGGAAGGAAGGAAGGAAGGAAAATTTGCTATAAACCTTTAATTTTTCAAAAGAAGTTCAGCAAGCTTACACCACTTTGGGGCTTTTAAAAGAATATAGAGTTTTTTTCTTCATACTTCCTGAAATGGTTATGTGACTATACAAGCACACTCAGTCATTCCAATAAATGTTGTGGGGGAAATCCTACACTTTTTAAAAACCCAGCATGCTTCTATTAACATCTAAAAGAGATAAAATAAATCAGTTGGCTTTCTCACAATTTTTTACAATGTGGTGGCAATCTTCCTTTGTCCCCAGCACAAGTATCTCCCCATAAACAATAGCTGACTTTAGTCTTGGCTATCATTCACTCCAACCATGGATCTAACTGCACATATCTAAGTTTGTCTTTCAGAAGGATCTACAGTGCAATTCTCTAAAAATCCTAATTTTAGCTAAGGTTGTCCTAGACTACAACTTAATTTCATTTTTTTAAAATGGTAAAAATTGACGAGAAATGCAGATCTCAGTTGAAATATTCCAACAAGAACTGGCTAGAAAATGGTGAGGAGACAATGATGCTACACACATTCAATAAGGCACTTGTTGAATTTCAGTCTGTTCTAAGTTGCTTCCTGTATCCAGGGGTGGGATTCAAAATTTTTAATGACTGGTTCTGTGGACGTGGCTTAGGTGGTGAGCGTGGCTTGGTGGTCATGTGACTTGGTGGACATGGCTTGGTGGTCATGTTATTGGCTGGGTGTGGCCAACTCAATATCACTCACATCGAGGCACGCATCTCATGACTGTGAGGATGCTGCAACAGTCGTAAGTGTGAAAAATGGTCATAAGTCACTTTTTTTAGTGCCATTGTAACTTTAAATGGTCATTCTACACAAGCAAAGTACCAGCATGAGAGGGGAAAAAAACTCCAGAGAAGTTCCTGAGACAGGAAGTCTAGTTCTGTCGAGAATGTAATAAGGGTTAACGGAGAGACAGTTTCTGTAAGCAACACCAGAATGTTTCCTTCCTGCCTTCCTTACAGGATTAGGCCAGTGATTTCTTCTAACAACCAGTTCTCCAAACTGCTTAGAATGTTAACAACCAGTTCTAGCAAATAGGTGCAAACTGGTAGAATCCCACCCCTGCCTGTATCCTTCTGGTATATAGATCCATCTTTCCAAAGAGCATTCTCTAAGCAGCTGCATCATTTGAAGTATACCTTTAAATGAGCCCAAGAAGTACTAGCATGTACTGCCAATGACTGTAACATTGTTTAAATATCACCTACATCTAGCGAAAAAGCGACATTTGAGAATTAATGTTTCCCATGTATGCCACTTTGCTGAATGTATATTTCTTTAAATTTTATTTTGAAAAAAGCAATAAAATAAAGTTAGCATGGAAATAGGAGAAAATCCTTTCCACTTGCCTGTTTTGGATTTTATTATTATAGGACAAAACATTTTTAAACGATCAAGATACCAATAAATTAAACATTTCTCTATAGCATTTAGTTAAAATGGGAACATCTGGAGCTGAGAATCAATTACCCAGAACTAGCAGCTTTGCTAATGAATATTAACTTTAAATTGTACTTCTTTCAAAGTACCCCTCCCTTTCTCAAGACTTTTCTTTGGGAACAGTGGAAAGAGAGAAAGCTAAACATTTTAAAGTTCCATTAATTTTAATGTGAGTTAATCAAACACATAAATTTCTTTAAGTGGAAATCCATGCGACTTACAACTATATCTTTTTGCATTTATATTATCATTTTATATCACACTAAACTCAAATACGCCAATGACTGGGCAAGCAAAGAGAATGGATGCCAAGTTCCATACTTTTGTAAACTGATTCACAGAAACGTAATAATTTTGTTTCTTAAAAGAGAGCATATTTTTAAGCCAAACTCATTTAACCCATAACCTGATGTTGGTACCTTTTTGAATTTTGGAGTGCAGTTTGTAAAGAAAAGCCAGGACTGCCAAAATATGTATCTATGTAGAAGATAAACAATGCTAAGAAAAATTATGCAGAAAATGTACACACAAAAGCAGGTGCAACTTAGGAAAATAGCATAAGAAGTTCAAACAAATATGTAACCATCCCTTCTTCAAAAACATTCAAATGGATGCACAACTTGGGCAAAATGAAGAAGCTTAGAAAACTAAGAAACAAAAGAAAACCAGATGTGACATTGTCAGGTCCAGGAACAAAGAAAGACATGTGGTGATTCTTCCAAGGAGAGTTCTTTATGATTTCACACCTATGGACAGAATCTTGCCAAACTGAAGTACTCTACTATCTGCATCAAGCATATACTCTGGGAACTATTAGGGAGGGACTGTCTTCATGTTCTTTCTCTCACGCAAATTATGTGAACTGAGCTCTCCTTATTCTTCTGGAATACCCCTCCTCCCTTTTGGGACTACAGATTACTACATTCCATCACAAACACACACCTAATTTTTAAATCTAAGTTGCAAAGCATTTTTAAAAAAAATTCATCTTAACTCTACTTCCTACGGAAACTGGAGTTAATTTGTCTTCCTGTGCACAGCAATAGAATTATAGAGGAATGCAGACATTCATGCTGGAGAAAAATATAATAGAATAACAGAGTTGGAAGGGACCTTGGAAGTCTTCTAGCCCAATGTCCTCTCAAGCAGGAAACTCTATACTATTTCAGGCAAATGGTTGTCCAATTTCTTTTTTATAAATTCCAGTGTTGGAACACCCACAACATCTGGAGGCAACTCGTTCCATTGATTGATTATTCTAACTGTCAGGAAATTCCTCCTTAGTTCTTCTCTCCCTGATTAGTTCCCATCCATTGTTTCTTATTTTCCCTTCAGGTGCTTTGGAGAATAGATTGACCACCCTCTTCTTTGTAGAAGCCTTTCAAATATTGGTACATTGCTATCATGTCACCCCTAATCTCTCCCCCCCCCCCATTAAACTAGACATACCCAATTCCTGTAACCACAAAAGAATATGAAAGTATGGAAGGAAATCCTAACCCATAAAAACCAATCCCGCTGCAAGGTTCAATTCCAACCTATTGACTGTGTGCTTTTTCTAAATATCATTTCTTCCTCACAATTGTGCTCCTGCTCATTCTCAGTTTTGGTAACTGTACTGTAGGCCAGTTTCATTTGTAGTGAAAGCAGGTAAAATAGTTATATTGAAGTTTCCAGTTTGTTCAGGATTTGGCAGAGTATTGAAGAAAAAAAAATGCAAGTGATTCAATCAGAATGCAAAACTTTTTTTTTTTCAAGTGGAAACTAGGATAAACAAGAAAAGGAAAGAGTACAAAACAAAACCGCCCTTTGATTAAGCTTCATTTCAGTGAAATTCAAAAAGAAATCTGTTCATGTAAATGTCCCCATCATTTATTTATTTATTTTTATTATGTATTTCTCCTGATTCATATGAACTCACATGAAAGAGTTAGGCACCAATTTATTCAGACTGCAGTGAAGGCTTTCAATTGTTGAATGTAGCTATAGTGGCTTCAATTCTGCACTTCAAGGGCTGAATCAGAGCTGTGATACTCTGTTTTCCTAGTTTTCTTGGGAAGAGTATATTTCTGATAGCTTATTCAATGTTTGAAGTATATTAAAGACCTTTTCTTAAATCATTATATCAAAAGTCTTTTGTCCCAGAATGCACTATACAGGCAAAACAAAGAACTGTCTAAAACCCCAACTCAGATGAAATACTGTTATATCACAGTACTTGTTCGGTGGTAGCTAGCAAAACTTGTATTTCCTGACTTAATTGACTCCCATGTGCTTCTATATCCATTTTTAACCAGAAACTGATGAAAAATGTTCCTTTGAAGTTTTAGCTACATGTGTAGACCATGTGCCTTCAAGGCAGTCTTGATTTCTGGTGGCTGCATTGGAGAAGACTCCCAAGAATGACATGGACAGGCAAGAAAACTACCAAAGGATCAGTGAACAAATCAACCCAGAATTCTCACTCAAAGCACAGATGACCAGATTTAAATTATGCACATTATGCAAAGTTCTAGCTCTCCCGAGAAGGCTCCAAAGCTAGGAAAGATGGAAGGAATGAGAAATAGATGTTCAGCAAGAGATGGATAGACTCAGTTAAAGTCAGTGTTGGGCTCCTGTATTTTCCTGTTTTTTAGCTCAGCTAATTTGCATGGCACAGCGGATTGCTGCACCTCAGGTATTTTACTTACCAGCGCTGACATGGAAGGTACGTTTTTAAGCTTAAAATGGACGTTTTTTGAATGCTGCGTGCATGTGTGTGTGTGCTGACAGAACCAGTTGTTAACCAGTTGCAGCCCACCACTTTGATGAGTGCACTATTAAAGTGATGATGAGTGCCCTATTAGAAGACTTGAAAGACCAGGTTAAGGATAGATCACCATGGAGAAAATCTATGTGGGTTGCTATGAGCTGAAAATGAATTGATGGCACACAATCAATTCATCAATCAGTGTAGATCATGAATATTATGAGACTAATTTTTGGACTTTTGTTATCATGGTATGGGGGATAATCTATGGTTCTCCAGGTGTAACTGAATACTACGACCAGCCCATATGGTCACTGGCATTGCGGGATCTTAAGAGATCTTAAGCAATGACAACACAGGATAAAGTCACATTTGCTCCCAACAGCTGCCGCAGACAGCATTCAATTCTTATAAACTTTCATTCCCAGGTGTGGCTAATGAAGGGAATCAGGGCCTTTCCTTCCTCATAAGCCACATAACTCATGTTGCTCTCTTCTCCTTTCCTCCCTGTATGCCCTAGGATGAAGAGGGAGTGGGCCTGGGTCTTCCTCTGAACTCCCTCTCCCTTGTTCTATCTCTTCCCTGCTCTGTCCAGCCAGACTTTGCCCTTCTCCAGCCTCCTCCATAGCCAACGGAGCCACACTCACCCTCCCTGTCAGCTGTTCCTCTTCCTCCTTGGATTCAGACTCTGACAGGGGCATGACAGCTACTGGTCTGCCATCCTCCGTCAATAATGTATCTGTTTGTTGTTAATTGACTGGTTTATTTTTTTGTGAATTATTATTTTATTTATTTATTTTTCCAATTAAATTTATTATGACTGCTGATTCCAATAGATTGGCTGGTTGGTGGCTTCCAATATCCAAAGAAACAACTAAAACAATTTAAAACATGAAATTGAAAGTAACCCTGACTAACTAAAATAGCTATAACTTGCAAATACATGAAGGGCTCCATAAACAAACTAGGCCTGGGAAGTGATTCAGGTCTTAAGAACTTTCCAGAATGCCACAAGAATGGTCACCATTCTTATTGTAAGAAATGGCCAGGCTGAGGAAGAGGTCAATCACATCATCAATCTGCAGTCCCTTCATGCCCAAGAGATCTTAGTCCAGCCCCACTTGAATTCTGTTGACTCTTATCTATCACCAATTTGCTTTAAACTTTTGTAGTTCAGATTCTTGTAGAGAACACTAGCATACAATAAACCTACATTCATTTGAACTGCCTGGATTCCTGATTTCCTGTGCTTGTCACATACATATAGCTGTTCCAGAGGATGGGGTAGTGACAGAGAAGGCCTGTTCCCTTAGTCCTACAAGATGACAATGTGTAATTTAGGGAAACTGAAGCATATCCACTCTCCCAAATATATCCAGCAAGGGGAAAAAAAAAACAATTGCAGATATAATTTGTTTGTTTTTCTTTATGTGCCTGCTCTTTATTAAACTTTTCAGGCTGCCTAGTTTTATTGTTAATGATGTGGATGAGAAAAATATATCTACCCACCCCCCCGCCCATTCGACATGATTCATAATTTTATTAAGCCTCCATTAAGTGAGGTGTGAAGGCATGGACTAGCCTTACTAACATATTGTTCATCAAGAAAGCAGTTGCTGATATATCTAGGTTGTCATTTGTAATCATTATAAGTCTTTGAAATGAAAATAGCAAGATGAAGAGAGTCGGGTTATTAACTGCTGAGATTTAATACATTCTAATCTATCCCACTGAGCTAATAGACATTATATTTGGTACTTTTCTTTAATAATCAGAATGGAATTTCATCTGTTTCAGAATTGCAACATTCTTAAACTTTGCTGAAGAGCCAAGATTTGTACAGCATGTGTATTTAGTTGCTTTTCTGAAATCTTTGTTTTCCAGTGAAATTTGCTTTTCTAACTCATGAAAAATATGGTTTCAGGCATTTACCTTGGATTCTTTCATTCAAATTTAAATATTTAAAAATGGTCACATGGCCACCCATGTTAAGCAACTCTGGGTGGTTCACAATTTCCACAGACTTGTCACCTCCTTCTGTTCAATTTCCCATCTGTGGTTACCATTGCTGACCAAACCATTTTATGGATTATCCCAAGTGTTAAAATCATGCTCTTTCTTATTTCCAAAGAAATGGGGGGGTGGGGGGGTGAATAAATAGAGATGGGGAGATGTTGTAAAGGTATTGAAGTCTGAAGCAAAAATCACACCGCCACCGACATTTTCTCATTACTGACATTTTCTCATTACTTTGAAGCTGTTCTAAAATTCATGAATTCTGGCTGGGATCAGTTGTTATGTCTGAGTGAGCTGGAGTGCAGGGTGGGGGGGAGAGACTTGCACCCATGGGAATATTCATATAAGAAGATTGTGGATGTGTCAAAGTTTCCAAAAGGACCCTCCCTAGTTTGTTGGGCTCTTAAAAGCAACAGGGGAGAAATGTACTTTCAAACTTATGTGATTCTGTTAATTTATCATTACAATAGAATGAGAATTAGATCATCTGGGTGTGTATCCTGTCCAGACTACCTCAAAAGACTGAGATTAATATATTAACTGAACAATTTCTGCATGTTCAAAGACAAATTAGTCATCCTTGTCAATCACTGGGAAAGTCAGAAGATTCAGGCAGGTCAAATAAGAATAAAGATTTACTGCAAATTTAAGATCTCTACAAAAAGCTGAGCTACTAAAGTCAAGGGAAATCATAGGTTCTACTTGCATTTTTGTGTCTCCAGGGAAATAATTGTTCTGAGCATAATGGGAAGACAATATTTGTTGTCTCCAGAGAGAAGAAAATAAACAGAGATTGATTCTAATCTTAAAATATAAGTGGTGACAGTTATGCTCCCAGTATGCTGTCATCACTGGGTGAAGAATGTTCTTTAAAGTAACCTTTCTTGGCAACTTGAAAGAACCACATCTTCATCCACCCACTCCCCATAAAATAAAAAGATAAAGAAAAACTCCCAGAATAACAGGAAGCTTCTTGGATGGTTGTGGAAATTTATAAAGGTCCATTAAATAACAAATGCTCCTCCACAGTTGCTGAGGAACAGATCCAATATGTTCCAGCAATAGAGAAATGGCCTTTGAGGTCATTTTGACTCTTACATTATAGTACAAAGAAATTGTCTAATGAGAGCACCTTGTGTGAATTGAATCTCAGCCATTTACATCAGCCGTGCAAAGCAAACAAAAGGCAGCCACAGAAGAACGAGAGGATATGAATGTAATCCATGTTGCAAAGATAGGATACATCTAGTAATATTATTTTGCTACTAGTTTTACTAGTGCATTTGTTGACACTATTGTTAAATTCAGTCAATTCACAGATTACTGGAACAACATTCAATGTGTTCTTTTTGGATCAACTAGTTTTAACTCCTTTTTGGAGAATTCTGAGTAGATTGAGGGTTGGAGTGCTTAAGTGTAAAACCAATATGCTCAAGTGGAGGCTGTTAATGATAACAACACACTGTGTGAATGTGGAGAGATTCAGAGCCCAGCCCATCTGCTGGTATGTCAACTACTACCAGAAACTTGTACCAATAATGACTTATTTTTGGTCAATGACTTTATAGAAGGTGGTTTCATTCTGGCAGTCTAAATTTTGATCTAAACACGGAAGAAGAATTAGTTAGTAGCCATTTCTTATGGAAGCATCTTCTTTGTTCTAATGACCACCATGCACATCCAGATCCAACCCAGATACTACAAAATAGTAATAGCAATAGCCCTTAGACTCATATACTGCCTCATAGTGATTTACAGCCCTATCTAAGCAGTTTACAGAGTCAGCCTATTTCCTGCAACAATCTGGGTTCTCATTTTATTCATGGATGGAAGGCTGAGTCAGTCTTGAGTTGATCAGGATTGAAGGAATCGAACTTTTGGCAGTGAGCAGAGTTAGCCTGCAATACTGCATTCTAACCATTGTGCTACCACAGCTCTTAGTGGTGGTTGTATGAAAGAGGCAAAACACTAATCAAGGTTGCCAAGAAAGGAAAATGAAACAAGACCAAAAAAGCTGCTGTAAGCTACTGCTATGGCCCATGAAAAATTTGGTAAAGTATCTCCTGATCATTTTTCATCTTATTCTTTTTCTATGCCCACTCACCTCTTTTCCTTGTGTGCTACACCTTCTAAGCCTAAAAAAACGAGGCAGTATTGCTTTTAACATATTCTAGAATTTGCTCTGAGAGTCTTCCTGGCTAAAGATGCAAGGCAAAATGAAAGCAAAAATTAAATTAATTGTATATTAATTGTATTGATTACATAAACTTCCCTGCCTTCAAGCGAAGGAACAGAATGGTAAGAGTCCATTTCCCAACAGTTTTAGCAAAGGATCAACTCGTATTAACTTTAGTAAAGGATTAACCCTCAACAGCTGAATGTCAGTAAAAAAAAAATTAACTCCCTGAACTAGTACATATTTCTTTTCATTGTGATGAAAGAGAATTGATTTTTGAAAGTTTTTTCAGAAGAGAAGAGATTTTCAGAGATTCTTGGAGATTCTCCAGGGTGAAGCATGGCATTGTGTGTGTGTTGCAGTGAGTATACTTTTTGAGTTCCTCTACTTCTGTCCAATCTCAGAATAACGTTGTCCAATAAAGGACATTCTACTGTAGGTCTTTCTTGGGAGTGCTGCTTCCCACACTGATAAGAAGTCTTGTCCTGAAGAAATTTATCCATCAAAATTGTATTAGTTTATAAGAGAATAAAATACAAAGGAAAATAAAATTAATGGGAAACCCAAGGGAGAAAAAGAAGAGAGGAGAAAATATGGGGTAGAGAGGGAAAAAGAAAAAAAAAGTGTTGATTCCAACTATTTTTAGCACAATAGAAGATAATAACATTACAGTCTCAACTTTTAACTTTTACACAATAATGTGTATTACCTTCCTCAAGAAATTAAGAATTTCTTTTCCTGGAGAAATGTTCTAGCCAATTTTTCCATCCTAAGGAAAATAAACCATGTGTGCTTGGCTCTAGTCTGCCTGCTATTGATCAATGGATTAGGTGTGCATATATTTACAGATGAATGAAGGGCACATTACCAAAGACACATTACCATCTTCTCTTAATTATCCAAGGATGCTCAAGAATTTCATTTTTAAAAAGACATTCTGCCCCCTGAGTGAAGGACAGAAGACAGCTTTCTGAACCTCTGGTACTCCTATGGTCTCTTGAGTGCTCTTTACATGAGCATAAGATGAATAATTATGAGCATAATTAATCCATCACCAAGGAAAATCTTCATTATGTCTCCACCTGAAGACTTCAAACAATATATGACGAACTCTGCCTTGCACCTCCAACTGTTCAAAATATTATCTCTCAATAGAATTTTAGCCAAAACTTGATCTCAAGCTAGCATACCAAAGGTCTCTCTCTCTCTCTCTTTCTCCCTCCCTCCCTCCCTTCCTCTCTCTCTCTCTCTCTCTCTCTCTCTCTCTCACTCAAACAAACAAGGGGAAAAAATCAGAGATACATAATTATTCTGTTTTGTTTTAGTACACAGCTGTTGTTATTACCATGCATGATATATATGGAATCTGGAGCAATTTTTCTTAAGTATGTGAACCGTGATTGCTGATTTCCCTTGCTGCCCATAGAGCTTCAGTGCATAATAAAAAAAATCATTTTAAAAAAAGGAAGGCGAAAAACATTTTGACATTTCTCTTTGGTTGCAATTTCAAATGCTCTGAGTGGTATGGCAACAGGGACAAAAGAAATTGGAAGATAGGACTGTAGTTCTGGTCATATGCCCAGATTTCTGCCTTCAAGAGAAAGGAATTGCAGTTGTTTGGGAAAACTGCCTTTCATATATAACAATGTTCAATATTAAAGAGGAACAACTCTTCTTAGCTTTTAAGTCTAGAAAGATTGTCCTAGGTGCTGCTTACTAAAGGTTCTGGGGCCATAAGCAGCCTTCAAATCTTTGGACTGCTTCTATAGGTATCTAAGCTATGGTGGTGCAGTGGTTAGAATGCAGTACTGCAATCTGGCAGTTTGAATCTCACCAGGCTCAAAGTTGACTCAGCCTTCCATCCTTCTGAGGTGGGTAAAATGAGCGGCCAAATTGTTGGGGGCAATATGCTGGCTCTATAAACTGCTTAGAGGGGGCTGTAAAAGCTCTGTGAAGTGGTATATAAATCTAAGTGCTCTCTCTTTCTTTCTTTCTGCCTGCCTGCCTGCATGCCTGCCTTCTTTCCCAGTGATTAAAGTACAGTACTGTAGGATAATTCTGCTGACTGCCAGGAGTTCGATTCTAACTGGTTCCAGGTTGATTTAGCCTTCCATCATTCCAAGATCAGTAAAATGAGGAACCAGATTATTGGAGGCAATATGTTGACTCTGAAGACCACTTAAACAGGGCTGTAAAGTATAAGTGCTCTTTCTTCCTGCCTGCCTGCCTTCCCAATAGTTAGAATGCAGTATTGTACGCTAATTCTGCTGACTGCCAGTGGTTTGATCCTGACTGGCTCAAGGCTTCCATCCTTCCAAGGTTGTTAAAATGAGGACCCAGATTGTTGGGGGCAAGAGGCTGACTCTGTAAACCACTTAGAGAGGGCTGGAAAGTACCGTTAAGCAGTATATAAGTCTAAGTGCTACTGCTATCTAAAAGCTTTAACATGGAAAAGCCGTGGTTTATGTTTACTTCAGGCTCAACTTTATGTCGGAAAACAACAGTGTTCCGCACACAGAGCTGATTGCAGTTACTGTGCAAATGAGCAAAGTGAGGAACAATGAGGGCATATCTGTTTGCACACACCTAGTCAGTAAGCTATAAGTAAATGCCAGCAGGCTCTTTTGCATATGAAATAGTCAAGAACAAGCATCTGCAGCACTTTGCTGTGTAACCAAGAAAAAAGATAACTGTATTTTGAATTAAGGATGTCTTGGAACAAATTGCCATAAAATACAACTGGCCGGTTTAGTCAAATTTATGGTCTCGGAAAGCTATACCTCAGGTTTACCCTCATTTTTATCCTACATTTGCAACAGAGGTGGTATTCAGCAGGTTCTGACCAGTTCTGGAGAACTGGTAATGGAAATTTGGAGTCGTTCAGAGAACCGGAAAATATCACCTCTGACTGGCTCTACCTCTATTCTCTACCTCCCGAGTCCCAGCTAATTGGCTGGGTCTTCTTTTGTTGCTCTGCTCAGGAGAATGGAGCTGGAAAGCAGGTTAGTGGAATGGGGAGGGAATGGGGATTTTGCAGTATCCTTCCCCTACCATGCCTACCAAGCCATGCCAACCAAGCCACGCCATGCCTACCAAGCCACGCCCACAGAACTGGTAGTAAAAAAATTTGAATCCCACCACTGATTTGCAAGTGAGCCAGTCTCCAGGATTTAGCCACCTAAAACCTGGGGATAAACAGTATTATTGGATCTGCTAGAGGTGTCATATTGGTCACAAGGAAATGGAGCAGGGCAGGCAGAGAAAATGGAAGCACACAGAAAAATATTTCCGAGCTCAAAAGGTCAGTAGGATTGAACTTGGTTAATATTTGGATGGAAAAGCTTCAGGGGGCAAAAAAAAAAGCTGGGAAAACATCCCTAAAGAAAGCAAAAGTAAACTATTTCCACTGTACTGCCAAGGAAATGACATGGATATGTCCTGCTTCTCCAGCAATCTCATAATTTGAAGAAATCTTTGTTTATTCTGCTTTTTTATATAAAGACACACCAAAATTTCATGCAATCATCATTGATGACCTTCAAGTTTGCAAAAGGATCCAATGGGTGGGGTGGGGTGAGGAGTATAATCCAAGTAATGAAATTCCAACTGAGTGTCCTTTCAAAAAGGTTTTATACCACCCATCATTGTAACTACATTTCAGAAAGCTTGAAAAACCTGGAAAGGAATAATATTTCAGAACCTCAAACCTTTACTCTCTTCTACTGCAATTCTGTAGTCTTCTTTTTCCCCATCTTTTTCCCCAACAGAGTCACTGAGAGTGAGTAGGCACCCATATAATTTTTTAAATAAATAATTTTTCTGTCTGTCTGTCTGCCTGCCTGCCTGCCTGCCTGCCTGCCTGCCTGCCTGCCTCTCTCTCTCTCTCTCTCTCTCTCTCTCTCTCTCTCTCTCTCTCTCTCTCTCTCTCTCTCTCTCTCTCTCTCTCTCTCACATCTATCTATCATCTGTCATCTATGTATCATCTATGTTTCATCTATCTATCTATCTATCTATCTATCTATCTATCTATCTATCTATCTATCTATCTATCTATCTGTTAAAACATTTAACCATTAAGTCAAGCAATGACTGGACTTACCTCTTCCTCAAATGGAAGACAATGGCTGAATTGAAGCAAAGAATAAATCAGAAGTGGCAGATCAGTTTGTAGAGCCCCATTCCCAAATAATCTTGTCAATCTATTTGTCTGTCTGTCTGTCTGACTGACTGTCTGTCCATCCGTCCATTTATCTATCTAGAATATGTATGAGTCGTGGTGGCGCAGTGGTAAGAAAGCAGCCTAGCAGGTTAACTCACTGCTCATTCCAGGAGTTCGATTCTGACCAGCTCAAGGTTGACTCAGCCTTCCATCCTTCTGAAGTTGCTAAAATGAGGACCCAGATTATTGGGGACAAGAGGCTGACTCTGTAAACCACTTAGAGAGGGTTGTAAAGCCGTATATAAGTCTAAGTTCTATTGCTATTGCTATCATTTGTTGTTGTTTTTGTGCATCGGTTTGGACAGGGTTAACCATTGCTTTCTTCCAGCATACTCCCCTGCCCCCAATTCCCATTTTCCAAATCAATTCTACACTCCGGATATTTCTGATGGTCTCTCATCCCTTTAAGATCAGTTAAGGCTAGCTATATGTCGATGAAGATTGTCAATCATCCAGGTAGGGTTGTCTGAAGTTATGTGAAGGTTAAATCATTGTAACTGGACTAATTTTGAGAAAGCTGCCTGGATGGGTAGCAAAGCCTCTCTCAAATTCAATTAGTCCAATTGCAATGATTCAACCTTCAGAGAACTTCAGACAACCTTCAGTTAAGGTTAGCTAGCTGCTTAGTCCAAATATTTTCATGTCAACTTTTTCCACTGGTTTTATATAACTTCCTTTCTCAAATGTATGCTTTTAATTAACTTTTCCACCAAGTGCAGTAGACGGCAGCAGATCCCTATCAGCTGCTCTTTGTGCCACAACAGTTCTTGCATGAATGAATCACATGTTGAAATATGGAAAAAAAAAATCCAGATTTATTTTTTGTATATCCCTAAATCACAGCAGAGGGGGGAATTCTGATTCTGAAATGTAAAGTTAGTTACAACTGTAATGAAAACCCAGATAGCAAGCTGATAGTTAATTCAAACACTTAGGGACTTCAATTTCCATATTAGCCACACCTCAGCAAATCTTATTTCATGACAGGATGGCTCTCTTCCTCCAGAACCACAAGGATAATTTTAGTGATTAACTTTAAATTGGGGATAATGCATTAATGTGCATTAACATAATATCAAAACAATTCCTTGCAATTATTATTTAACCTGGGTCATTAAAAAAACATTCCTCATTTCATCTCTCTTCACAATACCTCCCCTTAATTAACTAACAGGGACAACACACACACACACACACTAAGGATAATAAGTTAGAGAACCGTAAAATGAATACACTTACCAAAAGTGATTCTCTCAAGCCAGCAAGAATAAGAGTAGACTTAAAAAAGAAATTCCACTTGCATCCTTAATAATCTAACTGGTGCTTATCTGAAGAGAGATGTGAGATTTTTCCAGGTTCTTTGGAGCTAGGGTAGGCAGAAAGAGAGAGAGGGGGATAGAGAGAGATGAGAAAGGCATTCATGAAAATCTAATCAGAGATTATCAACTAGAGGCCTTTGAACAAGGCTCAAAAGGTTAAATAAAAGCCACATATATCACTATACTAGCATGCAAGTGGAATTAAGTACCTTCATACAGTATGTTTCTACATCATGGCACTGTCTGCATTATGAAGCCATGTTTCATATGCTGTAATGCTGACACCATTGAACTCTCTCTTTTTAGCCCTGAAATGTGTGTTGAAATTTGAAAAGTGAGCCCCTCACCATTTTGAGATAAGGAGACAGTTTTGGGATCAACCCCCAAATAGTGGGTCATTGATATGTTTGGTAGGCAACATGGTCTACTGGCCTAGGATCTCTTCCAAGAAGGAAGAGAAGAACAGAAGCTAGGTTTTAAAAAAAGACTATGTCTAATCTGGGATCTACCATTGAGCTCTTGTCAGAAACATCTTTCTTTGATGACCTTTTACACAAACTTTGTTGCAATTGCTCTGGAATCATTTGGGTTGTTCCTTCCAAATCATCTAACAACTACAGTTCAGTTTGATCACCAGTGCCTATAGGTGGGCAGAGAACAGGAGTTCTGCTGATCTTTGTGTGGAGCTTATTCAAACACTAGAACAACCTGATCTTGCTTGTTGACTTCAAGCCTAGGGCAGCCTCTCTGGAATATTTAGCTTTGGACCAGATGTGAGAACTCTTGGCTAATGATTCTCGCTCTTATTGGCTTAACACAGGGGTCTCCAAATATGGCAACTTTAGACTTGTGGACTTCAACTTCCAGAATTCCTCAGCCAGCCATGCTATCTGGGGAATTCTGGGAATTGAAGTCCACAAGTCTTAGAGATGCCAAGTTTGGAGACCCCTGGTTTAACATCTGGACTGGGACTGATACCAAGAGTGACTGAATTGCTGTATATTTTATCCTCCTCGAAGCAGTTGTTTGCTGTGTGATGAATGCACAGAATGGCATAACTCTTGGTGCTCTCTCTGATGTTTCACTGTATATGATAACGCTCCCTAGTTTGATAATGTCTACAAGAAAACCACCAAATTCAGAGAGCCCCAAGGACTCCAAAGTTGAACCCTGAGCTACAAATAGCAATAGCACTTAGACTTATATATACTTCATAGTGCTTTATAGGCCTTTGTAAGAGGTTTACAGAGTCAGCCTATTGCCCCCAACAATCTGGGTCCTCATTTTACCAACTTCAGAAGGATGGAAGGCTGAGTCAACCTTGAGCTGGTAAGGATTGAACTGCTGGCAGTCGGAAGAGTTAGACTGCGCTACTTCATTTTAACCACTGTGCCACCCATGCCTCATTCTCTATTTTCTACTAATAGTAAAAGGATATAAAAATGGAAGTTCCCCCAAATCTAGCTGTTCAGGCAATTTGATCCATCTATGTTTATTGGTCAGACAGATTTCATTTGATGCAGTTGCAGCTTTAAAAGAGCTAGTGATAGTGATAGGGTTTAAGTGTCCCTTGAAGTCAGTGGGAAAACTATTAGGATCCAAGCCATTTCCAAAGAACAGATTTTCTTAATGGAAAGTATGCAAATCCTTTTATTCATCTTATTAATAACATATACCTAGTTTTATCTTGATCAAAATAGTTTTATAGAATATCTCACCATGGTATCAATAAGAAAAGGGAGGGAATTATTTTTCAATAAGATTAGCAATAAAATAAAATGAGGTTAAAAACCCACTCTCAAGGATCTGCTACTCTTTGTCAAAGTATATTCATTTGTTATTAAGTATCCATGAAATTCTTAAAAAATAAGAATTAGTTAAAGCTTTCTTTTGAGCAGTATCAAAAATCCTCATTTGCAAAATAGTATCTGTTAATATACTTAATTTTACCACATTTTTTTTTTAAAAAAAATTGTAAAACAATAAGAAATCACTTGACAGAAAACAGAAAATGCTGAAGTACTTTTGGAATAAAATCAGTTCATTTCTTTCTGAAATAACTCTGAAATGCTTCTTCCCCAAATCTAAATACACTGCTCAAAAAAATAAAGGGAACACTTAAACAACACAATGTAACTTCAAGTCAGTCACACTTCTGTGAAATCAAACTGTCCACTTAGGTAGCAACACCGATAGACAATCAATTTCACATGCTGTTGTGCAAATGGAATAGACAACAGGTGGAAAGCATAGGCAGTTAGCAAGACATCCCCAATAAAGGAGTGGTTCTGCAGATGGTGACCACAGACCACTTCTCAGGTCCTATGCTTTCTGGCTGATGGTTTGGTCACTTTTGAATGCTGGTGGTGCTTTCACTCTAGTAGTAGCATGAGACGGAGTCTACAACCCATACAAATGGCTCAGGTACTGCAGCTCATCCAGGATGGCACATCAATACGAGCTGTGGCAAGAAGGTTTGCTGTGTCTGTCAGCATAGTGTCCAAAGCATGGAGGCGCTAGCAGGAGACATCCCAGTACATCAGAAGACGTGGAGGAGGCCGTAGGAGGGCAACAACCCAGCATCAGGACCACTACCTCCACCTTTGTGCAAGGAGGGACAGGAGGAGCACTGCCAGAGCTCTGCAAAATGACCTGCATGTGGCTGCTCAAATGGTCAGAAACAGACTCCATGAGGGTGGTATGAGGGCCCGACATCCACAGGTGGGTGTTGTGCTTGCAGCCCAACATCGTGCAGGACATTTGGCATTTGCCAGAGAACACCAAGATTGGCAAATTCGCTACTGGAACCCTGTGCTCTTCACAGATGAAAGCAAGTTCACACTGAGCATATGTGACAGGGTCTGGAGACGCCGTGGAGAATGTTCTGCTCCAGCATGACTGGTTTGGCACATCCTCCAGCATGACCGGTTTGGCAGTGGGTCAGTAATGGTGTGGGGTGGCATTTCTTTAGGGGGCCGCACAGCCCTCCATGTGCTTGCCCGAGGTAGCCTGACTGCCATTAGGTACTGAGATGAGATCCTCAGACCCCTTGTGAGACCATATGCTGGTTGGCCCTGGGTTCCTCCTAATGCAAGACAGTGCTAGACCTCATGTGGCTGGAGTGTGTCAGCAGTTCCTGCAAGACGAAGGCAATGATGCTATGGACTGGCCCGCCTGTTCCCCAAACCTGAATCCAATTGAGCACATCTGGGACATCATGTCTCACTACATCCATCAATGCCACGTTGCACCACAGACTGTCCAGGAGTTGAGGGATGCTTTAGTCCAGGTGTGGGAGGAGATCTCTCAGGAGACCATCCGCCATCTCATCAGGAGAATTCCCAAGCATTGTAGGGAAGTCATACAGGCACGTGGAGGCCACACACACTACTGAGCATCATTTTGACTTGTTTTAAGGACATTACATCAAAGTTGGATCAGCCTGTAGTGTTTTTTTTTCCACTTTAATTTTGAGTGTAACTCCAAGACCTCCATGGGTTGCTAAATTTGATTTCCATTGATAATTTTTGTGTGATTTTGTTGTCAGCACATTCAACTATGTAATGAACAAAGTATTGCATAAGAATATTTCATTCATTCAGACCTAACATAAAAATACATGCAGTAGAGAAATTTGACAGCTATTAGAAAATATTTATTATTTAAATGTGCATAACATATAGGCAAAAATAAATGTAAATGCTTGCATAGGATTTTAAAAATAATTTCTGCATCAACATGGAAAGCGGATGAAGCAAATTAATGCTTTGGAAGCAGGCAAAGCAAAAAATGGACCAAAATATAGGAATTCAGCCTTCATCATACAACTGATAAGCAAAATAAGATTTTAAGGATGATTGTACACTGGATTTATTTTTTAAAAAAACAAACTTTATTAATTTTTTTTAACACACACAAACAAAACATAGGATGTAACATAAAATATCTTTTCTAGAAGAAACAAATAAACCATCTTATTTAAAAAGAAGATAATTCCAAATTATCACACTTCTATATATATATTTACTTATCTAATCAACTTCATATCTTTTCAAAACTTTTCTTTATTACTCCCTTTCATTCTATTTAGTCATATTTCTTCTGTCTTAAAAATATATACTCATTGAATATATTTTCATTAATATTCTTCCACATCCTGTCAGACTTAAACAAACATTACACAAAACATAAATACACAAAACTTCTTTTTGGAAGGCGGCTTACCCCAAGTTAACTCTTTTTATACAGACATCAATCAAAATTTATACTCACTTAATATACTATCTCATATCTTATTTAACATTCTCTATTTTCCATATATTTTCTCTCTCCTACTCATTCTTTTAATTCTATTTTATTTATTCCATCTCAATTAAATAATTATATTTGCATCTTTGGTCTGTTTTCTTTCAATCACCTACTTATCCTTTCTATCTAATACAATATTTCTCCTCTAAACCCAGATTAAAGTATGACAACTTTTTATCTTCCCCCTAAATAACACTTAAAATAATACATATTTTCCGTGCTGATTCTGCTCCGTACATTCAAAGTATTACATTTCAAAACAGTAAAACAAACAAATAATATTGAGTTTAATAAGTAATAATAAAACTAAAAAGAAATAAAAAAAGAAATATTAAATTTCTAATATAGTAAAAACAATGTTTCATAAGAAATTAAATTCTATTATTAATTCTTAAACAATAAAAATACTATTTCATGCTATTATGAATTTAAGAAATTAAACTCTATAATTAAATCATGACTTTGCTTTAATACATTTTAAAATCATATAATATTCTAATTTTCTAGCTTAACTTCAAATACTAATGTCTACAATACATTTTTATGTACTTTTGCAGAATCATTTTTAAAAAAAGATTATCTCACCCCTTATCTCTGGAAAAAAAACAAACATTTTTTTGCATCTTGTTTTAAGCCTTTATGACTTCTCTTTCCTTTCCCCTTTTCTTTCTTCTCCATTCTAACTTTTTGACCCCCCCATCTCTCCAATTTCACTCTCTTAATCTTCCCTCTCTGTTGTATTTCTCTTTTCTGTTGCTTTCTGACATCATATCGCTTTTTCATCTCCTTTTTCTTTTTCTTGGTTGCTTTTTTAAGTTCTAAGTTCATCTTTTCCTTGCCCCCCTTCCGCTTTTCTTCCTCCACTAAGTGTGTCTGTCCACTAAAGATGGCTTCTTCTCCTTCATCCTGTAGTATTTCTTGGTAAGTAGAAATCGCCATTTCCAAAAAGCGAAAGATAGATCCAAATGAGCCCTTATCTTCGTTTTTCAGTTTTTGAAATTCCATTTGTAGTCCTTCAAAGGACAATGCCATTCTTTCTTCTTTTCTCCTTCAACGCAACACCAATGTCTTCAATCCCTTTTTTTAAAAAACAAAATTTCACAAAGATCTCAAAGTCACAAAGCAAACCAAATCAATTTTAAGTTGTTTTTTTTAAAAAAATCCAATGTCCAGAAATCCTTCATCCCTTGGCTTTAAATTTCAAATTGAGTTACCTTCCGTGCCCAAGTGGATTTTCCAGATCTCCATCTGCTATTTCTGTGGGGAGGGAGAGTTAAGAAAAAAAAATTTCCCCCTTAACAGCTTTAACTGCAGCTTACCAGTCTTCTTTGGGAAACAATGTATCCTCAGGCAATTCAAACAGTTCAGTTTCCAGGGTAATTAAGAGTTGTTATTGTCTCGGCTCAGCCAAATTTTCCTCCTGCAACCTCCAGCACAAATCTTACCCGGCTGCAGGCTTCTTTGTGACGGCCATCACTGACCGCCGCTCCACCATCTTGGGAAAAAGGGGACTTCCGATTTTGCGTGGCTTCAGCAGCAGCAGGAATTTGCTTGTCTGCAATTTCTGCTGTGCTTGTTGCCAAGGTGCCCCCAATGGGTCTGGGGGATATGGCTGCCCTGTAGAGGCAGCCAAAGAGAGAGGGGATCCGGACAGGGGTTTGGGGGTGTCGCACACCCCCTCCCCAGCCGAGATTGTATACTGGATTTTTGTTTCTTTTGTGCAATATTGTGTGACATTTTAAAAAGTGGGATGCAACACTGTGATGTAAACTCTGGCCTTATATACACAGTCTCATTATTGGAAACAAGCATATATTTCATGTAGTTTGTACTATGACCACAGTGTTTCATCATTTGCCTCATCCTTGGCCTCCCCAAGACACCTGTGGCACTATAAAAAAAAGTTCCTCTGATAACTTCAGTAGAAAAGCATACCTAAAGTGCTTCTATGAGGAACACAAATATACACAGGGTCTATGAATCCATGAAGTCTAGAATTCGTGAATGCCTGAAAGTCAATGGAGATATTTAGTCAATCATTATGGTTGTCCCAAAGGTGTTTTTTCAGGAGGCAACTGGACTTTCTTGTCCAGTTACCTCCTGAAAATTCATCTTTGGGATATGAATGCCTGACTTCAAAAAATGTAAGCTGCCTGTCCTTCTACATAACAAGTCTCTCCTTAAATGTTGCCACCTGATAAGACCTCAGACACATACCTTGCTGATGGTTGTCCCATCTCTTTGGAATAGCCTCCTACCTGAGATCTGAGAGATACCTATCCTTTTAGGCAGTGGTGGGATTCAATTTTTTTACTACCGGTTCTGTGGGCGTGGCTTGGTGGGTGTGGCAAAGGAAGGATACTGTAAAATCTCCACTCAGAGGTGGTATTTGCCGGTTCTCCGAACTGCTCAAAATTCCCACTACCAGTTCCCCAGAACTGGTTCAGAACCTGCTGAATACCACCTCTGCTTTTAATCTTCTGGAGGGCCATGAAAACCTGTCCCCCCCCCACACACACACACACAAGCATTTGGCTAGGATGCAGGTTCATCTAGGAGGTTGTTTGGCTGATGTTTGAGGAAGCAACAGTATTTTTGTTTTTAACCATGTTTTTGTGAATTGTTGTGAGCCACCTAGTGTTGTTATATGAGATAGGCAGCCATATAGATCCTGAAAACAAACAAGCCCGATATCTGAGACACTGTCACAGAGAAGAGAGTAGCAACCTATTCTCCAAAGCACTGGAAGGCAAAACAAGAAGCAATGAATAGAAACTTATCAAAGAGAGATCCTGTCAGCCTCAAGATGTTAGGTTCTGAGAGAAGGCGGAGCTTTGTCGCTGCGATACAGCTGCAATCTCAGGGCTCTGAGATCACAGCTGATATCTTCGCCCCTGGTTGGTCCTAACGGATCTAAACCGTCTCGTAGTGACAGGGACAGTAAGGGGTGCATTCTGTAGATTCCAGGGACATCGCAAGTCCCTGGTCGATCCAGAAGAAGCCCTTTTGCCAACGGCAGAGAGGCAGCCATTGGCTGCTGAAGCTGGGACAGCTCCGGAAGGACGAGATAGAAGGAAGTGTATCAGCTGGTGAGGATCTTTTTTTTTGCTTGGGACTCAAGAACACTCTAATATTAGAAGAAATCTGTAAACTTATTGACAAAATTTGATTTAGCAGCAATTTTTTTTTAAGTAATGTCAAAGTGAGGCTTGGCTTTTTATTTTTACTTTTTTTTTTTTCTTTACTGAATTTCTATTGCGATCTAGTTAATCAGACTGGTTTTTTCTTTTATATTTTTATATTTACTTGCTCTCTCTTCTCCTTTCTGACTGTTTATATTTTTTAAAATAGAGGCCCCCTTTAATATGTTTTTTAATATACATAAATATACATATATACTTTTTTTTTCTTTTTAGGCTTTTTTCAGGGGGAAGAAGGGGGAGTGGTTGGAAGAAACTTTGAAACACTGCCAACTAGAGGCTTGTTGACTTTTAGTATTCTGGCCAGCGTTCTGGCACTTTGCTTTTTTACAAAATCTTGCCAAATGTCATCTTCCTCCACAATTAAAACACTTTTTAATTGCGTATGCAGTAGGAGATTCATTACCTTCTTTTTGAGGTTGCTCCCTCCTTAACTGATCTCTTTCAAGTCTTCTTCTTGCCTCTTCAACCAATCTGCCAGTTATATCAGTTAAAGTTAGACTTTCCTTAGGCAAAACTTCAAGGGAAGTGATGTAGTTACCATAACTTTCTTCTGGTGATGATAGAATTTTGTAGACTTGGTGTAGTTCAGAGAAAATAAGCTCTTTCTCGTGCAGTTCTTGAAAAATTCTTTTCATAGTTTCCAAATGACTCAGCATATCACCATTCGTCTGAAGATGCGTCTTGAAAAACTTCCGTGTTAGATTTATGTGAACACCAACATTATCTCGGACATAAATCCTCTTCAGCTTCTGCCAACACCCAACAGCCGTTTGCTCTCCATGAATATGAACAAGTTGCTGGTCAGTTAGTGTTAGTCCTATTATGCAAAGAGCTTGTTCATTTTTATGCATAAAATCTTTTATCTTTAGTCTATCTTCCTCAATCTCTGGATCCCATTCCTCTACGTTTGGTGGGTTTTCAATTATGTTCCACAGACCTTCTCTTCGTAGAAGTAGACTACATTTCATAGACCATGATACATAGTTTGTTCCATCCAGCTTGGATATAAGGGACAAACTTTGTAGATTGACTTGTGCCATGTTTTCTTATATGGATATAAAACTATAATTAATAAAACACAGCTGTCTGTTTACTGTAATGTATAACAACACAAACTCTCACTTTTTACATAAATCTGTTTTATCCTAGTTAAACTGACTTTGCAGCCTCTGGGCCCATAACCAGTGTTAAGCCTGTGTTCCCCAACCAGGGTTAAGGAGACAAGCTAAACAGAATGTGCAGAATTAGTCAGATAGGCACACAGATAAATGAGTGAGATAAGCTTGTATGTTTGTGAACATACAGTAAAAATAACAGATAAGCTTGTGCTATCAAAATATAGTTTATTCCATTTAGAGTTTATAGCATAGTCAAAATAACAGTCCATTAGTCATATATCATTTAGTCAGTCCATTCAAGGATATTCAGTTAGCAAAGTCCGTGTAGAATATCCAATGTCAGTTCACTTACAAATCAGTCCTTTGTCTCTCCTTTTCAGTAGGGGAAAAACGCAGTCTTCATCCAGTAATTAGGGATCATAAAGCCAGAGAGAGCAAGCTGCCATTGTCTTGCTTCTTTTATGGTGCTTTCACAACCACTCCCTTAATTACAATCCTACAGTTAAAGTTGCAGACACTTTAACTAACAAACCATGATAACATATTTATTATTTTACCTAAACCAGTTAGGGTAAACAATGTTATCCCTAACAGAATGTATAATTTTTCTTGGTTTTGATATTTTTTTAGAATACTTTATTAAGATAGATTTGGTATGATTCTATGATTTGTTATAAAATAATTTAACTCAATTATCGTTATCTCGCTTAAGTATGAATTAGTAAAATTATAGTCAAATGATTGTTCAATAATGATATTAGGATATTTAACTGATGATTGATAATGTGAGTTATTATGTAATATAATTATTTCGATGACTATGAAATGGATGCACAAAAGGGAGTGGTAAACCAACCGATACACTGTAAATTTATGAAGAATGATATTTTTTTATGTTATGTTTTATATGTTTTTGTTTATCGTTAAAATCAATAAAACTTTTATCAAAAAAAAAAGATGTTAGGTTCTGCGCATGGGTGCAAGGAACGGAGACAAGGCAGTGAACAGGAACTTCAACTTTTTATTAATCATTCTGAACAGAGCAAAAACCCTAGGGCAGCAGTAGCCCTTTTATAGGACAGGCTGCTGACCTATTAGCCAATGAGAAACATGGAAGTGTTAAACCCTTGAACCAATGAGAGTGGCTCATTAACAGCCAATCAGATTCCCCAGAACAGATCAACCCGATATCGCTATTATCGGCCAATCAGAAGAGCAGGATTAGAACCCTGCTTTTTCTTAAGATTTGTTAAAACTTTATTTAAGCGCTTTATTAGTTCATAACACAAGATATCTTTCCATATTTCATACCTTCTGCATCCTAACTATTGCATCTTCTCTGCTGCCATGCTATACTATTTCTTTTGGTTGTCATTAGCAATGGGGGGACTTGGAGGGGAAGAGAACTGGAGGTGTCTTGCATTCCTTGGCTGTGGGTAGCAAGGGGAGGGGGTATATGATTTCTTCTCTTTAATTTTTCATTTCTTGGCTAGCTTCTATCCCCTTTTGCGCAGCTGCGAACTTTATCAAAGTATGTCAAGGTCAACGGACAGAGGCCTCATCACCACCTGAAGATGGCCACATGATCATATTCAGAACTTTTAATTGGAAAAGTTATTTGGATTTGGGGGGGTGGGAACAATTCCACTCCTTTGTATATGTGATCTGCGCGCCAATTTCTCAGTTTCGGAATTAAATCTGTAGCTTCCACTTTGATTTCCAGTAAAAGGATAACTTTGCTCTAACCCATGGAGTCTGAGTATTTCTTTCTTGGATTTTGAAGGGAGCACACACTGACAGATCCAATTCAGAACTAAGGAGAAATATCCTGACAGTAAGAACAATGAAGAACTAGAATGAGATCCCTCCAGAAGTTGTGGGTGCTCCAACACTGGAATTTTTAAAGAAGATATTGGATAGCTATTTGTCTGGAATGATATAGGGATGTGATGGTGAACCCATGGCATGCATGCCATAGGTGGCATGCAGAGCCCTCTCTGTGGGCACGTGAGCCGTTGCCCCAGCTCAGCTCCGCTGTGCATGTGCATGCTCCTCCCACCAGCCAGCTGGCCTCTGCTGTGCATATGCAGAGGGTGGGGCACATGTGGGGGAGTGCATGCACAGGAGGCATGCACAGGAGATGCACATGCATTGCATTTTGGGGATGCACGCATGCACGCTTTGGGCACTTGGTGCCAAAAAGGTTAGCCATCACTGGTATAGAGTTTCCTGCTGGAGCAGGGAGTTGGACTAGAAGACCTCCAAGATTCCTCCCAACTTTATTATTCTATATTCTGTAAGCAAACAAATTTTAATTCTTACCTCTTATAATGCTAAGCAGCTGAGTCAATCTGTGTCAAAGATCCAACCACCACTACAAATAACAGAAACTTGTAATATAATATAGTATCCATATCACAAAAGAAGAAAGAATGGAAATGTTCCGAAGTCAAGTCCCCCAATGAAATCAGAAAGGTATTTGCCAAAGCCTTATCTTCTGGGGGTACAGCTTATTCTCCTTATTTTGGGACTGTGGATAACTTAGATCAATGGTTAGTTATCCTGCATCCCAGTTTACCCATCCCATATATCTTTTTATGACATTAAAGAGTAATTCTTCTCGTACAATGGAGCCCTGGGAACTAATCTGATAACGGTTCCCAACATCAAGACAAGCAGATGTTTGCTTGAGACTGCAAAGATGAAAATTAAACAATATTGCTTGAAGGGAGGAAAGAATGTTATGAGGAAGAAGCAAGATAAGGCAAATCCACTCTGTCCAAAAATTAAATAGGTGATGACTCAGGGAAAAGAACAATAGAAAGAGATATAAATAGTATCTCTCTCATATAAAATTAGCCAGAGAGAAATTGGGACTAAGCCAAATGGTTGTTCAAGACAAATCTAAGAGAGGGGGAACAATCCATTACAATGGTTATTTGGTCGATTCCAATGTACAGTAAAAAAAAAAAGAGCCAGCTCCAGAGAATCTAAAAGTGTCCCTCAGAAGCTAATTCTGTGCCAAAAAAAATTGTTTTGCAATTTTCCAGAAGTTTTTTTCCCTTGCAAAATGTTTTTTTTTTTCTTTTTCTACTTAAGAGGCTGATAAATTATTTTGAATAATTTTGAATAAGTTTTTGGAACATGTTTTCTTGGTGTAATTGGTGGAGGGTGAACTAATTCATCTAGCAAGGGTCTTCAAACACCCAGAATTGCTGAGCTAACATGACTAGAGGAGAAATTCTGGAAGTTGAAGTCAACAAGTGTTAAAGCTGTCAAGTTTGAAGACCCCTGTCATAGAGTATTGTATTCTGTTGAACATTTTGCTATCATCCTAAAGCTTTTGTGGCTTCCCATAATTCCCAGTCCAAAGGAAGGAGACATTCTCTGTGGCCTCTTGGTCACCTTGTGACTAAATAGATAGCAATAGCACTGATGATAAAATTTATGCAGCTTCTTTATGTTCATGGAGCAGCATCTCAAAATGAACAAACTGCCCAGAATAGATATAGAAAAGTAGAATATATCAAGATGTACAAGATAAAAAGAGATGTTCAATTCTTAATGAAAATATTTTGTTCTTGGCTACAGTACAGAAATGGCCTCCCATCCCCTTCTTCTGGGATATATTTTGATCTTCCCAGTTTAGCCTGCACTTGGAATTTCTTGAAAGTATTTCACCCTCAGACTTAAACTACTTATGTTCTATGTCTAGAAAGCCATCCAAACTGATGTTCATCCTACTATCATGTATTAGCTTCTACATGAAAAAGGGCTAGGTTTTGCCCCTTATGGAGGAGTTAATTAAAGCTCTGAAAAGATGTTTTGTTATATATACTGTGGAGACCAAGTTTTCAATAGCCCAGGAATGCTTGTAAACATGATGATAGAAATCCTACACGGTCACAGCCCAGCAACAGCAATAGTGCAGAACGTGAATGACTTTCTGGAGATCTCTACACCCTTGTCAGCCGGAAGGAACACAATTTCTTGTGTTCCTTCTTAACACTCCTTTTAATAATGCTTGCATGTCTTCATTGGGTGGGAGAAACCAGAAACTGTACATGATCAACTTTGAATAGATCATGGAGAAAAAATCCAAGACTATGGGAAAACTGTGAAGTTATACAACAATAACTGAAAAAAGCTGGGGACAGCCTCTATAGCAGGGGTGTCAAACTTGCATCATCATGACAGCATCACATGACTATTGGGACTTCCCCCCCCCTTCACTAAACAGGGCATGGGCATGGCCAGTGCATGATGCATATGGCTCATGGGCCACCAGTTTGACAGCCCTGCTCTGTTGTATCACTACAAAGAAAACTGCATAGATGTAGTCACCAACTCAGAGATACCTACATATTGGTGTGTGTGCATGAATATAGACACAATATCATTGTAAAGAGCCTTATTTCATTCCTGAACATCACATGAGTTAATGGTCTAATATAATTCTGAAAGTATGTGGGGAAAAATGTGGAGAAGTAACAGTGGTTGCTAATAAACTGCTCCAAGTAAGCTTTTCTACTGTTTTGTTATGTGATAGGGATAAAGACAGAATTATATTTTAGGGGGAAAAATAAAGAAAAAGAATGCATAATTTCATCACTGGAGGAAGATACCCACCAAAGTCCAGATACTTATTCTCATCAGTAACATAGCAGGAGAAAAAATCTTTTCTAAAAGTGGAAGAACAATTTATTCATCACCCATCCATCAAGATTTGTTCAAAGAAACTTGTCTCATTTGCATTACAGATTGGAGAAGTTTGCATAAAATGTAGCAGAAACATTACTTGGAGAGAAAAAAAAAGTATAGTAGTACTTTGAAAACTGACAGATATTATGCTGAATTTTCTGAAATAGGTTCTGTGGTTTTTGTCTTCAAAAATGATAATACACATCTAGCTGAGAGGAGTAGCAGAGCTGGTGGAGTAGTTGGACTAGGGCAGAAAGACCAAGCACAAGTGCCCAATTGACCATAAAGGTTAGTGCCCGGGGTGTAGCACAAATGCAACACACTCAGATAATCAGTAGGAGTCCCTTTATTAGCTCCAACTTTGCCCCCAATGTCCTGGTTACCTTCTGGCTTCAGGAAAACTCTCCCAGGAACAGCCTTTGGTCAACAAAAACTGTAAGTCCTATAAGTCCAATCAAGGCAAAATGATGTAATTAGTTTGGCAGGACAGGAGCAAGAATTCCAGACATGAAGGCATGGCAATAACTCAACATGGTTGGGAAGACGCCAGGAACACAGATAACTAGAGTCAACACAAGATAAACTCACATTTGCTCCCAGCAGCTGCTACACTCAGCATGCATTTCTTTTAAACTCTCTTCCCAGCTGTGGCTAATGAAGGGAATCAGGGCCCTTTTCTCCCCTGTAATCCACATAACCCACATTGCTCTCTTCTCCATTCCTCCCTGCATGCCCTAGGATGAAGAGGGGGTGGGCCTGGGCCTTCCTCTGAACTCCGTCTCCCTTGTTCTACCTCTTCCCTGCTCTGTCCAGCCAGACTTTGCCCCTTCCCCAATTTCCTCCACAGCCAACAGAGCCACACTCCCACTCCCTGTCAGCTGTTCATCTTCTTCCTCAGATTCAGATTCTGAATCTGAGGACATGACAATTAGTTTTGGACAGTCAGCCTCAGCCTCGTACACCTTTCAGAGTTGTTTGTGGATGAAATTGCTTCTTGAACAATAGCTGCAATTGTATAATGACTCAGCAGGATTTCTCCAGGGAGCTTCAATTTGACAAAGATTTGACCCAAGTGCCCTTTTGAAGCTAAGTGTGGAATTGAAGTGGTCCTCTCTGAACTGGCCACTTTGTTTCTATCTGGAAGGCTAAAAGAGTGTGCTTCGAAGAGTGTGGCACATGCACAGAAACCAAACCCCACTGCATCAAAGCAGCCAGATGAGTTTAATTTGATAACTTTGATATTTTGATTTAAGTAGAGCATTTCATTTTTTTTTTCTCAGCTCAGAAAAGATACAGCCATAGGGGGAAATGTCATGTCAGGGTCTTGTATCAAAAGTCCTCCTCCTCATCTGAGAAGTTCAGCTCAGGATCCCAGACCATGTACTTCTAAGCTCTAGCAGCTATGGTGAGCAGTAACAGGCTTTGCCCTGGACCCAGTACATTCCATGTTAAATATCTTCTCCATCCAGAACTTGAGTACATTACTGCCTCAAAAACCAAGTGAGGGAGGCACAGCAGCATGCAAGATACTAAGTAGGAGTGTTTAGGGAAGGCTACTTGATGAAGGAAACCAAGCCTGACTTGGGTACCACACACTCTGCTGAAAAAAAATGAGGAAGATCTCTTGTGTCTCCCAGTTTAATTAGAAGTTTAGCTTTAAAAAAAACACTGTCCCTAGTGTCTGTGTTGCTTTCTGACTTCTCAATTCATTTATTTGTTTGGACATTGTCCTTCTGGGAAGTTTTTTACACTTGTGCTCTAAACTTGGGTTGTATTTACAGCCACAAGATCATTGGAAGGGACTTTTCGGGTAGTTAGTCAAATCCCCTGCTCATTGTAGTCTCCATTACAGCATCTCTGACAAATAACTGTTCAGCCTCCTCTCAAAGATCTCCACTGAGAACTCATCATTTCATATTACAGCTTGTTCCAGTGGCTGGCTGTTCATGCAGTCAGAAAGTTCTCCCTGGGGTCTAGCCTAAACCTGCTTGCAGTTTTGACCCGTTGGCTCTGGCCCTGCTCTATGGGGAAACAGGAGGATTAGTGCACTCCCTCTTCTGTGTCATAAACCTTCAGATATTTTAAGACTGTTGCCTTACCTCCCTTTAGTCATCACTTCTGTAGGCTAACTGTTTTTCATATGGCTTGGTTTCCAGATGGATTTATTATGGTAATAATCTAGATAATAAGCTGCTGCTCATAAGGCCAGAAATTTCTAGTATATAAACTGGTGCTGGAGAGATCTTTAATGATGGAGCAACATCTGTGACAGTCTAATTTTGAGTGCTCTGGGCTTTAAAACTATGTTTTCTAGGAATATGCACATTCTTTGACCTCTGCTAAACCTTTTTCATGCTTTCCTCTTCCAGTCCCTGAACATGGCATTAGCCCTTGTGGACTTAAACTGTACACTGGGTTCAACCATGCTTTTTTGCTTCAGTAAATGTCCTGTGTGGAGTTTAACTCTGAATTGTTATTTTTGTCCTATGAATACTAGGATGGGAAGATGCCAAATCTTCATAGAAATAATCAGGAATGCAAAAATAGCCAAAATACTCAAATATCTCAGTTCTTAAAAATAAAATGTACTAGACTGAAGTAAGGAATCAAGAAGTCTGAAAGGAATTCTGGATAACTGTTTCTAAATGTGCAATATGGACAGTTGAAAGACAATACACACTTGCTTTCTTTTTAACAAGATTTTGGTGCAACAGGAAGGACACTAATCTCTTTTGAGAAATTGGATCAGTCTACACCTCAATTATGTTCACACAACAGTTACTAGCCATATTATCAGCATGAGACTCCTCCCTTACCTTGGGATGAGCCAAGGAAGACTGAATGGCCCAAATTATGTAGTGAATCTTTGATTGAGAATACAGTTGAAATTATCGTTATTAGGACCTAGAGTAGCAACTGAATAACTTAAAGTAATATTAATTACATATTTGAGGATTCTTTGAGGATCTAAAATGTTTTATTTTGAAGTTTGCATACAGATAAAGACCATTTCAAATCCTTAAGTAGCAATAGCACTTACTTATATACCTCTTTAGTGCTTTACAGCCCTCTCTAAGCAGTTTACAGAGTCAGCATATTGCCCCCAACAATTTGGGTCCTCATTTTACTGTCCTCAGAAGGATGGAAGGCTGAATTACCCTTGAGCCTGGTGGGATTTGAACTGCCAAATTGTAGGCAGAAGTAGCTTGCAGTACTGCACCCTAACCACTGCACCACAGAGGCTCCTTAAAAATAAGAGTAATTTCACCAGCAGGGAAGTTCAAGGTGGAAACATCTAAGAACTTTGGATAAGTACCAAAAGAATGTTGATAAAGAGCACAGATAACTTGCTATATAACTGTAATTCCCATATCAGGATTATTTCTCAGTATGGGCTACACACCTGGCAAGAAAGGTTTGAGGTCCACAGCCTCCAATCACTTCCATAAGCACTTATCATTACCCATATCTTTATTTTGACCTTTGAGTGGTTGTGGTTGGGAATCTTCCAGCCATTCAGTAATTGGCATGGCTAATCCTATTTTAGATATAGTAATGCCACATCACTGCATATTGGTTAAGAGGTCAAATTAAATATGGCTCCCTCCAAGAGGTAATCATTGGGAGCAAACTTAATGCCAGGTTCTGACATATGAATGATGCTGACTTTTGCACCTTTCAATGGACTGATTTAGCCTTACCTGCAAGTTTAGGAGCAATGCCCATAGGCAGAAGAAAACCTAACAAGACTTGCTTATTTTCATAGATCCGTGAACGTTACTATATATCTTTTAAAATTAAACAAATGTGCAAGATCGTGTGACATTGAACCGTTGGCATTTTAAGAGAATCTGATAACTCCAAAGTCCACAGGCATTCTATTAAAAAAAAAAGAAGTTTGTTTATCAATGAACAACCAAAGCATGTTTAGAATGTCCTTCAGAGAAATTAAACTAAAAATACTAATAAATCAGGGGAATTGGAATTATACATAAAATGCAATAAACATGAACAAGGAAAAAACATAGTAAGAGCTGGTGTTTTGTTTTGTTTTAAACAAATTTTTATTAATTTTACAAAAACAGTGCACAAACAATCAAGGCATAACAGCTTACAAATTATTTTCTAAAAAAAAAAAAAAATTAAAGAAGAAAACCAATAGAACATACAAAATGATTCCAAATTATAATATCAATATTTACATTATCTATTTAACTTCATATCTTATCCCAACTTCTCCTTTTCATTCTAATTATCCAAGTTATTTCTTGCTAATTAAAATTTTATTGCCTTTTATCAACATACAAAACACAGAACATAGAAAACAAAACAAAACCTAAAACATCTTTTCTGAAGGCTGCTTGATCCCGAGTTAAAACTCTTCACACAGACGAAATTCACACATCATATTCACTTTATATATCCTTCTATATCTTATTACCATTTTCAATATCATTCTTTGTCTGTTCTATTTCCAGCTATCCATTCATCTTTTTCTTTTACTATACTTCTCCTATACACTAATTGGAGTGACGCCTTTAAAGTACTTCATATAAAAGTACTTAAAAGTACTTCATATAACACTTAATTTATATTGGGATTCTGTTTAGTACATTCTAAAATTACACAATAAATTTTATAAGAAAGGTCAATAACTAAAGAAAAAGCCTATATAACCACTATCCATATCATTTAAAAAGAAAAAAAAAAACTAATCATACTCATTTATATCTTAAACATTCTATCTAGATACACATATGAAAACACAATCTTCCAGAATCCCCCCCTTTTTTCCCCAATTAGATTCACCCATTGTCTCTAAATAAGTTTTTTTTCTTTAAATCTTGCTTCCCACCATTGAGGCTTCCCCCCCCCCTTTCTCTCTTGCTTATTCTTCTCCTTGCCCTTTTTACCCCTTTGTCTCCCCTCCTCCCTTTTCTTACTCCCTTTCCGTTGCTTTCTAACCTTGCATCCACCTTTCCTCTCATTTTTCTCTTTTTTCGTTATTTTTTCAAACCTTAAAATCCCCTTTTTCTTATCCTCTTTCTCCTCCTCCCCAGAAAAAATCCATTGTTCATCAAAGATGGCTTCTTCTTCCTCTTCTTCTTTGTTCCAGCCATTCTGCTGCATAGTCAACTTTTCATAAGTGCATAACGCCATTTCTAAAAATTGAAATAGAGTGCCCAAAGTATCTTTTCCATCTTGTTCTTCCTTTTTATATTTTTGATATTCAGTCTTTAGTTCATCACAAGCAATGCCATCATGAAAAGAGAATCTTTTCCCAAAATAACCACCCAAGTATTTTTAATCAAAAATAATTCAAAAAAAAGTTCCAAAAATTAATACTTTTCTTCCTTCTTCTATTTCTCTTTCTGAGGTTACTGTTTAATCAGAGAGGTCCAATTACCATATACCTTTCTTTGGGATTCTAGGCAATCTCCTCCTTTTTCAGCTTCTGCTCCAATTTTTTTTCCTCTCCCTTCCCACTTACAACATTTTTTTTAAAAAATGATCAGAAATCCATACCTCCAATAAGGGTTCTCCGATTTGTTAAATTATTAAGTCCAATGTCCAAAGAGTCTTTTGTCCCTTGGCTTCAACCTTCAAAATAATTCACCTTCAGTGCCCAAATAAATTTCAAATCTTCATCTGCTGTTTCTATGGGGTGGAAGAGTGAAGAAAAAAAAAGTTCCCTTTAATAGCTTTCTCTGCCGCTTTCCATCTTCTTAGGGATACAATGTATCCTCCAGCAATTCAAACAGCTCAGTTCCAACCAATTTGAAAGATATTACTTGACCCGGCTCAGACAGCACTTTCACTTTTCTTGCTTCCTCCAGCACAATCTTACCCAGTTGCAGGCTTCTTCGTGGCAGCCAAAGGGGTTTTTCCGGACGAGGAGGGGGTCTGCGACACCCCCAACCCCCTGTCCGGCTCCCCTCTCTCTTCAGCTGCCTCTACAAGGCAGCCATGTCCCCCTGACCCATTTGGATCGGGGGCACCTTGGCGGCAAGCGCAGTAGGAATCGCGAACAGTCGCAAATTCCTGCTGCCACCGAAGCCATGCGGAACCGGAAACCAGAGCTGGTGTTTTGATTAGTGAGAAAGTTTGACTAAAAACCAAATCAATAACATTTCTACAGATTTGAATGAGCACTATTAATTTTGGGAAAGGGAGGGGCATGCTGGAAGAATGGTGCTTATCCTAAATGAAAGAGTTATAGAAAGGAGAATAGAAATAAAGACAAGAATTTCCAAACACCTGTTTTTTATGAAAAGAGGGGTAAGAAAGACCTACAATAAGATCTAAGACTGTTCTAAGAACAGAACTCAGGATAGCTGCTTGAAAGTGATGGCAAACTACATCAAAAAGCTCAAAAGCTCCAGTGGAGCAGATAGCATGAATGAATGCGATAGGAGCCAAAGAGCAGCAGGAACAAAATACAAAAGAGTAGCCTTGAAAATTTCAAGCAGCTTGACCTGGGAAAGAAAGAAGGCTGGAAGAAAGTGAAGTAGCCTTTTCTTTTCTCCCCTGTTTACAGAACAGAGGTTGGTCAGAGGTTGTTGCAATTACCAAGCAGAAGGAAAATAGAACTCAAGAGGGACTCAAAAGAGAAAGCAAGAAACCACTGAAGAAGGCCCACAAACACTGACAATTGACCATTGAGGGTTGGACAGTCACCAGGACACAGCAGCAGTTAGGAACAGCTCATGGATGCCCTCAAAGTGGAGAATGGTGGTATGGCAAAAGCCCTGTCATTAAAAAGGAGAAAAAACAAACATATTGATGGGACAATGGAAAGCCCCAACAAGAGATCATGAGAAGCTAATGGCAAGGAGAATCTATTTGGTGCAGTGCTTAAGGCACCAAGCTAGATAGAACTGGGAGGACATGAGTTCAAGCCTTGACTTAAACCCAAAACCAGCTGAGAAACCTTAGTCCAACTCTCAGAACTAACAAGAAGGCAATGGGAAGACAATTCTGAAATGTTGCCCAGAAAGCTGCAAGGACTTCTCCAGGAAGTCTCAAAGAATCAAGACTGAAGACAACCCCTTAATTAATGGCATTGGTTCACAGGGATGGCAAGAATTAATGGCAAGAATGGTAACAGCAACAGCAGATCCTCAATGCCCTTCATTTTCAAGGAAAAGCAGCAGAGAAGAAACCAATCCAGTGGCTGGAAGCAGTTGGCAAGGGACTTTGTAGAGAAAAGAGCACAATGGAAAATAAATCAGTAAACATAACCAAGGGATAAATACATAGTTAATGGTTGCTAGATGAAAAAGTGGTGGTTTTAAAAAAAACCACCCAGAATGTCAAACAAAGTATAGAATCATAAGATATCATTCACAGCACTGTAATATAAACTATACAGAAAAGAATGGATGCGAAATAAAAAAAAAAAAACTAAGTCAAGTGACAATAACAAAGCGAATGTGAAAGAACAGGGTATCAAAATAAATAAGATGCTGTAATTTAGGAAGGTAAAAGGCAAGTTATAGGAGACAGCCCTGGAACAAAGCAAATACAACATGTGTATTAGGAAAGCAAATTTATTTTTTATTTGTTTTGGGAACATTATGCTTCTTGATGGGAGTTCACCTGTGACCTATTTGCCACTGCACCATCCCAAAATGTAGATTGCCAGAACAAGTCAAATATAATATTGGATAAGGAAAAAAATTAAGGCATGCCTGTCTGCACACTTACACATAAACCCATTTGTAATGGTTGCTTCCCAGACTGTTCTGATCAAGGCTTGCTAAGACAGTAACAATCACAAGCTGTTCCCCAAAACCTTGTTTCTATTTCGATGGCTATGAATTATATGCATTCACAGGCTGTAATGAATCCCACACAGTTTATGAATAGTCCAACAGAAGTCTGCCACAATCTTTCGGGATAAGGCTGATAAGCACCCACCTTTATCTCCCTTGAAATGCTGCCAACGACTAAATTGCCAATTAGCTGTACAAGGCCAAATGGAGCACAAAATCAACACAGAGCTTCAGAGTTTAAACTGACCAGAATGAACAAAGTTGCTTCCTGCAAAGGCTCATGTTCCTTTGCTCCTCCTTTATGTCTTATGGGAGGAGCCAATCATCTCCAAGCCTTACTCTGAGTCTTAACTGTTCTTGCCTTCTGGGCAGCTCTGTGCAAGCGTGCACTGGAAACAGGATCCCTCTCTTCCTCTGCTTCACTGATGTCAGATTCTGGAGGCTCCATAACACTCAGATGGCCCTGGCCCCATCTCTGTATCAGACACAGATCCCTCATCTGAGTCATCCGCAGACTCCAGGACTGGCCCATGGTCCTCCCTGTTCCAGACTAGCAGGCTTGAAAGCCTGCAAAGCGGATTGGTCTACTAACAGCGGGTGGTAATTGGTCACTCCAGACTGATCCGATTGGCTGTTAAACGGGCTGCCGCGATTGGGCGAAAAACCGTGGCAAGCTCAAACCTCTGTCATTGGCCGTATAGCCGCAGCCAGCTCTATAAAAGGGGCTGCTGCAACTAGGAGCTTTTGCTCAGATTGGAAGTCACTAATAAAGAGCTGTAGTCACTTTCTGAGTCTCATCTCCATTCTTGGACCCATCCTTCCAGACATAACACTCCCCACTCTAGCTCTGCAGGCTACCGGCAAACCACAACACAGACAGATAAAAAACTACTATTGAGAGATAAGAAGAAAAGAAAAGGAAACTTGCAAGATTGTTGGTAACAGTGAAAAGTTCATTAGTTCACAGGGAGACAGTTAAAACAAAAATAAAGCTATCTTTGGTCTAGTGTTCTTTGAGATAGGGGGAATAGTTCAGCTGCTGTGGTTTGATTCAGAAAAGGTTAAAAATGGAGGTAAAATTGTAACTAGAAACTTTTTAAAGCTGTTATGAATAAGTAGATTGGAAAACAAAAATGCTATGAGATTTTATTTCTATAGGTCTGTTTCTATATATATACAACAACAGCGAGGCATTTAAATAGACACAGGTGGAAAGGTGGACAAATTCCCACAATTAAAAGAGTGGATTGTGGGATTAATGGAATTGGCAAAGATGGCAAAATTGACCCCTTGGATGAAAGTCAAAAGCCTGTCCAGGTTTGTTTCTACTTGGAGACTGTTTTTGGACTCCTTGCTCCAGAAACATAAACACAAAGTTTTGATTTTTACGATTTGATGATTAGAGCTGTTATTGTAGAAATCTTTACGTATTTTTACTGTTATCATTAGACATGTAATCTATACATCCTTTTATGTTTATGTTTAAACTCAGAGTAAGAGGTTATCTTGTTACATAATTTGATTGTTTAAAATGCATATTTTGTACAAGATGTTTCTGCTTTTTTGTTTTAAATTAGAGGAAGAAGTTACTTTACTTTTGTTTCTTGACTGAAGAAAGTCCTGAGTTAATTTTCTTCTTTCTGGCGACTTTTTAACTTTTTCATCTTTGCACTTTATAACTTTTTCCCTTTTTGATCGCCCCAAATAATTCCTCTATTTTATATTTCATCTCTTTCTGAATCATAATAGTTGATTGATTTCTTTTTAAGGAAATAGTTCATCATTGTGATCCATACTTTTCTTCTGATATTTTGCTAAAGAAACTTTGTGAGAATCATTCTTGGTAAAGAACCATTTACAATGTTTGGTATATGCCAAAAAGACTGAAGACACTTAAAAGTAAAATTTGATTTCTTACTTAACCTTTCCTTTTGGCTTAAACTGTGAGGTTAAAAATAGCATAAGCTGTTACTCAGTAAGTACTGCCATAGCTCTTGCTGTAAGCAATATTGTCAATTTTACATTTCTTAGTAGGTGAGGTAGAAGAATCCAAAGGAAACTGTCTGGCCTGTGAAAGATCTTACAAAAATTTACCTATAAATTTGTGCTTAGAAATGTCTGAATTCCATAATGGAAGGGGCTTTGGATATATCTTGGCAGAGCCTCTCTTTACGACTGCGGGAACCTTTAGCAAAACTAACATTATACACAGTTCCATAATAAAAAAGAATAAACATTTTCAATTGGCCCCATCAAAGTATTCTTTTAGTTATTATTGCATTATGTATTTTTTTAAATCTGATGTTAGCCACCCAGAGTTTCTACAGTGAGATGGGTAGCCATATGAATCAAACACAGAAACAAATACATTCCAGCAAAATGAAATTGATATAACAACCTTCTCATTCCATACACAACATTGCCAATCGGATTATCAATTTCATTTTTCTTGCAGCCTGCTCTAAATGAACTGCTTCTTCTGTTTGACTTCATCAAATACTCCCAATTGGCCTCACTGGGTTCTGATACCATCAGTTTTGATATCATGTCCATTACATTATATCTAATTATCTGGGATCACTCTAAGAAGAATGAAATATAAATGCTCTCTGAAATAGCAGAAACTAATGAACAATCTTATGACTTTTCAGAGGGTCAAATTCATATCAAATTTCCCACTGTCATTTCAAAAAGTGAATTATGTTCAAATCAGTTTTGGCTACTTACAGGCTTACAGCATAACTTATATTAGCTCTCACAGTAGAATAATAATAGCAATTATTGATCAATTTACTGTATTGCATGGAGTCTTTTCTCTACTTTGGTATATAATGCAAACAGAAGGGGATGCTCACTCATTGCATAGAAATGATAACTGCTCTTTCTGGACAATTACGAAAACACATTCGATCCTTTTAATTACTTCATATCAACCTGTAGGCATGTAGATTTATTTGCCAAGGGTTTCTCCTAAAAGAAATTGGAAACTTAAAACAATACTGAGAAATACAACAATACAAATCAATACAAACAGATATTTACTCATAAAGTTGAAAAACACGATCATTTGCAGTGGTAATTCGAGAATCAAAAAATCCCAATTTCTTCTATTTAATCAACTGAGATGAGGAATTAATCACCTTAAGATTCTGGATTTTGTTATGCAGGATAATGTGTTTATTAAAAATTGATAAAGTGTTGAATGCAAGAGTGCGCTTGTAAAACAACTTTATGAATAAATTTGCTAAAGGCTTGATACTTTGTCAACTTTGGTCATCTTTTCAAGTTTGTCTTTTATCATTCCATTGATCTATTTTTTGTCCCATTAATAGCATTTTGAAGTAATGATGGAGAGATCTTAGACATTGAGAAGCATTTTAGTTTCAATAAAACAACAGTATTGAAAGGAACCCTGGAGGCTTTCTAATCCAATCCCTTGCTTAAGCAGGAGACCCTATACCATTTCAGAAATTAGTTGTCCAATCTCTTCTTAAAAACTTCCAGTATTGAAGCAGTCACAACCTCTAGAGGCAAGCTGCTCCACTGATTAATTGTTTCAGCTGTCAAGACCTTTCTCCTTAGTTCTTGGTTGGTTCTTTCCTTGATTAATTTCCATCCATTGCTTCTTGTCCTGTCTTCAGCTTGGGAGAATAGGTTGACTCTCTATTCTTTGTGGAAAGCCCCTTAGATATTGGAACACTGCTATCTTGTACCTTTCTTACCTTTCATCCTACCTGCTTGTCTTCCACTCTCTCATTTGAATGGTTGTCCATCTATATTGTATTCCTATCAAGACAGATAATGGATTGATTTGTGGAAAAATCAGTGACCTTAATGTCCTAATATTACCTTGGCCTTCAATAAGCCTTGCACTGCATTCAGATTATAAGGAACCACATGATCACAATTGCTTAAAAATCATCTCCTCTGTTATTCATTGGTGTTCCCCATCATAGAACTGTTATTATGGTATATTTCATCACAGTGGGACTCAAACTAAAAAGTCATAGGCACTTTTAAAAACATTTTAAAGGGGCACAATTCTATGGCGTTGATGATGATGATGATGATGATGATAAATGATGATGATGATTATGATGATGATGATGATTATGATGATGAATATGATGCTGCTGATGCTGATGCTGATGCTGATGCTGATGCTGATGCTGATGATGCTGATGATGATGATGATGATGATTATGAATATAATGATGATGATGAGGATGAGGATGAGGATGAGGATGAGGATTAGGATTAGGATTAGGATTAGGATTAGGATGACGATGACTATGATTATGATTATGATTATGATTATGATTATGATTATGATTATGATTATGATTATGAACATGAATATTATGCTTATGATTATGATTATGATTATGATCATGATCATGATCATGATCACGATCACGATCACGATTACGATTACGATTACGATTACGATTACAATTATGATTATTATGATTATTATGATTATTGATGTGTAGGAGAGATAAATGGAATCTAAATTCACCTTTGGCATTACTAGGGATGCTTATGGACAGAGCCTGCGATAAACTAGCTCAAAATGATTAGGAACTTTTCAAGGAGAGGTTCTTCACCAAACAGGAAGCTTCCAAGGGCACGATCTGTAGCTATAGGTATGTGCCAAGCAAAACATCTCTGCAAAAACTCAATCAAGGTCAAAGATTTATTAGAAAGCATCAGTGCTGGACCAGAGGGAGAGCTATGAACAGCACACTAAGCAATTGGGAAGGGAAGGTCTACCACTAGCATTTTATGTTACCTACTTTGGTCAGTTTCAGCTTTTAATTGAACTGTTTAATTAATGAAAAAAAAGGACTAGGGGTGACATGACAACAGTGTTTCAATATCTCAGGGGTTGCCCCAAAGAAGAGGGAGTCAAGCTGTTCTCCAAGGCACTTGAGGTTAGGAAAAGAAGCAATGGATGGAAACTAATCAAGGAGAGAAGCAACCTAGAAGTAAATAGAAATTTCCTGATGGTTAGAACAATTAACCAGTGGAACAAGTTGCCTCCAGAAGTTGTGAATTGTCCAACACTGGAAGTTTTTAAGAAGAGATTGGACAACCATTTGTCTGAAATAGTATAGGGTTTTCTGCCTAAGCAGAGGGTTGGACAGAAGACCTCCAAGGTCCCTTCCAACTCTGTTATTCTATTCTATTCTTTTCAGAGGATGACAGGGAAAGGATTGAATATCTTGTATATGCAAAACCTTGGTGATGCCAATAACTTCTTCTTCTAAACACCCAAGGTAATCCTGTTCTTTAAAGCTTGTAAACTGAACTGGGTTTATGAAAATTGCCACCTATATCTGGCACCAAGGGCCACTCCAGTTCTGGAAAAATTAACCTTTCTTGCTATTACAGATCCTTTAGGAATTAAACCTCCTGCTTGCCTTCTATTACTCTACATACTTCTGACCTTTAGTTGCTCTTTATCTTCTTTTGTTCTTCTACACAAGTCAGAGAAACCATTTAAGTATTGCAATGCTCAGAGGAACTTGAATAATGAGAACAAGAGAATGGAGCTGTCCAGATGGTCATTAAATTAAGTGTGACATCACATACGAGAAAAATACTGCCTTTTTTGCTGCCATATCACACAGCTGACTTGTATTCCTGACAAGCTATCAGAACAAGACACAGTTGTTCTAGTAAGCAAGAACAATTAAATTACTGATTTATATATTATGGTTTTCACAAATACCCTTGTAATTCACCTAACTTTTTCCTGGACAATCAGTTAATGTTTTTATTCACGAACTTAAAAATATTTCATGTAGCCAGTTTTTCTACATTAAGATTCACTGGCATTTGATGCCAGATTAATTTCTTCTTGATTATCTTAGTTGACAGTTTAAATGGCTATCTATAACACAGAACTATAAAATATGAATATCAATTGGCTTGATGTTCCTTTTAATGATACTATCTTCATTTTTTTAAAGTGCAAGCACAAAGGGGGGAAGAGAGGGGGAGGGAAGGAAGGAGGGAAAAGGAGAGGGAGAAAGAGAAAAGAAGAGAGAAATGCATATCAGTTTGGATGACTAGAAACCAGGAGACTGTGAGTTCTACTGTTGCCTTGGGCACAAAGCCAGTTGGATGACTTTGGGTCAGTTACTGTCTCTCAGCCATATCAGATCCGTGTATCTGTCGTTTCTTCAGTGGAAGAAGAAAAGGAGGAGGGGAGGCTGATAAAGAAATCCTTTCTTGAGGTAACTTGAATATATTTAATCTTATATCGAATTTGTATAACCCACACATGATTCGATGGAGGGAGAAAAGCCAGACGGCCAGAACCTATCACCTCTGAGAGGCACAGCCAAGAGATGAGAAGATCATAAAAATTCCACAGTGAGATGTATCCTGGGAATCTCTAGAAAAAGTTCATTCTAAAAAGGGGGTGGGGGGGAAATTAGGTATGCCCTGGGAAACTAAAAAAGATCCTTCCTTACAAAAGGGTGGGTGGGAATTAACATACTGGCTTTTGTTTCACTAAATACACATCGAGATAAGGGGAGGGGTTCTAAACTTCCTTATGCATCCCTGTCTGCTTGAGAGACCTCAGACGCTGCTTTGAACTCCTACATGAATTGTCTCATCTCAATAAAGGATTCCTTTTTGATACGTTTTGATACATTTTCAGAAGTTTATTCTAGTTGAGTGAATGGGAAAAGTTCTGTAGCCTGACACAACCCTAGAAAGATGGCAGTGGCAAACCTTTTAGAAAATCTTGCCCATAAAACTTCAGAGACTTGTCCAGGCAGCCTCCAAGAATTATTTATGTATGTTGGGTAGCTGCATTGAGTTCATCTCCTGTTCCCCATATTTTTTATCATTGGAATTGTTTGCAATTGTCCTTTGGGAATCTCTAAAACACAGAAATTCCAAAAGGACAAGAGATTCTTTTTTAAAACACAGCTAAAAATACTTCTCATTCATCTTGAATTGCTTTTCCATAAAGTGCTGTATCCCAAAAAATATGGCATACATGTTCAATCACATTCAACTTCATTTTCTCTTAAGACCAGTAACTCCAGCATTACATGCCCATTTTCCTCCAATGTTTCTACTACTTCTACTTCCTCATATAAATCTTAGTCAAGAATCTTCTTATGCCTTCTACCTCTGAAGCAAAAGGATAGCAAAACAAATCTGGAGTTTTCAGGAAGAACTGTGCCTGGCAGAGTTTGTCTCCCAGCAGTCGCTAAAATAATTCAAGCTTTCCATCATGCAACTTTGAAAGAGTTTTTGGAATCTGTTGCCAATGTAGACATCATTCCTCCACTTAGCTTTACCTGGATGCTCTCTGTTGTTCCATCAATTCCATTCCCTAGTATATATGAGCAGTTAGTATGTAGTATATAGCTACACAGTGCAACGTCTTCCCTTTAAAAATGATCTGACACTTTGGGAGGCTAGTTTTTAGATAGTTGTTATTTTTTCTCAACGTGATATTTCACTGGATAGAAGACCATAAATGTTTTTCCTCTTTTACCCTTTAATCATCCAATAATGAGGCACCCAACAGTTGTTCTTTTGAACTCAACTAATGTTCTAGGAAACACAAAGGTGGAGAAAGAGGCTGTGGTTGACTCTTCTTGGCTTTACTTGCACTTAATGACTGCAAAAAAGCAGGATTGCAGCCCTTCTGTGCACAATCTAGCAAATGGATTATTGTGCAAAGCCCAAGGAATATATTGCCATGCACACCCCTCCTGTGGCCTTTAATGTAGCCTTAAAATAAAACTATTCACTCCCTGCAGCTTGGACCAGTTCTTCTGAGATTCCAACATGCTGTGTTATACAAGTCTTTCCTCTGGTGCTTCTAGCTACGAATCACCATCTTCTTGTCTTCTTCCTCTGGAATTTTCAAGAGCTGTCGTTTTCTCAGCAGGCCCACCAGGGTGATTGCAGTTTGCTTATTATATATGGATAGAGCTCTTCAAATCTTCTTTAAAATGCCCATTATTAAATAAGAAGAGAGTGTGGGGATGGGGACAATTTACCAGAAGGGATGGCATGAAGAGGCAGGACATCGCACTTGGTGCAGGCTACCTAGATGGAAGAGAGACTCCAAGCAGTCCAGACATTTGCGATCCTATCCTCTCTCCTGTTTTGTTTTTTTTTAATCTCCCTTGTCTCACTCTTTTTCTACTCAATTACTATTTATGAAGAAGCGTTTCTTTCTTCAACATTTCTTTCTTTCCTTAAGAGTATTTTTAAATCACATTATCCTAACTTTTAAAAGGGTATACATACGCATGTATATAAATACATACACATATACATATGTGTGTGTGTTTGTGTGTGCATGCACACATATACATACATACACTCACATACATATGGGGTGGTGTAGTGGCTCAGTAGATGAGATGCTGGGCTTATCAGCTGGAAAGCCAGCAACCCAGGTTCGAGACCCAAGCGCCATGCGATAGGGTGAGGTCCATCACTTTCCTCAGCTCCTGCCAACCTAGCAGCTCAAAAGCATGCCAATGTGAGTAGATAAATAGGTACCACTTCCATGGGAAGGCAACAGTGTTCCATGTCATCATGCTGGTCACATGACCGCAGAAATATCTTTGGACAGCGCTGGATCAATGGACTTGCAATGGAGATGAGCACACCCCCTGAAGTTGGCAACAAGCGGAGGAACACCTTTACCTTTTATATACATATACATATAATACATGCAGTATACATATATTTAAATACACACACACACTTATTACACCATTCCCTTTATTTATTTTGTGAAAAGATAAAATCTCAGCCATCATGTCTGGGCATCTGACAAACTGGCAGTCAACCCATGTGAAAGTCAATTTTCACGAGGTGTTCAGAAATGGAAAAGTGATACACACATTAAGGATTCTTTGCACATAAAAATATATCTCTATAAGCAAATGCCAAAGCACCAATAAAGTTAGAATTTAAAGGAACTTTATATTTATATACATACCTATATACTTGTCTTGCTAGATAGATAAACTAATATAGTGCAGCCAGAGGTGAAAATTACGAGAAAACTACTCATTAATAGGTTTGCCAAAACAAAATCTGTTTATAGTTGTAAAGCAGGAGGAAGAATGTAAAACTACCCTTGGACTGCAAATTTTATACTTGCAGAATCACTACCCAGAAAATCCTGTTCTCTGCTACCAATTTGAAACTAGTAATGATGAGCAAAGAACCTTGTCAAATCTAAGATTTATTAAAATAAATTACAGCTTTATAAATACATAGAAACAGTCATACATACAGAGGGAGGGAGGGAGGGAAAGATAGATGTTGGCTAGTATAGTGGTTAGAACACACCCTTTGGTGCGAGAGACAGGTGTTCAAATCCTGTTTGGTACCTACCTTACCAGTAGGGACCTTTCATCTGCCTGCCTGAAAATATGAGAGTTACATGATCTAAGATAGTGAGGGCAAACCTTTTTGGCATTGAGTGCCCAAACTGAAATGTGAGAGCCAGAAACTGAAGAACAGCTGTCTGGTGCACGTGCATATGCTGGCTAGCTGGTCTTCATGTACACCAGAGCGCTGGAAATCCAAAGAGCAGCTGGGCAGCACATGCATGCACACCGGCCAGCTGTTCTTCAGGTTTCTGGTGCTCCAGTGCATGTGAAGACCAGCTGGCTGTTGCACATGCTCACCAGAAACCAGAAGAGCAACTGAAGATGGTGCACATTCCCACAGAGAGGGCCCTGCATGCCACCTCTGGCACATGTGGCAGAGGTTCACCATCATGGATCTAAGAGAATCATGCTGGCTTGGACATTGCCTTGATTAACAAGGTTTGTGTCAGATGTTGAGAAACCAGGACAATCTGACGATAAGTAGGCTACTGGGACAAATTATTCATGAAAGAGACAGGAGGACCTGTAATTGATGGAATACTACTACAACGGCAGATCTAATGCATCTATGACTCTTAAGGTGGCAGAGGGGCTCCAACAGATCCCAGGAACACAACTCTCCATCCAGAAGAGTACAGTGCTAGGAACAGCTAAGATCCTATGCAGAACCCTCAAAAGCCCAGATGTCTGGAAGAGCAGTGGCCCCCAACCTTTTTTGAACCAGGGACTGGTTTCATGATTATTTATTCTTCTACAGACCAGTACCTGAGTAACGCGAGACTCCACCACCATCGGGATGGCTCTTCGTTCGAAGCTGCCCCCCCCTTCGATGAAACTAAGGTGCGAGCACCCAAATGCCGCTTTCCAACTGAAAATCTGGAAGCAACTGAAAACCCAGAAGCGCTGTCGAAACAAGATGGCGGCACCCAAGTTTTGCGGCCCAGTAAAAAATGATCCACGGCCCGGTACCGATCTGGGGACCGGTGGTTGGGGACCCCTGTGGAAGAGGACATGAGATTGAGGAAGAAAGATACCTCCCATAGGGGTGAGAAGGGAATTTTAAAAATACGTTAGTACACATAAAGTTTTAAAGAGTGCATAAAAACTAATACAGAATAAAGGAAACAAAGAGAGAGAAAAGAGAGAAGATAAATGTGCAAAAGGGAAAAGATAAAAAGAAACAGAAAGAAGCTTTCTATTTCCTTTGCAGCAAATATAAGTTGATTGCGAAGTTATCTCTTCCTTCACTGACAGGACTGAACTGATAAGGTCTGAAAAAATTGTGCAGACCAAATCTGGTCCATGGAAAACTTCATAAAGTTCCCTCAGAGTAATGGCAATTTCTCTTTTCTTCTTTTCTCCAATCTATACATTAGAAGGCTATATGATTATTAATAGAGACAATAGTGAAAGTGTGATAAGGACTTTGTATTCCACCTGTTAGCTTTTCCTGAGATATGATACGAATAAAAAAGAAACAATAGGACAGGGATGGTAGGCACATTGGTGCGCTTATGCACCCCCTCTACAGACCTCTTAGGAAAGGGATGAGGTCAATAGTAGACAGTCTAAGGTTAAAGTTTATGGGGTTTGGGGAAGAAACCACAGAGTCAGATAGAGTATTCCAGACATTGACCAATCTGTTGCTGAAGTTGTATTTCCTCCAATCAAGTAACCATATTTATACTTATTGTTCTGTATTAACATACTCCAAAAGGTAAATTCTGATTGGTCTGCATGAACTGCATTCTGATTGGCCTATTCAACAACCGTGATTGGCTTACTTGGAATCGACCGTGATTGGCTGAGCCAATCGCGGGAGATTCAAAGTACTGTCATTGGCTGGCGAGCCGCGAGCAATCCCTATATGAAGGGTGTTATGAACTAATAAAACACTTAAATAAAGTTTATCAAAAGCTTTAGAAAATAGCAGGGTTCTAGCCCTGCTCTTCTGATTGGCCGATAATAGCGATATCGGATTGGTCCATTCAGGAGAATCTGATTGGCTGTTAACAAGCCACTCTCATTGGTTAAGTGGGTTAACACTCCACGTTTCTTATTGGTTACTAGATCAGCAGCTTGCCTATAAAAGGGCTGCTGTTGCTCTAGGGTTTTGCTCTGTTCAGAATGTTTAATAAAGAGTTTGAAGTTCACTTTTCACCGTCTCATCTCCATTCCTTGCGCCCATGCGCAAAACTTAACACTGGTGATGAGGGTGGGATGCAGAGACATCAGAGCTGACTGAACACTACAGAGCACTAAACAGAGCACTTGGCTGAAGGCGCATCAACGGTGGAAACCATGACGGTGGCACCATACCACCCACTCCATTCGACCCGACACAAGAAGACTGGGACTCATGCATGGACCGGTTCCAGATGTTTCTGGAGACCAACAACTTGAAGGATGCCACTACTGGGAAAAAGAGTGATATTCCTGAGTCCCTGCGGACCTGCCGTTTTTAAGATGGCTAAGACACTGGCGAAACCGGCTGAGGTGAAATCCATGGACTAGGACGTCCTCGAGCCCCTCCTACGGGCCCACTATGCATCTACCGTACCAACGATTGTCCGAAGACATGAATTTTACCAGAGAGACCAGCGGAAAGGAGAAAGCGTTGCAGATTTCATCGCGGATCTCCGGAACCTGGGAGGCCTCTGCAGATTCGCTGACCTCGAAGAAGGGTCTCTAAGAGACCGAATAGTTCTGGGACTAGATGCGCCACACGTGCAAAGTAAGCTGATGGCGAAAGGTGACATCAGCCTTGCAGATACCATAGCTGACGCTACTTCAGCAGAAGCAACCAGGAAGTCGGCTGCCCGAATGCGCCGCACCAACACCCTGCTCCACCAACTTGCCGGCAAAACCTCAACTCAACTTGAGGGATATGCAACGGCAACCCACCACAAGGACCTCGAATCGTCATCAAAAAGTGATGAGGAAGAAGTCAACTGGCTCCGGTCTGAATGAGACCAACGCCACCAGCGTAAACAGAGACTGCAGTACCAATGCGCAGGTTGTGGGGCAAACCACCCACGATCAGACTGCAAATTCCTCGATGCGCTCTGCCATATTTGTGGGAAGAGAGGCCACATCGGAAAGGTGTGTAGAAGCAAGCTAGGATCCAGCCCATTTCAGAGGGGGACCAACTACCGCCAACCCACAGGAAGTTATCCTGTGAATCGGGAACATTCGAACCACCAATGGAACAACCACTCCTACAGAAATATACCACTAGCCCAATCAACAAAACGAGAAGAGGCACACCAAACCATCACGATTGGTCACGCATCATCATTAGATACAAAGAAGATCTGAGTGAAGGTCGCCATCGAAAACCAGCCCTGCATGATGGAAGTCGATTCAGGATCATCCCTCTCGATGGTTTCCTGGAAGACCCTTAAACAATTGATCCCTGCCGTCCAGCAGCAAGACCTCAGAACCCAAAGAATCATTCTCAAGGACTATCAAGGAAACCGAATTCTGGTCGTTGGATCCAACCTAGTCCAGGTCTCATTCAAAAATCGTACTGCATCTTTACCATTGACCGTCGTCGACCGTGATTGGCCTAGTTTGTTAGGCCTTCAGTGGTTTGCTCCACTTGGGATTAAGGTAGACGGCCTTTACCAAACCAGCAGCGATGACTGGGAGGAGGCCCTCGTCCAGGAATTCCAGGACGTCTTTGCAGATAAACTAGGCAAGTACAAGGGGACCCCGATATCATTTAACCTTAACCCTGAAGTAGCCCCCATCCGCCTTAAGCCTCATCGAGTACCATTTGCCCTTGAACCAAAGATTGACGAGCAGCTTGATAAATTAACAGCCCAGGGTGTTTTAGAACCAACCAACCACGCTCCTTGGGAAACCCCAATCGTAACACCCATCAAACCGGATGGATCATTAAGGATTTGTGGGGACTACCGTGCCACCCTGAATCACGCCCTTCAACAGAACGCTTACCCAGTGCCGGTGGTACAACACCTCCTCCATTCCCTGGGGGGGCGGAAAAGTCTTCGCTATGTTGGATTTAGCACAGGCATACCAACAACTGCCTGTAGATAAAAAAACAGCAGAGGTGCAAATAATCGTTATGCACCGAGGTGCCTTTAAGTGCAACCGACTCCAATTCGGAGTTAGCGTGGCCCCAGGGATCTTTCAGAGCTTGATGGAGAGACTATTACAGGGTATAAAAGGGATCGTACCATACTTTGATGACGTTTTAATTGCTGCCCCGAATAGAGAAATACTAAAAGAGCATCTTAGACTGGTTCTCCAGAAATTTAAAGACTCTGGCCTTAAAGTTAAAAAAAATAAATGTCAACTGTGTACAGATAAAGTAGAGTTCCTGGGGTACCTAATCGATAAACAAGGCATTCACCCCACCAGTAGCAAATTAAGAGCAATCAAGAACACCCCAAGACCCAGAAACAAGACTGATCTCCAAGCTATCCTGGGGCTTATTAATTTTTACAACATCTTCCTGCCCCACAAAGCGACCGTAGGTGAGCCCCTACATCGGCTTCTCGACAAAAAAGCAACCTGGGTTTCGGGGCACCGAGAGGAGCATGCGTTCCAACAAGTGAAAAACCTATTAACTTCAAATGCTGTTTTAATGCAGTATAACAAAACTTTGCCTTTAACAATCACATGTGACGCGTCACCCTTTGGAGTAGGAGCCATTTTGAGTCATGTGTTACCAAACGGTAGCGAACGTAACTATAGCCAGATTGACAAAGAGGCTCTTGCTGTTGTATCTGCTGTGAAAAGGTTTCATGAATATGTGTATGGACGAGTTTTTACTATTGTTACTGACCACAAACCTTTGCTGGGGATTATAGCAGGAGACAAGCCAACCCCCTATATATTATCTCCTAGAATGACTCGCTGGTCGGAGTTTTTGGTTGCGTACAATTATAAGCTGCAGCACCGCCTGGGGAAAGCCATTCTTCACGCTGACGCATTGAGCCATGCACCACTTCCGGAAATCGTCGATGACCCAGCTCCAACCCTTACAATGCTCCAGATTGGAATGCTGCATTCACCACCACTAACCGCTAGAGATATTGCGATCGAAAGAAAACACGATCCTATCTTAAAGCGGGTTCTTAGCTGGGTCAAATGAGGATGGCCAGTAGATCAAGCCCCTGATGACTTCATACCCTTCAAGAATCGACAAACGGAACTCTTTTCGCAAAAGGGCTACATCCTGTGGGGGGATAGAGTCGTCGTCCCAGAGCTGTTACAACGAGCGGTACTAAAGACACTGCATGAGGGCCACCCTGGCATCATGCGTATCGCACGAAGCTACGCGTGGTGGCCGGGCATCGACAAACAAATCGAAGCCTGGGTAAAGACTTGTTATAAGTGCCAGGAGGTTAGCAATGCCCCACCAAAAGCAACTCCGACAGAATGGGAAACACCTTGGGGACCGTGGTCCTGCATTCATATTGACTTTGCGGGACCTACTAAGGGACATACGTTCCTATTAACAGTGGATGCCTACTCAAACTGGCTCGAGATCCACGAAATGAGAAGTACTACAACCGAGTCCGTCATCCGGAAGTTGAACAGATTATTCGTGACGCATGGACTGCCAGACATTCTGGTATCCGACAATGGACCCCAGTTTACCGCGCTTCCTTTTGAACAATACTTAGCAGACTGCGGTATTCGCCATGCGCTAACTTTGTCAGTGCACCCTGCGGCTAATGGAAGAGCCGAGCGCATGGTACAGTTTGTTAAAAATCCCTCTACAAGATGGACTATGGGGACATTGAAGATAAGATAAATAGAATACTCCTTCTCCAACACATCACTCCGCACAGTGTCACCAACAAGACTCCAGCGGAACTATTGATGGAACGCAAACTCTGGTCCCACCTCGACCAGCTTCACCCATCTTACGAGCCAGAGAAACCCTGTGGATCTAGCAGAAAATGCCGCGAGTTCAAGATAGGCGACTTAGTTTTCACCAGAAACCTTTCTGGTGAATCGTTGTGGATCGAGGCCACTGTTATTCAAGCCACTGGACCCAGGTCATACCGGGTGAAAACCTGCGATGGAAAAATATGGAAACGCCATATTGATCAGCTTCGCTCGAGGCTACAACCTAGTTTCCGCGACTCTGGTAACTCCCAAACTGAGAGGGGAGGGGATGTCGAAAAAACCGAATTTGAGATGGCGGAAAGCAGGAATGAAAGAAGTCAGCCATTGGGCGTAACAAGTGAAGAAGGATCAGGTATGGGTGTGGCCTCACCACAGAGGAACAACCCAACAGAGGCAAGCCTGCAAGGGCCAGAGGACAAGGACGAGAACATTAGCGGCACCAAGTCTTCCAACAAGGAACCACCAGCACCCGACTTGCCTGAAAACATCCCGCCAAAACAGACTTACGGACAAGAACCAGTGGGACAGCATAAATCCAATAAACAGTCAAAGCAACCTTCCTACCTCAGAGATTACGTCACCGCACCCCCCAAACGGAACCCGGGGGGAAGGGGTGTTATGAACCAATAAAACACTTAAATAAAGTTTATCAAAAGCTTTAGAAAATAGCAGGGTTCTAGCCCTGCTCTTCTGATTGGCTGACAATAGCGATATCGGATTGGTCCATTCAGGAGAATCTGATTGGCTGTTAACGAGCCACTCTCATTGGTTAAGTGGGTTAACACTCCATGTTTCCTATTGGTTACTAGAGCAGCAGCTTGCCTATAAAAGGACTGCTGTTGCCCTAGGGTTTTGCTCTGTTCAGAATGTTTAATATGAAGTTTACTTTTCACCATCTCATCTCTGTTCCTTGCGCCCATGCGCAGAACTTAACAAAGGGCTGCCGCGGCTCCAAGATCTTATACAGGTCTATACAATGAAATGAAGAGCTTGAAGTACACTGGTCTCACACCTCTGATTAGAACCAATCTACCTGATCTAACACTTATACCTGTTATCTAATACTTATTTGACAAATAAATAAATAAAATAAATAAAAATATCTGACTGGTGTGGTGGGAAACAGTTTGTTGATATCAAATGATCTATACAAAAATCTCCACATACTTTTAAGGGGTTGGATGCCTCTATCAATCCATATGAAATTTCAAAGTCCATCATTCTAATACTTCATCAGTTCTTGAAAGATCATTATTAGTCTGGAAATCCTAGCTCATAAAATAGAGGAAAACCTCTTGATAAACATGGCTCCAGGCATTTCTTCCTCGGAATGAGAAAGCTTCTAGAAACAAGATTTTAATAACATTGGTGACAGAATATTCATTTATAGCAACTTCAGCCATGAGCAGGGAGACATATTTCATGGGGAAAAGAAAGGAGGTAGGAGAGAAGAAAGAAGAGGAGGTAAGACAATTTATCACAGAAGTTATTTCCTTAGCAGGACCAGTACTTTTCCTTATCTAATCACAATATGTGAATTGAATTAAGGGACATTAAAGTAGGAAACAAGGAAACAATACCCAGTAGGCAACCATCAACACATCAATCAAGTCACACCCAGCCATGCACCACATAAATACAGTATATATAATACATAGAATAGTTCACAGCACACATCCTGTGAGAGAGAGGTTCCCTGGGGATGAGTCTGAAAGCTTGAAAGACTAAATCCTGGTGCTTGACCCAGATTAGATCATGCAAAATTATCTGGCACACACATATTTGCCTTCATTAGAGCTAGAAGACATTTTGGCATATACGCAGAATCCTCTTCCATCAAAGGGATGAAGCCACTAAGCAACCATTAAGAAAAGCAGCTATGAGGGCTTTGCTTTTAAAAGCGGGATGTGTTTTCTTACAAACCAGCTTTGAAGAGCTGCTTTGCTCAAAGTCTCGGAGAAACAAATAACTCCTCCAACATAAAAGGACTCCTTTAAAAAATTTTTTTAAAAATCTGCAGCTCTTGTGTGTGTCTTATTTTCAATATATCTTTCAAAAAAAATGTTCATATTTTTAATGCAGAATACACAACTCACCTTTTAGGCTATGCTTTTATAAACGTACAACTTTTGGTGCCTTAGGCAATCTAGTTTAATCAATACACCTGATCAAAGTAACTTTCTATGAGAGATGCTCCATTTTATAGCAGCATATTTTCTTTTTTTTTAGAAGATACCTAATTTCTTTCTCTCTACAAAACTCCCCCCCCCCCTCAAATATGCTAAGCCTTATAGTCTCCCCTAATGAGGGCCTAGGAATATCAACTCTTTGCAGTGGCTGTGGTTAGCTTTTCTGCCTTTGGGCAGATCGTGGCACTTTCCCATAAAATATATCTGCCATGCATTTCTTTTAAATTTCTACCTGGGACTTTCTGCCTATAATGCATACATTACATCAATTTCTGTTCCCTCAGCAGACTATAAGCCAGGCATTTGGCAAAGAAAATGGTTTGGATCCATTTAGGCTTAAAGACTTTCCTTGCCAGTTTGATCCTAAATTTGTTTTGCTATTTTGTTTCTCTGAATCCAGTCACTGTGTGGTGTCTGGAGATAAGAGGATTCTTGGTCAGGTGAGGGCTATTGTATGTGTACTTGACCCTTGTCCCCTGAGGCTGATTAAATCAGATGGAGGAGTGTAACTGACTGGATCATGGAGGTTGAATGTGCCTCATTAAGAGACAGTGTAGGGTTTTAGAATTTGCAAGAGTAGTTTACTCTACTGCAGAAACTTTCATTAGATCCTGAAAGTTTGAAAAATAGCTATGTGCTTGTTGAATCAATCACATTCTGGAAAAAGCCACTAGGTATGGCATAGCTATAGCATTCCAAAAGGACATAGACTATTTGCTACTTTATTTAGTTTGGGGACAACTTTAATGAGGATGTGAGGATGTCATCAAGAACTAACTTTATGGATTCTGCTGGGCCCATCGGTGGTATTCCCTGAGACATCCTCCTGGACCACCAGACAAGTTCTTGGAGGAATTTCGTTGCTTCTCCCCTTATTTTATTCTTATTATTGATCCAAATGAATGAACATAATGGATAATCAGAGATGTAAATGTAGGTCTTTCAACTGCTTTTGCAGAACTTTGATGAGATGGATGGATTGAAAAAGCCACTAGGTATAGCATAGGTATAGCATTCCAAAGGGATTTCCTATTTTATTTAGTTTGAAAATGACTTTAATGAGGATGTGAGGATGTCATCAAGAATTGACTTTATGGGTTCTGGTGGACCCATTAGTAGTATTCCCTGAGTCATCTACAAACTCCTCCTGGATTAGGCAAGTTCTTGGAGGAACTCTGCTGCTCCTCCCCTCATTTTATTCTTATTACTGGTCCAAATGAATGAACATAATGGATGTGAATGTAGGTCTTTCAGCCACCTCTGCAGATCTTTGATTGGTGGATGAACGGATACATGAAAGGATACATGGAGAGATAAGGCGATATGCAAAAGGAATGACTACAAGAAGTAATTAAAAATGTTGATTAAATGATCAGGTAACAACCAGGGTTATGTGGATATTTATTATATAAATATTGCATACTAGCTGGATACCCATGCTTCACTATGAAACTATGTGGTTGGGCTTAGTTTTTGGGGAGGAAAATAAGGGGAGGGAAATTGTGCCTCTGCCTACCAGCTTCCATCGGTATTCATTTGGCTAGCATCCTGTCAGTGTGTGAGAGAGTTGAGGGCTGTTTGGAAACTGAAACAGCATTTGCTGTGTGAGCAGAAGGAGACAGCAAGGAACCTGGGCATGGCTTAGTTCAACAGTTCTGTACTAAAGTTGCTTTGTGCTGTGAAACTAAAACTGAAAGTGAAACTGCTCTCTTTTGCTTGTATTTTGGAACAGATTTCTTTTCAGGTGGGGAGGGGGAGTAGAACTCCTTAGTATCAGAAGGTGTTAATAATAATATAGGTCATTTTGAAAAATCTTTTCTTCATGAGCACCTAGAAGCCAAGAGGAACATGCCAAATGTCAAGTCTGTAGGCTTTATGGTTCTGGAGATTTTGTGATGATGCGTGAGTGGTATTTCACTTTTATATATAGAGATAAAACTATAGAGAGCGCATTTCATTGAAGCAAGGCAAAAAAAAAACATTTATTTTGTCTAGGATAATGTCATGCAGGGTCCAATTTGTGTCAGTCACCAGAATCAGAGGTTTAGTCTTCTGAGCTTTTGGACTCGCACTGCAGCCCGTCCTCAGGGAATTTCTCTTTAGTGGGATGTATGCTTTGAGTTATTCTATGAGTAGTATTTATTTGGGGCCTGGTTGTGTGCTTTTTAGTTGTTGATTGTAGTATTGATGGCCAGCTATTGTGTCATTGGCTATAGTTTCCTTGTGCTGCCAAATCTTTAGTTCATAAGTACCTGATAAGCTGGTTGCAAATGAACACTTCTGTTAACTGACCAGGGGCCCTTTTCCCAGTCTTCAGTCATTTCCCTGGCTATTTTTATCCCTGCTCAGCCAACAATCTTAGTAACTGAAAATTTGAATTACATGTCTTCTCTGTGTCATTTGTCATATCTGCAATAGTAGAGGCCACATTATGTAGAATCAAGAGAATATTCAGGAAATAATTTTAACTAGATAGAAAGATAATCAATTAACTATATACATTTTGAGTCACTAAGTCAAAAATGATTTTTTTCCCTTATGCATATCTAAGTCAGAAGACCACTTCATTGAAAATTCCCTACAGATAATGATGTAAATGCATTGTAGCTTATCTCTGCATCTTTCTTACATATTATAGGAAATTGACTACTGGAATCATTCACTAAGCTGAATGAACACAGCAAGATGTGTGATGCATTTCATTCTCTTCTAGATAATTCAAGAAAACACAATGACAACCATGCAGAGGTTCTCCTGTTTGCTTCTACCATTATCTTAATCCATTGTCCATTGACCCCTAAAATAACTACAAGGATTTCCAGCCCCCCTCGAATCTCTACACTTCCCCAGTTAAAAACATCTGAGCAACATCCCTTCCAAGTATAACATAATTAATTTGGTATGGATTACACCTGGGATGTATTTAGTATTCTCCTGTTCTCAGCTCTCTAGCTAATGTAATGCTTTCCTTCCAAAGTAGAAAATCAATAAAGAAAATCATATACACACACTTCACTTATTCAGCAGAGGAACATACAATATTAAAGGAAATCTCTCCTTGTTTTATAATACCCTTGATGATAGTATCTTGAAATTCTTGGAGCAGGGGGGCGGGAAAGAAGAAATTATTCTGTCAGAAGCATCCAGTGCTGAAACACTGCAAAAAAACACAAAAAAAGCTTTGCCTTTGCCTGTAGAAATGGTTCAGTCACATAACAGAATGCATGAAGGCTACATAATTACCAAATAATATACAATAGCCTTTCAATTGAGTCGTGTAATTTGGACTCTAGAAAAAAGGGGTAGTTAGCAGGAAAAAAAGGAAATATATCTCCAAAATTTATAATGGAGTCCTTGGTGGGCTTGGAGCTTGGTTGTTTCCTTGCAGATGTTTCATTACCCAAACTAGGTAACATCATCAATGCATTGTTGGTGAAATGTAATGAAATATTTGCAAGAAAACAACCAAGTTTGGATACCAAACCAAGGACCTCTCACTTGGACCCTGACCTACAAATATTCTTTTGTATTGAAGTTTGTAAAGTTTTCAAAGATCCCTTATAAATATAAAATCCATGACAAAATAACAGAGTTGGAAGGGATCTTGGAGGTTGTCTAGACTAACTGTCATGCCCCTGGTGGAGACTGACTCCGAGGGAGAGGAGGAACACCCAACAAGGTGGTGGAAACTAGGGAAGGGCAGAGGCCATGCAGAGGATAAGGGAGAGACATGGTCTACTCAGGAGGAGAGGGTCTTGATCCTCTTCATGGGCTGCAGCTGTGACAACTGAATTAGAGTTTGGACTGTATACTGGCGAATGCTGGAAACAAAGCATGTAAATATTTCTAGTATATAGTACCTCTCTGAGTTTGGCATCCTTCCCAGTGTGTGTTATCTGTGGACATCCTCCAGCCCTTATCTTGCCTGGTTGTGTTGCTTTTTTCCTTCTTCATGTAACTGTTTGTGGGTTTTTTTGTCTTCTGTCAAAGATATTCGGAGCTTGGAAGCAAAGTGAAGGAATAAAAGGGGCTTCACCTGTTTTCTGTGACTGTGTTTGTTTTGTATCCCACTCTGGGTCATCACACGAACTCAAGCAAGAGATCCCATACCATTTCAGACAAATGGCTGTCAAATCTCTGTCCAATTGTCTCATGAAGGAGTACTTACAATTTACAAAGGTATGCTGTCCCACCGGTTGATTTTTCTCACAATCAGGACATTTCTTCTTAGTTCTAGGTTGTTTCTCTCCTTGATTAGTTTCCATCCATTGTTTTTTGTCTTTCTTTCTGGTGATTTGGAAAATAGGTTGACCCCCCCCCCCCCAATGTAGTTTCCAAAGCACCAGAAGAAATAGCATTGCTACTATCCCCTTTCTACGGATTCACAAATCACATTGCATTGGCCATTTGTAGGAGACAGATTCTGAGTAGTATTGAACATGTCAGCAGTAATATTATCCCACGGGAAGGAATAAGTAAGTAGCTTTTATTACAGTCCCAGGGTAGCAACTTAAATGCCAATACCTAAAATATATAAAATGTGGGTGTAGAATATATAAGCACTCTGCAGATGGTGGGCACATCATCAGTCATCTATCCTTAAGCTTTATTAGGTATCTCACAGGACTTTTCTACTTTTTTAGTCACAATAAGTTGTTTTATTTGACAAAAAGCCAGAATCACAAACATCATTTGAACATCTATGAGGAGGCAGTAAAAAGAGGTAAAATCAAATCTTTGTATCCCTCTATTTCTGAAAAAGAATTTAATCATCTGACACAACATGGCCCATGCAGGAATCCATACATAGACATTTTAAGAACTAAGCTTTCAAGGTCCCCTCCATAGAAAATTCAACAGCTTTGTTTTCTCCTGCTTTCTTTTTAAATCTAAAGCTCTGTGTATTTCTTTAATGAATCGGTAAATGAGTCCTAAATATAATCCCGAATGGCAATTTTCTGTTTTTAAATATTTCACACAAAATATATATTCAGATAAAACTGGGCTATGAATCAGCATGGTATCCAAGACCAGTAAGATCCTGCCTTTTGAAAAATGTAATAAATTGCTTTCTTTTTCCTCTTCCTTTCTACCCTAAAAGTTCTAAACATTTCCATATATATTTATTCTTGCATAATCTAGGAGAGCGTCTGGATAAGAAGTGTTGAATTGATGTTATATATACATTGTTCATTGTTATATATTCATTGTTCACACTTCGTCACCCGTCAAGGTCAGAGTAAAAGCCTGTTCTCTTTTCCTTTTGATGAGTAATTCTCTATGAACTGTACAGTCAATATGTATATGTTTTTGATTATTCAGCAAATAAAGTAATATAATAAAATAAAAGGGAGTGATGGTGGCAGCAGGGAATGATTTATTTATTTATTTATAGACCAAGTTTATGTGGCTAATTATCTTGCAAAAAAAAATTACTCTGGGAGGCATACAACAATGAAGTGAAACAATGAATATATATAAAATGTCTTTATTAAAAATATAAAAACAATTATCTGTCAGGGTTCCAATGGATGCCCTCATTAATTCTTGAGCCTTGAGCCAAGTTTCAAAAGAAATCCAATTATTTATTAGGAGCAACATGTCGGCATTTCCCAAGTGCAGTCAGCTCTACCCTATGTAATTTAGTGTTCATCTATGACCCTGTTTCCCCCCTCCTCCCAGGGTGTGTCATAAATCACATTCTCCAATGAAGCACTTTCACTGGGCTATGGAAAACACGCCTCTGCCTGGGCTTGGTAACTTGAGACACAATCTGGAGAAAGATATGCGTGGAACGTGCTTCTGATCATAGCAACAAACTGCTCCATCAGATCTCCCCACTCCTTCTTATGGCAACTTGAGAGCAAGTCAGGAATGCTTTACGAGTTTTACACATACTTGAAATATTTCAAAAACTAAAGCACAGGAGAGAGTGAATATAAGCTGCCATGGGAAAGCCATAAGTGTGGAGTATTTTTTTTTATTTTAATTTTAATTACTATCATAGACCAACATAGAATATAGAATAACAGAATAACAGAGATGGAAGGGTCCTTGGAGGTATTTTGGCCCAACTCCCTGCTCAAGCAAGATATCCTATACTAAGCCAGACAAACGGCTGTCCAGTCTCTTCTTAAAAACCTCCAATGATCGACCACCCATCAAAAAAGAGTGGTAATTTATGCACATATTTCCCCAAGTCCATGAATCTTCAGATGGAATTAAAAATTATCTAAAATGAAATCACCATTAGGTTAAACCTTATTTCTAAACCTTGACCCAAACCGTGGAACATTCTTGATAACATATTGATTACATTACAGAAGAAGAATTTGTTAAGTACTTGGACATGGGTCGGAGTAAATGGAGACAGCCTCTGAATGTGAACTTTCAGCTCTTTATTGCATAGTGACTTCTCTAAACAACAACAGTGAACTCTGCCTTATATAGGCAACCCTTGTGAGAGTTGTCCAATAGCGAGCTATGAATGCTAGCTCTTTTAACCAATAATAATCCTCTGTTAAGGGCCAATCGGATTCCTAAGAACTAACCAATCCGATCTGGCCGCCTAACAGCCAATCAGAAGTGCAGGGCCAGAACCCTGCACTTTACTTCAAGCTCATACTTTATTAACTATGGTACATACACAACAGAATTGACTTCAGGGATGGTTGTTAACTCTCTCTTCCTCAGCCAACAAGCAGAGATGAGCACCATGTCCTAAAGTCAGACACGAGTGACAGGGAAATTTTTACCTTTATATTATCCTATCAGAAGTTAAGGAATGGGATTATATTATTATATTTTCTCCTAATGAAAACATATTTGCTTACAGAAAGCCAGTCCTGTGAAGGGGAGGCATCTATCTCACTTACACAGACATTGGAGACCCAAGAAGATAAAATATGGGGAAGGGTCTTTATTCACATCAATAGGGGAAATGAAGTTTGTTAATGTCACTCATTTCCCAGGTGAGATAAAGACCACAGCTCTCGCAAGCATCTGCTTAAGATGCCTCTTTGAAAGCAAATACCTAGCATGTGTATCTTTCAAAATTGTGAGATGTATGCAAGAGCCAAGTAGTTGTAGACTAATAAATCCGTGATGCTACCATTTTATACTTGAGTAAGCACATCTACAGGAAGGCAGGCATGGTGGCAACTGCAGTTTGGTTTCCTAGAGGCATCTGGAATGAGTTGTTCCTTTTTAAATAACTTCAAGCGATCTAGATAATCTTTAATGCAATTATTTCATTGGATATGTCTCCAATTTGAACAGGAAAAAAAGGTAAAATGATATTGGGGTTCAAGGCAGAGACAAAACTGTTATAAAATGAGTCAAAGTACTTCAACATTTCCATCAAGATTTGAGATAGAAAGTTCCCGCATGACCAATTTAATTGGTATATCTCTTCATTTGGAGAAGGCAACCTGCCATTTTTTTGCATTCCATTTAACTCAGCCCAAACATTTCCTTTCCATCACTTGCCATTCAAATCTATGTAAAAACTCTCTCCATTTGAGCATTTGGCTGTGAATAAAATACATATTAATTCCCAAGTAATACATTTGTACTGTCATATAGCATTTTCCATCAAGTGAACTTTATTCACTGCACAGCAAGGTAGATGCACCCACAACAATCTCTTGTCAGATTTATTCATTATCCAAGGCAGTGGGATTTCAGCCACACTGGATGTTTTTGTACTGAGAGAGCCTAATTTATATGTGTGTCCTCCTATGTAACATGATGCTACATAATGGAAACAGAATGAGAAATGACACAGTTGTTTGGATTGTCCTTTGGCCTGCGATGAGAAAAGCAATTATTGCTCAGAGGTTTTATAAGAGAAGGAGATAGAACTTCTACATTAAGAGTTATTATAGCTTTTAAAAAGTATCAGAAAGAGTTAGAATGCCTCTGATTTTCACAATTTTCTCATCTATTCACAGCAGTGGTGGGATTCATTTTTTTTTTACTACCGGTTCTGTGAGCATGGCTTGGTGGGTGTGGCAGGAAAGGATACTGTAAAATCTCCAGTCAGAGGTGGTATTTGCTGGTTCTCCAAACTACTCAAAATTTCCGCTACTGATTCTCCAGAACTTGTCAGAACCTGCTGAATACTACCTCTGATTCACAGGGATGTCCTATGTACCCTTGGAAATTGATCTAATCTAATAGAACCTGAACTGACTTGCTGTAAGTTGGATTCATTGCTTAAGGATATTAAATACACTTTAAAAGATTACATTTAAAAACATGTCTTGTGTGGGGAAAAAACTTTGCAAGAGAAAGATATTGGACAAACCTAATTGCAGTGTTTCATTCTGATACCTTAGCAATAGCACTTAGACCAGTGGTGGTATTTCATTTTTTTTTACTACTGGTTCTCTGGGTGTGGCTTGATGGGCGTGGTGTGGCTTGGTGAGTGTGGATACTGGAGAAGGATACTGTAAAATCTCCATTCCCTCCCCACTCCTGGGGGAAGGTTACCACTGGTTCTCCGAAGTATTCAAAATTTCCGTTACCAGTTCTCCAGAACTGGTCAGATCCTGCTGAATAACACCTTTGACTTGGACTTATATACAACTTTCCAGTGCTCTCTAAGTGGTTTACAGAGTCAGCCTCTTGCCCCCAACAATCTGGGTCCTCATTTTTATCCACCTCAGGAGGATGGAAGTCTGAGTCAATCTTGAGCCTGGCGAGATTCGATCTGCCAAATTGCAGTCAGTCAGCTGAAGAAGCCTGCAGTACTGCACTCTAACCCCTGTGCCACTGTGGCTTAGCTAGATCAGACATATGAACGAACCTCTAAGGTTGTGTTAGGGTCTACTCAAGAGATAGCATGGATCACTAGTACACTGTATTTATATTTTAGCATGGTATAGGGTTTCCTGCCTGAGCAGGGGGTTGGACTTAAAAATCTCCAAAGTTAGGTCAAGTCAGGTCAGATTTGGTCTAGTTTAGTTTATAGCCCCTTCCATTCCATTCTATTCTCAAGAAGGTTGTGGATTCAATACCCAGTATCTTTTAGAAGAGCTGGGGAAATTTCTGGAAAGCTGTGTTGACAATCCTGGACTAAATAAACTAAGAGCCTGACCCACTAAAAAGGAAACTTCCACCATTATTATTTTCTGTGGTGATAGAAGATCTGATGCTAAGAAGAATTCCATTCATAAACCAGGAGAAGCCATTGCCAATCAATGTCACTGATAATGAATAAGATGAATAATAAAACACTGGATCTGATATTATATGAGAGGAAGAATTAAGGCTTCTCAACCTGTCACTACAGTTTTATATATATTTTTCTTATAGAATGCCATTTTTATTTTCAGCAAACTCTTAGCATGGACCTCACCCTTCAGCCTCTTGAGCAAAATAATTTGTTATCCTGCACTGATCCTATACTGTGATCTAGACCAAAGGAGCAATCTTATTTTCCTTCCTTCTGTTCTCCAGCTATCTCCAGGAGGTGGGTTTTTTTTTTTTTTCAGATTGTTTAAGTCAATTTATAGGCTACAAAGGAAACAGCAACAACAATGAGAAAGTAACCCAGAGGAAATGGTACCACAAGGAACAAGATTGACGAGCTAATAATCTGTGTCCATTTCTCTCCTAAAATCCATCAGCATCAATTATAGTGGCAGCTGTAATTGTGTTGTCTCCAAGAAAGCAAAAAGTGACACCATCATTGTTCTAACAAGTCAAGAGGTACTATTCTTAGATGTGACACCATTTGATATGGAAAAGAGGTGAAATATCTCCTCCTGAAAAAAAATATGTGTAAGGTAGGGGAAAAAAACTTGTGCCAATAAATACATGTTGTAATTAGTTATAACTAAATAATCAGCAACAGAAAACACCTTCAGGAAAAAAGTTGGAACTGTTCTTCCGATGCCTACCCAGGTAGATGGACCACAGTTAGCACCTATTATCAGGCATTTTCCAGGTGTCTTATTAAATTCTGTACTGCCAAGATATCCAGGACTTGACATAGCTATATTTTGCTCATTTTACTGCAGCAATGGCAATGCAATAGCAGTTGCTTAGATTAATTAACTTGTCAAATAACTAAGCAGACAGTGCTGTAATTGAGGTTTTGGTTTCATAATTGATTTATCACTTTTCTAAGTCTGAAATCCCTCCAACAATTTTGGTGGAGGAATTAAATACTATGTTATCTTAAATTTAAATTCTAAGATCTTATCCATTTCCTAGATTTTTCTCTATTAGATTGTTCTTCTTTTCCTCCTTTCCTCCTTTCTTCTTTTCTTAGTAGAATTTTGGAGAGAAGGTTTTCTATAAAGAAACAAAAATAACTATCTACCGTTTCTTTGGCATCTAAGCAAAATGGATTCCATAGCCCAGTTGAAGATTTGGCTCTTAAACACTCTGGGAAAGATATCCTTTTATTAAATTAAACAGCAGTGAATGTGATAATTAATTGGTGCTTGAGTTAACTTTTATCTATGTCAGCAATTAAGACTGAATTGAGATGCCCTCTTGATGATTCGCAATTATCAGTCATTCACTATTTTAGCACACTCCTCAAAGGATACTCTCAATACAGGTATTCTAGCTTTCAGTGTTAATTGAAATATTACACAAAGATCCTTGACAATGAGGTTCACCAAACAATGAGACTTACTTCTGATATACAACAATAGCAATAGCACTTAGACTTATATACTGTCTCATAGTGCTTTACAGCACTCTCTAAGTAGTTTACAGAGTCACCATATATTGCCCCCAACAATCTGGGTCCTCATTTACTGACCTTGGAAGGATGGAAGGCTGAGTCAACCCTCAGCTGGTTAGGATTGAACTCCTGGCAGTGGGCAGAGTCAGCCTGTAACACTGCATTCTAACCATGGCACCATCAGGGCTCTTACATGTATATAATGGACTCTGGGAAGCAAACAAAAATGAAATGTACTGAAACAAAATATGTGGGAATAAATTTAATACTGTCACTTTCATAGGAAACAGTGGTGAAATTCAATTTTTTTTACTACCGGTTCTGTGGGTGTGGCTTGGTAGTCATGGTGTGGCTTGGTGGGTGTATCAGGAGAAGGATACTGTAAAATCCCCATTTCCACCCCACCCCACTAACCTGCTTTCCAGCTCCATTCTCCTGTGCAGGGCAACCAAAGAAGACCCAGCTGATCAGCTGGGACTCGGGAGGCAGAGAATAGATGGGGCAGGGGCAGTCAGAGGTGGTATTTGCCAGTTCTCCGAAATACTCAAAATTTCCACTACCGGTTCTCCAGAATCTGTCAGAACTGGCTGAATACCACCTCTGATAAGAAAAGCAGCCCATTTCATTGATATGTGAAATGCAAGGAACTTATCTTCAATTTTAAAAAAGTCCCACCAGTGAGCATGGAGAAGGCCTGTTGTCTTGTCCATGTCCCATGTAACTTACAAGAAAGGAGGATGGATCTGTTAAGTACTTGGACATGGGTCGGAGTAAATGGAGACAGCCTCTGAATGTGAACTTTCAGCTCTTTATTGCATAGTGACTTCTCAAAACAATAACAGTGAACTCTGCCTTATATAGGCAACCCTTGTGAGAATTGTCCAATAGCGAGCTATGAACGCTAGCTCTTTAAACCAATAATAATCCTCTGTTAAGGGCCAATCGGATTCCTAAGAACTAACCAATCCGATCTGGCCGCCTAACAGCCAATCAGAAGTGCAGGGCCAGAACCCTGCACTTTACCTCAAGCTCATACTTTATTAACTATGGTACATACACAACAGGATCTCAACAGATCACATATTTGGATTCAATTCCAACAGATTGAGTTCCTGGTGTATTGCAGAACTGTGCTATGTAGGGAGTGTTAAGCCTGGGTTCCCCAACCAGTGTTAAGGAGACAAGCTAAACAGAATGTGCAGCGTTAGTCAGATAGGCATACAGATAAATGTGTGAGATAAGTTTGTATGTTAGTTAACATACAGTAAAAATAACAGATACGCTTGTGTTATCAAAAATATAGTTTATTCCATTTAGAGTTTTATAGCATAGTCAAAATAACAGTCCATTAGTCATGTATCATTTTAGTCAGTCCATTCAAGGATATTCAATTAGCAAAGTCCGTGTAGAATATCCAATGTCAGTTCACTTTCAATAAATCAGTCCTCTCACAGTTGAAAAATCAACAGTCCTTTATCACTCCCGTTCCAGTAGGGGAAAAATGCAGTCCTCAGTCTATCCAGTAATTAGGGATCATCAAGCCAGAGAGAGCAAGCTGCCGTGCCTTGCTTCTTTTATGGTGCTTTTACAACACTCCCTTAATTACATTCTTACAGTTAAAGTTACAGACACTTTAACTAACAAACCATGATAACATATTTATTATTTTATCTAAACCAGTTAGGGTAAACAATGTTATCCCTAACAGGGATGTGGCCTCAACAATCACCAATTTAAATTGGGCCCAGGAACATACTGGTGAGCAATGAAGGAATGTCACAATTACTGTGTTTAGTATAGATGGGGTTGTATCATCAGCTGCCATATATTATACCAGCTGCAGGTTCTTGATTATCTCCCAAAAAAGTCCCACACAGGAGAATACTGTGCCTTATTAAATCAATTTTGCTCGATTAGACAAACCAGTTGGGCATGATAGAAATTTTATTTCAGTGTTTTTAGTATGGGGAAAATCTCTTATATGAGCTTTCTCTTAGGAAAATGAAAGTTACTTGAATAAAAGGCTGACAACAAGTACAGCACTAGAATATATATCAAAATCATAAATAAAATAAAATACCTGGCAACTTAAATATGTTTTTAAAAGGTCAATCTCTGAAATAACTTCTGCTTCAATTTCACAGGCATTTCATATAAACGGAAAAGTCCAGTGTATCAAGATGGTAAATGTAGCAATCTAATACATTGCTTTAAAAAGTTAACCTAAAAACTGTCAAACAAAATAAAGCAAAACCCATTACAAAAACACATAAAATCAGCTAAAATTCCAGTTTTATGAAATCAGCAAGTTAAAATTAGCAGCACCAAGAATAAAAGCCAGTCCTGTCATTAAACAACACAGACATATACGGACACTTGATGATAAATTCTATGCCTTTAAAAAGAAACTAGCTTTATATGACTTCAAAAATAACTTAAAATGATATTTACATGCTATTCTTCAGCTACAACAACTCATGAACACTACTTTGCAAGCAGACAGAGCAATTGTCAAGCCCGAAATTGTCATAAGTGTAGCTATTTTTGTTTGTCTTCGTATATATTCTTTTTCTTATTTTCCCGGTAGTAGTCATGGGGCGGGGGGGGGGGGAGTTGTGGACTTGACACATTCCTAAGGTGGGAGGAGTGGAGATAAAGAGAGTGTTATGGCTACTTGATGTTCTTTCTTGTGGGAAATGAGCTGTCCAGGTTTGGGGCCCCGGGGGTGGAGATTTATGACATCAAGCAACGTTGTAATACTTTTATTGGAGAATGTGACTTATGGGGGTTTCTAACTTCTAATATTGTGGGGTAATTCCAGGTTGGGTCAGATCCGGAATTACCATAGACTTTGCCAATTTGATGTTTTCCTAAATAGAAGAAATATTTTTTAAGATGGACTTTGTTATTTTTCTTTTAAGATGGATTTCATTACTTGGAACCCTGACAGTAATTGTAGAAAAGGACTTCTTTTCTTTTCTTTTCTTGATCACTCATTCTTTACTGTGCAATGTTCTGCATGTCTTCTCAGAAGACTGCCCCATTGGGTTCAACTTTGGCCCAAGTCAATTGTCTCATGGGCCACAACCCATGCCCAAGCTGATGTTCTTAGAACCAATATATTTCCCCTGCTCCAAAAGTCTTTTGTGTGGCTTTCAATGACTTCAAAAAAGGATTTAAAAGTCATTCAATTCAAACGTGACCCTGGATGGCTGACATGGATTTAATAATACAAGAGCTGTGGTGGAGTAGCAGTTAGGATGTAGTTTTGCAGGCTAATTCTGCCAACTGCCAGGAGTTTAATCTTGATCGGCTCAAGGTTGATTCAGCCTTCCATCCTTCCAAAATCTGGGTCATCCTTCTGAGGACCCAGATTGTTTGTGGACTATATGCTGACTGTGCAAACTGCTTAAAAAGTGCTATAAAGCACTGTGAAGCAGTATATAAGTCTAAGACAATGTTATTGCTATAAAATTATTTTTAATTGATTTATGTCTTTGTTGATTCCTGGCAACTTGTCTGAACAAGTCCCTGCCATTTAATTGGAAAGATGAAGGGAGGAAAATAGGTGGTTAAGAAATATGATAGATAGATAGATAGATAGATAGATAGATAGATAGATAGATAGATAGAGATGATAGATGATAGATGATAGACAGACAGACAGATGGATGGACGGACGGACAGACAGACAGACAGATAATTTCAGAACTCATTTGCCATTGTCTCTTTCCTAGAGTTGAGGAGAGAGTGACTGGCCTTACGTCACCCATCTGACTTTGTGCCTAAGATGAGACTAGAATTCATGATCTCCCAGTTTCAAGCCTGATGCTTTAATCTCTACATCAAGCTGACTTTCAATGACATAAATACAATGTATGAAAAATACAGTTCTTGGTCAAGTGAAGGCAAAGTGACTCCCCAAAACACCATATAACACCAGCTGATTTAAAATGTCCCCAATTGTCATCATGACCAACAATGACACAGCTATAGATTATAGGGATGGGGAGTGGAAGGAGGAATCAAAGGCACATCACATTTGTTGAAATCAGCATTCCAAGTAGGACATCCTTGGTTTTCTTTCCTCACAAGGTTCCTTTTTCTTCTTAAATTAAAAAGCAGATGCTTGGGAAATAAAATGGCCCCCTTTGCCATTCGTCTATTTCACTCAGTAGGACTAGCATTTACTTGTGAACCCCTGCATCAAAGATGAATGAATCAACTCCATCACTTATAAATAGTTTCCCATTAAATTCCCGACAGCAACAATTTAGGAAGACAATGGGCCCTGGGTGACTCTCTCTGCATACAACAGTTCATGGGCTTCACTCCAATTATCCCCAAAGATAATTGTAACGATAACACTGTTTAAAAATATCTAATCTTTTATTCAATATTGTGGCGAGTTTCAATTACTCCCAATTATAATTCAACAGCTTTCTATTTAAAACAATTATTGTTCTTTACAAATGTGTTTGAAGTTAAATAAAATATCTGATATTATTCATCACTGGGCTGTGTTGTGTTGTTTCATTTTGCTTCCTTTCTCAGGGTCCTCAATTTATTCCTTTAGAGTTTGGTTTGTTATTAAAGTTTGCCCAAGTTTTCATTAAGCCTTTGGGACAACTGTTTGCTTGAGTGGAATAAAGATATTCCAAAAAAATTGTGGATAATCAAAATCAATTTAATCCATTTGAAATTAATCAGATTCAACAATGGGGATATCAGAAAATGTTTCCATTGAGAATCTTCAGCTTCTTGACTTTAAAAAGAAATTGTTGGCACACTGTGATGGAGACACCCTGCTTGCCTTGTTTTAGATGGGCCTGCAAGATCTAAGGAGACTTGAAGAGGTCTTCCATGTATACAAATGCTCAGGAATCAATCTATCTCTCTCCACTTCCAGCAAAATTTGGACCTGCTGCTTTTCCCAAAGGAGAAAGCTCAAGATACAGTCAGCCCTACTATAGGAGTAATTAACTATAGGCATGAGAACATAGATCCATGATGGTGAACTATGGAATGGATGCCAGAAGTGGCATGCAGAGTCCTCTCTGTGGTACGTGAGCTGTTGTTCCAGCTCAACTTTGCTGCACATGTGCACACACACCTCCCACCAGCCAGCTGGTTTCCATGTCTCTGCCATGCATGTGTGGGGGCAGGGCACATGCAAGAGACAGGGCTCATGCAGTGAGATGCGTGGGAATGTGCAGGGCGCAGGGTACGTGCACGGGGGATGCACACATATTGCATTTTGGGGATGCAAGTGCACACACCCGCTTTGGGCACTCGGTGCTGAAAAGGTTAGCCATAGATCAATGAAGGCAAATAAAAGATGGTTCTGTGGTGCTGAATGGTCCAATCTAAACAGCACCACTAACCATAAACACATGGAGTATCTGACTTTTGTCAAAGGACGTTAATGAAAAGCTGTCCCAGAGGTGCTTTTTCAAAAGGCAATTGAACTTTCTTTGTTTTTCCTTGAAGAGGTTTTGCTTCTTATCCAAGCAGCTTTTTCAGTTCTGATTAAATAGTGGAGAATGGAAAGATTTATATTCCTTGCAGTCATCTGGTCATTAGCATTCTTTCTGAGGGTCTTTGAGGCCATTTGGAGGTTTATCTGTGCCCTCAGAGTCACCTGAATGGTGCGAATGGGTGTGGAGACTTCTTGGAATTGCTAAAAGGACTGTGTTGTAAACAGGAGATAGGTGGCATTGTATCCCTCCTCCTCTGCTGAGGGAGGACTGTTCAATCTTAATGTAGATGGCCTCTTTGACCTCTCTTTCAAACCATCAGTCCTCTGCCCAGAATGTGGAGTTTGCTCCATTGAAGAAAGACAGCAATAAATTCTTCCATCCGCCACCATTCAGTCAGAACTGAAGAAGCTTCTTGGATGAAAAGTGAAGCATCTTCAAAGAAAAAACAAAGCCCAGTTGCCTTTTGAAAAGTCACCTTTGGGACTACCATGACCAAGGTGACTGAGAATCTCCATAGATATTAAAGAAAAGCTTTTGGAAAAGCCATTTTTAAAAGAGCAATAAATTGAGTGCACATGAGTAAGTATCCTTGCATTTTTAATCAGTATAGATAAAGAACAAAAGGAGGTGTCTGGAGCATTGTATGGATATAGAAGAAGAACAAAGAATGATTTTGAAGGAGAGATATGGTGAATGTTGTTGGTGTAAGCTTGTTTTAGCTGTGTTCCCTTTTTCTTTTTCTTATCTCAGGTATCTAATTTCTTTGAATTATCATTTCTTTTCCACAGTCTGTGTCACATTGCTTACCTTGAAAGGAAATATCGTAATGGGTATTTACATATGCACATAGTAATCATAGGCAGTTGCTGTGTATTTGTCAAATATAGAGAGGGTTTAACAGCTTAAGCCACCTCCATAGAGTTGGAGATTCTGATTTCCATTTGTCCTATAGGTGAGAAGCAAGAGGGGGAAAACAGGAAGACAAAGAGATTCCAGGGATCAATCAAGGACTTCCAACTGAACAAGTTAGTTTGAACAAGTGACCTGCTAAGCCAAACTTTGATTCTTAGGGAACAGTTCTTGGGTTTCACAGAAGTCCTTGCCTCCAGAAATTGTGGGTGCTCCAACACTGAAGGTTTTAAACAAGAGATTGGACAACCATTTGTCTGAAATGGTGTAGGGTTTTCTGCTTGAGCAAAGGGTTGGACTAGAAACCTCCAAGATCCCTTCCAACTCTGTTATTCTGTTCTATTAAAAACAGGGAACTGTGTTTTACTTCCATTTTCTTCCCCATGGGCAAACATATGACAGTGGTGGTGCAGTGGTTAGCATGCAGTACTGCAGCCTACTTCTGTTGTCTGTTGGCTGCCCAAAAATTTGGTAGTTCGAATCTCACTGGCTCAAGGTTGACTCAGCCTTCCATCCTTCTGAAGTGAGTAAAATGAGGACCCAAATTATTGGGGACAATATGCTGACTCTGTAAACCACTTAGAGAGGGCTGTAAAGGCACTGTGAAGCAGTATATAAGGTATAATAGCACAATAAGTGCTATTGCTGTGTAGATTCTGCAAAGCAATGCCCTGAAACCTTGTCCTAAAGGGTGAGCAAACACCTTCCAATCACATTAAAACAAAAGCATAATTGAAAGAGGAATCTTAACACAATATTCTCTTAGCTTTTTCTCATCTACCAACCTGGAAATTTAATTCCATGGATGAAATATCAAAGATTAGAAGGAAGTAGCAGATTTGATGTTCAAGAATTTTTCTTTCCTGTAATTTATGTTTAAATCCAGTGACGATTATGAGCAAAGATGCCATTCAGATTGTTCAAAATCAGGTATGACCAAAAAAAAAAAAAATGCTGGGGTGAAAAAGATTTGTTCCATCATGTAGTAAATTAAAGAGTGCGCCCTTGTTACTGCTCCTATCCTTAAAGATATCATCATTCCTGATAGAAATTCTCTTCACAAAATTCACCAATCTTGCTCCCCAGCTCATCAAATCCTGCCAAGCAAAAGCAGCCTTTCTCCAGTGAAACCACAGGCTAAAGGGAAGGAAGCCATGCTAAGGGGAGTAAAGAGACATCCTGGCATAGAGTTTGTTCGAAGGAGGAAATGTCTGAGGTAAAACCCTTAAGCTGATATCTACCATTTCTCAGGGGAAGGCATATGGCCTGCCAAGATTCTTGTAATATAAGGTGAACAATAATAAAATATCTAAAAGGGATGCGGTGGCTCAGTGGCTAAGATGCTGAGCGTGTCGATCAGAAAGGTCGGCAGTTCAGCAGTTCGAATCCCTAGTGCTGCGTAATGGAGTGAGCTCCCATGACTTGTCCCAGCTTCTGCCAACCTAGCAGTTTGAAAGCATGTAAAAAATGAAAGTAGAAAAATAGGGACCACTTGGGTGGGAAGGGAACAGTGTTCTGTGCGCCTTTGTTATTTAGTCATGCCAGCCACATGACCATGGAGACGTCTTTGGACAGCGCTGGCTCTCTCCGGCTTTGTAATGGAGATGAGCACTGCCGCCTAGAGCCGGAAATGACTAGCACATATTATGTGCAAGGGGAATTTTTACCTTTACTTTAATAAAATATCTACCAGGCCTATTGAGAATGACTCTTCTTGCTTGTGCCCAATACTTTCTGGCAACCCTGAAGCTATAAGATATGTACAGTGAATGAAGCCTATGACACCCCAGGTTTTGACAAATACTTCAGATAGGTTTTGCTCTTTGGAAATTCTGTGTCTCAAAAGAGTTCAGAGAAGAACAACAAAGATGATCAGGGGACTGGAGGATAAAACAAATGAAGAAGAGAGGGTCTACCTATTCTTCAAAGCACCTGAAGGCAGGACAAATAAGCAATGGATGGAAACTTATCAAGAAGAGAAGCAACGTAGAATTAAGGAGGACTTTCCTGACAGTGAGAACCATTAATGAGTAGAACAACTTGCATCCAGAAGTTATGGATGTTCCATCACTGGACAGATTTAAGAATAGATTGGACAGTCATTGGTCTGAAATGGAATAACGTCTCCTGCTTGAGAGGGGGTTGGACTAGAGGATCTCCAACGTTCCTCTCAATTCTTTTATTCTGAAAAAAAAATCTGAAATTCTGCTCTAAACTAACCAAATTCCACTTCATTTCTTCCTACCTACCTTTAGGTTTAGAGCTAGAGAGGTGGAAAGAGGGACAGAGCCCAAGTCAGAGGTGGTATTCAGCAGGTCCTGACCAGTTCTGGAGAACCAGTAATGGAAATTTTGAGTAGTTCAGAGAACCGGCAAATACCACCTCTGACTGGCCCTGCCCCCCATCTATGGTCTGCCACCCGAGTCCCAGCTGATCGGCTGGGTCTTCTTTTGCTGCCTGAACAGGAGAATGGAGCTGGAAAGAAGGTTAGTGGGATGGGGAGGGAATGGGGATTTTGCAGTAACCTTCCCTTGCCATGCTCACCAAGCCATGCCCACAGAACCAAGAGTAAAAAAAAATTGAATCCCACCACTGGCCCAAGCCTTAATCATAATAATAACTTTGAAAAAAAAAAAGAAGAAGACTTTGGAGTTGGAAAATTAGGCCAGAGAAAACATACCAAATATTTTAAACCCTTTTTGCCCCAAATATTATTTCAGAAATGGAAGAAAATGAAGTAACTGCAACTGAGAAGGAATATTCATCCACATGGTGGCTTTTCTCCCTACTGAGATTAGCTTTGCTTTCTTAGCTCATTCCCATGAGCTCTTAGGATTCCCCTCCCCAGATTCAATATCTGTCCACACTGGAGCTGTTCTGAGATTGCTTTGCTGCTATAGTAACATGATTAAAGAATTAAACTATTTCGCTATTAGTCCATTCAGCTCATTCCCATCAAAAGCAATTAATGTGGATGACATATATTTTGTAGGAAAAATATCTTTCATTTCACATTTGGAATGACTCCAGGGAGGATTTACAAACCCAACTGAATAAAATAATATGCATAAATTAGGTCACATATGACCAATAAATTTATATCCAGCAAAGTGCTCCCAAAATCTTTGTGGCGTAGCATGTTTTACACAGCACTAGCAAAAAATTAATACCTTTGATCTACTTACTTAGTTTCATCCCTCAGAACTTACTGATGTTCTGACATATATTTCTTCTCTATTATTGCCTAGGGAAAGGGCATGTGTTATGAAACAGGGAGACATATTTATTTATAAAATCTTTAAGCACTGGAATTATTCTATACTTTCAAAAGGATCGGTGAAGAAGAAAAAAAATCCCTAATTTATTAAACCTAGATTTGAAAGCATCCTTAGCACCTTTGTTTCCCTTGGGCCTGTCACAATGAACTGGAATACTAGTACAGATAGTCCTCTACTTCCATCATTTTGTTTAGTGACTGTTCAAAATTACAACAGCACTGAAAAAAGTGATTGCTGACCGTTGAACTAGATGAACTCCAAGGTCCCTTCCAATTCTGTTATTCTATTTTTTTTTCACACTTAGGACCGTTGTACCATCTCCATGGTCACGTGATCAGAATTCAGGTGCTTGGCAACTGGTTCATAGTTATGACAGTCTCAGTGTCCTGGGGTCAAGTGATCCGCTTTTGTGACCATCTGACGAGCAAAATCAATGGGGAAGCCAGATTCACTTAACAACTGGATGACAACTTAACAACTGCAATGATTCACTTAACAAATGTGGCAAGAAAGATTGTAAAATGGGGCAAAATTCATTTCATAAATGTCTCGCTTAATAAAAATGTTGGGCTCAGTTGTGTCCGTAAGTCGAGGACTACCTGTATGGAGGCATTAGATGGAATGGGCAATAAAACAATTTATTTTACAAAACAATAATTACAAAAAGAAGTATGGTTTCAAGGTATCTGAGGTAGAATCTTGTTTACTATAACATGAAGGGATCTTCAAAAACAACATCTCACATCTTCAGTCTAAATGTATATATTACATTGTATATTCCATGGTATATTGCATATTTATTCTGTTACTGGTTAATATCTTGGCTTATTATTAAGCCAAGACATTTAAGTCTAAATGTATATATTACACTGTATATTCCAGTTTATTCTGTTACTGGTTAATATCTTGGCTTATTATTATTATTATGACAGTATACACAGCAGACAAGATAACCATGCTGGGTTTCATATCACAAATCACGAGTCAAACACTTCCCAAGTGTTTAGGACTGTGTGAGGTTTAGGACAGAGGATTATGCAAGCAGATCCCAGTAAGGTGGCCTTCTGCAGTTGACCGATGATGACCTTGTCAGCACCAATTGTTTTTAAGTGCTTGCCTAGGTCTTTAGGCACGGCACCCAGTGTGCCGAGTATCCACTGGAAACACCTGTACTGGTTTATGCCAGAGTCTCTGCAGTTGATTCTCAAGTCCTGATATCTGGTGACTTTTTCAAGCTGTTTCTCGTCGATTCTGCTATCACCAGGTATAGCAATGTCAATGATCCACACTTTTTTCTTCTCCACAATTGTGATATCTGGGGTATTGTGTTCCAGAATTTGTCAGTCTGTATTTGGAAGTCCCACAGTAGTTTTGCATGCTCATTTTCGACCACTTTTTCAGGCTCATGATCCCACCAGTTCTTTGCTACAGGCAGATGGTAGTTGTGACACAAGTGCCAGTGGACCATCTGAGTTGGGATGTTGTTTGTAGTCAGTCTGAGCTATTGTTTTGCAACAGCTCAGTATGTAATCGATGGTTTCATCCACTTCTTTGCAGAGTCTGCATTTGGGGTCATCAGCAGATTTTTCTATTCTGGCTTTGATTACATTCATTCTGATGGCTTGTTCTTGGCTGCAAGAATCAGGCCTTCTGTTTCTTTCTTTAGTGTTTCATTGGTCAGCCATAACCAGGTCTTTTCCTTTTCTACTTTTCCTTAAGGCCTGGTCACACTGCCAGAACTTTGCTATAGTGTTCCTTGAACGGTAGGAAGAGGGGGACAAATTTCGACACCGCTCATCACCGCGCACAAAATTAGAAAAAAATTTGAAAACACGGGCGTTGCCTTAGCGGTGCACCGCTGAATCCGGCGTTGCTTTAGCGTTGGTTTAACGGTAGGGAACGTTGGTTTAGCGGTGACGCGAGCGTTGATAAAGCGGTGTTCTGCGCATGCGTGCGTTGGCTCGGTGGGGGTTTGAAGTAATTGATTTAGCGACATGCCGCTTTGGACTACCGTAATGGAGCTGTACGGATCGCTTGATAAAGTTCACAAATTCGATAAATTCGGAAGCAAATTCGATACAAGAGATGTCTGCACTCAATGGCTATTCCAAAAGGGCTACTGGTCCATTTCTCCCCGTATTTATAGCCAAATTCTGGTTCCGCTCCAACACCTCCATACCAATGCCAAACCAAAGTTCATCACCGCAATGGATCGCTGTTTCAACGCCTGACACCGTTCCAGGAATCCCGTGTCTGCTCGTAAAACGCTTACAACCGCTCCACCAAAGTTAGTGCAACGTTTAATCACTGCCCAGGCAAAGCTTGCAAAACAGCGGTGGTCCAGCGTTGAAGATTTCTGCGTTGGCCTAGCGGACCCAAGCGTCCACGAACTTGCGTCTAGCGGTACCAAACTTTGATCGGGAGTTGTTGGAGCGGTGGTGAACTTTGCCAGAGTGGAAAATTGTGCGCTCCTCACCGCTCGCAATATTTTGTGCAGCTCAAAACTTTCGGAGCAGTAGGAGGAACTATAAGCGGAGGCCGAGCGTATATGGCGTTGCCTTAACGGAGGCCAACTTCTGTTAAATGGTGGTGAACGGTTACGAGCGGTGATGATTTTTTTTCACCACTCCAGGACCGCTATAGCAAAATTCTTGCAGTGTGACCAGGCCTTTAGATCTTTTCAAGGAACTGTCCATGCAGTGCTTTGTTACACCAGCTGTCAGCCCGAGTTTGCATCGCTGTTTTTCTATATTGATTCTTGGTTTGCTGCACTTTGAACAGCTTCCTCTTGTTGGCCTCTGTTAACACTGTCTTTCACATAATCTGCCAGAGCGTGCTTCTCCTCTTCAACTGTCTGCTTCACTTGCAAAAGTCCTCTGCCGCCTGCTTTTCTCAGCAAATATAACCTGTTGACATCACTATCTGGGAGCACGTAGTGTTTGATCATCAGTTTTCTTGTTTTCCTATCCAAACTGTCCAGCTCTGCCTGTGTCCAGTTTATGATCCCAACAGTATATCTGATGACGGGTATGGTCCAGGTATTTATAGCCTTGATGGTGTTACCACCATTCAGTTTGATTTTTAGAAGTTTTCTGACCCTTTGTGTGTATTCTTTGCTGACCCCACATTTTTGACTTGCCCGTGCTTGATATTATCCAGCTGCAGTATGCCCAGGTATTTGTAAGCTTTGGGTTGGTGGCACTTGATGGTTTGTCCATTGGGCATTTCAATTCCATCACTTTCTACGATCTTCCCTTTCTTCAGTGCCACTGTGGCACATTTGTCCAGGCCAATCTCTATGTTGATGTCAGTGCTGAAAATTCAAACTGTATTGGTCAGTGACTGGATTTCAATTTCTGATTTTCCGTATAACTTCAGATCATCCATGTACAGCAGGTGAGAGATTTTCTGTGAATTTTTAGCAGTTTGATAACCCAGGTTAGTTTTCTGTAAAATTGTTGACAAGGGAGTCATGGCGATGATGAACAGCAGAGGTGATAAAGAATCACCCTGGAAAATTCCTCTTTTGATGTTGACCAGTCCGTAGCTTTCACTTCCAATAAACAGTTCTGTTTTCCAGTGCTTCATCACATTTGCAGTGAAAGTACCAATGAACTTGCATATTCCGATGACATCCAGGCACTTGATGATCCAGCTGTGCGGTAGTGAATCAAATGCTTTCTTGTAGTCAATCCAAGTTGTATGCAGATTTGTTTTTTGGCTTTTGCAGTTCTCTAAAATCATTTTGTTGATCAGGAGCTGATCATTTGGGCCTCTGCTTCCTCGTTTGTGTCCTTTCTGCTCTACTGGCAAGATGTTATTTGCTTCTAGGTAGTCTTGGATCCTGTCAGCTATGATGCCGGTCAGCAGCTTGAACATGGTTGGCAGACACGTTATTGGCCTGTAATTTGCAGATGTTGCCCCTTTTGCTGGATTCTTCTGTATCAAGTAGGTTTTCCCAGCTGTTAACCATTCACTGATGTTTCCTGTCTGCAGCATCTCATTGATTTGTTTGGCCATTTTTCCATGCAGGCTGGTCAGGTATTTGAGCCAAAAGCCATGCAGTTGTTCATTGCCAGGTGATGTCCAGTTCTTGACTTTTTTCACCCTGTTGCTTATCATTTCAGTAGTTATTTCCAGTTGGTCCATTTTGTTCTTGGAGAATTCCAACTCAAAGTCTCTGTTCCACCCAGCATTTTTGTTGTAACATTTCTCAGTCTCCCATAGGTCTTTCCAAAACTGAGTCGTTGCCATTTTTTCAGGTTTTTTCAATTTTCGTATCCCCTGTCTGATTCAGACTCTGTTAGAACCGTCTTTGGTCTGATTAGAACAATTGATTTTGTTTGTACTGGATGACTCTGGCTTTGTATCTTTCCATTTTTCTTGCTGTTGCTGTTATCTGTTGCTTCACAATTTCCAATGCTTTGTCAATTTTTCTTGTGCTGAGCCCATATTTTTTTATCAGATGGTTTTTGATTTTGCTGTTCTTCAGCTTTTTCTCCTGCAAATGCTTCAAGTTGCTTGCATCTGCTTGCAGGCTCTTGATTTTCAATTCCAACCTGATTTTCCACTGTGGTTTTCCAGTCGATTTTTTAGGGGTGTGTGGCTGTTGAATCCCTGTTTGTGGCTGTTCTTCTGTTACTATGACTGCTGTACTGTAGGCAAGCTGATTTTTTTGTTCAATTGAAGTTATCTGGACTGCTGCAAGAAAAAACAAATCAGCTTGGCTACAGTACATTTTGTTTTTTCTTGCAGCAGTCCAGATATTGTTGTTGTTGTTGTTATTGTTGTTGTTATCCGAGGTTGATACCTAGGACACAGGTTTCAACCCGTATTAGCCATTAGCACCAGTCACTGGTATTTTTGATACATTTTGAAATGTTCATTGACTGAGTTTCATGTTTAATGAATAAAAGAGATTAATAGTAATAATAATAGTAATGATGATGATGATGATGTTATGGTGAATGAAAAAGTCAAGATCTTGTGGGACTTCAGAATTCAGGCAGACAAGCATTTGGCCCACAACACACCTGACATAACAATAGTTGAAAAAAAAAAAGTTTGGTTCATTGACATTGCAATACCCGGTGATGCATGAATTGAAGACACGCAGCAAGAAAAAATCACAAAGTACAGGGACTTATAAATTGAAGTTAAGTGACTTTGGAAAAAGAAATTGTATGTTATCCCAATTGTAATTGGAGCTTTTGGAGCAATACCTAAAGGGCTACTTCGCTATTTGGAAATTATGAATTTATCAGATTTGAATACCCCGATTCTACAAAAAAAAAGCACCCTGCTTGGAACAGCTTATATCCTCCGATGCTACCTTAACAGTTCCTAGGTCCTTGGTTAAAACTCGAGCTGTTGAGCTACCAACAAGCCCCAAAGGCTGTGAATCTCACTAAAGATTGTTGAAAGGTGTCAAAATGCCTTTCTTTTGAGAATTCGATTTTCCTGCTGGGAGAGCTCCGGCGCAAGGATACGGACAACTGCTTGAAAGCTGGATCTTTTTATTTTTCAGGGAGGCGGAGAACAGCGAGAAGTCTGCATTCCTGGGCTAGCTAGCTTCTTATGGTAAGTCCCTGGTTTTTTATACCCTTTTCTCCCTTTGTAAGTTGATTTTGTGTGAGTGTTTGTATTTGTGCCTAATGTTTCAAATCCTGTTTGAGTTTGTCTTTATTTCCGCCGGAGCGCAAACTCTGTGGGGTGGCCAGATTGTATTATTGGTTTTCTGTAATCTCTTTCAGCTTAAGATAGTTTTTCATATTTGTTCTGTGGAAATCTCCTGTCTGACCCTTTTGTAATTTATATTTTGTGTCTTTTGTCTGTTTGTTTTGCTTATTTGGTATGTCCTGTGTTTGTAAGGGTTTTCTAAATTATCTTTTGTTTCCTTTTCCTATTTGTCTAGTTTTCTTAATTACTTAGGCTTTTGTCTATGGGGATTCTTTAATACTTTTTATTTGATTCCTTTTCCTATGTAAGTTTGTTTTCTGGCTGACTTGATGTTCCCCTTGGGCTTTTCCTGTTTTTTGTGACACTACTGCCATCGTGAAATTCCTTTTCCACAATCCTTCAATTTTTTTTTTTTTTTTGAGGGCAGTCTCTGATTGAGTGTCTGGGTATACTTGGTATTCATGATCAATCTGGATCATCATCATGGCTGCCTGTTTCCCCTTTGATTTTCTCTTCTGAGAGGGGATACAGGCCTTTAGGCAACTAAGGCAGAGTAGTAGGTATGCATCAACAGAGGCAACACATGAGGGCTCCAAAGACACAAATAGTGACTGGTTGTTATAAGGATTTTGAGCCAATGGAGATCTGGTATCCATGAAAAGAGCCAGGAAAAGTCTAGGAATGATTGCTCATGACCACTATTTTGAGCTAGCTCTTTCAGTTGGTGGATGTCCCTCTCTATGAGTCCTGAGGTTTCGTCTAGGTTGAAGCAACACATCCCATGGAATGTTTCTCAGCCATAATTATGCTTCAAGAGGAGGAAGACTGTTGCTGCCCTATTCTCCTGGGTGGCTTCTCTGACCTCCCTCAGTTCTCTGTTAAGGGCATCCAGGGCATGGGAGGTCGAATTCAAGCCTTTTGCTAGGGTACATGCTAGGCTATTCAAATTTCTAGAATTTTGCACTGCCAATCCAGGTACCCCCACTAGAGATACTGCCAATGAGACATATTCTGCTTTGGTAAGAAGGGAGACTTTGGAGTCACAGTCTGAGTCTAGGGTTTGGAAGGCTGTCCTGTGCCATCTCTGTAAGGATGGCATAAGCATAGTTAGCCTTCCCAAGGTGCAAGGGCCATTGGTGGCATTTGCAGGAAGGTATGAGTAGGCTTTTAAGCCACAAAGGAAAAACCACTCTGGTGGGAGCTTCAGGTAACTATATGAGAATGATATGGTCTCTGTGTAGTTGCATTTTAGTTCTGTGTTGCTAAGTCTGATGCATTCTGTGACCCTAGGTGTGCTGCACCGAGTGACATTGAAGCACCTCTCAGAGGTGGTTATTGCAGCAATGTGTAGGGTGTGCATGGTGTGGTCTTTGGTTTTTTTGTGGAGTGGCCCCAGCTAAAAATGCTTCCGTCAGGAAGGTTTCTAAATATAGTGTAGTTAATGATGTTATGTGGCCTAGTTGCCACTCCCATTAGGTATGTGGTTAAGATGCCCTTGACTGGTTTCCCTCCTGCTAAGCAAAAGTTAGTGGTGTTGAGTATTTCCCTTGCTAAATATTCCCATACGTTTCCTTTCTCTGGGATAAGCTTTGGTTCCAGGAACGCAGTTGCTTGTGTTACAAGTGTTACAATTGTTACAGATAATAATACATAGTATATATTGTTTTCATGTTTCCCATTGCTAGATTCCTTTTCTTCCCTCCCCCCACTTTTTTTGTACAATGTAAAAAAAAGTTAAAAATAAAATGTAAAGAAAAAAGGTATAGGTCAAGTCTCAAAAATTACTAAAAAGTATGGCTCAAGTCTCTTGTTTAAAAAAAAAAAACGAAGAAAAAAGGGAAAAAGAAAAAAAAATGGAGAAGGTGAGATAAAAAAATAAAAAAATAAAAAAAGAGTTTTATAATTCAGCACCTGGGAGTCCAGTTGTGTGTAATTCAATGTTTGCACTTGGTTCCTCACAGTTGTGTGGTTCAATGGTGTTGAAGAATGCTGGAAGCGTCCATTGATATGCGTCCAGATTTTTCTTGAGTTTGATGGGTGGGATTGATTGTGGTGGATATGGTCTATGGCTGCTGGCTTTGCATGTGTCCAATGTATCCAAGAGTCTCGTTCTACAACCTTTATGGCGGTGTGTGTAGTCAGTAAAATTTGGTTGGGTCCTTTCCACCTGGGTTGTAAAGGTGAGGTTCTAGTGAAGAACTTGATTCACACCCAATCTCCTGGCTCATATGGATGCAGGGCTTCTTCCAGGGGTAAGGTCTGTGTTAGTGCACTCTGGGTCCAGAGGGTCTATAGTCTCTTTTGCAGGGCTGTAAGATAAGAAGAGAGAACCCTATCCCCCCTATCTAAGGATCTAGGCCTTGTAGGGTATCAGGGGGTGGCCGACGTGACTCGCGTGCGTATTAGATTCCTTGGTCCGTGTTTCACTTGGATAGTAACAGGTGTTGCTCCTTTAAGTAGTCCCACTTCTGATGCATCCCAGCCCCATAAGGAGAGTGGCAGGCTTTTTAAATCTTCATGAAGCCCTGTGTTGCTGGTTATCAGTATGATTGTCTTGTGTGTGCCTTTTCCTGGGATCTCCAATTGCAGCCCCTGTTTTCCACATGTTATGGTAGCTCCCATTTTACATAGGAGATTCCTTCCTAGTAGGGATAGTGGGGACTGGGGGCAAATAGTGAAGGAATGGTCTACTGTGAAAGGTCCTAGTGCTACAGTTACATTGTGGATAAATGCTACAGGGATTATTCCCCCCCCCCTTTCATTATGCTATCCCGAGCCTCTTCAGCCACTGAAGCTTTATATGGTGGTTCAGTAATTAATGAGGAGGTGGTTCCAGTGTCAACTAAGCAATTGTATTTTTTTTCCTCCTATAAGAATGGTGACAATGGGTTCCCCCTTCAGGGCTGTTTTTTTAGGGGAATAGCCAGCCCGTTAAAGGTAGCCATGAATTCAGTGTTTTCATTCTCATGTTCTAGTCAAGAAAGGGGCAGGTCATTTTCCTTTCTTTGTTCCCATTGAGGTCCATTGTTATGATTTATTTGAGGAAAAGCAGCGCTGGGTGGTGCATGATGATTAAAGCTTCGTTGTTCATTGTAATGGACTGGATTATTGCCTGGCTTCATGTTTCTAGGTGGTGGGTGATTTCGGTTGTGGGGAAGATGTTGCCTGCTGAAATGCCCTTCCTATCCGCACCTATAGCAATGCTGGCATTAGCCTTGCGGCCATCCTGCTTTATCACAATGCCAGCATTTCTTTGAATTATAGGGGATTTTACCTGGCGTTTGTCTGGCATCATGTTGCATTACAGCAAACATTTTTAAGTCCTCATGTCTTTCTATCCTCCTTTTCCTATCTTTCTCTTCCTCTTTCAGTTTTTCTCTTTGATCATAGACAAAGTTAGCAATCCTGCACAACTCTGCTATTTCTAAGGTTGGCCAGTTAGAGACAAAGCGGTGGAAATTCTCTTTGATATCCACAGTGGACTGGTCCACAAAGGCTGAAATTAAAATCCTTTGATCCTTCAGGCAGCTAAGGTCTAGATGGGCATATGCAATAGCTGCTTCTGACAGGCATCAGGCTTTTCCTTTTCTCTTTGTGTTGTTTTTTTGAAATTCTGACCAGTTTAAAGGCATTTTACCTATTTCCTCTAAAGCTTCTAGTAAGTTATTTTTTGCTCTTGTGTATTCATCCCAGTGATTGGTATCATTGTAGTCCCAGTTAGGGTGATGTACTGGCCATGCGATGCGGGCTGGGGCTGCCTGTCCAGGGATAGTTGGTAGTTTAGCTCTTTGGTCTGTTTTTTTCAAATAGCTTTAATAGTTCATCTTTAGTTAGAAAGACTTGTAGCAGCTGGGTCATATCACCCCAGGATGGATTATGGCTGTCTATGATAGATTTCAGGGTTTGAATTACTGTTTGAGGATCAGCCCTGAAAGCTGGGGTATCCTTTTTCCAGATGACCAAATCAGAGGCAGAGAAGGAGTGTGGGTTAAAACGTATTTTAATTGTCCCCTATTTCTGCTTGGCACTGGTTTGCTTAAAAGGGGAGCCATAATCTGTGCCTCAGTCTTTCCTTCCAGGGAATGGGTTTCAGTTTTTTCCTGATCTTTTCCCTCAGTCAGGTCTTTGGTCCTAGCCATTTCAGCCCAGCAGTACCAATAGGGTATTTGGCTGGGTTTAGTGCGTGTTCTGAGTGCTTTCAGGGTTTATAATCTAAAGTACCGCTATCCGGCCAAATTTGTCTACCCGTGTCATCCCGCAATAAAGCCCACTTTTTGCAAATTCTTTTTACTTCTTTTTTTATGCATTCCAGTCAGGACAGGCACTTGCCTTTCGTCCCAAGCCTCAAGTAATTTATCCAAGGGGGTCTCTTCCATTGCGCTCGAGCTACAACTTACCATATTCCCTGCTTGATGTGGGGATTACTTTGGTTTAGCCGGGCTGCAGCCGTCAGTTTTCAGACAAAAAAGGTCTGGAAAGGACTCCAGTTTCCCTACACATGGAGTATGGACCCCTTTCTTTTAGGGAAACTCAGCCATCAGTTTTAAGACACCCCCCCTAAAAAACGGGGATCTCAGAGGACCGTCTGCCCCCTAGCAGCTTCGGTACAGGCCCCTCCCTACACTCAGCCATCAGTTTTCGGATCTCCCTTAAAGGTAGGGATCTGGAAGGACCTTTTCTGCTTTTTTTAGACAAACTATTTCCAATTTTGTTTGCAAGCAGCCGGTACGGGCCCCTTCTAAATGGGCTTTGCTTGCGGGATGCACCGGGACTATTTATCCTCTGCTTTTTATTTATTTCCTAACACCAGTTCCTTTTGCAGCCTGCTCAGTTTTTCTTATGTCCTTCAGAAGGACTCACACTCCATGATCAACCCTTGCGTTCCCAAATCCAGCCGGTCACAGCTCGTGTTTGAGCTAGCAGCTGGCTGGGGTGCGGCTGGCAATCACGGAGGAGGTGAGGTCCTGCTGTTTCTGCAGAGAAAACTCACAATCACACACCTGGTCCACTCAAGCTTCCACTCCCCTCACTAGTAAGATTATAAATTTGAAGCGGTACTCACCTGCTTTCAAGCAGCTGTTGAGTGGAAAAGCCCAAGGACTCCCTTTACTACCCTATACCTTCCAGGCTGGGTCCATGGATGTTATCCCTAGACAAAGAAGGTCCATGCCAGCTAGGTTTGGATCCGCGGGGCCAGTCCAGTGGCAGGGTTGGCTAGGAAACCTTCATGGTCGCCAATTGCTGAAAGGTGTCAAAATGCCTTTCTTTTGAGAATTCGATTTTCCCGCTGGGAGAGCTCCGGCGCAAGGATATGGACAACTGCTTGAAAGCTGGATCTTTTTATTTTTCAGGGAGGCAGAGAACAGCGAGAAGTCTGCATTCCTGGACTAGCTAGCTTCTTATGGTAAGTCCCTGGTTTTTTATACCCTTTTCTCCCTTTGTAAGTTGATTTTGTGTGAGTGTTTGTATTTGTGCCTAATGTTTCAAATCCTGTTTGAGTTTGTCTTTATTTCCGCCGGAGCGCAAACTCTGTGGGGTGGCCAGATTGTATTATTGGTTTTCTGTAATCTCTTTCAGTTTAAGATAGTTTTTCATATTTGTTCTGTGGCAATCTCCTGTCTGACCCTTTTGTAATTTATATTTTGTGTCTTTTGTCTGTTTGTTTTGCTTATTTGGTATGTCCTGTGTTTGTAAGGGTTTTCTAAATTATCTTTTGTTTCCTTTTCCTATTTGTCTAGTTTTCTTAATTATTTAGGCTTTTGTCTATGGGGATTCTTTAATACTTTTTATTTGATTCCTTTTCCTATGTAAGTTTGTTTTCTGGCTGACCTGATGTTCCCCTTGGGTTTTTCCTGTTTTTTGTGACACTACTGCCTTCGTGAAATTCCCTTTCCACAAGATATAATAATAATAATAATAATAATAATAATAATAATAATAATAATAATGATGATGTTGAGAATAGAAGTGGTGTTGGCAGTGGTATCTAATGTGCTTGGTGCAGCCTTCCAAAGAAACATATCATGGGACACAACTGCATTCAGCAACTAAACTCTGAAAAGAAATATTATCATGCTGTTAACAGCACATTGATTGAAAATAATACTGAAGCGAGTGGAATGGTTAAGTCATCCTTCAGTAGCTGAGGAAAATCTTCTGGGAGGGCTGTCAAAATTCTAGGGAGCTGTATTTCGTATATTTATACAGGCATTGAATGGTGCACAATGCAGATTGTTGCTGTTGCAGCTGCTATTGCGGTTATTTTAAATTTATTGACCACTTAACTCCAGTGGAGTGTTCTTAAAAATAGCATTCTTTTTTTATAAAAAGTCCAAGTTCCTATTGGAAGAGGCTTCTCAGCTTTAGTCATTTTAGACTTTTTCTGAGGTTACCAGCCTACAGGTAATCCTTGACCTGCGAGCACAACTGAGTCCAAAATTTGTGTTGTTAAGCAAGACATTTACTGAGTTTTGCTCCATTTTACAACCTTTCTTGCCACAACTGTTAAGTGAACCACTGCAGTTGTTCATTTAGTAACCAGGTTGTTCAGTGAATGGAGCTTCCCCATTGAGTTGGTGTCAACTCATAAAATATTTCTATGGTCTTTTTAGAAGGGGGAAAGGGGTTTGAAAGAGCAGTGCGGCAGCTTGGAAATTGAAAGTACATTCCATAAATAGTTTTTCAACGTTAGTAACTAGGTGACTGAAGTTTCTGCCACACAAATATCTAACTGGAGAGCATGATTGATGACTCCTGGCTATGGATGTGTCCCATTGGAGAATATGAATTATGATACACCCAGGGGGTGGAGGGAAAACCAGGGTCAAGGGTTACAATGAATGATGTGTCTCAGAGTCAGCTACACCCAGGCAGTGCCGGATATGTTAATTCCCAATAAATCCTTTTGAAGTTTTGGAAGTTTGGCTCAAGGCTCATGATTCAATTGGGGTAACTGCCAGAATCCTGATACCTGGCTTGTCAGAAGATCCCAAATAGGGATCACATGATCCCAAGAGACTGCAACCCTCATCAATAGGAACCAATTGCCAAGCATCTGAATTTAGATCACCTGCAATGGTTGTCAGTGTGAAAAATGGTCATAAGTCCCTGTTGTAATTTGGTCATTAAATGAACTGTTGTAAGTTGAGGATTACCTGTATTTCAGCCAGTGCAGGGAGGGAACACAGACAGGTAACTCTCAGATTCCTTGAATGTCAGCAATGCGAGCTAGCCTTCATTGGGCTTATCTGTCAAAGCATTTGGAACATGTATTGTTTGATATTCGTTCAGGTTCTCCTTCAAAGAAAAGAAAAACCTACAACTTTGTCCAAACATGTGATTCATTGTTATTTTTAAAAATCTATTCTTTATCATGTATTTATTTATTTTTGCTCTCGTTTTGTTTTGCTACTTCTTGTTCTAATGACTTTGTCACGACAATGATGTTGGTGATGATAATACTATCAACAACAAATTGAATAAAAAGAAAACTAATTACACTGCTTAATCTATTCCCTCTGTGCTCTCTTGCCTGAGCACAAACACAAACACAAGTGCACAGCTACAAATGCATACACACAGAAAGACACATGCACTTACACACACCTATCTGCTCCATGCCATTCACAGGGCTTTTTTTGTCACCGCAGAAGCCAATTAGTACTAGAGTCTGCATGTCTATTCAATAGGCATTACAGCTGTAATTACTTTTGCTTCGCTTCCTGCTCGTTTCACGGAGCATTAAAAAAGTAGACATTTGCATGAACAGAACTTCTTATTGACTTGCATACAAATTGGACCCCAAGCCAGATATCTGACTGGAATTGTCTGGAATTGAGAGGTTCCAGAACAAGAATAACAGGGCCTGGAAATGAACAATGGACAAAGTCTGAACAGAACAATTTGCTTGCCCTGATGGGTATGGAAATTCTCAATCATCCTGGTCATTGTTGTCCCAAAGGTGCTTTTCAAAAGACAACTAAAGTTCTAACAGTAGGATCTAAGAAAGTTTTAAAGTCTGAAAAAGGGTTTAAGAAAGACAGAATAACAGTTGGAAGGGACCTTGGAGGTTTCAACCTCCTGCTCAAGCAAGACTTCTAAGAAAGTCCTGTTGCCTGTTGAAAAACACCTTTGGGGCTTGCCCTGATGATTAAAAGTAGATCTTGATGCAATTGAAACTGAAATTCTGCATGTAAAAAATTACAATAAATAGATGTGAATGAATTCTTCAACTTTTGCTGAACAAAGAAGACAATCTCCAGCAGTTTCTTCAGGGCAGGATTTTTTCGTAGATTCTATTAATAGATCATTCTATTAGTAATGATAGTTTCATTTCTACCACTCAAAATCCTCTCTGGAATATAGTCCTTCTTGAGATATGCTTCTGGGATTGAATGGTGCTATGGAAAGCTAAAGTGGTTACAGACTACAAAGTAATGACTGTCCTATAAAGAGTAACATTCAAACATATAGTTCCACTCTAAAGTATAAAAACATTGTGTTCCATGTATCAGAAATTGCACTGAAACTCTGTTCTATCTTGAAGAAATCTTAGGTACAAAATTCCTTTTATTAAACTGAATGAGAATTGGTTAAAAAGGAGATTATTTTTTATTCAGCATTAATTAATTCAGGTCCATTTCTGGTGCTGTCATCTTCCCGGGGCAGGTGATAATCTTGAATGTGGTCCCATTAATCAGTGCAATTTTCAATTTATTCTCCTTCAGTGAAATTACTGCTTTTAAAAAAAAAAACTTTTTCTGTTGCTGCTGTTGAGTTTTGCCATAGTTTGGCAGCTTTTTTTTTTTTTTTGCATGAAAACCTCACCATACAACCTTGCCTCAGTGGTTCAAGCTAACATTATCAAATGCAAGGAATTGTTTTCCAGGTGTGATGCCTGCCTTTGTGTACATAGAACTATAATCTACTTTGTTAGCTTGCAAAAGGATTAAATTCAGATATTGCCTTGGGCTAAAAAATGAAGATGAGCAGAGAAAGGGAGTGAGAGAAAGATAGATACAGGAGGTCATCTTATTGTTTCAACATAGTGCCATTGAGCCTCACTGAAAAGCTCAGTAGGAGGGATTGATGTCTGCACTGAGAATAATGAGTTCTATGTATAAGTTGGGTTTGTCCATGGAACTCTCTACAACACAATTACTTTTTTTTAAAGCCTAACTTGCCCATCAATGTTGGGTAAACCAAACTAGGGTAAACTGATCCATCATCTTGATCTCTTTGAAGGAAAGGTACCACCTTTTCCACCCCTTTATCACATCACTTTTTTTAAATCCTCTGAAAGATGAGTTGACTCTCTATTTCCTTCACATAATATATTATTATTATTTTAATATATTGCCATAGAATAGGGCAGATAGCCTTTTTAAATACTATCAACCCACAGTCTACATTAACTGAGTAAGGTTATTTCAATAACATTTCGGGGCCTGAAGCAGAAGAACAGATGGTGTCCTACTCACATCACTCAAGTCATGGTGCAAGTCATGAGGTCAGTCAAACCATTTTGGTCCCAGAGGCTTTAAAAAAAGAAACATCTGCAAGAATTCTCTCCCCACATTCAGAGAAAACATGAGCTAATAAGTAAGAACTGACATTTCTTCCTTGACCTTCAGAATCTGCTGTCTTGAAGCAACCACATCACATCTTCTAATGCTAGAGGATGCCCTTGAATGGAGAATGTTCAGAATGAATATTCGGCACTTGTGTATGGCTCCTGGGGAGCTGAAATAATTAATCTAGTTAGTAAACAACTATTTAAGCCTATACATCAGAACCTGAGAGCTCCCCACAACTTCTGAAAGCAAGTTATTCCACAAGGTGCTTTTTCAAGAGGCAACTGAATTCTTGAAAACTGGAAAAAGCACCTTTGGGACATCCATGACCTGAATGACTGAGAATCTCCAAAGACAAGTTGTTCCACAATTAATTAGTGGAACAACTTGCTTCCAGAAGTTGTGGGTGCTCCAACATTGGAGGTTTTAAAGAAAAGATTGGACAACCATTTGTCTGAAATGGTAGAGGGTTTCTGCCGGATTGGGACTAGGCTGGACTAGAAGATCTCCAAGGTCCCTTCCATCTGTGTTATTCTGTTACTTAGAGAAGTATTGCATGACCCATATCTCTTTGTGCGCATTGCTTCTTCAAAAACCACAATTTCTGCTTCATTCTGGAATCTTTGTGCAGTCAGAGAGCCTCCATGGGCTTTTGAAGTTCATTAATTAGAATCTTTCCCCCCCCTCCTTAAATGCTTGGATAATATTTGCCTATTCCAAGCCATTTCCCCAAGCCCTCATTTTATTAAAACTGGAACTTATGAATATTTCAATATTAAAGCCCATGGTCACAGGAAGACAAAAAATGCATTTTAAAAGATGGCAACTCGAAGGTAACTAAACTGGAGAGGCCACCTGTTCCCTCTGGAACTGGTAGCATTTCCTAGATGAAATATTGTCTATGAGGCAATTGCTCTCTTTTAAATATTACTCAAATATAAATTAAGAGGGAAGGGACTGCCATGCTTGGTAGTCTAGCTTTTGGGATAAGGGAGATTTCCATGAAGGCTTGTTGAGAATAGCATTCCCCAAAATGTATGACTCACAAAGGACAAGGCAATTCAATAACTAAAGCATACAGAGTGGCATAAATACACTGCTCAAAAAAAATAAAGGGAA